>CAJQZJ010032188.1:19581799-19639435 GCA_907164525.1 Lophiomys imhausi
TCACACAGCGGTCGTAGCCTGCACTGCTGGCGAGGCGGGTGTGGCAGCTGGGAATTGAACTCAGGACCTTGGGAAGAACAGCCAGTGCTCTTAACCTCTGAGCCACCTCTCCAGCCCAGAGCTTTTCTTATAGACAGACATCTTTCTCTTTGGAACACGAGACTTATTTATTATTGTTTTTGTTGTTGTTTTCTGGGTATCATGTGGTCAAGGCTGGCCCTGAATTGTAAATCCTTCTGCCTCAGGTATTGTTCTATCACTCCCATAACCCTGCTGCGATTTGAGGTGTTAACCATCACTCTCAGTTTAAACATTTTTCATTTTAGTGAAAAATTAAGTTAAATTAATTAAGCTGAACTTTTTAGTGCTCATTTTTCATTATTAATTGTTGTTCATGCTTATTAATCTATTTATGACTGGAGAGATGGCTCATCATGTAAGAGCACTTGTTGCTCTTATAAAGAATATGGTTTCAATTCCTAGCACCCACATATTGGTTTACTACCATTCCTAATATCAATACCAGGGGATCTGAGACCCTCTTCTAACCTCACAGGTACCAAACATGCCTGTGGTATGCATAATATAAGTAGACAAAACACTCACAAATAAAATACAAATGAATAAACCAAATAATGTTTTGAACTGATGGTGGCTCACACCTTTAATCTCAACACTCAGGAGGAAGAGGCTGACGGATCTCTGAGTTCGAGCACAGCAAATCCAGGACAGCCGGAGATACAGAGAAACCTTGTATTGAAAAAAAAAATTGGCGGGGCATGGTGACACATACTTTTAATCCCAGCACCAGGAAGCAGAGGCAGGAATCTCTAGGAGTTTGAGACCAGATGGTCTATACCAGTAGTTCTCAATCTTCCTAATTCTGTGACACTTCAGTACAGTTCCTCATGTTGTAGTGACTCCCAACAGTAAAATTATTTTGTTGCTACCTCATAACTGTAATTTTGCTATTGTTATGAATTGCAATGTAAATATCTGATATCACCACTCCTGAAGGGGTCGCAACCTACAGGTTGAGAAACACAGGACAGCCAGGGCTACATAGAGAGACATTGTCTAAAAACAGAAAACAAACTAAAAACCAAAAACAAGAAAACCAACCAAACAATCAACCAACAACAACAAAAAAAAACCAATAAAAATCCCAAAACTTCCACTGCTTGCTGGGCATGGTGGTGCACCTCTGTAATCCCAGCACTTAGGCTGAGGCAGGAGGACTACAACTAGGTAAAGGTTGCAAATCCAGTGTGGGACTAGCCAGGATTAGGTAGTGAGACTCTCTCAAACATAACATCAGGCTGGACAGATGGCTCCGGGTTAAGAGTACGCTGTGCTCAGGCAGGCCTGTGTTTGAGTTCAGTACCCTGTTGTAGGAAATATTAGTGTTTATAGTTGATTACTAAGATTATTAGGGCAATAGAGTTATCCCTTACTTAGCCCACTTATGAAAAAATCACACAAACACCTGTTAAATTTTAAGAAGACTTAGCCTGGATTGTGCAATCATAGCCCATCTAAGCTAGCTTTTAATTCTATTCCCCAAATAAAACCTCAATAAATACATGATATGCTGATGTTTCAGGCCACATGGAATGATGTTCTTCCAGTTAACCCATGACCTGTCTTCTCCTTTCCTCCCCCTGGCTGCTTTTTCCTGTGATTATTTTTGCTCCAAAAACCCTCTAACCTTCTTCTAGCCTACCTCTCTTCTATCTAATCTAGGCTCCAGGCACTTTATTCAGCCAATCAACTTTAAATTAGATAGTGCAGGCTTACACAACAATGACAAGTATATATGACAATATACTCATCAGAGTGGGAACTAGATGTTGGGGCCTAGTAAGTAGCAATAGAATACAAGCAGCTTTCAGATCACCCCAACATTTCCCAGGAATTAAAACAAAAAAAAACAAAAAAAAAAAAACAAGCTTTCAAAAATGACAGCATGACAGCAACAAAGCAAAACCTAAAACTTGTTAAGCCCGTGAAGGTGATCTCTTGTTTTCTAAGCTTTTTATTTGCGGTTCTTGTATTTCTTTTGTGAATCGGTTTTGAGTTATGTTACATACATAGTGTCAAGTATTTTTTTCTCCTCTTTTCTGCGTAGGAATGTCCGATTGCGATTCCCCCGGCTCTTTGCTCAAAGATTAAAGGATGGGGGAAGATTACCAAGGGCTTCAGTCACCTGTCCTTAGCTTTTGAGAGACTTTTCTTCCGGGGGCGGGGGTATGGGCTGGGGATGGAGTTTAGGACTCCTTCCTTGGTCGCTTTCCACAGTACTACAACCCCCAGCAGGCACCGCGCGGGTCGTCACCCTGCCACGGTGGGGGAAACCTGGGCTGCCGTTGGTTCCAAGGCGGAGCGGAGTCAGAGAGTCTGGTGCCGAAACCCGCTTCCCCAACCCTAGTCTCAATACTCTGGCCCCCGCGGAGGCCCCGCAAACCCAGCAGTTTATCTCTGGCCTGTGGCTGGGCCTCTGTCTTCCTACTTCGTTGTTCCGGGTTTCTTTTTAGTTTCCCGCGGAACTGGCTCTTGAAGACAACCAACCGCGGCCGAGAGTGTTGCAGCCTGGCCAACCAGAAGCGCGGTGGGCGGTGGCTGGGAGAGCCCGCCGGGCTGCGACTGCGAGGGGCATCCGGCGCGGTGCAGAAGTGGGCAGCCTCCTTTCGCCTAGGGTGAAGGCATCGGTGGCACCAGCCTCACCCATCAGAAGACCTGTTCGGGTAACGGTGCTCTACCTCGGCGACAATGTCCAGCCAGATCATTCCAGCCCTCCCTAAACCATCTTCCAGTAGCCTGGACCTGTGGAGAGAAAAGAATGACCGGCTTGTTGGACAGGCTAGGGTAAGATGGTTGCTGGGACTTTCACCTTGTATCCTCAAGATCCCAGAAAGCGGGTTTGCGATGATTTCATCCTAGGCGGGGAAAGGAGCAGAGCTTGGCCTCCGTCCTTAGAACCAGAAGTGACTGGAAAATGTGTCCCCTCCCCTGTCTGTGCAATGAGGGAGAAGACCTGATCCTCAGTGGTCCCCTCCCCATTTCAGCAACTGACTAGGGATTCTCGTCCTTCTCTGAGGCGACAGCAATTGGCCCAAGATACCTTGGAAGGGTTTAGGGAGCTGCTTCTCACTCTGCAAGGTAAGAAAGACCTACCCAGAGGCTCAGTTCCCCTCCTCAGCAGCCAGAGGTCAGCTTCGCATAAGCAGTTCTGGGATTGAGGTGATTATTCTGGGGGTTGCGAAGTCCTGGGTCCTGTTTAAACCGCAGAAGAGACTGGATGGAATTGTCTTTCAATGGGGTAATTCCTTCTCATCTTACACACACACTGACACACACCCACATTGCAACATTTGAAGAAATGATTTTCAGGAGATTTAGAGAACTTCCTGCTCTTTCCAAGTTTTCTCAGCAAAAGATGAATTCCTTTTTGAAGACATCTTGGTTGGATTTGGGTTGATTACCAGGTTGGAAAACATTTGGGCTGTATTTCATGGGACAGCCTGTGAGATCAGCATCCTGTTGCCCCAGGACTCCCTGCTGCTGTTCCTGCTCTCCCCTTGGAGCTGACTATCATCTGTAATTATATAATCCTGAGGGCTAGCCTGGCCCAGGGTTTTGCTGAAGACCTTACCCAGGATGTTCAGAGGGGCCTAGAGAGAGGTAAGGCCTCCCATACCACTGGTAGTTTTCATTCTGAACTTTGGGGTGAGGCTAGGGGTGGGGTGGGAGGTTGGGGGAAGGTGGGAGGAATTAAACTTGTCATCTCCATGGAGACAGATACCCTTTTCTAATCTTTGTATGTTCATCAGACCAGGCAGATGTATTATTGTAATCTTTGGGATTTTGGAGAAAGGAAAAACCAGAGAGTATGGGGTAATGAGATGTGTGTGTGTGTGTGTGTGTGTGTGTGTCTGTGTGTGTTCTACAGTGCTGGAGACGCAGAGTCAGCTGGGGCCCACATCGCAGCAGGGAGTCAAGGAGCTGTGGTACTCTGTCTTCTCTGCTTCCTCCCTTCTGCCAGAGCTGCTACCTGCCTTACATTGCCTGGCCAGTCTTCAAGCTGTCTTCTGGATGAGTACTGACCACCTGGGGGACTTGACCTTGCTGTTGCAAACCCTAAATGGTAGCCAGGTAACTGGGGAAGTGAAGATGAATTTACATACCCTCCTCTGGTCCCCCAGCTGCAGTATTGTACCTATGGCCTCAGACATGCTAAACAAGCAGTCTACCTTTTCCACCTTCTCTTCCTGCCCCCCCTTTTTTTAAATTGTTTTTATGTATATAGGTGTTTGACCTGCATATATATGTGTGTGTGTGTGTGTGTGTGTGTGTGTGTACCATGTTCATGCTGGGTACCCATGGAGATCAGAAGAGGGGGTTAGATCCCCTGGAACTGGAGTTACAGAGCCAGTATGTTGTGAGCCATCATGTTGATGCTAGGAACCAAATTTGGGTCCTCTGTAAGAACAAGTGCTCTTAACCACTGAGCCATCTCTCTTGTCCACCCCCACCCCACAACAGACACACACACATACTTTGTTTTTAACACAAGGTCTCACTATGTAGACTTAGCTCTCAACGTAGACCAGGGTGACTTCAAACTCACAAAGACCCACCTGTCTCTGTCTCTTGAGTGCTGGGATTAGAGGAGTGTACCACCATGCCAGGCCTCCCACTTTGTTTTTCAGATAGGCTCTTACTGTGTGCCCAGGGTGCAAACTTACTACAGTCCTCCTTGCCTCGGCCTCTCCAGTGCTGAGATTTGCAGGTATAAACCACCACACCCAGCTCTCAACCTTCTTTCTTGTTTTTTTTTTTTTTTTTTGGTTTTTCGAGACAGGGTTTCTCTGTGTATCCTTGGCTGTCCTGGACTCACTTTGTAGACCAGGCTGGCCTCGAACTCACAAAGATCCGCCTGCCTCTGCCTCCCAAGTGCTGGGATTAAAGGCGTGCGCCACCACCGCCCGGCTCTTTCTTGTTTTTAAAAAATCTCAGTTGTTCGATTTTACTAATAAAGACTCAGGAGCCTGATGTTGGGGTGAAAGCCTGCTATCTCAGAGAGGCAGGAAAGCACCTAGCTGACCTTCCTCCTCAGCCAACATCCCAGAAGGAGAGTCTCAAAACCCCCTCAAACTGAACATCCCTCCCTTCTACTTCCTGTGTGTATGTCTCTCTCTGTTCTCCTGACTTCCTCTTACTCGTTTTGGTTTTTTCTATAATAACCCTATGTTCACTTCCTGTCAACTGGTTGCTTGGCCTGCCTCTTGACTTATGGTTGAATTTATTTAATCCTGTTTACAGTATTCAAGGAGAAAGTTCTTGGACTAAAGTGTGTGCTAGGCCGAGCCACATGATAACTAGAAATAGATTTTTCCAGTAAATAACACAATCTTAGGGTTCACAGTGTGATCATATATCCTGCAATATGTCTTTTAACTTTTTATTTGGAAATAGAGTCTTACTAAGTTGTCCAGTCTAGCCTTAAACTTACTCTGTAGCCATGGTTCAAGATCTGGAACTATGATCCTTTTGCCTCAGTCTCTAGAGCATGAGTGTCTAGGATAACAGACCTCCATCACCACTCTCCTCTTGTAGCATATTATATGTTGGGAAGACTGCTGTGATGATTGTCAAAAACAAAACAAAAAACTAAAAACAAAACAAAACAAAAAAAAAACCCAAACCGAAACAACAACACATAAGGAGTTTTCTGTAAGCTCATGTTTTCTACTCATGCCCCTGTTCCCAGAAATAACCACTCTGAGACTTTGTTATTATTTACAAAGGCCTTGGCCATATAGCTTTGACTTCTTCCTTGACTAATTCATAACATAGTTATCCCATTAATTCTATTCTGTGTATACCACATGGCTGGTTACTTTTCCTAAGCTTCATGCATTTTCCTTCCTCAAGGTTCTGGGGCGAATCTCTTTCATGCCTGACTCTATCCCAGAATTCCTCTCTACCTGCTGGATATTCCACCTTCTATTCTATCCTTTCCTATAGGCCATAGGCTTTTTATTGACAGGTGAAGCTTCCACACAGTGCACAAAAGATTATAACAGATTTTCTGAGTGACCTTGCTCTGTTTAGCTCCTCATTTGGGGATTTTCTTTTCTTTCTTTCTTTCTTTTTTTTTTTTTTTTTTTTGAGACAGGGTTTCTCTGTATATCCCTGGCTGTCCTGGACTCACTTTGTAGATGTAGACCAGGCTAGCCTCGAACTCACAGAGATCCATCTGCCTTTGCCTCCTTAGTGCTGGGATTAAAGGCATGTGCCACCATGCCCAACCATTACAGACAGCTGTGAACTGCCATGTGGGTGCTGGGATTTGAACCCAGGTCCTTTGGAAGAGCAGCCAGTGCTCTTAACTGCTGAGCCAAAGCTCCAGCACTGGAGGATTTTCTTAGAGGCAATTTTATTTTATTTATTTATTTTATTTGTTTGGTTTTTCGAGACAAGGTTTCTCTGTGTAGCCCTGGCTGTCTGTCCTGGACTCACTTTGTAGACCAGGCTGGCCTTGAACTCGCAAAGATACGCCTGCCTCTGCCTCCCAAGTGCTGGGATTAAAGGCGTGCGCCACCATCGCCTGGCTTAATTTTAAAAATAGCTTAATATATTCAAGTGAGGATAAGGCTCTTTTGACTGTACTAAAGCTGCCTCCCACCCTCAATCTTCTCACAGTAACCCAGACACATTCCTTGTCTCATGTCCACCTGGGCATATGAGTGGCAGAGAACTTCAGTCAGCACTTTCTAGGATTCTTCTTCCTGCTCATATCATTGCTCCATAGTTGTCTTTCTTTTATAATGAGGGGACAATGGTCAGAAGGACTCTTGGACCCAAAGACCAGGTAGGATACACTGCTAGGAGAAGAGGGGATGCTTACAGGATTAGAACCTGTGACTGTCCTTTTCTCTCCAGACTGAGAACTCTGAGGATCTGCCACTACTGCTGAAATCCTGGAGCCCTCCGGCTGAGAAGTCACAGGGCCCACTGATTCTGCAGGATGCTGAGAGTTTGAGGGATGTCCTTCTGACAGCATTTGCCTGCCGACAAGGTCTAGCCATCCAATTCATCCCTTCTTTCTTAAAGGTGTCCTCTGAGCTTCTGCTCTCTGTATCTCCATGGACAGCTTCTCTGGGTTCTTGTTTCCCATCATGCTTCCTGCCTTACGAGCTTTTTTCTGAGTCTGTGCCACGATTGTTTCCAGGCTTCCAGGAGCTAATTGAAGGGAGCCCACTGCAAGCACAACACAGCCTGCATGAAGCAGCCTCAGGTCTGTGTCCACCATCCGTGTTAGTCCAGGTTTACACAGCGCTGGGGACCTGTCTCCGAAAGATGGTAAAGATAAAGCCCTTGGGACTGGGGGAAAGCGTGGACATCATTCTTTGTGAGGGTCGATGAGGCTTGTGTCTTTCCATTCACATAGGGCAGTCCACAGAGATCACTGTTGTACTTGACTGAAGCCCTCAAAGTGGGAACAACCTGTGCCCTTCCACTTCTGGAGGCTTCCAGAGTGTATCGGCAGCTAGGAGACACGGCAGCAGAGCTGCAGAGCCTGGAGATGCTGGTCGAGGTGAGGGGCATCCAGGTGGAGACACTTTGTAGAGGACTGAGGACTGTGGAGGTGCTAGTGTTGGGGTAACTCAAGTCAGAAGTATACAGATGTGTCTGGTTCTCAAAGATTTAAACTATTTCTGGTTTTTGTTTTGTTCTTTTAGGCCTTGAGTGCCACTCATAGTTCTGAAACGCTCAGACTTGTCATTGAGGTAGAACTGCTACTTCCACAGCCTGACTTGGCCTCTCCCCTTTACTGTGGCTCACAGAGCCAGGCCAAGCACCTGCTAGCAAGTCGATGCCTACAGACAGGGAGGTGAGGTCTCTTCCCATTACTGATACTATTTTTTGGGCATATGATTCTCTCTCTAAAATTTTATTTTATTTCTTTGGTTTGTATGGTATATGTGTGTGTATGCGGGAGGGGCCTTCCACTCTGCTATTTTGGGGTGTGTGGGAGATAGAGCTTGACATTAGGTATCTTTCTCTATTGTCTTCTGTAATTTTTTTGTTTTTCAAGACAGGATTTCTCTGCATAGTCCTGGATGTCCTGGCCTCGAACTCACAGAGATCCGCCTGCCTCTGCCTCCCGAGTGCTGGGATTAGGCCACCACACTCTGCTTGTCTACTCTATTTTTTGAGACAGGATCTCTCAGTGAGCCTGGAGTACAGTAGTTTTGGCTAGATACCATTGTGTTTGTCCTCTCTCTGACTACTCCTTCACTCCAAGTGCTATGCTTAAAAATGTGTTTTGCTGACTGGCAATGGTGGTGGCACACTCCTTTAATTCCAGCACTCTAGAGGCAGAGGCAGGTGGATCTCTGAATTTGAGGACAGCCTGGTCTACAGGTCTGCCAGTGCTAAACAGAGAAACTCTGTCTAGAAAAACCAAAAAAACGAAACAAAACAAAATAACAGCAACAACAACAAAAAACAAAAGTGCATTGTTAAACTGGGTTTTTTGTTTTTTTGTAATGTTTATTTATTATTTCAAGTTACATCTCCATCACAGTGCCCTCTTTCCACCCCTCCCAGTCCCATCCTCCCTCCTCCCCCTTCCTCCTATACTACTCCTCCAGAGTGGGGGTATCCCTACATATCAGCCCTCCACCCCAGTTCAGCAGTCATGTGAGGGCTAAGAGCCTCCTCATACACTGGGGGCCTACATGGCAGCACCACTAGGGAAAAGTGTCTCATTAACAGGTTAATAAAGTCTATGTTCCTGTTCCTTTTGGTGTATTGGTTGTAGAATAGTTATCCTGTACTATATGGCTAAAATCCACTTATAAGTAAATAGATGCCATGTGCATCTTTCTGAGTCTGGGTTAGCTCACTCAGGATGAGTTTTTCTAGTTCCATCTATTCAACTGCGAATTGCATGATTTCGTTGTTTCTGATGGCTGAGTAAGTAGTATTCCATTGTGTAGATGTACCACAGTTTTTTTTTTTTTTTTTTTTTTTTTTGGTTTTTCGAGACAGGGTTTCTCTGTTTAACAGCTCTGGCTGTCCTGGACTCGCTTTGTAGACCAGGCTGGCCTCGAACTCGCAAAGATCCGCCTGCCTCTGCCTCCCAAGTGCTGGGATTAAAGGCGTGCGCCACCACTGCCCGGCTACCACAGTTTTTTTTATCCATTCCTCGGTTGAGGGACATCTGGGTTGTTTCCAGTTTCTAGCTATTACAAATAAGTCTGCTATGAACATAGATGAGGAAATGTCCTTGTGGTTTGTTGAGGAATTGTTTGGCTGTATACCCAGGAGTGGTATGGCTGGGTTTTGAGGTAGAGCTATTCCAAGTTTTCTAAGATATTGCCAGATTGATTTCCATAGTGGTTGTACAAGTTTGCATTCCCACCAGCAATGGAGGACTGCTCCCCTTTCTCCACAATCTCACCAGCATGTGCTGTCATTTGAGTTTTTGATCTTAGCCATTCTGACAGGTGTGAGATGGAATCTCAGAGTCGTCTTAAGTTGCATTTCTCTGATGATTAAGGATGTTGAACATTTCTTCAAGTGTCTCTGGCCATTAGAGATTCCTCTTTTGTGAATTCTCGGTTTAGCTCTGTTTCCCTTTTTTTTTTTTGGATTGGATTATTTGGTTTCTTGGTGTTTAATTTCTTGAGTTTTTTTTTTTTTTTGGTTTTTTGGACACAGGGTTTCTCTGTGTAACAGCTCTGGCTGTCCTGGACTCACTTTGTAGACCAGGCTGGCCTCGAACTCACAGTGATCTGCCTGCCTCTGCCTCCCAAGTGCTGGGATTAAAGACGTGCGCCACTATGCTCGGCTTAATTTCTTGAGTTCTTTATAAATTTTGGATATTAGCCCTCTGTCAGATGTGGGGTTGGTAAAGATCTTTTCCCAATCTGTAGGTGGCTGTTTTGTTCGAATGACAGTGTCCTTTGCCTTACAGAAGCTTTTCAGTTTCATGAGGTCTCATTTATTGATTGTTAGTCTTAGAGCCTGAGCTATTGGTGTTCTGTTCAGGAAGTTGTCTCCTGCACCAATGAGTTCGAGGCTTTTCCCCACTTTCTCTTCTATTAGATTTAGTGTGTCCGGTTTTATGTTAATGTCTTTGATCCACTTGGATTTAAGTTTTGTGCAAGGTGATAAGTATGAGTCTAATTTCATTCTTTTTTATGTTGACATCCAGTTAGACCAGCACCATTTGTTGAAGATACTGTCCTTTTTCCATTTGTACTGGTTTTTTTTTTTTTTTTTTTTTTTTTTTTGGTGTTTTGAGACAGGGTTTCTTTTTAACAGCTCTGGCTAAAGGCATGCACCGCCACCACCCGGCTTGTACTGGGTTGTTTTACAAGAGTATTGGAGCTTTAAACTCAGGCCATCAAGTTTGTACAACAAGCACTTCATACACTGAGCCATATTCCCCAGCTCCCATTTTTCTCTAGTGATTGCTTCTTCCTGGTCCCCACTGTTAGCCTCCTGCATTAAAGTGGGAGCCCTCATCCAGACAGTAACCTCTTCTATTTGAAATGCTGAAGTGTCCTTCCCCATCCATCTTGAAATAGGATAGAACTACACTGAGCCAAGGCTGGAGCTCCCAGACCCTGCTGTCCCCTTTGTGTAAAGGGCCCAAGGTATCCCTCCCTGAGCCAAGAGAATATTCTCACTGGAGCGTTTTGGGGAGCCAGGGTCCATGGTGAAACTCACAGGCTGACTGACTCTCCAGGGCGGCAGATGCTGCGGAGCATTACTTGGACCTGCTGGCTATGTTGCTGGGTGCCTCAGAACCAAGGGTAGGTGTGTCTTTAAGGTGGGAGGGTTTGGGATCACCCCTGCTCCCTTTTTTGGTCTCTCTGGGGGACTAGTTCACTCTGCATGGTACTGGGGACCTGATAAAGATCCCAGGGATGGTGACTCATGCCACTTGAAGACACTGCACCCTCCTTCCACCCCAGTTCTCCCTACCCACCTCCTCTCTAGGACCCTGTCTGCCGGAGTTGTGTCTGGAGGCAGCAGCAGCACTGGTCCAGGCAGGCCGTGCATCCGATGCTTTGACTGTATGTGAGGAGCTGCTCAGCCGTACCTCATCGCTGCTTCCCAAGATGCTTTCCTTGTGGGAAAATGCCAGAAAAAGAACCAAAGAACTGCCATACTGCCCAGTCTGGGTCTCTGCCACCCACCTGCTTCGGGGCCAGGCCTGGTCACACCTAAAGGCTCAAAAAGAGGCTCTTAGTGATTTTAGCCAGTGAGTCCAGGAAGACAGAATACTGTACTGGGAGGTGTGGAAGGATGATATTCTAACTGGGACCTGAGTTGTTAGACTTTATTCTTGGTAGCTACCTTCATTTCTGAGACTGGTTCTTTATTCCTGCCATTTATATCCCACTTCAGGTGCCTTGAGCTGCTCTTTTGGGCCCTGCCTGAAGACAAAGAACAAGGTAGTTTAATTTTTCTTTTCTTTTCTCTTTTTCTTTCTTTATTTTCTTTTTCTTCTTTTCTTAAAAAAAAAAAAAAAAAAGGTCTCATATAGACCAGGCTGGCCTCAAGCTTACTTCTTTAGTCAAGGATGACCTTGGACTCCTGGACTCCTATTCCTCCTCCCAAGTGCTGGCAATGTAGGTGTTTGTCTCCAGGCTTGAGTGTAATTTAGATTGCCATTTTTTTTACTCCTGAAAAGTGGTGTGTGGGTTCCCTTTCCATGGTATGCCAATCTACCAGACTGAGAGACTTAAGGGGACATGCTGGGCATGTTAGTACACACCTTTAATCCCAGCACTCCCAGCAGGTGGATCTCTTGAGTTTGAGGTCATCTGAGACTTTGCCTCAAAAAAAAAAAAGTTGGGGAGGACATGAAGAGAATGGGGATTTGGGGTCTGGTGACTGTGTGTCTTGGGTGATGGGAAGATGCTTGCTGACTTGGGTGGTGGTCTCCAGGGGCAGGCTCCAACTGTGAACAGAAACATAGTTCTGATGAGGCACTGAAACAGCTCCGAGTAGCTGCTCTGATCAGTCGTGGACTGGAATGGGTAGCCAGTGGCCAGGACACCAAAGCCTTAAGTGACTTCCTCCTCAGTGTGCAGATATGCCCAGGTATGTGCATTGGCTGTGTACAAGGGGGTGTGTGGTAGTTGGACAGAAGTGTAAGGATGGTATCACATTAGGAAGAATGAATAGGGTTGGGGATGGGTTTTGTAGGAACGGGGCTAGTTGAACACTGTACTGGGTAGGCAGTGGCCTCTGTGAGAGGTTGGTTATGAATAATCTAGTTCTGATTTTGTGTGTGTGTGTGTGTGTGTTTTCCCTTTAAAACACGATGCCCGAGGCTGTATCAGGTTCTCAGTCTTTGTTCTTTGGGGTGGGGCTGTAGGCAACATAGATGGTTCCTTCTACCTGCTTCAGACTCTGAAAAGATTGGATCGGAAGAATGAGGCCACTGCTTTCTGGCAGGAGGCCCAAACTCAACTGCTGCAGGGTGAAGCTACCTGGTAAGCTGAATCTTGCTGGGTTGCAGCTGAGGGGGAGTTGGAACCCTGTAGTTATGAGACCTAGTGGGAGTGATGAGGAACAAAAGGGAAGGAAGATGTCAAACCTCTGTCTATTTTTCACTCTAGGCATCATCATTCTTGCTTTTCAGGTCTCTTCCACTGTATTTAGAAACCTGTTTCAGCTGGATCCATCCCCCTAATTGTGAGGTCTTCTTCAAGGAGTTTGGGACATCACTGTTGGAGTCTTGTGGCCTATAGCTTCCTTGTTTCCAGGAGCTTGAACTGCAGCCTCTGTGGACCATCTTCATGGGGTTTTTGTTTTGTTTTGTTTTGTTTCCTCCTTGTCTTCTTTGGAGAATGGCTAGAGCTGATTGTTCCTAAATAACTCCTCCACTGATGAGGTTGGTCCTGTGAACCTTGGTCTACTTACTACCAGTTTAGTTCCAGAATGGTTCCATGACCAGATCATTGACTTTGCTTGTGGCACTTTTTTCTTTTTCTTTACTTTCTTCCTTCCTTCCTTTGTGTGTGTTAAGTAAAATCTCATATTTATCTCTTATCTGTTCATTACATATGGTTGAATGGGAAGGCTCATGTCGAACTAGTTGGGTGTTGGCTGTTTAAAGATGCTCTATTTCCAACATCTGTCTTTTGTTTACCTTTCCTGTCTCCCTAACTCCCCTCTTCCCTCCCATTTTTCTTTTAGTAGGTTGGATTCTAGGGACTAAGCTCTAGTTCCTCATACATAAGTCCCTTGTCCCTATCCCTCACCCACCCCACCATCCATCTCAGGAGCTTGAAGTGTAGTATGAGGAAAGGCTACATCAATCCCAGGGAAACAGTGAAATCGTCCCCTTAACATTATTAAAGTTTTTAATTATTTTGTTTTGTTTTGTTTTGGATTTTTCAAGACAGGGTTTCTCTGTGTATCCCTGGCTGTCCTAGACTCACTCTGTAGACCAGGCTAGCCTTGAACTCAGAGATCCACCTGCCTCTGCCTCCCGTGTGCTGGGATTAAAGGCATGGGCCACCATGCCTGGCAAGTTTTTAAGGTGTGTGTGTGTGTGTGTATGCCAACTATGTTTGTGGGTGCCCTTGGAGACCAGAGGCATTGGGTCCTCAGAGGTGTAGTTACAGGAGGTTGTAAACCACCTAACATAGGTGCTGGAATCCAATCTATGTTCTCTGGAAGCAATTATATGCTCTTGACCACTGAGTTATCTCTCTAGCTCTTTTTTATTTAAAAGTGCAGCCCAAACCCCAGGATTCTGCTAGGTGACAGAGGAAGAAAAGTTAGGTCTAGAAAGTGATCTTAACAGGCCTCTTAAGAAAGAGTGGGTTCTTGATACTTAAGAAAGTGGAGACGAGTGGTCCTCAGCTTTAATCCCAGCACTTGGGAGGCAGAGGCAGCCAAGTTTGAGGCCAGTGGAGTCTATATAGTGAGTTCTAGGACATCCAGGGCTAGGTAGAAAGGCCCTGTCTCAAAAGGGGGGGAGGGCGGCAGGGAGAGAGATGTTTCCCAGATTAACTCCATCTGTAAAAAACAAGCTGTCTCTGGATCTGTCTATGTGGGTAGGGGGTAGGTCAAGATGCTGCCCAGAACTAACATCCTTTTGACTATAATGAAAGCCAATTATTTGTTCTCAGGGGTATTTCACAAGAACCTTAAGTCACAGCACATGGTTGATATTCTTGCTTGGGGCACTACTGTCCTTGACCTCTTTGACCCGAGTGCTCTCCCTCCCCAGATAATATCTGTACTCTATGGTAAGGAGTATGCACTCCCAAACCCGGAGAAACTGTAAAGCCTACATGATTAGAAGAGAGTGGGACAGCAATAGAGTGAGTTAAGAGCTGGGTTGCTGATTCCGAACTAGGGTCCAGAGAAGGTGGGAGCTAGAGCTATTGGTTTTTGAGACGGAGCCTAGCTATGCAGCACTAGCTGCTTCAAAAGGAGGGTTCTCCTGCCATTACCTCTGGAACACTGGGATCCAGGGCTTATGCCACCATATCTAGCTGTTCTTGCTTGTTTTAAAATTTTATTTACTTAGTTTTGACTCAGGGTCCCACTATGTAGCTCTCTTTTTTCTTCAAGACAGGGTTTCTCTGTGTATCCATGGCTAATCCTGGACTCACTTTGTAGACCAGGCTGGCCTTGAATTGCCTCTGCTGCCTAAGTGCTGGGATTAAAGGCTTATGCCACCACAACCGGCAGTTACAGATAGCTTCAAATTGCCCTGTGGGTGCTGGGATTTGAACCTGGGTCCTTTGGGAGACCATCTCTTAACCACTGAGCCATCTCTCCAGCCCCCTGGAACTGTTTTTATAGACCAGGCTGACTTAAAACTCTGCCTGCGTCTGCCTCCGAAGTGCTGAGATTGAAAGTATGTGGCACCAACACTGCTTTTAAATTTTATTTTTGAGGTACTGTTTTGAGACTAGACTTATTGATATGTGCCCCTACGCCAGACTTGGTTTTGTTTTTCAGAAAAGGTCTGTATCCTGGGTCGACCTCTATCTAATAGTCCTGCCTCAGCTTCCCACCTGATAGAATTACAGACCTAGCCCATCCATCACGCCCTTCGCTGGAGCCAGTGTTTTAAAGAAGCACGAAGGGTTTTAGTGTGGTGGAGTGAGAGGATCCCTAGGAATGGTGAGAAATGAACTATGTGGGTTATCTTTATAACCTGACTAAACTATCAAGGGTTCAAGTCATTGTGCCAGGTTCTTCCAGGTGCTTGTAAACTAAGGAGCCAATCAGCTGGAGCCAAGTAGGAGAGGCCTTCTCGGAGGGACTAAAGGCTGTCCTTTTTTTAGGTGATCTGGTTTATTGCTTTTGCCGATTGGCCACGAATCCCAATCCGTCGAGGAAGCGTAGTGCTGCGGCCAATTGACGTGGCGTTACTAGGCGTGTTGCAGCCTTGAGGCGGGGCCAGGCTATAAACGAATTTTTTGATTGGTTATGGTTTGCGGGTTGCTGGGGAAAGGCACGGAGAGGCGGGCACGAGTCCCAAGACAGGCGCTGATTGGTTGAGGTGAGAGCAGCTTTCCTTCCGATGATTCGGCTCTTCTCGGCTCAGTCTTGGCGAAGCGTTTGCAGCCGTCGTTTGATTAGTCGCTGCCGCTGCCCCCCTCGCGGATCAGGAGCTAGCGTCTCCTGCCCGCCTGCCGCCCTGGTGCCGCTGGGAGGAAGCGAGAGGGAGGTTGTCCGAGGGTTTGTGCCTGCTGCTGCTCCTCCGCCTGAGTGAGTCAAGCCCAGGCCTAGTCGGTCGCCTGCCATTCTCGCAGCCGTTACCCTCAGGCCGCCACAGCCGCCGACCGGGAGAGGCGCGCGCCATGGCCTCTGGAGCAGAGTAAGTGTCTGCGCGTGCGGGGCGCGCACCGTGGGACCCGCCGCGCTGGGTAGGCCCGGGCGGGCCGAGTCTGAGGGCCTAGGCCGGGAGGGAGAGAGACGGAAGGAGAGGAAAGGGCGAGTGAGGGCCTCGGGGCGGGCTGTGCACCCGCGCGCCCCTGGGTCGGGCCCGCGCTGGGCCCGGGCCGGAGCCTGGGCAAGATGGTGCTGTGTCATGCAGGCCCCGGCCGGCCTGAGTAGCTCCCGCGGCATGGCGGCCCCGGCCTAGTTAGGCCTTGTGGTCCACACGGCCTGCGCGGAGCCCTTTGGCCTGGGAAGCCGGTCGGCCATTTCGCCGACCACACACGGAAGACCCCGCGTCGGCGAAGAGAAAAGACTGCGAGCCCGAGGCCCGGACTGGGCCCAGTGGGCGTGGACTTTGGGCCACGTGAAGGCCTCGGGAGCCCGAGACTCCAGGGAAAGGCCGGGCGGGTCTTGGTGGAGCCGGGACGGTTTTTCCCCAAGTTGGCATCTTTTGCACCCTTGGTAGTGAGGGGATGTCAGGGAGAAGGCAGGTCGTGCATTTCTCAAAAGGTAATTTTTCACCGTAGACCTGTTGTAAATACCACGAAGCTGTACCCAGTTTTTCTTGTTTTGTTTTTTTTCCTATGATGGGGTGGTGAGGAAGGAGATGGCTTTTTTGTTTTTTTTTAAGGCACTGAAGTTACAATCCGAGTTCTTGTTTTTTACTTTGTGTATTTTGACTTAAGAGCTTGCAGGTTAGTGTTGGCTTAACTCTTCAAAGTACACATATTTCTTCCCCAATCACCTACTTTGAGAGATTTTCTGGTCCTCGGGACTTTATGGCCCCAACTTCATCTCTCAGGAAAGAATCAAATAAAACCTAGCCACCTCAACCCATTCAGTTTAAAGACTAGAATTTCCTATACCTAAAACAAAACAAAACAAAACAAAAAAACCAGCAAGTGAGGAAACTATACAAATCTTCTCACTGCTTAGGCGATTAGGTGTTTGAGTGTCTTAAGTTACATTTCCTTGGGATGAAGTCACTTGGTTATTTAGTTAAAAGGAGTATTAATACTGTAGATGTCCAGGGTGGATAGTTAAAAGGAGTATTAATACTGTAGATGTCCAGGGTGGATGGGATGTTGTTGTACACTTGATCCCAACACTTGAAAAAAAAAAAGGCAGAAAGGAAAGTTCTAGACTAGCTTTGTCTACATCAGAGACCTGTCTCAAAAAAACAACAAAATATACTTTTAAAATCTGTCTCTTTTTTTTTGTTTTGTTTTGTTTTTCTAGTCAGGGTTTCTCTGTGTATCTCTGGCTGTCCTGGACTCTGTACTCACAGAGATCCACCTGCCTCTGCCTCCTGAGTGCTGGGATTAAAAGCGTGCGCCACCACGCCCGGCATCTGTCAGTCTTTTAACTTTTGGTTTTTTAGGTTAAAAAAGGTTTGGGTTTTTGTTGTTGTTGTTGTTTGTTTGTTTTTGTTTTTTGAGACAGGGTTTCTCTGTGTAGCCCTGGCTGTCCTGGAATTCACTCTGTAGACCAGGATGGCCTCAAACTCAGAGATCTGCATGCCTCTGCCTCCTGAGTGCTGCGACTAAACTGCCTGCCCTGTGTTCTATTTTTGAGACCAGAGTCTCATGTAGACCAGACTGGCCTCAAACTTAGCCATGTAGTTAAAGCTGTTTTTGAACTCCTGGTCCTGCTGCTACCATCTCCCAAATAACAGGACTGTCACAGTATGTCCCATTTATATCTAGAATTTTTTTTTAAATTAAAATTTCTGGAATCTGTCATCATAAGCAGTTTCTACCTTTAGATCATCTTGGTGGTTCTTACCTGAATTTCCAAGATCCCTTTTGTGGTCTTTGAGTTCTGGAAAGGACCTGACTCATGCAGATGATAGGAGATTTCCCTAAGGAACATACAGAGCTACTGTTGCCCTCAGCTCTTTTGGAGGCTAGTAGCTCTAATCTCTGGGTAGTTTGAGAATTACATGTCTTTAAGGGCATAACACTCATCCCTAGAGCCAGGGTCTGGACTGGTAGGCAGATTGGAGGTTGTCCTGAAATGCAATTTTGAGAATAAAATACAAAGTGATAACTTGAGGCACTCCTCTAAATCAAACAAGAAGATGGGCAGCCTCCCGGGGAAGGAATTTTAATAGATATGGGGAAGTAGAAATTTGGTGGATTTACATTTAGTTTTGGAACCTCAACCAAAGTGACATAGTGACATAGCCTTTGAATGAAGAAGGCAGGTGAGAGCTTAGTTTATCTAAAGCAATGGTTAAAGATGTAACATAGGGGCTGGGCGAGGTGGCACAGCCTTTAATCCCAGCACTCTGGAGGCAGAGGCAGGTGGAGCTCTGAGTTCAAGGTCAGCTTGGTGTACAGGGTGAGTCCAGGACAGCCAGGGCTTCAACACAGAGAAACCTTGAATGGAAAACAAAAACAAACAAACAAACAAAGGTGTAATATAGCTAAGTGTGATGATGTATGTGCTACATTCATCAAAAAACAAACAAAAAAAAAGTGTTACATAGCTGAGTGTGGGTGATGTATTCCTGTGATTCTAATCAGGAGGCAGAGACCAGAGGCTCTCTGCCAGTTCAAGGTCATCTTAGTTTACCTAGCCAGGCAGGGCTGTATATAGAAAGACCTTTTTTTATTAAAATCTATAAGTGATGGCAGTGGCATCTTTTTCACTTATAATCACTTATAAGTGATTTCCAATGTCAGTGCTTTTTTGTTTTGTTTTGCTGTCTCAGCTCCTAGAAAACACTCATTTATGATTACTACTATTATTAAAACAGTCTTGCTCTGCATCTTAGGCTGATCTGGAGCCTTCTGCCAATTGCTGAGATACAGGATGAACTACACTATGCCTGGCTTCCATTATTGAAGTAGGAGCTGGGGAGATAGATGGCTCAGCAGTTAAAAGTACTGGCTGCTCTTCCAAAGGACCCAAGTTCAAATCCCAGCACCCACATGGCAGCTCACAACTGTCTATGATTCCTGTTCCAGGGGATCTGACACCCTCAACACAGACATACATGGAGGCAGGACACCAATGTAAATAAAATAATTTAAAAATAAAAAAAAAAGAATAGAATTCTTTAAAAAAATTATTGAAGAGGGCTGGAGAGATGGCTCAGCAGTTAAGAGCACTGGCTGCCCTTCCAATGGACCCGGGTTTAAATCCCAGCACCCACATGGCAGTTCACAGCTGTCTGTAATTGCCACGTGTGGTGGCACACACCTTTAACCCCAGCACTCCGGAGGCAGAGGCAGGCAGGTATCTGTGAGTTCAAGGCCAGCCTGGTCTACAAAGTGAGTCCAGGACAGCCAGGGCTACACAGAGAAACCCTGTCCTGAAAAAGAAACAAACAAAAAAAGCTTTTCTTCCAAGATCTGAAAAACATGAGTATCAACCAAAACAGAGGTCAAACAATGGAAAAAGCAAATGAAGGGGAGAAAAAAACAATTTCTTCAATAATTTTTGTTTGTTTGTTTCTTTTTGGTGAGATAGGGTCTCTCACTGTGTCCCTGGCCTGGGACTCTGTAGACCAATCTGGCTTCAAACCCATAAATATCTGCCTGCCTTGCCTCCCAAGTGCTAGGATTAAAGGCTTGTGCCACCATTCCTGACCAGAGGTAACTTTTGAGTCTAGTAAGTCAGAATGAGATATTATGACATTGGTGCTAGAGAGATGGCTTGGTGGGTAAAGGCACATGCTGCCAAGACCTAACAATGGAAGTTCAGTCCATTGAACTCACATGGTGGAAGGAGAGAGCAACTACCATAACACATAGAGTTGACAGACAGATAAATAAATGTTGGAAGAAAGCAATTAGTATCACTGTCCAGTGAATATACTAGCTTCTAGGAAACTGATAGAAAGTTTCCTAGTTGCTTGGGGGAGTAGTAGCCCACAAGGTCCTACCATTCCTTCAGGAGTTACTGGCAGCTAATGGTTGCTCAGATCAAGGGACACATTTCTGAAAGTAGTATAGCTGCTAAGTTGTTCCTGTAAATAACCCCTCACGTTACTTCTTAAACTAGTTGGATTCTTAAACAAAGAATCATGAAAGAAGGACAGTGGCTAGGAAGAGGAAGGGGATCAGTGGGAAAGGGACAAGAGAGGGCAGTGGGATTAATATAAAAATATATGCATGTATGAAAATGACAGAAAAATCCATCATGCATAGTTAATACATGGTAATAAACGCCAAAAAGCAACTTAATCTGTTAATTTGAGAAGGATTTGAATTTTCCCATTTTTCAAAACTTCTTGATTTTATGAATTAACAACAATCATGCTTTTGCAGAAATGCCACGAGGCTCCTTTTTGAGTTGGATCCTCTTTCTGAAGGTTCTAGATGTGGTTTTTGTCCTGCTGTGTATTTTTGTTGTGTGTTCTTTGTTTTGTTCTTGGTATTCTTGTACTACTAGAAAATGCTCTTGGATTCATTCCTCAGGTTTATTTTTTGAGGAGGCTAGTGATAAAAATTGTGTTTTGTTGTACCGAGGCTTGCTTTGTGGAATATGACCTTCCCAAGCCTTGTCTGGGTCACTTCATTCCCTTGGAAGACAAGGATTAAGAGAACTTTTTCTTTTAAATTTTTTTTTCCAAGACAGGGTTTCTCTGTGTAGCCCTGGCTGTCCTGACTCACTCTGTAGACCAGGCTAGCCTTGAACTCACACAGATCCTCTTGTCTCTGCTTCCTGAGTGCTGGGATTAAAGGTGTGTGCCACCTCACTCGGCCAAGAAAACCTTTTCAAAGCTCTGGATTTAATCATGGTGATCTTGAGCCAGGCGTTATACATTTTAAAATCTCAAAATGTAAGAACAAACTTTGAGATAGGTTGTTGTAGTCTCCATTTTACACATGAGGAAATCAAAGTCCAGAGAGGTTAACTAACTTGAATGAGATGGTAATTAAGAATTTATTGCCATAGTTGGAATTTCGACTTAATTGTTCTGGCTATAGAGCCCCTGGTCTGTATAGTCTTTTTTTGTTTGTTTTGTTTTTAGAAACAGAGTTTCTCTGCATATCCCTGGCTATCCTGGACTCACTTTGTAGACCAGGCTAGCCTTGAACTCTCAGAGATCTGCCTGCCTCTGCCTTCCGACTGCAGGGACTAAAGGCGTGCGCCACCACACCTGGCTAGTCTTAAGAATCTAAGACTAATTTTTCTCTTGGTTGCTGTTGAGCCTTTACTTCTGTTACGTCTTTTAATTCTCTTTGGCCATTTCCTGTCCTTGGGATAAGATCCCTTGGAGCCTAACAGATTGGAACAGCGGCACTCCAAATACTAACATCCTGGAATGAGAATGAGTAAATGCTGATGACTATGTTCCTCATGAGCTTGGCTGGATTTCTTTTTTTGTTTTTTGTTTTGTTTTGTTTTTTTTTTTTTGAGACAGGGTTTCTCTGTGTAACAGAGCCCTGGCTGTCCTGGACTCACTTTGTAGACCAGGCTGGCCTGGAACTCACAGAGATCCGCCTGCTGCTGCCTCCTGAGTGCTGGGATGAAAGATGTACACCTCCACACCTGGCTAAGAGAACTTTTTCAAAGCTCTGGAATTAATCATGGTGATCTTGTGCTAGGTGTTACACATTTTAAAATCTCAAAATGTAAGAACAAACATAGAGATACTTGGCAGTTTCTCTATGTAAACCCTGGCTGTCCTGGAACTCCCTCTGTAGACCAGGCTGGCCTCAGACTCACAGAGTTGCACCTGTCTCTGCCTCCCAAGGGCTGGGATTAAAGGTGTGTGCTACCATGCCCATTGTGACTGTATTTCTTTTATCTGTTTTTTTTTTTTTAAGACTTTATTATGTTACGTATACAATGTTCTCTCTGCATATACACCTGCAGGCCAGAAGAGGGCACCAGATTTTATAATGGATGGTTGTAAGCCACGATGTGGTTGCTGGGAATTGAACTCAGGACCTCTGGAAGAGCAGCCAGTGATCTTAACCTCTGAGCCATCTCTCCGGGACACCCCCCCCCCCCACCATCTGTGTCTATCCTTTTTTTTTTTTTTTGCTTAAGTGAATTTTAGAGATTGGTGAGGATCAGTATCTATTAGGTCTGATGTCATTTTTTTTTTCTTGTAGTTCAAAAGGTGATGATTTATCAACAGCCATTCTCAAACAGAAGAACCGTCCTAATCGGTTAATTGTTGATGAAGCCATCAATGAAGATAACAGTGTGGTGTCCTTGTCCCAGGTAAGTTGTAGTCTAGTCTTTACTGCATTTAACTAGAGATATTTCCCTAGCTTTCTTTTGTCTTTTTTCTTGCAATGACAGATAAAGTGGGGTGTATAGGGAATTCTAGCCTAGAGGGCTTTATTTTACCTAAAGGTCAGTGACCTAAAGTCCTTAACTTTTTTTTTTTAGCCCAAGATGGATGAACTGCAGTTGTTCCGTGGTGACACAGTGTTGCTAAAAGGAAAGAAGAGACGGGAAGCTGTGTGCATTGTACTTTCTGATGACACATGCTCTGATGAGAAGATTCGAATGAATAGAGTTGTTCGGAATAACCTCCGTGTTCGCCTAGGGGATGTCATTAGGTGTGTGTGAAGATGGGGGATGGATTCTTGACCTCTTAGGTATGAGGCCAGATACAGCCAGTATTAGAAGCACCATCTCCTGCATGACAGCCAGGATGGAACCCTTGGCAACTGCAGATATAGGAAGTCCACCTGGTTCAGGGTTGTCTGTAGGTCGCACTGCCTTTCTAGACTTCAAAATCCACCTCTTCTTGGTCCTCAGACAAACTGGCATTTCCATGACTTGCTTGCTTTTTTTTTTTTTTTTTTTTTTCTCCTAGAAACAGGGTTTCACTGTGTATTCCTGGCTGTCCTGGATTTGATTTGTAGACCAGACTGGCCTCGAACTCACATCTGCCTTCTTCTGGCTTTCATGGCTTTTTTTTTTTTTTTTTTTTTTTCAACTGGGGAGATACAATTCCTCATACTTAGAGCTGGGTTGGAGACATTATATAAGGATGTATATCTACTATGGTATGCAGATATATTTACAGTGTATCTACTGTTCTTACTACTGTGACTGTTTAATGACTTGTGATGGTGCTGAAATAAAGTAGAAATGTGAGTAGGAAGGAATTCTTTTAAAAATAAGTAAACTGGGCTGGAGAGATGGCTCAGAGGTTAGGGAACACAGGCTGTTCTTCCAAAGGACCCGAGTTCAAATCCTAGCACCCACATGGCAGTTCACAGCTGTCTGTAATTGCTATGTGTGGTGGCACACGCCTTTAATCCTAGCACTTGGGAGACAGAGACAGGCAGATCTCTTGAGTTCAAGGCCAGCCTGGTTACAGAGTGAGTTCCAGGATAACCAGGACTACACAGAGAAACCTGTCTTGAAAAACAAATAAACAAAAAAAGTAAACCTAGGCTGGGCTTGGTGGTGCATACCTTTAGGTCCAGCCCTTGGGAGACAGAGACAGGCAGGTTTGTGAGTTCAGGCTAACATGGTCTGTATAATGAGACCCTGTCTTTAAAAAGGGAAAGAAAAGCAAAAAAAAAAAAGAAAAAAAGATGAGGAAATCTGGGGGAGATGAGCATAGTTATAACCAGATCTAGGATTGCTGTAGTATTGAGTGATTTTGGTTATTCTACCCAGCTAAGCATGAGTCTTCCATGGTTTCCAGTTACCTGGCCAGGACCATTGAAGTCTTACTATATTTTAAGTACTTTCTTCTTGAGACTGCTTAGTCACTCTCTCATGGTGTTTTGATCTTGTGGTTGAGATGATTTTTTCATGTCTTTCACTGGCATCACAATTTTTGATTCACTTGTCAAACCTCGCCCCTCCCTCCTTGTAATACTGGGATATCAGTATTAACTAGAAGGCTAGATGTGGTGTCACATGCCTATATTCCCAGTAATATCAGTATTTTAGAGAGACAGGAGATGGTCAGTACTAGCTAGAAAGGACTGTCATTCTTAACTATCACATATTGAAGACTCCAGTGGTCGAGTTGTGCATATGTAGGACTTCCAAATACTCTTAATTTGGCCTTAGTGATGAGTGGATTTGTTACCTCATGGTGAATGTGACTTGTCTTAGTTCTCTGTGGCTGTTCCTTTGCTTTCTCTCCCACCCTGCTTTCCTTCTTCTCTTCACCTAAGGCCATCCCTGCCTTTTCTCTTTCGCTTGCCATCAGCTGTCTGTGCCAGGCCCTTTCGGACATCCAGTGCTTGGGGCTGCAGTGTGGTTGGTAATGTGGAGTCTGCTTGTCATCCTCAGCATCCAGCCATGCCCTGATGTAAAGTATGGCAAACGTATCCACGTGCTACCCATCGATGACACGGTGGAAGGCATCACTGGCAATCTCTTTGAGGTATACCTTAAGCCGTACTTCTTGGAAGCTTATCGCCCCATTCGGAAAGGTGAGAGAAACTGAGTTTAAGAATGGTTGTTACTTGAGTAAACTTTAGAACAATTGAGTGTTCTTTTCATATGTATGAGTATGCATATATGTATCCTGCACACATATTCAATTGTTTGCTCTTACTTCCCTTCTGTGTTCCAGGATAGTAAGTGGTTTTGTTTTTGTTGTTGTTGGTTTTTCGAGACAAGGTTTCTCTGTGTAGCCCTGGCTGTCCTGGACTCACTTTGTAGACCAGGCTGGCCTTGAACTCACAGAGATCCTCCTGCCTCTGCCTCCCCAGTGCCGGGATTAAAGCCGTGCGCCACCACCGCCTCGCCTGGCTGTAAGTGGTTCTTACGTATCTCTGAAGGATGATCTGTTTTTGCTGTCAAGTTGAAAGTGTAGAGCTCTACCATTGTTGTAGTGAAAACTTAGGGTTACTATACCTAATAGTTAAAGGGGCTTTTGTCATATCATTTATGTAGACTAGTCTGGAGTAGTAGAGGAATGTGATGGAGAGAAGAGTTTTACTATTTTATTGTCTGGTGCAGGGAAGGAGGGTATAAGCAATATCTACTGAGCTTTGTATTTTATTTTAGATCATGGGGTCTAGTGAAGAATTTTCACTTGGTCTTGTATTTTATACCTCTAATTGCACTTGCATTTCTATGTATTATAGGAGATATTTTCCTTGTTCGGGGTGGGATGCGTGCTGTGGAGTTCAAAGTAGTAGAGACAGATCCCAGCCCCTACTGTATTGTTGCTCCAGACACAGTGATCCACTGTGAAGGGGAACCAATCAAACGAGAGGTGAGTTACTCCCTAATACTAGTTTCCAGTTTTATCTTGTTTTTGTTTGTGGTGTTAGGGAATTGAACTCAGGGCCTTGTGTATGTTATAGGTAAGAACTCTGCCACTGAAACACATCTCTATCTCCCAGTTTCATTCTCACTCAGGTGGCATTCGTGTTTGTTATCAGACAATGTTTTGGAGATTAGATGGCCTTATGGAAGTAGAAAACTACCTAAGTATTTCTTGAAAGAACTCAATGCCGTGAATTTGAGATGAAGTCTAAAAGTTGTAAATGATTGGCATTAAGTCCATTAAGTACATGCCAATAATCCTAATGCTGTGGAGGTGTAGTATTGCTGTAAGTCTGAGTTAAGCATGATGGTCTGTGAAAGAGAGATCCTGTCTCAAAGAATATAAATGAGCTCTGGCTTAGATGGTTAAGAGCACTGGCTGCCCTTCTAGGGGATCTGGGTCCAATTCCCAACACTTACATGGCTATATTTGACCATATTATTCCTCTTCATTACTTCTTTCATCTTCTTTCCCTTTCCACTGTCTTCCTACTTTCATGCCTTTTTTTTTGGCCCACTGAATTTATTTAGAATTGGTTATGGCTGTTGGGGACTATACCACCAAGGAATATGATTCTGTCTTCCAGCATCTGTTAACTGAGTGTAGCTCTTCAGGGTGGAGTGGTGCCTTATGAACTACCTTCACCCCATTCAGGATGGGGTATTGATGGGCCCAACCATGTGTAGGTCAGCTTTAGTTTTTTCAGGGATCCCTATTCAGTAAGAGTAAGGACTGAGAGAGGATGGTTTGGGTGGTTTTTTGTTGTTTTGTTTATGTTTTCCTTTGACAGGGTAGTGCTGTATAAGCTGTCTGGAACTCATTTTGTAGCCTAGGCTGGCCTCAAATTCAGTCTTTCGGCCTCTGTCTTCCAAATGCAGAGATTACAGTCATGTGCCACTATGCCTGGCTTAAGATGAGATCCCTGAGAAGAGAATCTTCTCACACGGCATATTTTCCCCACACCAAATAGTGGGAAAATTCGGAGAAATTGTATTTTTGCTAACAATACTATTCCTGACTATTCCTATTGTGTGTGTGTGTGTGTTCGTGTTCTTTGTATTCTTCATATTCAGGATGAGGAAGAATCCTTGAATGAAGTAGGCTATGATGACATTGGTGGCTGCAGGAAGCAGCTAGCTCAGATAAAGGAGATGGTGGAACTGCCACTCAGACATCCTGCACTCTTTAAGGCAATTGGTGTGAAGGTGAGTATCCTAAGTTTTGTGGGGAGTCTAAGATGGTGCTTAAAGTGTCTAATCAGTGGTGTGTCTGATTCCATAAATGCTTTAGAGAGGCAGTAATAGCCAGGTGGTGGTGGTATACACCTTTAATCCTAGCACTTGGGAAATGAAGCAGATAAATCTTTGAGGTCAAGGCCAGCTTGGTTTTCAAAGTGAGTTCTAGGACAGCCAGGGATACACAGAAAAACCCTGTCTTGAAAATTAAAAAAAAATATATATATATAGCAGTAATAATATTCTTTGGGTTTATAGACGACTCTAAATTCATTAGAGCTACTAATTGTCATATATGTATGCACACATCTTTACACACACACACATATATATATATATGTATATATAATATACTTAATAGTTTTTAATCTCATAGACTTAAAAATTTAGGCTGGGCTTGATGGCCTTTAATCCCAGCACTTGGGAGGCAGAGACAGGCGGGTCTTTGTGAGTTCAAGGCCATCCTGATCTACAGAGTAAGTTCAGGATAGCCAGGCCTACACAGAAGAAACCCTGTCTCGAAAAAAAAAATTTTTTTTTTTTTTGTTTTAACCTGAAGTTTACCAATCTTTATAGACCATTACTCAAATAAAGGAAGGAAATTTATGGAGTATTAGGGTCCTGAGTTTAAACATTTGAGAACCATCTGTCTAGAATATAGTTTTCTGGCCTTTTCTATAATAGCATACACTAAAGATGAAATGACTAGTTTGTCTAGTAAGCATACAAGTTGTTTTGTCGTCATTGAGAGCAGTTTCAGTGTCCTGTGGATAAGGCTGCAGACAACTTCAAAGAGGAAAAGTTGTAGTTGATAATATTAAAAACAAAGACAAAAACAAAGAAACATTCAGTGGTGATAACATGCCTTCAATCCCAGCACTTGGGAGGCAGAGGCAGGTGGATCTCTGAGTTCGAGGCCTACCAGCCTGATCTGCAGAGAGAGTTCTAGGACAGCCAGGGGAAAAAATTTTGAAAAAAACATAAAAAGATATTCTAACCTGATATTAAATCATAGAATAAGGGTTCTCTACTTGTGGGTTGCCATCATTGGAAGACACATATTTCAGATTGTCTTAGGAACTGAGACACCAGTAGCAATGAAAAGGTATGGTTGGAGGGTTCCTAAGACCATTGGAAATAGTGTGTTTTCTCATGGTTGTGACCCATAGATGGAGAACCCCTGTCTGTAGGTTGTAAACACCTGAGTAAAAGCATCTTAACAGTTGACAGACCTTGCTGTATTAAATGCCTTGGCTCCTGGTTGGTCAGAAGTTGAGTCCTTGGCATAGTAACTTGTTCTTCACTATCCTTACAGTCTTAAGTTCCCCAGGCATGCGGTTTTTGAGGCTGTCCTTTATTAGTCTCCTATGCAAGTTGCATTTATAAATGTTACCAGCTTTCTGGCATCACCTTTCCTGCCAGTAGCAGAATGTATATGATGGTATAGTATAATTAGTGTTTATTTCCATGGACTCATTCTTTGTGATTTTGTTGCTGTTTTATCTGAGCAGTAGATGGGTGAGGAGGTTGAGATCTCTCTATGTATCCCTAGCTATCCTGAAATCATTATGTAAACCAGTTTAGCTTCAAACTCAGAGATCTGCCTGCCACTGCCTTGAGTGCTGGGATTAAAGGCATGAACCACCACTCTGTTTTTGTTTGGTGTCTCACTGTAACTAGTCTGGCCTCAAGCACGCAGTCTTTCTACCTTACCTTTCTGGGGTAAGGATTATAAAGGCTTATTTGTTCTTTTTTAAAAGTATTGTATGTGTATTGGTGTTATTTCTGTTTTTATGACTCCACCACAAGCTTTCAGTGTCCATAGAGGCCAGAAGAAAGTATCAGATCTTCTGGAACTGGAGTTACAGGCTTGTCCGCCACATTTGGACTGAGTTCTGTCGAAGAGCAGCCAGTGCTCTTAAATTTGAGCCATCTCTCTAGCCCTCAAAGGCCCCTCCCCCCCCCACCCCCAGACAGGGTTTCTGTGTATATCTCTGGCTGTCCTGGACTCACTCTGTAGACCAGGTTGGCCTTGAACTCACAGAGATCCACCTGCCTGTGCCTTCTAGTGCTGGGATTAAAGGCTGTACCACCGTGCCCGGGCCATTGTGGACAGCTGTGAACTGCCATATGGTGCTGGGAATTGAACTCAGGTCCTTTGGAAGAACAGCCAGTGCTCTTAACTGCTGAGCCATATCTCCAGCCCCCACAGCTTTTACTTTTTTTTTTTTTTTTTTAAGATTTATTTATTATGTGTATACAGTGTTCTGCTTGCAGGCCAGAAGAGGGCACCAGATTTCATTTATGGATGGTTGTAAGCCACCATGTGGTTGCTGGGAATTGAACTCAGGAACTTTGGAAGAGCTGTCAGTGCTCTTAACCTCTGAGATATCTCTCCAACCCCCATGGCTTTTTCTCACTCCTCAATAAAGCCCTAGTCAAGGTAGTTTAAGATAGGTGGAGTTGGGGGAAAATAAACTCCTGAACCTAATTGCACTCTGTTGTCCTCAGCCTCCTCGGGGAATCTTGCTATATGGACCTCCTGGGACGGGGAAGACCCTGATTGCCCGAGCCGTGGCAAATGAAACTGGAGCCTTTTTCTTCCTGATCAATGGTAAGCTTGGTCCCTCTGTGTCTGACTAGACCCATTTCTGAGTTGGGCAGCTCATGGACACATCCATTTGCACCCTACCCTTCAGCCCATTAAAAACAATTTTTAACTTAAGGTTATTGATGTTTTGTCCATATGTCTGTGTACTATGTTTGTGTAGTACCTGAGGAGACAGAAGAGGGCATCAAGTCCCCTAGCACTGGAGTTACAGATGATCATGAACCATCATCTAGATGCTGGGGATTGAACTTGGAACTGAGCAGCTAGTGCTCTTAACTGCTGAGCCATCTCTCCAGCCTAACTTTTAGCCTTTTTTGTGTGTATATGTGTGTTTGTTAGTGTGTAGCGGTATGCATGCACATGTGTGGGGTTCAGAGGATAATCTTACATTCTTCAACTGCAGTCCATCTTTTTAGAGACAATCTCGTTGGCCTGAAACTGTTCAAGTATATTTATTAGAGTGACTAAAACAGCCCCAGGAACCCATCTATATCTCCAGTGCCACCATGCCTTTTTTGGTTTTGTTTTTAACATAGGTTTTAGGGATCTAAGTTGGGTTATTCATGGGTCTAAATCAGGCTTTTTAGCTCCTGAGCTATTTGTATTGCTTCACTTAAGCATTTTCTGATGAATGAGTATGTTATGGGAAGACAGGCAACAAAGGAATGCTTTTTGGGGGCTGAGTGGGGTGGAATGGGATGGGAGTTGAGATACAGTCTTCCTATGTGGCACTGGCTAATTTGCTTTGTAGTCCAGGCTATCCTTATAGAGGACTTATAGAAGGACCACTTGCCTCTGCCTCCTGAGTGCTGGGGTTCTCTGTCTTTTCTTCCCTTCTGAAGGATTGTGGATAAGCTGAAGATGTTTAGGGAAACGAGCTGTAATGATAAATCAAAAGATGTTTTTGTTTCGAGACAGAGTTTCTCTGTGTAGTTTTGGCTGTCCTGGAACTTACTATGTAGACCAGGCTGGTCTTGAACTCACAGAGATCCACCTGTCTCTGCCTCCCAAGTGCTGGGATTAAAGGCAAGTGCTACCATGCCCAGCTAAAATGTATTCTTATCTCAGAGTATTTGGGGAATACGGACTGAGGGATCATTTGTCTTCAAAATGATACTTAGGTCTTAGAAAGCCAATGATAATTAGCCTTTTACCAAACTGTTTTTGTTGTCTTCACAGTTGGAACTGTGCTGTGGGAAGTATGTAAAGTCCATTGGCTTTGCTTCTCTTTAGTCTGGACTGGTAGCTCTTGCTCCATAATGGCTGGAAGAGGCTATGAGAGACAGAAATTACTGCATTTTTTTCTTGACCTATATTTGGGCCTCGGGGGAAAAAAATAAAAGTTTCTTTTGGGATTGGGGGAGGATAGATTTTTGTCATTGTCATAAAAAACCCATTTTATTAATTTATTGTATGTGTATGCTCATGCATACATGGAAGTCTGAGGACAACTTGAGGGAATTAGTTCCTTCTTTCTACTATGTCGGGCCCAGGATTAACTCAGGTCATTGGGCTTGGCAATAGGCACTTTGACTTGATATGATAAGCCATCTCACTGGCCTTGTCATTGTCTATTCTGTATCTTTTCAGGTCCTGAGATCATGAGCAAATTGGCTGGCGAGTCTGAGAGCAACCTTCGTAAAGCCTTTGAGGAGGCTGAAAAGAATGCTCCTGCCATCATATTCATTGATGAGCTTGATGCCATTGCGCCCAAAAGAGAGAAAGTAGGAACTTACCTGAGGGGTTGGTGGAGACTTGAAAGATCCTGACTTAGCTCTTCTGACCAGCCATACTATCTTCACAGACTCACGGAGAAGTGGAGCGTCGTATCGTGTCTCAGTTGTTGACCCTCATGGATGGCCTAAAGCAGAGAGCACATGTGATAGTTATGGCAGCAACCAATAGACCCAATAGCATTGACCCAGCCCTGCGGCGATTTGGTAAAGACCTCAGATTCTTTCCAACTTGTTTTTTTTTTGTTTTTGTTTTGTTTTTTTCAAGATAGGGATTCTCTGTGTATCCCTGGTTGTCCTGGAACTCTGTATACTGGCTGGCCTCAAACTGAGAGATTCACCTGCCTCTGCCTCCTGAGTGCTGGGATTAAAGGTGTGCACCATCATCGTCTAGCCCACCTGATTCTTACTTGTTGGTATATTGTAGTTCTGTTGGGCATCATTTCCTTAATCTCAGCATTGTCTTTCTTTCATCTGAGTTATTTAATCCTCAGCATTTCTTTAAGTTCTTTGCCATGACAGGGCCTAAAGACTTTTTTTCCATTCTATTTTCCCTATAGAGCAATGGTTCTCAACCTTTCTAATGCTGAGACCCTTTAATACAGTTCCTCATGCTGTGGTGACCCCAACCATGAAGTTATTTTTATTGCTCTGGCATAACTGTAATTTTGCTACAGTATCTGGTATTCAGGATATCATACGACCCCTGAGAAAGGGTTGTTCCACTCCTCCAGGGGTCCAGCCTCCAAGGTTGAGAACCACCACTCTAGAGTAACTACCTATCTTGAATGCGTAAGTCTGAAAGATTTCCAGGTTGTGTGGCATTAATGCTAACTCTAATTAAGAGAGTTCTTGAGTGACTTCTCTGTGGACGAGAAATTATCCCTATTTTACATTCCTGCATTGTCCCCACAGGTCGCTTTGACAGAGAGGTAGATATTGGAATCCCAGATGCTACAGGACGCTTGGAAATTCTTCAGATCCATACCAAGAACATGAAATTGGCAGATGATGTGGACTTGGAACAGGTGGAGTGGTGATGATGGCTGGCCAAAATTTAGGATAGCTTGTAACCGAACTTTTAAATTATTATTTAACACTTATTTATTTATTACTAAATTCACTTATAACAAACACCAACAATTTCTTAACTATTAATCCTATAAATTCCTACAACCCCTTTAACCTATCCACTAAACCTATTGATAATCATAACAACTACTTTTATAACCTTTTAGAATGATACAGTCTCTGGGGCAGGTCCTCAGTCGTCAGGAACACAGTATTTGTTGTAGATTCTTTAACACACTTAGCAGTCCTTCTTCTGGATCTCTCAGATGCAGGTTCGTCAGGGTCGTTGGTTATTGCAGTCTCACCTTAAATAAGGCTTCATGCTTTCTTCTCTGTGGGAGACCCCAGCCGTCTGCAGGCCAACTTACTTCTTTTGAATCAGGAACTCAGCTGCTCTGTCTTTAAAGCCAGGCACCGTTTCCTTTAGGCCACTGTTTGGACAGATCAAACCCCTCTAGGCAAAAGCTGAGCCACAGGGTCCAGTCCTGGGCCTTTTGGTGTCTTGCTCAGGCTTTCTTTGTTCACCGGCTTCTTTTTGCTTCAGGGAGAGAGCTGGCCATCAATGGCCAGCCCTTTTTTTAGCAGGACTCTTAGAGCTCTCTAGCATCAGGGGCCTCTTCTCTTCTGGGCTCCACGTACTGTCCTCAAATAGGAGGAACTCTGTTTCAGCTTAATTTGGGCTGCGCCCACTTAGCAGCTGAAAACAATGTCAGGCCAGATACTTTGTTTCTTCAATTCTGTTGAGTCTTTTCTGTTTTCCTGACTTTAAACTTGTTTTTCAGTCTATTGAGTCTTTCCTGTTTTTGTTGACTTCATGTTTGTTTTTCAGTCTATTGAGTCTTTCCTGTTTTTGTTGACTTTATGCTGATAATGTTCTTCAGGCCCGGAATTAAGAGACAGTATCAGAAACTCCTATATATTTTCTAAATCTAATTTATCTAACTCCTACAATAGCTCTGTTTTAAGAGGTTGCAGGGGACTACAAACATAGCTTAAAAGAAGATTCATATCAGTAATCCCAGAATTTAGGAAGGGTGGGGCAGGAGGATCTTGAGTTTGAAGCCTGTGTGGGCTACACAACAAGATCCTATCTTTTCATATTTTAGTTTTTTTTTTTTTTTTCCAGACAGGGTTTCTCTGTGTATCTCTGGCTGTTCTGGACTCTCTTTGTAGACCAGGCTGGCCTCGAACTCACAGAGATCCGCCTGCCTCTGCCTCCCAAGTGCTGGGATTAAAGGCGTGCGCCACCACCGCCCGGCTCTTTTCATATTTTAAAGAACTAGATGGAATATACTTCTCAGTTGTTGATATGTTAGAGTAAGTATGAATTTTTGGAGCAGTTTACTTCCAAATCCAGGCTTGAATATTTAACACCACTGCCAATAAAATAAGGAAATATGCGGAATCAGAGATAGGAATCATGGGATAGACTCAGTATTCTGTTTGACTTCATAAGGTATCTGGATCTTGAGAATAGTCAGTAGATCTTCTCTTTGCAGGTAGCCAATGAGACTCATGGCCATGTGGGTGCTGATTTGGCAGCCCTGTGTTCAGAGGCTGCTCTACAGGCCATCCGAAAAAAAATGGACCTCATTGATCTAGAGGATGAGACCATTGATGCTGAGGTCATGAATTCCCTGGCAGTTACTATGGATGACTTCCGGGTAAGTACCATGCCCCCAAATTAGAAACACAAATGTGTAATTTGTTGTGTGACACCCCCTGCCAAAGTTTCATCTCCATTTTTTTCAAACTCTTTAGTGGGCCTTGAGTCAAAGCAACCCATCAGCACTTCGGGAAACTGTGGTAGAGGTGCCGCAAGTAACCTGGGAAGACATTGGAGGCCTGGAGGATGTCAAACGTGAGCTTCAGGAGCTGGTTCAGGTAGGCTGACTTGTTCGAGGATAGTGGGTCATTACCTCAGTATATAGTAATCAACCTTTTAGGTCTCTGAATCAAAATTTTTCTAAGAATTGTGAGTACACCTCAAAAGCCTACTGTTAACCTAGTGTGAAGTAGTAAGGAGCTATCTTAGGGTTACTATTGCTGTGATATAAAACCGTGACCAAAAAGAAAGTTGGGGAGGAAAGGGTTCTATATTGCTGTTTGTCATCAAAAGAAATCAAGACAGGAACTCAACAGGGCAGGAACCTAGAGGCAGGAGCTGATTAAAAAAAAAAAAAAAAAAAGCTATGGAGGGTTGCTGCTTACTGCCTTGCTTCCCATAGCTTGCTTAGCCTGCTTTCTTAGAGAACTCAAGACCACCAGCCCAGGGATGGCACCACCCACACTGGGTGGGATCCTCCTCCATCAATAATTGATTAAGAAAATGTCTCACAGCCAGATCTTATGGAGGCATTTTCTCAATTATATATGTTTCCCTTTATTAAGTCATCCTTTCGGCTGTCTCTAGCTTGTGTGTCGAGTTGATATATCATATAAGATATGATACAACACAGGAACCTACCTGTAAAAATCTTGGAACTTGGATTACAGGATGTATCATAAAGATGATGTGTTTCTGATTCAGTACGATTTTATCTAAAATACAGAGGTTCCCCTTAAATTATCTTTGCTTTTCTTCTAGTATCCTGTGGAGCATCCAGACAAATTCCTCAAATTTGGCATGACTCCTTCCAAAGGTGTTCTTTTCTATGGACCTCCTGGCTGCGGCAAAACCTTGCTGGCTAAAGCCATTGCTAATGAGTGCCAGGCTAACTTCATCTCCATCAAGGGTCCTGAGTTGCTCACCATGTGGTTTGGGGAATCTGAGGCCAATGTCAGGGAAATTTTTGACAAGGTGAGCTTTTGGAGTCTGGCTGAATTCATGTTTGGGGGCAAGGTGGGATAAGAGGTTATTTCTTCAGATTTGAAATATTTTATTACTGGCAGCTCAGTTGGTGTAGTTGATTACTTTGTTTTCTTTCTGATGTCTGAAAGATCTAGTTGTGTTAATATTTGAGTTGGTCTCTTTCTCTCTAACAGGCACGACAAGCTGCCCCCTGTGTACTCTTCTTTGATGAGTTAGATTCAATTGCCAAGGCTCGTGGTGGTAATATTGGAGATGGTGGTGGAGCTGCTGACCGAGTCATCAATCAGATCCTGACAGAAATGGATGGCATGTCCACAAAAAAGAATGTGTTTATTATTGGAGCTACAAACCGGCCTGATATCATTGATCCTGCTATCCTAAGACCTGGCCGTCTTGATCAGCTCATCTATATCCCACTTCCTGATGAGAAGTCCCGGGTTGCCATCCTAAAAGCCAACCTGCGCAAATCCCCAGTTGCCAAGGCAGGTGCAAAGTTGTCAGTCTAGGGACCTTTCTCTATGAAGCTAATGTGGAGTGTTCTTTGAATCCCGGATAGGATGTAATTGGGGTCTTCTGGGTGCTAAAGGGAACATGAAAGATTTGTGAATATTAGGACAGTTTAGGAATACAGAGTAAAATGGAGTGGCAGAGGCAAGAGCAAATGTGTGGGTAGCACAAAGATCTCTGTGCTCCATGGAAGAGAGGCACAATGCTAAAATTAAAATAACTGTTTTGCTTCCTTTAGGATGTGGATTTGGAGTTCCTGGCTAAGATGACTAATGGCTTTTCTGGAGCTGATCTGACAGAGATTTGCCAACGTGCTTGTAAACTGGCCATTCGAGAATCTATTGAGAGTGAAATTAGGCGAGAACGAGAGAGACAGACAAATCCATCAGCTATGGTGAGTCTGTACTCTTTGTCCAAATGTGCCAGTCTAGAGACCCTTCTCCATGGCCCACAGTTGGGAGTGGAAGGTATTAGGAAGGTCCCTTTACTGAGGTGTTAAAGAAGGGTATCTCCAAAAATGAGCACTGAACAACTAAACAGTGTGGCGCATGCGTATTCCAGCTCTCAGTGGCAAAGGCAGAAAGATCAGAAGTACAGGACCAACCTGGACTGCATGAGGCTCTGTCAAAAACATGTAGAAAGAGATGGGTTGGCTGTATGCTCAGTTTAAACTTGATGCCTTAGGGGGAGATGAAATTACGATTGTGTAACAGATGGAACAGGATTTCTTTTTTCTTTCCTTAATTTTATGTGCACTAGTGTTTGCCTATGTGTATGTCTCTGAGGGTGTCCAATCCCATGGAGCTGGAGTTAAAGATAGTTGTGAGTTGCTGTGTAGGTGCTGGGAATTGAACCTGAGATCTCTGGAAGTGCTCTTAACTACTGAGCCATCTCTATAGCTCCCTGGAACAGGATTTTTAGAGTCTGGACTTTTCTGTCCTGGTGGAGAAAGGAATTCATGGAGACTCCCAAAATGGAAAATGTATGTATAAGAATGTAAAAGTGTGGCTGGAGAGATGGCTCAGCAGTTAAGAGCACTGACTGCTCTTCCAAAGGACCCAGGTTCAAATCCCAGCACCCACATGGCAGTTCACAGCTATCTGTAATTGGCATGGTGGCGCACACCTTTAATCCCAGCACTCAGGAGGCAGAGGCAGGTGGATCTCTGTGAGTTCAAGGCTAGCCTGATCTACATAGTGAGTCCAGGACAGTCAAGGATACACAGAGAAATCCTGTCTTGAAAAACCTTAAAAAGAAAAAAAATGTAAAAGCAACAAAATTTATAATCTAACTTGTTTTCTACTTACGGTTCTACTCTGGAGATTAGTGAATAAGAAATGAGCAAGTGGCTTTATTTTTTACAGAGGGTTTTTGTGACAATACTCTTTCCTCTAAGAAACTCCTTAAAACAATTGATGCTAGGAATTAGTCTCATAAATCATAACAATTGGGGTTAATTCTCAATAGAAGAGTAGGGTTTAATTAAGCTGGTTTTTTAATTTTATTTTGGTTTTTCAAGACAGGGTTTCTCTGGCTGTCCTGGACTTAATTTTGTAGACCAGGCTGGCCTTGAACTCACAGATCCACCAGCCCCTGCTTTCCAAGTGTTGGGATTAAAGATGTGGACCACCACACCTAGCTAAATTTTTTAAAAATCACTGGTTTGTCATTTCTTAGTATTGGAAGCTGCAGGCACTGCACTTCCTATAATCAGATATATTTATCCTTCTCAGCTCTCTGAGGTGGTTGAAGAATAGACAGCTTGAGTCTCATAGCTAAATTTTGAGTTGTTTAGGAATCAAGAGGGCGTTCTAGATCTAAGAAGATGGTTATAATAGTGATGCAAGTTAGTATGAAAACTAAGTCAATTATAGAACATTAAACTCATGGAGATGGTTAGAAGGTAGAAGGTTAAAGTCAGGGGCCAAATATGTATGAACTGGACATTGGGAAGGTATACTGGGCCATTTAACTCTAATAAATGTGGCATATTTAATTCTGCTGTTTTGTATAGAATTTACTGTTATAAGAGAAAGAACCATTTGTTGGAATGAAAAGAGAAGCTGTTGGGGGGGGGAAGAGGGTGGAAGGGTGGGACAGGAAGGGGGAATAGGGAAGGGTTTGCGACTGAGATGTAACTTGAAAAAAAAAATAAAGTACTTATAAAAAAAATTATTTATTTTTATTTTTATTTTATCCACATTGGTGTTTTGCCTGCATGTATATCTACATGAGGATGTCAGATTTTGGAGTTAGAGACAGTGGTTAAATGTGTAACTAAACTCAGGTTCTCTGGAAGAATAGTCAGTGCTCTTAACCACTGAACCATCTCTCCAGCCCCTAAGCCAGGTTTTGAGGAGAGGTTTGAAGAAAGGAATAAGAGACCAAATAGCTTTTAGGTGGGGTTTTAATAATTAGGAAAATCCGGGTGGCTTTAAGAGTGTATACAGGAGCTGGGTGTACTTGCCTATGCATGTAATGCAAATACTGATTAGTATAAAGACAGAAGAATTTCCAGGCCAGCCTAGGTCCTGTCTCAGAAATATGAAGGATATGTTATTGGAATTGAAGTTTCTAGGAAGAACATAGACCATATAGTACGTAATAATGAATATTGAAGAACTTTTGACACTTTGATTTTAAATTTAAGATTTATTAAGGTACTGCAATCTTACAGTTACGCACCATTTTTAGGTACCAATTTCAGTGTTTCTCACATCTGTCTTAAGTTCGTTAATTGCAACAACAGGATATAAAAAATTCTCTTGGGCTGCTTTTTTTTTTGATTTTTGAGACAGGATTTCTCTGTGTAACTGAGCCCTGGCTGTCCTGGACTTGACCATGCTGGCCTTGAACTCACAGAGATTTTCCTGCCTCTGTCTCCCGATTGCTGGGATCAAAGGTGTGTGCCCCACTGTCCAGCTTCCTTTGGGCCACTTTAATCAATATATTTTTCCTTTCTTTTTTGGGGGGGTGGTTGAGACAAGGTTTCTTTGTATAACAGCTCTGGTTGTCCTGGTTCCGCATTTGTAGACCAGGCTGGCCTTGAACTCACAGAGATCTGCCTTCCTCTGCCTCCTGAGTGCTGGGATTAAAGGCGTGCGCCACCACTGTCTGGCTATATTTTTCCTTTCTTAAGTCACTTGGCAACCATTGGTAAGAATTCTGTGTGTATAGCTTTCCCATTTACAGGATGCATTGGCACATTTTTACCAGATCAATGGTCTACTTTTAGGAAGTTTGGCCGACTCCTGATTTAGCTTGGATTGGAGAGTCACAGATTAATACGCTACTGCAATAATGGGAGGGTAGGGAGGCCAGGGATGGAGTGCAAACTGGGTCCTAACTAGCATAGTGCTCTGTGCTTACCAACTTTATAGGAAGTAGAAGAGGATGATCCAGTGCCTGAGATCCGCAGAGATCACTTTGAGGAAGCCATGCGTTTTGCCCGTCGCTCTGTCAGTGATAATGACATTCGGAAGTATGAAATGTTTGCCCAGACACTTCAGCAAAGTCGAGGTTTTGGCAGCTTCAGGTAATCTTGGCACAGTGGGTATTTCCTAAGTTGTTTGGGGGACTTGTAGAAACAGTGGTGGGAGTCATAAGGAGGCTAGAGCAGTAGTTGTAAAAACTTTGCATAGGCCCTATCCATATCCTCTTTTTTGGCTTTTTTTTTTTTTTTCTTGCATATACAGATTCCCTTCAGGGAACCAGGGTGGAGCTGGCCCCAGCCAGGGCAGTGGAGGTGGCACAGGTGGCAGTGTGTACACAGAAGACAATGACGATGACCTGTATGGCTAAGTGATGTGCCAGCATGCAAGCAGGCTGGCCTGGCTGGACCTTGTTCCCTGGGGGTGGGGGCGCTTGCCCAAGAGGGACCAGGGGTGTGCCCATGGCCTGTTCCATTCCTCAGTCTGAACAGTTCAGCTCCAGTCAGACTCTGGACCGGGGTTTTCTGTTGCTAAAAAAATTACAAAAACGATAAATAAAAGTGATTTTCATTTGGGAGGTGAAAAGTGAATTACCAGCAAGGAATTGGGACTTGGGCCTACACCATTTCTGTTGTAGTTTGGGGTGGTGCAGGTAACCTGTGGAGTGTGAACAAAGGCACTACCCCTATCATCACCATCGAAAAGCATCTGTACTTCTTCACTCAGTGCGCCCAACCCCTCCCTTACCCCTAGCCAACCATGGAAGGTTGGTAAGGGGCCACATTTTGCTGGGTGTTTATATAGAAAGTAGGTTGATTTTTATTTTACATGCTTTTGAGTTACTGTTGGAAGACTAATCATAAGCAGTTTCTAAACCAAAAAAAAAAAAAAAAGACATGTTGTAAAAGGACAATAAATGTTGGGTCAAAATGGAGCCTGAGCTCTGGCCACTGTGCCTCTTCTTTTCTTGAAGTTTGTACCCTACTGACACACCAGCCACTTCATCCCATCCCCTCAATAATTTCGCACCCTTTTTTTTTTAAATCAGGTTTTTTGTAAAAATGGTTGCATACAAGTAGGTTAGAGGGATGTTGGTTAATCCTCACCTCTCACCTTCTTTGAGACTGATTAGATGTCTTTGCATTTTATTTTTTGAGGCAGGGTTTCTTTGTGTAAACCAACCTTGACTGTCCTGGAACTCACTTTATAGACCAGGCTGGCCTTGAACTCAGATCTGCCTGCCTCTGCTACCAAGTGCTGGGATTAAAAGTGTGTGCCACTACCACTCAGTGGAGATGATATTAAATTCTCCAAAGAAAATGTGGCATAAAATATACAGTGTCAGCATAACAAAGGCTGAGATAGAGTAAATAACATCCTAAGACCTATTTGGGTCCAAGATAAACTCAGAATTTACCTTGAGAAAGTCCAAGGGATGGACAATGCCACCAGCTTCTCATGTCAAGTGAATATCTTTTAGACAGGATATCACTGTGACCCTGTCTTGGAACTCATTCGGCAGACCAGACTATTCTTGAACTTAACAGAGATCTGCCTGTCTCCCAAATGCTTGGTCAAAGGTTTGTACCACCTCTCGAGCTAAGGACTAATTTTGTTGTGGTGGTGTAGTGGTGTCTAAGAATTGAACCTAGAGCCTTCTGATTCCTTAGTAGGTAAGTGTTCTACTTAACTAGGTAAAATAGGCTGCCCTGTTACCTCTAACCTGTTTTTTAGTTATGTGAGTTTGAGTTATGCATTGTGTGCTTCCTGAGAAGGCCAGAAGAATATTGGATTCCCTGGAGCTGGAGTTACAGGTGGTTTGTTAACTGTCTGGAAGTTCTGGGAATTTAACTTGGATCCTCTGGAAGAGCAGGAAGAACTCTTAACCACCAAGCTGTCTTTCAACCCTGAAATTTGGATTTGTGAAGGAATGTGTCGTCAACAAAGGCACAGGAACTGAAAATAAGAGTCTCAGAAAACCGGAGAGGTAGTGATATGGAAGAGTGGAGAACATTTGAGTGAAGGTACAGGGCATGTTTGAGCAGTGTAGGTTAGGCATGCAAAGGAATACCTGAGTTAATTTGGAGAGTTCGGGAACCACCTGAAACACTTAAAATTCCAAAAGTACATTTTGTGCTTTAAAAGGGGGGAAATTAATTAAGGTGGTGTGAAAGTAATACTGCCGGATTTAGCCTATGCATGGCCCTGGGTTCCATCCTCAGTACCACACATTTTTTTTCCTTTATTTTTTATTTTTTGTGTTTTAAGTTTATTTTATAAAATTATTTGTGTGGTTGGGTGTTTTTATTTATGATGGCACCACATGTGTCTAATAGAAGAGAGTGTAATATTCTTTGCTACTGGTGCAACAGATTGTTGTAAGCTGCCATGTGGGTCCTGGGAATCAAGCACAAGTCCTCTTGAAGAGCAGCCAGTGCTGTCGCTGAGTATCTCTCTGGCCTCTAGTGTGTGTGTGTGTGTGTGTGTTTTCTTTTCAACCACGGGGTCTAGGAATCAAACTGGTTGTCCCATCTTGGTGGCAAATCTATTCACTGAGCCATTTCATCAATCCCTCCCCTCTCCCACCTTTTTATTTGAGATAGGGTCTTACTTTGTAGTTCTGGCTGGCCTAGAACTCTTGGTAGACTATGTTGGTCTTGAACTTAGTGCTGGATTAAAGGTGTATGTCATCATATCCAGCCCTTTTAAAGAAAAACCCACTCACCCAACTTTAGTGAATGTAGTATAGTGTTGTCATTTATGTATACATTATTGTGCTCATAATTTACATTTACCCTGGGGTGTTGGGGGTTTGAGGAAGTCTGTTGGGGCGATATTGGCCTCAACCTTGATTCTCCTGTCATCCTTTAAAGTGCCAGGCTTAGAAATGTGCACTACAGCTGGGTGTGGTGAGTGGCACATGACTTAGCACTCGGGAGGCAGAGACAGGCGGCTCTGCATTTGAGGCCAGCTTGTTCTACAGAGTGAGTCCAGGATTGCCAGAGATTCACACAGAAACTCGGTCTGAAAAACCAAAAAAAAAGTACTATAACACATAGCTTCATAATTTAATTTTTAAATAACCTTTATAGAAGTGGCAATGTGTATTATAGAAATTTAGAAAAATAAGAACAAGATCTCTAACTCAAGCTGAGTTCCAATTTGGGATTATTCTCTTGCCTCACCTAAGTGCTAGGATTACAGGTGTGTACTACCATGCCTAGCAAAAACTATTTCTAATGCCAGAAATCATTTTGTCTCTGGGTAGGTGTGTAACTATTCATCTATTCATGTATTCATGCTGAGAATTACACATGCTAAATGAATGTGCTATCACTAAACTATATTATAATATGTATATACATATACAGCCCCACATATATTTAATCAATTTCCCTTTTAGTAATTAGTTTGTTGAACCAATGTCCCATTTCATAGCCCAGGCTGACCTTGAACTTATTGTCCTCCATGACTGCCTCTAGTGCTGACTGGGGGATTATAGGTATATGCTGTTCTTCCTAGGCCACATGTGGCATTAATTTTTTTTTTTTTTTTGAGATACTAATTTTGGCTTTTTTTTTTTTTTTCTTTTTCTGTTTTGGATGGAAAACAGGTTCTCTATATGTAGTCCTGGAACTCACTATGCAGAGATCTGCCTGCCTCTGCTTCTGGAGTGCTGGGATCAAAGGTGTATATACACCATCATGCATGGTTTTTTTAAAAAAAATTAATTTATTAGTATGTATACAGTGTTCTACCTGCAGGCCAGAAGAGGGCACCAGATCTCATTATACATGGTTATGGGCTACCATGTGGTTGCTGGGAATTGAGCTCAGGACCTCTGGAAAGAACAGTCAGTGTTCTTAACCTCTGAGCCATCTCTCCAGCCCAATGCCTGGCTTTTTTAAGATAAGGTTTTGCTTTGTGTCCCAGGCTAGCATTGAATTCAAAGTGACCTGCCAAAGTCTCCAGAATGCTAAGTGTAGGTGTGTGCCAGCATGCTTAGCTTCCTACTATTTAACAGGTTTTTCTGTTTTTGTTTTTGTTTTTACATTCACATACATATGTATGTGTCTGGTGCATGTATGTATGTAATTTGTGGGTATGTCTAAGTTGATGGAGGCCAGAAGATAGCTTGGAGCTCTGAAAGTCATACTGTACTCAGGCTTTTGCTAATGAGCAAAATGTCATTTACAACTATTTTGACCAGACTAGTACCACAAATTGCATCTGTATGTTCCCTTTGCTCAACCTTTTGTTATTTTGGGTTTTGTTGTTGTATGTTTGTTTTGGTTTTTGAGACAGGATTTCTCTTTGTAGCCTGAAACTCTCTGTAAACCAGGCTAGTTTCAAACTTGGAGAACTCTGCCTTGCCAGTGCTGGGATTAAAGGCAGGAGTCACCACCACTTGGCTTTGTGGGTTTTTTGTATGTTTGTTTGAGTCAGGTGGTTATTCTATAGCCCAGGTTGAATTGGAACTCTATAGAGAGAGCCCAGGCTGGCCTCAAACTTGTGGTGATCCTTGTACCTGCATCAGCTGTTGGGATTACAGTTGTAAACCAGCATGCATACATATCATTCAAAGGTTCCCCCTCATCCCCATTCCTGAAGACTGAGGCAAGAGGATTATAAATTCAAGGGCTTGTACTTGTTATACAGTTACTGTATATGACTGTACAGTGAGGTCCATGTCTCTAACCCTTATCTTCCCCCCCCCCCCCCGATGGTTTCTCTGTGTATCCCTAACTGTCTCACTTTGTAGACCAGGCTGGCCTGGAACTCACAGAGATCCACCTGCCATAGCCTCTCCAGTGCTGGAATTAAAGGCATGCACTACCATGCCCAGCTCAACCCTTGTCTTAAAAAAACAAAGTTTTTGTTGAGGAGGGAGAATTGCTTTCTTTACCTTTGCAGTGCTGGGGGTTGAGCTCAGGATCCTGTATATGCTAGGCGAGCACTGTGGAAGCTACACACTTAATTCATTTAGTCAAAAATTTTCTCACACACTTCTGGAAATTGTGTTGACTTTTAGAGAACCGTAGCAGTGGAAAATTGATTTGAAAGGGTTAGGGAAATCAGAAATGACTGGACTATGAAAGTGATAGTGGAGGTGGATCTGAAACAAGCTTTATGTTAGGGCTTAATGATGGTTGAGTCAGATGAGCATAGGAGTTAAGAATGATGGGCTTAGGGTTCTTGTGGTGGCACATACCCATAGGATTTGCTAAAGGAACCAGAGGCAGGAGTTTAGTGCCAGCTGGGGCTACACATTTTGCTTGGCAGTATTGGTGCACCTCTTTAATCCCAGCACTTGGGAAGCAGAGGCATTTGGGGATCTCAAGTTCGAGGCCAGTCTGGTCTACAGTTCGAGTTTCAGGGCAGCCAGGACTGTACAAAGAAACCCTATCTTGAAAAACAACCAAAAGAGATGAGCTTAATATTTGAGTGCTTTTGATTCTTTTTGCAAAGAAATGTGTGAGTTACAGGAATGGTTAAAAGGAAAATAAGTGTTTTATAAAGTGAGGATAAAATGAGATCTTATGGATCAGATCTAGAGAAGCTTAAAAGTGCTCTGTTTTGTACTATGGCCTTTTTAGTGGAGTGGACTCTGTGGTATTGGTGAAATTGGACATTTTGGGGGAGTTAAACTCACTAAATTTAATACTAAAATGTTTACCTATCTAAATATACAAAGTGTAAATGTCCCAGAAATTAAAAGTCATGGTCATAAAGGTGTCAGAGTGGCAGCACATGCTTGTAAGCCATAATATGTAGCAAGTCTGTGGCCGGCCTGTTACACATGATCTCCCACCTCAGAAAAATGGAGAAACTAGGGCTGGAGGCATGGCTTGGTGGGTAAGAGCACTACTGACTCTTCTTCCAGAGGACCCTGGTTCAATTCCCAGCACCTACATGGCACCTCACAACTCTGACTCCAAGATCTGACATCCTTACACAGACATAAGTGCAGGCAAAACACCAATGGCTATAAAATAAAAATAAATTATTTTAAAAATGGAAAAACTATAAAGAATGCTGATAAGCTGGGCATGGAGACCCACACCTTTAATCCCAGCACTCGGGAGGCAGAGACAGGCGGACCTCAAAAAAAGAATGTTGATAGATTTAAAACTACATAAAAATGTAAAACTTTGGTACAGTAAAAGTCAACATAAGTAAAACTGGAAAGAATTGTTTGCAGTTATGAGAGGTTAATACTTTTTATCTTTTTTTTTTTTTCCCTTTTTGGGTTGTTTGTATGGTTTTTTTTGAGACAGAGTTTCTCTATGTAGCTCTGGCTGTCTGGAACTTGTCTGTAGACCAAGCTGGCCTTGAACTCACAGAGATCCTCCTGCCTCTGTCTCCCAAGTGCGGCGATTAAAGACATGCGCCACCATGCCCGGCTTTTAATTTATAAAGTTACTATGTAAAATAATTTGGTTCATTGTGGAATTTGATTGATTTGATATATTTTGTAGGTAGGGTAATGGCATTCTAAGATCTCTACACTTTTTGTTGTCTTGAGAGAGGGTCTCACTATGTAGCCTTAATTGGCCTGGAACTCCTGAGATCTGCCTTCCATTTCCTCCAGAATGCTTAGATTAAAAGTGTACACCACACAGCCATGCTTGGCAAAATATCTACATCCTTAATCCTTGTAATTTGTGGATGTATGATTGTATATGCAAAGGAGAATTAAGGATGGAGGTCCTAGGAAATAAGGCCATTTGGGGTGTGTGTGCGGAGGTTGGGATTGAGGCAAGTGCTACCATCCTTGCTCCATCATCTGCTTTAGGACGTGAAGCCTGGACCTGAAACTTAGTAGAGTGCTTGCCTATCATGGGCAAAGCCCTGTGTTTGATAAACTGGACAATGACTAGGATTATATAGGTAGGTTCATGTAATTACAAGGATCCTTAAAACTGGGAGAAGGAGCTGGGCTAGGGATCTTGAACTTGAATGTTCAAGACCCTGCCTGGGTTGAGTCTCCACTATCTCCCCAAAAGTGAGAGAGTCAGACAGACAAGAGAAAGCATAGAGATGCGAGAAAGACCTGTCTTAACCTTTGATAGCTTTGGAAATGGAGAAAGGGAGTTATAGCCAAGGTTAATGAGCATACTTCAGAAGCTGAGAAAAGGCAAGGTTGAGTCTTAACTAAAGCTGTAGAAAGGAGTTGCATCTCAGTCAACCCCTGAATTTTAGCTGTATGACGTGTGTGAGATTTTTGGCAAATGTGTGTTTTGTCTGAATTGTTAAACCCACCAGAGCTAGTACCATCCATACTCATCCAACAGTGCACCAGGAAAATGAGTAAAAATTGTAAATTGAAAGTGTGAAAATGGATTGGGGATTTAGCCTACTGGTAGAGCACTTGCCAAGCAGTGCAAGGCCCTAGTAAACAAAAGAAACAGTAAGCAAAAGTAAAAAGACAAATCACAAAAAGTCTCAATAAGGGTCCAAAATGTGAAAAGACACTTGTTTTTGTGGCCTTGGGGGTAAATTAGCTGATTCGTTGAGAGAAGAGCAAGGCTGAGATGTAAGGCTGAGGAGAAATGGTTAGAAAGATACAAAAGCTGAACATGGTGGCACACACCTGGAGTCTCCAGACTTGGCAAGTTGAGGGAGGAGGATAATGAAACCAGTCTGGGCTATATATAGCAAGACTCAAAACAAGTCTCAAAACAAGTGGATGAAGAGAAGGACTAGGTGCAGTATAAAAACTGCTGCTCATTGGTACTTATGTGATGGTAGACATTTTTCTTTTACTTTACCCTAGAGAGTAGAGACATGTGAACTCCTTCAAAGTCTGAAAAAGAAAGTTAAAATGACAGAATGCTTCGTCTTTACTCTAGAAAAATAGTTCTCAATCTTCCTAATCCTTTGAACTTTTAATACACTTCATGTGGTGAGCCCCAACCATAATTTATTTTTGATACTTTATTATTAGTTTTACTACTGTTAATGAATTGTAATGTAAATATATCTGTTTTCCAATGGTCTTAGACCTCCCCCAAAGGGTTGCGGTCTGCAGGTTGAGAACCAGTGCTCTAGAAGCTAATCAATAGGAGGTATGGCTCTAGCAGAATAGGGAACTGACATCTTCAGTAACCTAGACTTTAAAGAAGACATAAATGGGACTTGGCTAGTTGAACTACTTTATTAGGATTTTCTCTTATTTGTCTCTGTTTCCTTACCCACTCCTGATTTGGTTTGGGCTATGGGATACTGGGTGCCAGTACTACCATACTTTACTGACTGGATTTGGTAGGCAGGGGTCTACGGACACCTAGAAATTTAGCTAACAACCTTTGGATGCTTCTGGTAGAGGGAGCCTTGGGTGTGGAGGATGGGAGCTGCTTCTCCATGGGGGCCCAAGGACAATGCTTACAGGGGTGAGGATTCTGAGTATCACCAGCCTTTGTCCTTTGTTGATCTTGGAGATCAGCAACATTTAGGAGAAGCTGCTGAGCGAGAACAGTGTGTGGAGAACTCTGAGCTTTATACTGAGACTTTTTAGAAAGTGTGTGTATAGGGCCCTCTGCTGGTCTGCAGGCTTTGGCAGGGTTGTTTTTCCCTGTGACAGTGGATGATCCCAATTCTGCAGTCCCTCTTCTACATTTCCCTGCTTTGGATTTTCTTGGACTCCTCTTTTGGGCTGAAAATTCTAAAGTCTTGTCTTGCTTCTTGCCAGAGACCAGAACCCCTGTATTTGAGGACTCTCCCATTCCCAAGCAGTTTTCATCAGCCCTCATATCCCTCATATGAACATGCCCTGGGGATGGGATTTGGGCCACTACCTTCCATTTCATCCTTTTGTTTTTCTGAGACTCTTGTTCTGTTCTGCCAGAAGCTTGTAGCTGAGACTGAGAAGAGGAATGGGAGCAGTAAGGGGCCTGGATGGGCAGAGGTTCAGACCTTTGAACTTTCGGGGAAAGACAACTTGAAGAGCAGCAGTGCAGACCAAGAGGATGAGTCTGTTGGGGACAAGAGGAAAGTCCCCAAGATTCTGGAGTTGGGGGGTTAAGAACTGGGGAGCTGCAACATGACTGATTTGAACCTAGGTATTTAAAAGTGGGGCTCTGCTGTAATTTTTTCAGTCTGAGTTTTAATTCTCTACTCCATTGCCAGGCATGGATCACAGGGTGGTCACATACTTCTGAGACAGCCCCACCCTGGGAGGATGGGGCCTCGACCTTGGTTTCTGAGAACATCTCTTCCTTCTGTAGACCTGACTGAATAGGCTCAGACTTAGGAGCTTTAGCTGGAGTGGGAGGCCAGGATGTTGGTTGCAGAGTATTCATTACTGGAGGATTGGGACCTTGTGAGGTCTCTTTTTCTTGTATTTTTCTACATACAAACTCAATGGAGTGTGGCTCTTGTGATGGGGCAGAGAGAAAGCTAGGGACTGGTAGTTCAGTGGCCCAGGAATCCTTTCTTTGCTCTAATACTAACTCATTAGGCTTATAGTTGCATTGATCTCCAGAAGTCTCACTTATGTGAGACTTCAAAACAGAGTTTGGAGGTGGACTGGCTTCCCAAACTGGGGATACAGAAACACCAAAGTTTTCATTCTGCATGTACCCTCCAGCAGGTTTAAAGTCAGATATGACTCCTGAGGGGCTGACCCCAAGCAGATGTTGGGATAAGCTTGGAGCTGGAAGCTTAGAGACTAAGAAGTTACTTTTTCTTTGACTGTCTCCACACCAAGCTTCAGATTTAAATGGGCTCCCTATGGGGCTAACTCTGAAGCATTGCTGTACAAGAGATGGGGCTGGGTTGAGGTTCAGAAATGGAGGCTCAGAGGACAAACATTTTCTGGTATTCTCAGTATCCTTCCATGTAGCTTCTGATCTAGGAAAGTCCCCCATAGTATTGATTCTTTGTAGTTCTATAAAGGGGACTAGAGGTGGTATCTGGGCAGGACATGGGGAGTCAGACACCCAGAGATGTTTTCGTGGCTCCTTTGTCTTCCATAAAGCTTTACACTCTAACAAGACTCTTTGGGGGCCTGTTATTGCAACATCTGGCAGAGGGGCAGAGGGAAAGCTAGGAGTTGAAACTAGGTCTGCATTGACACAAAGATTTTCCATAGTAGGTCTATCCTTCATTTGAGTCTCAGATCCCAGTGAGACATAAGCAGGGGTGGTTATATATGACCCCATGTTGAAGTCCAAGTTTGGAGTTTTAAAGGCCCAGAAATTGCCTGAGTTTTCTCTGCATTGGCATTGAAGCTCATATCCAGACAGATCCTCCTTTAGGGCATTCTCTTTCTGGGGTTCTGACAGAATATCTAGAGGAGGGCAGGGGACTGACACTGGAGACTTAGAAACAGATGGCTTCTCTCTGCATCCCATGTTTTCCCAGAAGTCATTAGATACAGAAGGTCTTCCTTTGGGGTTAACATTTTTTACTTCTGCCAGAGAACTTGATGGTTTACAGGAAGCTGACATTAGGGGATCAAAAACTTTGGGATTGTCTTTATGTACTATGATTCCCCACTGAGCTTCATATCCAGGAGGAGTTCCTGGAGTTCCTTGAGGTTCAGTCATGGGTACTGTGAATTGGGAAGGGGCTGAAATTGGGGGCTCATAGATCTGAGGGTTCTCTTTTTGCACTGTGGTTTCCCAGAGAGCTTTCAATCCAAACAGGTCTCCTATAGGGTTGACTTTCTGGCATTCTGTCAGGGAAGTTGTGTGTGGGCTTGCAGTTGGCATTGCACATTCAGAGGCCTTTGGGTGTTCATTTTGTTTCATGGTTATCCATGGCACCTCAGACCTATTCAGGACTTCCTGGGGATTAGAAGGATTCAACAGAGAGGCAAATGGTGATTCTGGATTGTGTTGATGGAGGCTAGGGCCCTCTGGCATCCCTCTCCAGGACTCAGATGTGTATAAGAATGTGGAGGGTCTAATTTTTTGGAGTTCAGGCTGTGGGTACTGGGCTTGATTCTCAGAGACAGAAGGAACCTCTTTGTTCTGTGTAAACCACTGTGTGTGTGCCTCACTGTCAGATATGATTCTCTTACAGCTCATAGGCAAAGGCTTAAGATTGTAGGATACTGGTGGGATTGGAGAAGGTGGAAATTGAACTAGTTGAGAACCAGGTGTCATTCCTAGCAGATCTTCCATAGTATGGGCTTCAGGGGTAGGGCAATAAGCTGAGGGGTGGTAATAGGGAAGCAACAGGTTGTACTCGGGCAGAAAGGCAACCTTGTTGAAGACAGGAGGACAAGTAGACAACTTCAGTGGAGAAGCACCATCTGAGCTCAGCAAAATAGTCTCCAAGGACTCACTGTGTAGAGAGGGAAGACCCCAGAAGAGCTGGCTTTTTCTCTGCTGCAGGGAGCTCCCTGAAGCTGTCTTGTTCCTCACAGATAGGTTGGTCAGGATCTGGAAGGTAGGGAAGGATCTGGAAGGGCTTGAGGGTTGTGTGAGCACTTGTGCTCTTGTCTCTGTGGCCTTAGGGAGGCTCTCAGAACTACAGGATGGCTGGGGTGGGACTGCAGTGCAGTGATCTCCAATAGGAGTGTCTTTGGAATGAGAATATGGTTTTTGTGCATCCAGAGAGAATGATTCTTCCTTCTCTTCCGCATCTTCCTTTTCCTCCTCTGAGTTTTGCTTCCACAGGCAATCAAGGAAGGCCAAATGGTACAGAAGTTGTAGGCCCTAGGGAATACAGCATGATACTATTAAGTATGATGGCTTCTTAGAGACATGTGATGTCTTAGATACATTCATTATAGGCCCTGTTCTACATGCAGGTTCACCTGCCTCACAGCTCTGGCCAGTGATCACTTACCCAGTTCTTCATCCATTGTCAATGTCAGAACCCAGTTCTGACTTAGAGATCAGCCTTTGCTCATGTACCAATGATCACTCACTTGCTTTCAAATCTCATATCACTGACTGGTCACCCAGTCAGGAATCTATGGCTTATATAGTCCCATGTCTGGTGGAATCTGCATTTGACCTCACATAGTAGTTACTCATCCAGACCCACATTCAAGGTCAGTGGTCACCTACTTTGCCTTCCATCATTATGTCTCCAGAGCACCGGGGCTGAAGCTGTTGCCATCTCCTAAGCTGCCACCATCTTCGGATCTGCCAAACCATGAACAAGAATAGTATTACCAGATTCCCTGGACTTTGGAGGCAGATGTTGCTTGTGCAATGTCTGCAGGCCAGAGCGTGGGTCAGCTGGCCTTGGAGAAGCCCCTTGTCTCCCTTAGCCCTAAGCAGGTCTTCTAGCAGCCATTCCATTTTCTTCAGCCTGGTGGCAGTTTTTGAGGTCATCACTACATCATAGAACACAGAACTCCCAACCCCTACATGGATCCTGTAGCCTTCTGGAGCTTAGGGCGAAAATATTGCCTGTATCAGACAGCCTGTATCAGATATGTCTCAGAATGGAATCTCAGTGCTCTCCTTTTATCTTGATTGACAAAATCAGAACTGTGCATGCTTCAGGAAATGTATTTTTGTTTGGTTTTTGGTTTTTTGAGACAGTTTCTCTTGTGTATCCCTGGACTCACTTTTGTAGACCAGGCTGGCCTTGAACTTGCAGAGATCCACCTGCCTCTGCCTCCCAAGTGCTGGGATTGAAGGCCTGCGCTACCATGCCCAGCTCTAAACCCTAGTTTTCGTTTCTGTCCATGAAACCTCAGCTAAACAACTTAGTCCTCAGGTTTTTATTTGTTTTTTGGGACTGGGCCTTTCTTCATAGTCCTGACTGTCCTGGAACTTACTCTGTAGATGATATTGGCCTTGAAATCATAGAAATCTGTCTACCTCTGTCTCCCAAGTGCTGGGATTAAAGGTGTGTACCACCATACCCAACTGATTGCCTCAGTTTTTAGGATTAAATGAACTTAGAACAATATCTGGTATATAGTATATGGTGTGTGTGTTTTAATTTTATTCTTAACACAATTGGTTTTTACTGTCATTTTCATAATACTAATTTTGGTTGTTACTCATCACAACATCTCTGCTGTCTTCTTATACCCCTACTGCCCCATATATCCTTTTCCATTTTCAGTCACATGTTCTGTTACCTTTTCACCTTTCTTCTTTGAAGCCTCTTTTTCCTCTCTCATGGGTTCCTTTCTACTTTTCTGATCTCCCCTACACTCACTCTTACATAAATACACATAAGCTAGTTTGTACATACAAGAGAGAACGTGATGTTTATGGTTCTGAGCATGTGTCCTATGGCTTGCTCAGCCTGATTTCTTACAGCACTTGGGACCACTAGCCCAGGGGCGGCACCACCCACAATGGATTGGGCCCTCTGACATCAGTCAAGAAGATGCTCTGTGGTCTTGCCCACAGGCCAATCTGGTGGGGGCATTTTCTTAACTTAGGTTCCCCTTCCTGGATGACTCCAGCTTGTGCCAGGTTGACATAAAGCTAGTCAGCACAACTTCAGTTACCTTGGTTTGTGTATTTTCCAGAATTTTTTATTTGAATGTTTATATATACAAGTGCACAGCTGGTTTTCTTTATAAATGAATAAACTTCTATTGTCTATATGTGTTTTAGTCAGGGTTTCTTGTAACCAAACTTTTAAATTATTATTTAACACTTATTTATTACTTAATTCACTTACAACAAACACCAACAATTTTTTAACTATTAATCCTATAAATTCCTACAACCCCTTTAACCTATCCACTAAACCTATTGATAATCATAACAACCACTTTCATAACCTTTTAGAATGATACAGTCTCTGGGGCAGGTCCTCAGTCTTCAGGAACACAGTCTTTGTTGTAGATTCTTTAACACACTTAGCAGTCCTTCTTCTGGATCTCTCAGATGCAGGTTCGTCAGGGTCGTTGGTTATTGCAGTCTCACCTTAAATAAGGCTTCATGCTTTCTTCTCTGTGGGAGACCCCAGCCGTCTGCAGGCCAACTTACTTTTTTTGAATCAGGAACTCAGCTGCTCTGCCTCAGTCCTTAAAGCCAGGCACCGTTTCCTTTAGGCCACTGTTTGGACAGATCAAACCCCTCTAGGCAAAAGCTGAGCCACAGGGTCCAGTCCTTGGCCTTTTGGTGTCTTGCTCAGGCTTTCTTTGCTCACCGGCTTTTTTCTGCTTCAGGGAGAGAGCTGGCCATCAATGGCCAGCCAGTTTTTTCAGCAGGACTCTTGGAGCTCTCTAGCATCAGGGGCCTCTTCTCTTCTGGGCTCCACGCACTGTCTTCAAATAGGAGGAACTCTGTTTCAGCTTAATTTGGGCTCCGCCCACTTAGCAGCTGAAAACAATGTCAGGCCAGATACTTTGTTTCTTCAATTCTATTGAGTCTTTCCTGTTTTCCTGACTTCAAACTTGTTTTTCAGTCTATTGAGTCTTTCCTGTTTTTGCTGACTTCATACTGATAATGCTCTTCAGGCCCCGAAGTAAGAGACAGTATCAGAAACTCCTATATATTTAACCTAAATCTAATTTATCTAACCCCTACAGTTTCTATACTGTGACAAAACACCATGACTAAAAAAGAAGTTGGAGAGCTGGAGAGATGGCTCAGCCGTTAAAGGTTAGGCTCACAACCAAAAAAAGAAGTTGGAGTGGAAAGAGTTTATTTACTCTTCCAGATCATAGTCCATCATTGGAGGAAGCCAGGATAGGAACTCAAGCAGGCCAGGAACCTAGAGGCAGGAGCTGACAAAGAGGCCATAGAGGAGTGCTGCTTACTGGCTTGCTTCAGAACCCAGGACTACCAGCCCAGGAATGGTACTACCCACCATGGGTTGGGCCTTCTCCCACTGATCACTAATTGAGAAAATGCCTTGCAGCTGGATCTCATGGAGGCATTTTCTCAACTGAGGCCCCGTCTCTGATGACTCTAGCTTGTGTCAAGTTGGCACACAAAAACAACCAGTATGATATGTATCACATTTTTCATTATCCATTTTTCTGCCAGTGAATATATAGGCTTTATTTCATGTCCCTGCTACTGTGAGTAGAACAGCCATCCCCCCATCTCCCCCAACCCCCCCCCAAGAAACAACAACAAAAAAATGTAAATGTCCAAGTATCTCTGAGGTAGGGTGTTAGCATTTAGGCCTGCACGAATGGGGTGGCATCCTGAGACTCGTGAGCTCAGGAACCACACAGCTCCCTTAGGTGGAGCACTGTTCCAGTGGAAGGGTATCCTGAGGCTCGGGGAGCCCACAGCTCCCAGATGAGGCTTCCTCAGCAGAGATGTTGCAGCTCACAGGGAAGAGTTTTCCTCAATCCCAGCTGAGATGAGGAGCCTGAGTGAGTTCTGCTCTTTCTCCAGTGTCTTCTTTGCTTCTTCCCGATGAAAGAGTCTCATCAGGCAACAAATCTCTTTTATGAGATTTGTTGTGGGGTGAGGAGGTACGAACTCAGGGTATGGCTGCCTGTTCTGGGATCGGGCAGCAGGGAATGAGTAAAGTTCAGGGCTTATATAGGGGTTTTGGGGGGGGGCATGAGTTTCTAGGGCAAGAATTTCCAGAGGGAGGATTAGTGGACCTTTAAGTCCTGAGCTTGGAGAGCTCAGGGATTGTTGGGTTTTCCTGTGCTGTGGTTGGTGGGTTTCCTGGTCAGGGATTGGTGGGTTTCCCTGTGCTGTGATTGGTAGGTTTCCTGGTCAGGGATTGGTGGGTTTCCCTGTGCTGTGGTTGGTAGGTTTCTTTTGTTTAGACTTTTTGTCTTAAATTAGCATAATCAGGGATGAAGATGATCTTTGTGATAGTTACAGAGTTTGGAAATGTTATGACAGAGAGGTCTTGGGGGCATGAGGGAAGGCTGGACTGCTGAAGCTCCTCAGGCTGGGGTCTGGTCACTGTTTTCCCTGGCCCTGAGGGTTTACAGAGTTCACAAAGTTGCCAAGATTACAAAGGTAGTGGCAGGAAAGTCTAACCCCACAGCATGAATGGCTGACAGAGACTGGAGAGGAGGTGCTGCCTCTGGACGGTTAGTTGGCAGCATTTTGAGGCAGGATAGCTCCCAAGTTGGCAGCCCACCATTCTGACAGTTGATTCAGGAGCCGCCATTTTGACTGCTCCAGCTGCCCAGTTTGGGGTTGGAAAGGGGGTGACAGCCCTGGCAGTACGCTTTTGTGGCATGCTGCTCAGGGACTTTACTGACACTTGGGGTGGGCTGGACCATTTTGATGAATCCCTGCTGCAGATGCTTTGATCATGGCAGTGGCAGACTGCATTGGGACTACATAGGGTATATAGAGCCATTTGTGTACCAGGAGTGGTATTGCTGAGTTATGTGGTAGTTTTAATTTTAGGGTTTGTTTGTTTTTGGAGAAACCTTCACAATGGTTTCCGTGGTAGTTTTAATTTTAGGGTTTGTTTGTTTTTGGAGAAACCTTCACAATGGTTTCCACAGCACCAGTTCACATTCTGACATAAGTGTGAGAACATAGGAAAATTCTGCCATCCTACTATTCCCCCCCCCCCATTCAATTTGTATTGACAGGGTCCCCCTTTATAGCTAGTGGTTTTGGAATTCACTATATACCCCAGGTTGGTCTCAAACTCTTGGCAATCCTTCTGCTTCAGTCTTATGAGTGTTGGAATTACAGGACTGAAACAGCATTTCTAGTTTTTTCCTGTGCTGTCATTGGTAGGTTTCCTGGTCAGGGATTTTTTTCAAGACAGGATCTCACTATGTAGTCCTGGCTGGCCTAGAACTTGCTGTGTAAGCCAGGCTGTCCTAGAATCCATAGAGATTGGCCTGCTTCTGCCTCCTGGGGCTGGATTTAAAGGTATGTATGTTGTGTGGGTTGTCCTCACACTGTTGAACTAAAGTAGTCCTTCTCCCTAGGCCTCTTGAGTAGCTGGGACTATAGGCTCAAAGAACAACAATGTGTAAAAGTTCAACATCTTCAAACTTTAAATTGCAGAGAAAAACCACATATTCATTAATTTAGTGCAGAAAACCACATTATTCATACATGTGAATACTCTATAGTTTTCTATTAGTGAATTTATAGTGAATGTCTATACTTTTCCTAAACAGAAGAGAAGCCTGAGTGAGTTCTGCTCTTTCTCCAGTGTCTTCTTTGCTTCTTGGTTGCTCAAAGGTTGGGAATTGATCCCAAACCTTGCTTTCATTTCTTTTTGTTTGTTATGCTTTTTTGGTGTTGTTGGGTTTGTTTGTTTTGTTTGGGGTTTTTTTTTTTTGTTTTTTCGAGACAGGGTTTCTCTGTGTATCTCTGGCTTTCCTGGACTCGCGCTTTGTAGACCAGGCTGGCCTCGAATTCACAAAGATCTGCCTGCCTCTCTGCCTTCCCAATGCTGGGATTAAAGGCGTGCACCACCACACCTGGCTCGATCATTTTTTCAAAGCAAGCTAAAGCATTTCTGATGTCACTTTCTGGATCTTTGTGTGCCATTTAATTTTTCAACAAAAATGATGAGTGAAATGGTGAGATCGATGGGGCCATAGCTTCATTCTTCACAGCATCCAGATATTTACCAGCTGGGTGTTTCTCCAGTGAGGCCAGAATATCATGTGAATCTTTTCTGTCAATGAAACCATCTGTTTTGGTCAGTCATGTTGAAGGCTTTTTTGAATTCCTGGATCTGTAACTGTTCACATATGGCAAACATATTGGATATTGCATGCTGAGGGGGCTTCTTGATGATCTTGGTCTTGGCCCTTTTGGTTGACATGGTGATTTCATCCCTGCACAACTGTGAGAGTCAGCATACCTTGGTGAAATGCTTGCTGTCATGATCCTTTTCTTTCATTTCTTGTCCTTCATAATCAATGCCAAAGGAAATACAACAACAGCAAGTAGGCATTTATCACTAAAGGTCCACCTGCTCAGCTCAGAGTTAACCCAACTCCATCTTTTCAAGGCCCACAGTCTTTGAGAATGTTCATTGTTAGAGCTCATTTCTGTCAGCAACACACTTTTCGGTGAGGAAACTAAAAGAAGAAACCAGCAACCAGAACACCAGCTTTCTGGTCCTGCTTATCCCTGAAAATGAAGGAACTGCAGCTGAGGAGTGCTCACCAGGTGGCAGTGTGACAGACATTAGAGCAAACATCCCAAAACAGGCTTTCTGGGTCTTGATTTGGATGAATTATTTAACTTTCCTGAGGCTCAGATTCTTCCTTGAGATAGTTGTGTCCCTCAGCATGCTCATAAAGAGCATATGGGATAATGGACAAGAAAGTACTTTGAAATATACAATGTTATTGCATGACAGAGCTCCACTCTAGACCCCCCAGTGCCTCACACAGAAAACTGCTTTAGTTGCCTCTGTAGGTCTTCTTGTGGAGTCCTGTCCCCTCCAGGTCCCTCAATCCTCCTCCCAACTCTTCCACAAGACTCCATGAACTCCCTCTAATGTTTGGCTGTGGGTCTCAGCATCTGTTTTTATTATCTGCTGGATGAAGCCTCTCAGATGACAGTTAGCTTGTCTAGAAGTATACCAGAGTCATTAATAGTGTCAGGGATTGGTTCTCGCCCATGAGGTGGGTCTCAAGTTGGGTCAGTCGTTGGTTGGCCATTCCCTCGATGTTTGCTCCATCTTTGTCCCTGCACATCTTTAACCTGGGCCCTTACTTAGAGGCTCACAGAGACTGAACCACTAACCAAAGAGCATGCATGGGCTAGACTTAGGCCCCCTCCCCTGCATATATGTAGCAGATGTGCAGGTTGGTCTTCATGCCAGTCCCCTAACAACTGGAGTGAAGTCTGTCCTGGAGTCTGTTGCCTGCCTGTGCATCCTGTTTCCCTAACTAGACTGCCTTGCCTGGACTCAGTGAGAGAGGATGTGGGGGGCACTGGAAGGAGGGGGTGCTGTGATCAGGATGCATAGTGAGTAAATAAGTTAATAGAATGCAAAAAGAGGGCTCTTTTAGCCAGCTTGTGTACAACTTTGGCTTGCTCCATCTCCATCACAAAAGACAGTTTACCAGAGCCAGGCACTCGGGAGGCAGAGGCAGGCAGATCTCTGTGAGTTTGAGGCCAGCCTGGTCTGCAAAGGGAGTCCAGGACAGCCAGGGCTGTTACATAGAAACCGTGTCTCGAAGCCCCCCCCCCCCCCCCCCCCCCAAAAAAAAAAAAAAAAAAAAAAAAA
>CAJQZJ010032188.1:19644819-19690447 GCA_907164525.1 Lophiomys imhausi
TTCTTTCTTTCTTTCTTTCTTTCTTTCTTTCTTTCTTTCTTTCTTTCTTTCTTTCTTTCTTTCTTTCTCTCTCTCTCTCTTTCTTTCTTTTCCTTCCTTCCTTTCTTTTTGGTTGCAGTTGATGTTACGGATAAACTGTGTGGGAGTGGGGACAAGAGGCAGTCTGGAGTCACCCAGCAGCAGGGCAGGGTCCGGGTGGTGAGAGGGCACCAGACGGCAGACTGCAGTTGTTCAGGGGCAGCATTCAGAAACAGAAGATGAAGAGGAGAGAGGCTGCAGGGTCTCATCACAGAGGAGGCAGCCTTTCAGTTTCTTCTCTAGAAGGATATTGGAGATTTGGAAATTCATTTGTAGTCCAAAAGAGACCAAGGAGAAGTGAGGTCCAAGGAGGCTGCAACTCCCAAGTCATAGTCAAATGCCCGGACAGCAAGCTGAGAGGTGGCTATGAACTAAGTGGTTGGCTGAGTGACTCCTGGGACTAAGGTGGTTTAAGATTGAGGGTAGCCAAGTCTAAAGACATATTATTGTCATACAAAATGAACAAATGATTGCCATAGTTCTGTCATTACAAAATCACACATACTCACACTCTCAAAAACTTGGCCAGGAAAGAAAAATCCGATAAAGATCCGTCCAGGAAGCACTCCCTAGTTTCTTAACTTTCATAAAGTTCTCCTCTCCAGTCATCTCTCTTCTTCTTTCTCCTCTCCCTCTCCTCTTTCATGTGTGTGTGTGTGTGTGTGTGTGTGTGTGTGTGTGTGTGTGTGTGTATGCACGCGCGCATGCCTGTGTGCATTTCAGTGGAAGTTTATCTTGCCTCAGATAGCCTGGTTTCTAGGATCTCAGGGTCCCATGGTCCCAGAAGAGCATGTGGAGCGAAAACATAAAGGCCCTGTGTATCAGTCAAGAGGAGCCAGAACTCTCATCCTGAAGTTTTAGGCCTCAGGGAAGATACAAGATAATTTGTAATCCCAAGAAAGTGAGACAACTGTAGAATTCCCAGTGCAAGAGAGGATGGGGTAGGATTGTGCAGGGTGTGCTTCACCCTGCCCATAGCAGACATCTTTGTGAGCCAGATCCCTGGTTTGGGAGGAAGAACCTCCCACAGGAAGTGCCTCATGTCAGAGGGCAGGAGCTTTTGTCACTTTCAGGATGAAGAGTCAGAAAGGTGGCAAGAAGCCCAGGGTCCCCTGTGTGGAGCCAGACCCAGCAGAGAACAGCTGTCCTTGTGGTACTGGGGACAATGGTCTCAAGGCTGTCTAGGACCTCTCTCTTGCAGTGTGGCTGGCATACTTGAAGGTGGCCATTCCTGTAACCTATAGGGTTCCTTCCTACCCAGACCCAAGAGGAAAAGGCAGAGGCTTTTCCTTTTTTGTGCAATAACTAGGCCCCAAGAGTCAGATTTGTCTAGGAGGGACAGGCAGGTGAGATACCAGGACAGACACCCCCCCAAAATGGTATGATTCAAGGAGGAGCAACTGTGTTTAGTGCTCTTCAGGGAGCCCAGGTCCCCACCCAGGCCCTGCCAGCATGCTCTAGCTATATTCTTTGTGCCCAAACTTAAAAAAGAAAATTATTTTATTTTTTTTTGGTTTTTTCGAGACAGGGTTTCTCTGTGTATCCCTGGTTGTCCTGGACTCTCTTTGTAGAACAGGCTGGCCTCAAACTCACAGAGATCCGCCTGCCTCTGCCTTCCGAGTGCTGGGATTAAAGGTGTGCGCTACCACGCCCAGCTTATTTTATTATTTTTAAATGTGTACATGTGAATGAGAGTATGTCCCTAAGGAGGCTGGGCTTGTTGGGTTCTGGAGCAGTTGTGAGCTGCCTGATGTGTCTCCTGGAAACTGAATTTGGCTCCTATAGAAGAACAGGAAGTGCTCTTAATGAAGAGCCATCTCTTCAGCCCAGTTGGTGGCCAAACTTTGTCTTTGGGAGTATGCCCACTCTCATCAACACAAAGTCCTCCGTCCTCACCGAGGAATAAAATGTTTCTAATTCAAAGACAACATTTAGACAAGTTTGTTAGCTGTTAGCTCCCATGTTGACACAGCTTCTGAAGAGGTTAGGCTCTGTTTCTCACAACCAAGAGTATCTATCTTCTTCTCAGACAGCTGGTATGTATTGTCTAGCTTTGTCCTTTGAGGTATATGTTCTGGAATCCCATGAAGTCAGAGCTTACAGAAGAAGGGGTAAGCCCTAGCTTATACTGAGGTTGCTTGGCTTTTCTGGAGTGATTAGGGCTCTGGAAGAAGCTGACAATGCCCCTGCATTCCTGCCTGCGCTCCAGGCTCATGGCTCCTGCTCAGAGGCCATATTTTTAAAATACTTTATTATTTTTTTTTCATAATACTGTCATTACAAAAAAATACAAAAACTACTATAAAAACATTCAGGGGCTTGTCAAAGTGAGAAAACCTAAAGTCCCCCACCCCAGGACCAGCTGAAGCAGTTTTTTCCCAGCTCCTTCACTGTTTGACTTTTATACAAATTGTGGGAGTGGGGGGGGGGTGTCACACAGGCAGAGAGGGGCTGGAAACTTCTGACAGCCTCCAAGAAAGGTAAGAAATAAGTAGCTTCACATATCACAAAAGTAGGGTTTGGAAGTTTGGGGTGGCTAGGCCCTGAGTTCAGAGATGTGGGGAGAATCCTCTGATCCTGAATCTCTAGTTGGGGAACAACTGCCACCTGACCCCAAAGCCCTTCTCCTTCCTGATGATGGTGGGAAGATACCCATCTCATAACTGTGGTGGTTCAGCCCCTCTTTTCTTCTCTCCACCCTGGAACACTCCTCAGAGTAGCTGTGGGGTATAGGCAGGAGAGCTACTGGGGAGTCTCCTGAGTGTTGACTTACCTCCCTGCCCCAAATGAAAAGTGCCTTGTGCTCAATGGATGGCCTTGTTCACAGGTAACAGACCTTCCCTTCCTATCTCCTCTCCTCTCTTGTCTCTCAGAGAGACACAGACCACTTTAGGCGAGTGCTTCATGTACTCAAATACGTGTGCGATAGCCTGGGGCTCTACAGACCTGGGGGTGGGATGGGAAGCAGTGTCCTTTCTATCCTCTTTCTCCAGATGCAGGAGGAAGCCAAAGGGAAGGGAGAGGAAAGGTAGCAAGGCTGAGAGGGAGGACGACATGCTATTTACAGGCGTGGACAAGGAATCTCTATCTTCAAGTAGCACTCAACGTCACTCTCCAGCCACTGGAGTGGGAACTGGATTCAAAGCTAGTGACAGAAAATTGACCCCTGGCGTGGGCTAGCTCTCCCACCTCCCTCCCATTCTCCCAAAGCAGCCCAGCTCTGAAAGGGGTCGGGGACAGGAACAGTTTCCTGAAAATCAGTGGCTTTTTTTTTTTTTTTTTTTTTTTTTTTGCATTTTAGAAAAGTGCCAATGTCCCGTGGACATCCAGCTGGGTCCACATGAGATGTGGTGAGTGTGGGGGTATTGCTGTGGTAGGCTTCAGACTGGCCAGGGCAGAGCCTAGGAGCAGGGTAGATGCTGCTTAAGGATCTGTCGTGTCTGTGGTGTTAATCTGTCTGGGAATCGAACTTTGAACTCAACAATGAGGTCTCCCCGCTGAGTGGGCACTTTGGGGAAGGGAAGACCCTCCCCACGGAGTCTCTTCACGGTGCCTGGCTTGATAACATCATTGCAGGGTAAAGGGATCACTCGGCCATCAATGGTGGGAATGTTCACGGTGCAGCCACACAGCGCCTGGGGAAAATAAGGTAGAGAGTGAGAAAAAGTAGGCAAAGAGTGGAGAGAAAGGAAAAAGATTTACATGGGAAAAGGTGTCAGAAAGAAAAGGAAATGCTTCCTGTCACCCTCTGACAGACACCATGAATGCACACACGCATGCCCCACCTCCTTGAGGCTGATCAGTGCACTGTAGAGCACATTGGTGCCATCTCGGCGGAAGTGTGCATGAGGCTTGTCTTTGAGCACGAAGACAATGTCAGCTGGGATGTTGTCAGGTGTGGCGTCGCCCTCTTTGGGGAAGGTGATCTTGGTGCCTTCCTTCCAGCCACGTTTGATGACGATGTGCAGGATTTTGTCCTCAGTGCGTACAGTTCGCCCATCAGGGTTGAGGCGCCGCCTTGTGATCTTCATTCGCTTGGTGGAGCCATGGTAGATCTCCTCCAGGGACACCCGCAGCTCGTGCACCACAGGAGGGTCCTGTACCTTGCGTCGGGGATATAGTGGCTCTGGGGCTCGCCTTGGACCCCTACTCAGCCCATTGAAGCCAAAGCGGCCAAAGGCACCAAATGGGTCCTCATCTTCATCCACATCCATGTCATCTGGGTCAAAGCCACTGAAGGGCCGAGTGGAGCGGCTGCTGGCAAAGAAGATATCGAAGGGGTTGGAGCCACCAAAGAAGGAAGCAAAGGTGGCATGAGGGTCCCCATGAAAGGTGTAGTGAAAGGAGCCACTGGAGCCACCTGATGTACCACCGCCGGTCTTGAGGCCTAAAGGGGAGGAGAAGTTAGGGGCAGTGTGGCCCATCCTGGCCCCATCCCAGTCTCTTTCCTCTGCCCTCTAAACTGCTGGCCCATGGAACCAGAGGAAGAAGCAATCTTTAATTCCCACAGACAGGCTAGACTAACAGAGTAAGAAAAGCTTTGGACAAGATTAATTTCCACTAAATTGAATACGTAGTTAGGAATATGTATCTGGGCATGGTAGTGCATGTCTGAAATCTCAGTACTCAGAAGACTGGGTAGGAGGATTGAGAGTTTCAGGCTAGTCCTGGCTGTGTAGTGTGACCTTTTCTCAAAAAACAAACCAAAACAACCCTCATCGTGAGATTCCATCAAGCTGAATTAACCAGTAAGTGAGGAAGTTGGGACTAGGGGACTTAGAAGATGTGACTTCTGTTATATCATTATTTCCACTTACAGTCCAACCATGCCTCATAAAGGCTTGGGTGGCTGACCTCGTGTTACAGGACGGCATACTCAACTCCCAAATCTCTACTTCCCAAGACACCATGGGGTTAGAGACAGACAGAGGGGGCTAGTAAGTGACCTGTCCTAAATGAATTGTGGACACAATCTAAGAGGAAGCCTACTTTGATTCTGCTTCATCTTTCCCTACCTTTTGCTCAAACGGGAAAACAAGAGGTCTCAAAAACAAAACAAAAAAATCAAGAAAGCTCATTGACATGGGCTATTTTTCTAGAAAAAAAAATCCAGTTACTTTATTTCCGCCCTCTGACCTAGTGTTGGACAGTTTCAGGGGTTGTCACTCACATATTGTACAGACAGACTACAATGGACCAGGTACACCACCAGCCCTTCAGCCCAGATTGAATGTGGCACAACCACCGAAAGTCAGTGTGCTGGCACCATGCAAGGGATGACCCCGGTGCTTTCTCTTGAGGTGGGTCTTGTTTAAGGGACTCTGATTTCTGGTTGACACTTTTATGGAGGGTGTGTGATGGAGTAATAGGAAGGATATGGAGGGGATTAATGCAGACTGATCCAGATTATGTAGATTCAGGGGTGGGCCCAGGCTAGGGTGAAGGGCCACTCTCATTGAGGCTTATTTGTTCATTTAGTGCTTCTGGGGGTGGGACCTAGGGCTCTGTATGCTTTAGGCAAGTGCTCTAGCACTGGACTACATCCTTAGCCCTCTGAGACCTTCTATCTAAAAGTTCAGTTGGCCTTGGGATATTTCATGAGACCACAAGGACAGGTTTGGGTCTCATTAGAGAGGCCAAGAAGGTAGCAGACATTCAGGGGCTTGTGGCAGCTGCCTCTGTTAACCCCTCTCATAGGACTTGGGGTCTGTTCTTCCTGCTGAAGGGCAATGAAGCAAGTATAAGAAACTAGACAGAGCCTGATGAGAGAGCCGGAGGCTGGCCTGAGGACAGCAGGGTGATTCTCACTGTGGGGATTCCTGCTCTACCACCCACCTCTCTTCAAGCAGAGAACAACTTGTCCCAAGCCAGAGCTGCACACTGACTCTGTGCACAGTTGTCCTGGCTGGCTGCTGAGGAAGAGGCAGGGTGGACACAAATATAACTGACTTTCCAAGACTGCTTCTCCCTCCTCCAAGCCCCAGACATCTTCCCTGGGCCACAGTGCACCCGGTGTGCACCAAAACTCGGGGTCTTGCCTAGGGCCCCCCTCTGGATGTCACCTTCATTTGGGCTTGGTCATGGTGAGGTGGGGGAGGAAGTTTCTGGTTAGCTTCTCCCATCTCCTTTCCTAAACAAAGGTTAGTCTAAGTGCAGGAATGAATGCAGTCTTGAGACAGAACACAGGGAGGCATGGTTCCTGCACTCCTCCCATCCTCTCTCCTTAGCTGGGAGAATGCCAGGGGGTTTGAGCAGGTGCCTGGTCTCAGAATTGGCAAGTCTAGGAATGATGAGAAAATGGAATGAGCTCACAGCATGGAGATGAAAAAGAGGGGGCTTGGAAGACAGGGCACAGGGAGGAGAAGAGCAGAGAAGAACAAAACAAAGTGAAGAGGGAACAAAAAGCACATTCTTTTGAGCCCCTGCATTTAATCAGGTATGATACATGCCATTAGCCTGTTTCAATCTGAGGATAGGCTGGGGAAGGCAAAGAAGAAAGAACGGTGGACATCGTTAGGAGGAAGGACAGTTCTTCCCAGGAAGGAGAGTCCTCAGCTGTGACAATGTCTCTTAATATAGTCTGACAGGTGCCAGTGGCTGATGGGGGGGGGGGGGGGCGACGGCCCCAAGGGGCAGGCCCAGAATTAGCAGCTACATCATGCCCGTGGGATGTGCTGGGAGGAGCCACCCTCTTAGAGGCTTTATTTGGGCCTTTCCTGCTGCCCGCCCTGTGCATGGCCACCAACTGCTCTAGGGAAGGGGTAAGATGCCAGCAACATCTCCCTTTCTACTCCTGGACCCCTACCATTTCTTCTGGGAGGAAAATCTTCCCTGTTCTGCTAGCCTAAAGTGGCCAGGGATTGGGGGATGGTGGCAACAGCCATTTCCACTCAGAACACTAGTGGTTAATTCCCTTGCTATTCAAGGGCCAGATTTTTATGCTGATGAATGTAAATGCCATCCTCAGAGAGTCACAGGCTCTCTCTCTCCACAACCTTTATGATCAGCCAATGAAGCAGCAGGGACTTGAGGCAGGACTAATAAGGTTGGGAAGGAAGGAAGGTGGGGTGGGGGGGGGGCTCTGGCTCAGTTTCCAAGACTCTCTAGTGCCAGAAGGGGACAAGGGAGGGAGAAGAAAGAGGTGAGGAGAGAGCAAGCTGGGGTCAGGTAGTGAGTGGGCTACTCTAAGGAAACTTGCCTCCTTCAACCCTGCAATGAGAACTGACTTGCCCAGGGCTCCAGACAAACACAGGGGTGCAGATTCTGGCTGTCCTGCTGCCTTCTTACCTTCTTCCCCATACTGGTCATACAGGCTCCGTTTCTTAGGGTCACTCAGCACATCATAGGCCTCAGCGATCTCCTTAAACTTCTCCTCAGCGTTGGGTTCTTTGTTCTTGTCTGGGTGGTACTTCAAGGCCATCTTCCGATAGGCTTTCTTGATCTCATCCTCGTTGGCCCCAGATGGGATTCCAAGGATCTTGTAATAATCTTTTCCCATCACAGCCACTGGACCGGTGCTGGGCTCCTTGTTTCTGAAAGAACCCAGGGCCAATCTTTGTGTCCTGTTCTCTACAGCCCAGTCCCACTCCTGATGATCCTGCAATCCTTAAATGCCCCTGTATGACCTTCAATAGGTCATGCTATTCTCTGGGCCTCTATCTCCCCATCTGTAAAATGAAAGTTTTGGGCTAGACGATGTCTTCCAGTTCTGACATGCTAGGATTCTGTGGTTCCTTTCTCAGCTTCTGGTTAAAGAGTGTGGCCCACTTCTTGGGGGTAGGCTGAGGCCCAGGCCCTTGGGCCAGCCTGAGGACCCCTGAGAGGCCCTTCTGAGTAAGATGGCACTGTGGACTGACAGACTCACACACACAGCTGGCGAAGGTCAGTGTACTGAGTGAGGTCACCTCAGCTTCGGAGCCTCTCCTACACCACACCTCAGGCATGGTGCCCGGGCTGAGGACAGCTGGGGCAGTAGCCCAGGACAGGGAACAGGCTCTAGTTTTCAGCCAGCTGAATCAGAGTATGGGAATTTGGAGTCTTTTCTGCCTTTGGGGACCCCAGATCTCTGCCCTTGCCCCCTAGAGTATGCTAAGCTTCACTCATGACTCAGATCACAGAGTGACTCACAGTCTTTGGGAACTACTGTCTCTAACACCCTCATTAGCAAAAGGGGACACTCTTTCCCCCCAGCCAGGGTAACAGTTCCCTTTACTCATTTCACAGTGTTGGCACTGAAGTGTGTGAATGTCTGTCTGTGCTGCCTAAGCACCAACCGTAGCAAACAAAAGCATCAGAGAAATAGGCAACAGGAGACAGATGGACACTAACCACCATGTCCTAAATACCTGCTGCAAGCCCCTCCCCCTCCTGCCCTTACAGTTTAGATCTGATTCTGTGCTAGGCTTATACTCTTCCGATAACTCCTAAGTGTGGTTTAAGGACATAAGCACAGGGCTCTGACTCTCACACTCTAACCTGCTCCCATCAATGGATCTGTGGAGAGAATGAAGGGAGGGGACTTGAGGGAGTGCCCAGATGTCCTTCTTTAGCTTTTTTGAGGTGTAGCCAACACTTGTTAAAACAGAGAGAACCAGAGTCTTCCTAACAATGTTCTGGCAGCCACAGCTGAGGCCTGCTTTTGTGCCCCCGACTAACTTCACAGTAGTGAGGTGTACAAGGTGTTCTGGCAGGAATGAGGGCTGTGACAGTTAAGGGGAAGCCTACGGGCCCCAGGTAGGCAGGGAAAACGACCTTGGCTCCTGCCCTTACAGGGCCCACTGCAGGTGGCTAGGTTGAGTCATGGTGCTGGGAGTCACCTCACTCTGACAAAGAGAAGGCACCATAAAGGCGGGTACTCCCCCATTTCTCCATACCAGCATGTCACGTCTGTGGGGGAGACTGGAGTTGGGGGAGGCAGAGAAGAAAGAGCATCTGGGGGAGGGCAGCCATTTTCGGAAGCGGCATGAAAAGCAGTCTGAGAGGGAGATGGGGTGGTCTGCCATCTTTGCCTCAGCCCACACTTTATTTTCCAGGACTGGAAGAAACCTAGAACAGCAACAGGGTGCCCAGGGAACTCCAGTGGCTTGTAGTCAGAGGGCAAGCCGCATAGCTTAGCAGCCCACCCACCTTCTGTGACCCCTTACCTCTTCACTGCTGCTAGCTTGCTCTCTGGCACCCACCTGCTAGCTATTCTAGACCCATAATTCTTTTGCCTCTACAGACACAGGCCAAACTCCCAGGACCTGCCTCTTTTCCCTCCTTCTTTTCACCCTCCTTCCCTCTCCCTCCCCATAAGCCACGTGGTAGAATGACAAAGGAGCCCCATGGCAGGGCTTTGCCTTTGATGAAGAATGAGTATGTTAAGGTAGAGGCAGGAATGAAAAGGAATGAGGACAAATAGCAAGAGGGACTGTCAAGTACTGGGAGGAGAGAGGGTACTAACGGAGGCGGGTGAGAGACAACAAAAGGACATGACTAAAGTGGAGAACAGTTACTGATGGCTTGAGAGGGAGAGCTGAAGAGCTGAGAGATACTGGAGATGTTTGTGGAAACAAGAGTTTGAGAGAGATGAAGGATATGGGGTACAGGTGAGGTCAAAGGGGGTTCTTTCATGTAACAGAATGACATGAGGATGGTGGTGGGAAAGAGGCAATGCAGGGAATGGCTGATGGGGAGAAGCTGACTTGGCATGGTTATGAGTGCCCTTCACAGGAGGGACTTACCGAAACTTTACAAACCCATTCAGCGTCCACGCTCGAAGTTTTAAGGGCTCCAGCTGAATTTTAAACATCAAGCTGGCTAAGAAGTCTTCTCCCCAGAAGTGTGGGAAGCTCCGGAAAGCTGCGCGAGCCTGCAGTGGGGGTGCTGCTGGGGGTGGGCAGGACAGCACTGTACGCTTAAACATGCCCAGCCAAGCCCCTCACCTCTGATTGCTCCACCGGAGCCTGCTTGGGACGCTGTAGCTCTGGAAGCCACCTCCTCAGATTCCCAGAGGCCCTTGCCCAGCAAGGCCTGTCTTGTGCCGCAGTAGCCGGACCTGATCTCCAGATGCGGAGTGCAGGGAGAGGGTCCAGTGGCCACCTGCTCTCAGGTACAGCAGTCTGGCTGAATGTGAGTACTTGTATGGCTGTGTGACAGTGAGGCTGGAAGTGATAATGTGTGCTTGTTGAGTGGCAGCGTGTGCACCTGTGACAGGTGTGATAGTGAGGGCCTGAGAGGCAGTGAGCTCCTCTCGCCTCTCGGGGAGGACCCAAGCCCAATCCCCAAGAACCTACTCAATGAAGTCACTGACGGGGAGTCTCCTCCCCCGCAGATGGGCGGGGAGGGGCGGGGCAGAGCCGAGCCTGGCCGGGACAAAAGGCGCGGCGGGGAAAAGAAGGAAGGGGGTTCGCGCGGGGGAGGGGGTCGGTGATGTCACCCCAGCTGGCTGGCTGGCCTGCTCAGAAACGCCTCCGCCCGGCGCAACCCAATTCGACCCGACCCATCCCGACCCTCTTCGCAGACACCCAGCACCTGGCAGACCCCAAGCTCCCAGGCCCCGCACCCCTCTGGCAAAGGAGACTTATGGACCCACGGTGTCCCAACCCCCCATATCAGGACCTGTCTTCTCGACCCCCTCTCCACTCCCGGGACCCCCGGTTCCTCGCTCAGCGCCCTCACCGGTGAGGATCTGCGGACGCCGCCGCGGTCTTTCTATCAGCCGCTGCCCCCTCCCCTGGCTCCGGCTCCGCCGCCTCCACTTGGGACAGGAGTCGCCTGCCCGCCGGCCGCAGACAGCGGGACCGGGATCCCGCCCCCACGGCTCCGCCTCCGCGCTTCCCATTGCACTGTCTGCCCGTCATTCAGCTCAGACTCTTCTTTGATTGGACATCTCTCAACGAGCGTCCGGGTGATAGCCACCCCTTCTCCGCCCCTGTCACCCGGCCACACGCGCACACATTCCGGGCAGTGATTGGTGTGGGTGTGATTGGTGCCCTCTGGGATCAATCAACCACACCTCTTCTTCATCTCGTCTAGTCATTGGTGAAAAGGACATAGGGAGGCAACTCCAGGCGCCCTTTGATTTTATTGGCTGGTCCCTGTGATTTCGACCCAAGTCAGTGGGGGCAATATTAGTCCAATCTCCAGTACGAGGTGAGACGTGCTGGCCACCACTTGAGTTCAGGTAGAATCTTCTAGAACGAGTGCAACCTCAAAGACAACCTAATAGGAAAACTGCACTCACCAATTGGTGAGGACAACAGATCTTCTTTTCTTCATTTAGGAGAATCGAAGAAGAGAGAATAGTGCACTTGGGGAGATGTAGTCTCTGGACCAGAGCCAAAAGCTCACCCTTTCTTACCCGTCTTCTGTCAAATTGTGAACCAATTTGACCTGACCTGGCTTGGCTTTACCTTGTCTTGACCTGACATGGCTTAACTGTAACACAAAACAAAACGGGATAGACCTGAGAGTCTAAGTGACCTTATGATGTCCCCTCTGCGCTAGTAATTGGTAACTCAGGAGTGACCACCTTCATGATTCTCCGTCCAGCTCCCCTCCATCTTCAGACCTTTCACGCTGACTTTCCCAGGAGCAGTGGCTCCTCAGACATTTGGAGTCCGCAGTGCCCAGTTGGACTCCTTATAACCAACCTTCCGTCTTTCCTCCTGAGTCCTTTTTCTTACCCCGTGTGATATCCACTTTTCCCTCACCCCAATATTCTGTCCTGCTCTATATCTTTCTTACTGTTTTTGTCTTAATCTCAATTCGTCTCCCTGTTTCTGTGGTCTGCAACGTCATAGCTCACAGCTCTCCCGTTAACCTTTTACCTCAGCTTCTCATAATTCTCTTCCTTAACACCCTCATACACTGTCACCTCTGGCCTCCAGCCCCCTTGTAAATCATTAAATCTCAGCCCTAGTGTCCCCAATACTCAGAGCAGGCGGGGCTGCGGAGGCGGTCGCCAGCGGAAGCCGCCGCTCCAGCAGACAAACGAGCTTGGCGCCCACGTTACTGTCTCCCAGGCCCATCTGTGCTGGAGGGAGCCGGGGGTGGGAGGGGGTAATCTGGGGGTGAAGAGGGGGAGGGGCTCCTTGGGAGATTTGGTGACAAGGAAAAGGCCTGAGAAAATTCTCTCACCTTAGTCTTTGCCAGTTTCCAGAGACAGATTTAGGCCATGCAAACCGGATAGAAATGGAAACTGAGGCTTTGAATACCTAGGCCCCAGAACAGAGCGAGAGAGGGGTCTGGAGATATGGGGGCAAGGCCTACATATTTTTAACTACCTATCTCTTCCCATGTTCCACATCGACTCCAAAGTATAAAGGAATCTGAGTTTAAAGTAAGAAAAGGAATTAGGGTGAAAAGAGGAAGTGGGGGAGAGGAGTGAGGAAGGAGGGGATAGGACGAGACCTGAAAAGGGGCCAGAAGATAGGTTGGGAGGCAAAGAGGAATTGAGGGGGTGAGAGGAAGGTGAAATGGGCTGGGGAGGACACTGTAGGAACAACAAAATGACGGGACAGAGAGAGCAGATGAGGGAGGAGGAGGAAGAGGGAAGGAGGCAGTGCTGAGGGAGCTTGTAGCATGGAGACCAGGACGGTGGGAAGAGGGGCCCAGGAGTGATACTGCCTCCAGTGATATGGGGGTTCTCTCTACGCTTCCTCCTGACTTGAAGAGCCCCAGCTGTAGACAGCTGTGTTTCTTCCTAATTCTAGGCCTGTCTCTTGCTTGCCCATGCCAGCACAGAGGTAAAGTTTAGCTACAACTCTTTACCTGGCTCAGCTGATGCTAAACTGTGGGCATGGACTTCAGGGACTCTACGTTTGTGCCCTTAAGAGTGGTGGTCCAAAGCCGGGCGGTGGTGGCGCACGCCTTTAATCCCAGCACTTGGGAGGCAGAGGCAGGCGGATCTCTGTGAGTTCGAGGCCAGCCTGGTCTACAAAGCAAGTCCAGAACAGCCAGAGATACACAGAGAAACCCTGTCTCGAAAAACTAAAAAAAAAAAAAAAAAAAGAAGAGTGGTGGTCCAGACTCCGTTGTCTGCCTGCATCGCTGTTGTTGCCTTCTGTCCTACTTTCGGGTGCATCTGAACCAGCAGCACACACAGGGCAACATGGACTGTAAGAGTGGGGACTGCTAGAGTCAGGCAGCCTCTTGACCTTTCGAGGTCTCTTGTCACACCTGTGCTTCATTTGTTCTGGACAAATGAGCCAAGCAGCAGGAGACGCTCACAGGGCTTTTCCGAGGTTAATTAAGGTGATACATGCAATCTTAGCTCTGAGCTTGGCATATGATTAATGTTGAGTGAAGTTGACTCTTAACTGTGTGTTCAGGGCTATCTGGGTATGCGAGTGTAACTACAAATGTGTGTATCTGACTGGGAGTTATTTACTGTTGCAATCATGATTCTGTCTGTGAGGGTGTATCTGTATAAGTACTTTTTTTTTTTTTGGTTTTTCAAGACAGGGTTTCTCTGTGTAACAGCCCAGGTTGTCCTGGACTCGCTTTGTAGAGCAGGCTGGCCTTGAACTCATAGAGATCTGGCTGCCTCTGCCTCCTGAGTGCTGGGATTAAAGGCGTGCCCCACCACACCCGGCCTGTATAAGTACTTTTGTGTGTAGATTGCCTGATGCTGTACTTACTATAGGTGTGTGGATTTTGTGCCAGCACACATGTATGATTAAATAAATGGCTGCATAGGCATGTGACTGCATGATGAAGAGTGAGGGAAGTGTGTGGCTGTTGACACCATTTCTGCCAGTGTATGTACGCATCTGTGATCATGTTGGCTCCAAACACCCCCGCTTGTCCTCCCTCCTCATGGAAACGTCATAACCCTAGGTGTCCCTCATTTCCTCACCCCGAGGGAACCGGAACCTGTGGGCAGGGGGTGGAGGTGGGTGCCAGTGAGGAGGTGTTTAAGCAGGAGCACATGTTCCCTCCCAGACTGCGTATGGGAGGGGGAGCCCCTGTCTTTGCACACATCCCAAATCCTCCAGAGGAAGTGCTTCCCCCCTCGGCCTGTTCCTGGTTCCCTGTCTTGTCACCATGGCAGCAGTTGCCAGGGGCTCTCATGGTTGCTAAGATCTGGGTGTGGGAGGATGCCAGGCCCTGTTGCTAGTAGAAACAATCCTGGAGGCAAAGCAACTACCCCCACGACTGCTAGCTCTATGCAGCGACAGCACTGCCTCTTGGGCTGCCCCATTCCCCAGATTGAACCTATGATTTGTATGTGGTGGTATGATGTGTCAGGAGACTTTGATATGAAGCTGGGAATGCAGCACCTTCTGAGAAGAAAGGAGGCTCCGCAGTGTGCCTATTACCCCTTTTAAAGCCAACAACTTCCAAGAAACTAAAGACTGCCTTCCTCTGTTTCTCATCTCTCCTACTGGTCCCCTGGGTGGCATTCATGGTCAGAGTTCTCCAGTAATTGGGCACTCACCTCCTGACGCTTCACCTGGGTATAGGAATGCTGCTACGAATGCAGATTCACTTCTTGTGGCCAGACTCTTTTTTTTTTTTAATTTTTTTTTAAGATTTATTTATTATGCATACAGTGTTCTGACTGCAGGTATATCTGCAGGCCAGAAGAGGGCACCAGATTTCATTATGGATGGTTGTGAGCCACCATGTGGTTGCTGGGAATTGAACTCATGACCTCTGGAAGAGCAGCCAGTGCTCTTAACCGCTGAGCCATCTCTCCAGCCCGTGGCCAGACTCTTAACATCTCATTTGATACACGCTTCCTGGTGACACAGAAACATAGGGTGGGTCCCACACTGAGACCCACCTTTGGCATCTGCCCGAGACATGGCTCTAGCTATAACCTTGGCCAAAGGAACCCCTTGAATCCAGCCGCAGCCTCAGCTTACTTCCTAGACATAGTTGAGCCCTAATTTTAATGCTAGACACGTGAACTCGTTGTCATTTTCACTTCCTTTCTTTGCCACTGACTGAGCACTGGCCAGCAATCTGACTTCCTGGTCCTTGCTGGCATCTCCTTGAGCTTCTGAGCCTACAGTGATCAGTACTTTTGGGATTTGAGTTATTTTTTGTTTTAGAATGAGATGGCAGTTTTAGGGATGGCCAGCAGAGGGCATGTAGCATAAGATATTCAAGAAACGCTTCCAAGAGCCTGCCCATGAACTTAAAATTTTATTCCTTTGATACCTAAACTTTAAAATCACGTGAGTGCTTGAGCTTATAAATCCATCTCCAGATCAGCTGGGATCAGGATTGGGAAGGTTCAAGAAGGTGCTTAGTGTTGATTGGCACCCCAGGTGTCAAGAGGACCTGGTAAGGTATCTCACTCTCAGACTCAGCACTTTTGTCATGTTTTGGTGGCTTCACTGCCATCCCTGGTAGTCACTTGTCCTGTGGTTCTGTTGAGAAGAGGTTCGTATTCTCACAATGTCCACCTTTCATCTAAACTCTGTCCTTGGGCCCTTCAGCTTTATAGGCCCCATTGCTAAATGTCAGCCATCTGTACCCCTCATGTCTACCCTCTCTGAGATTCATGCCTTTGTGAGTTTTTCATCTGCCTTCTTTGATTCCAGCCATTAAAGGTTTTTAGTCTGTGCTATCTGACTCTGATTAGCTGGTTCCACGAGAGTTGGTGCAGGAATAAACAAAATGGCTTGCCTCCCTTCCCTGACTACACTTTTTTTCTCCATGTGGCCTTAGGTTGCATTAGTTTTAATTTTTTCCCTTTTTGGTAGATAACTCATATAGATCACTCATACCAAGTTAAAACCACAAACTTTTACCTGTGAGCTGCTGATTTGTCTCAGATCTATTATGGTTCTGGAAAAAAACATTAAATAAATTAAATAAAAACATTTGATGACACTTTCTGAATTTGAGGGCAATCTTTGAACTTGGAAACTCTGCATTTGATCTTTACTTAAAGTGGGAACAAAGGACAGGCGATCGCTAGCTGCCTGTGACTTCAGCACTGTGGACAGAGGCCACTGGCAGTATCTCCTGCTAAGCCCGGGACTGCAGGAGGGTGGAAGATGACACAGACCTTCAGAGGGGACAGGGACCCTAGCTGCTCGCTCACGCAGTGCCTTGCAGTGTATAAAGCTCTTTCCTCTTACTAAACTCATTCTGGTTTTTCTATCAGCTCGGAAGGCAGACATGACAGGGACTGTTCTCTAGAACTCTACAGTTGACCAGATAGGCTCACCAAGGCAGCTCCAAGGACCCCGAGAAAGGTGGAGTTGGGGGAGCACTGGGTGTAACTTGATGTTTACAGAATTGAGTGGCACTGTTTCTCTTTGGGGAATGACTTTCTCAAGAGATAGAGGGAATGTCCTTGAGCCAGAGCAGGACAGGTGGAAGTTTGTCTGGAAGCAAGGTTCCAGCAAGTCCTGGGACCAAGTGGCGGCTAGTGAGGGTAACAGTTCTAGGAGGGGTGACATCCCCAGCTAGGATTGATGGACAAAGGGGAACTTTGTTGTTCACAGAGATACACGATTTTAATTGTCTAAATTGCATATTTACTTATTCTGTGTGTACATCCATGCCATGACACGTGTGGAGGTCAGAGGATAACTTGTGGGAGTTGGTTCTCTCATCTGCCATGGGCATTGGACTCAGGTCATCAGCCTTGCCTTCACTTTCTGTAGCCACCTTGCCAGCCCAGGATTGTTTTTATGCCTTTTGCTACCCAGATGCTCAGCTTCCCTGAGTCTGGAGATAAGAAAGAACTCATATGATGTCATCAAACGTCCTGAGCCAGGTGGACATCCCCTGCCCTATGGGAGAACACTAGAGGGGAGAGGTCTGGAAGCAGGAATGGAAGAGTTGTGCAGGTGGTGAAAAGTTCTGTAATGTGGCTACAAGCCTGGTTCTCTGTCTGGGTCTATTTTGAGGAGCGGAGAGGGAGGTGCTAGACTCCATTGCAATAGGCATCTTGAAGAGTGCTTTGACAGGCAGCACACACATATGCACACGCACGTGCACACGCACACTCACACGCACACACACACACACACACACACACACACACACACACACACACTGCTAAGAACATGAAGATAGACTTAAGGCTAAAGTGTCCTGTTTTATTCTCAGGTCAGGAATTGGTCAGTGATGGGACATGTCAGAGAAATGGGAGGATCCCCAAAACAACAGGAAGCAAGCATTGGAAACAACATCACAATCTGTTTATTATGGTTTCTGCAGTGCCCAGCCTCTGGGAGCTCCTACTTGGAGTACTGTGAAGGCTGAGTCACAGGGAGGAGCATGCAGCTGTAGACAGGAAGACAGGGCTTGGGGTTTGTCCCCTCTGATTACTGTCAAGTTACCGTCAGCAAAAAAGTACATGGGAAGGGCACGAGGATCCAGAGGGCCTCCTCAGTTACTTAAGGGCTCTCAGAGACTCCCTCCCAGTCCATTTGGCTGGAAACAAACCATGGATATCCCTTAATGGCTGGAGGCTAAACTTAAAGGCCTCTGCTGATTATGAATGTAGAAAGGCCAACCCTCTCTGCTCCAAACTGGAATGGAATTGGGCTTCTTAGTCATTGGTCTAGCTAAGGCCTGACCCTCCTCTCCATGCTCTGGGCCATTGGGGCATGCAACCCAGAAAGAAGCAGCTTTTCTTTAGTGTTGTTCTAGTGCAAACTCTGTAACCTATCGCTTTCTTTACAAGGTTGCCAAAAATAGTGAGAAGAGGCAAGCAACAGCAGGCGGGATGCTCAGCTCCACTGTACTCCAGGGCTGAGCTGTGGGATCAGGCCATACAGTGGTCATGCTCACTTAAGATCTCCATCATCTGGGCCACAGCCAGGACCAAGAGAGATATAGTGACTAAACTAAACCCAGATGGCAAGGAGAATGTGGTAACCTGACTTCAGTGTAAACTGCAGGTTACAAAGGGGGCATGGTTACAAGTGCTGTCAGGATACTCTGAAATTTTGGCATCAAGGTCATTTTGCCTTTTAGTGCCAAGTATAGAATAGTCATGTGCCACAAAGTGACATTTCAACCAACAACAGATGGCATGTACAATGTTGGTCCCATAAGTTATATCTATCGCCTGGTAATATGGTAGCTGTCTTGGTTTGTGTAAGAGCACTCTTTGATGCTTGCACTATGAAGTTGCAATGAGACAGTTCTCAGAATGGATTTTCCAGAATGGGAACTGGGCTTCTCAATCATTGGTCCAGGCAAGACCTGACCCTATTCTCCATGCTCTGGGTCATGAATGACCCTATATGTTTGTGTCTCTCTGTACACACATACACAGTGCATGGCTGTGTATGTATCTTTACTCTGCTGGTTGGAAGGAGACATGGAATACCAGAGTCTGCTGCCAGTTCAAGTTTTGTGCCTAAAGGTTGCTTACTTTTGGCTCTTGGGTAGCCATGGCTGGATGGGCCCCTACTAGACAGTTTCTGCTGAGCCTTTCTCTCAGCTTTACTGCTTTCTGCACTGTTGGAAGCTGCGATGCCTCCAATAACTCTTGTGCTTTGGGCTAAGGCATGGGACAACCCTGGCACTCACGTCCCAGTGAAGTGCCCTCTTCCCAGGCAGGTGATTTCTGTCCTTTCTGTTTTGGTGACAGGAATGGGGGAACTCCAAGACTTGGCCACTTAAACAAGGTCCAGGTGCCCTCCCATAGGGAGCACTAGGGTCAGAAAGGCAAGTGTCTACCCCACCCACCCACTGCTTGGGCTGGGGGTAGAAAGAGGCAATATATTCATGGCTTCTGCTGCAGCTATCCTCAAAGGAAGAGCACTTGAGTTGAATCAGTACCTAGGAATGAGGAGACTGCTCCATCCCTGGGGTGCCACAGGGGCCACTGCTCAGACATTTTGCTGGGGATGGGTAGCCTTGGGGAGGAGGCCAAGGAAAAGACCTGGAAATGTTATGCAGAGCCAAGCTGCTGTCAGCGACTCGGTCCCTGCTGTTCTGCTGTGTCATCGCCTTATTAATCCTGAATATAGGGAAGAGAACTTATGAATGCAAACCAGGCTTGAGGCAAGTGGTCTTCAGAGAAGCATATATGTGACCCAAGCTTCCCTTGGAGCTCAGGATAGACAGCGTGGGGAAAACCATTGATCTTAATTTTTGGCAGCCAAGATAGAAAAGACTAAAACATTTTCTCATACCCTCATCAGAGCCAGACATTAATCTTTGTGCTTGGCAGAATTTCAGACAGTCACAGTGCTATAAAGGAATGGAAAGGGAATGAGTCTTACTATTGGTGAAAGTGCACCTCTATACTGCATGGGGCTCTGGGGAGGCCATTTCAAAGAGAGATTATAGACACTGAGTGGGATGGGCTTCTGTAACAATGGACTAGGGAGTGACAGGCCCTCCCTTTGGTACAATACTAGATGCTTATAGAGAAGAGGGCAGCTGTCCTATGTGATCCCAAATAGGCCTGGTCCTGCTGTGGATGAGAGCTGTGAGCCTGGCTTTGCAAGTCTAGGGACCCAGTCAGCCTAACTTGGCTTGGGGTCTTTTGCCATTCAACTGCAGGAGCAACAAACAGCAGCTTTGAAGTGGTAAGCATCCTCTTACAGGACCATGTACAGGTCTATACAGGACCATGGAGCAAGACATGGATTCCCAGTGTCCATAACTGGGGAGCGGCAGGAAAACGCTGTCCAATTCCCAAAGCCCAGAGATTGATTATCTCTGTCAAATGTCTTGTGAGGTTCAGCAGCCCACAGCCACAGAGAAAGATGGTGACTCATCGGGAGAGTGAGCAAGAGCCCTTGAATTTAACATGCTTTAATCCTCTCAATGGAAAACCCCAGGCCTGGCTGCTACAGAGGAAGTCCTTGGGCCCAGGAGCTTTGTTTTGGTTTTCCTTTTTGACTCGATTCAATAATGGTCCATCTCACTGATCAGTCCTGGGAACATGGCCCAGTCATTTTCATTGTTATTTTTGAGACCAAGTCTTGTATAATTCTGAGCTGGCCTAGAATTTGCTATTTAGACCAGGCCAGCCTTCAAATCATAGCGATCCACCTGCCTCTGTCCTCCAAGTGCTGGGATTAAGGATATGTACCACCATGCCTGGCTTTAAGTAGTAGTTTTTTAAAAAGCTGTGTGTTTCAAAATGAATCCACATGTATCTCCTGTCTGATTCATTTTGTTCCTAAATAATCTGTCTCCAGCAGTTTGCCACCCTGCTTCTAGGTCAGGCAGTTCCTACAGAAAGAGACCGTGCAGGGCTCTCAGCAAGGCCCTGGCTTCAGATGCCTATGTCATCTGAGCCTCTCAACCCTGAGTGGTGTGTTCATCCACTTTAGTGTCAGTGCCTTGAGCAATGGAGGCAATGCAAGCATCTGCATGACTTGGCTGGCTCAACTCTTTCTCGAAGAAATTGCTTTCAGAACCAGCCATATCTAAGTCATCTGTTTGAAAATAGAAATCCAGAACCTGTACCCCTATGTCTTAGGGGTGACACACACCATGTTCCGACTTGAGGGCTTCAGATCTGGGTAATGGGGTTGAGCAAAGCTTGTAGGCCAGGCTTGGTGCATACACGGTGCTCTGTGGCGTCCACAAAGCCCTCTCAGGCTAGCTCCAGCTTCTAGCACAAGAGGGGGAAGACATGGACTGAGCAGCAGGGAGAAGCAGCAACTGAGGTGATGGTGCAGGGGAGAAATCCCCCTTCTGATGCTGACTAGAACTTCTTGACAGTTGAGATACAAATCTTCTCAAGTCTTGGTTGTCTCTTCTTTTTCAGCATGACCGCTTTGGGATTCTGCAGAGCTCCTTTAGGCTATGTGAGAGGCTGGCTTGCCCTCCATAGAATGTCACATTTCTATGTCAGTGGCTGAGCTGGGCTGGAAAGCAGGAAAAACCTGAGCTTTCTCTCCTCCTCCATGAGGCTGTCTCCTCATTGGCCTCTGAGGCAGCTAGTTAGGCTGAAGAGTCACACAGAGAGCTACAATTCCTGCCATTGTATCTGTTCCTAGAGCTTTGGACCATGTGATACCATCTGGCAAATAGGGACCAGGAGTCTCACCTTGGTCTTCCTGTTTGGCTAAGGGCTTGTGAAGTTGGATGACCTGGCTAAAAACTTCCTAAGATTCTGGGCCTCTGAGAGAGGCAGTCTCTTTTCCCAGTCAGAAATCCACAAGCTAGTTTCCTTTTCTATCATGAAGAATCAGAATTTAAATACAAACTTTGAGATGATTTTTAAGTGTTCCCACCACAGCACTGACACACAGGGACTTACAAACAACAGTGGCTCATCACTAAAGGGGGTTTCACTGTGGGCAGGGGGCCTCTCAGCAGCTCCTGGAAGGGAAGTGATTTTGAGCTGTCTCTTCTTTCTACTGGAAATCAGAACTAGCCAATAGAAAGAGTGTGAGGAGGCCATCTCATCTATGCCAGGGGTTTCACAAAGGGATTTTGATCCCATTTCATCGAAAAAAGAGTTTGAAGGCATGGGTATCTAGGCATGTATGTGGCTGTATGTGCATGTGCACATATGTATGCATGAGGTGGCAGGTAGTCTTATGATGTGAGGGCAGGAGTTGGTCCAGTAGCAGGTGATGCCACAGCTCTCAGGGCTTCTCGGTGTGGCAATACTCATACTGCCTCTGCTCTGAGGGGGAATAGTGGCTTCAGTCCCATAAAGCTTAATGACAAATTAAGATGTTGGCAGTGTCCCATTCCCATGAGTCCCAATGCCAGAGGTTGGTAAAGGAAAGAGAAAGGAAAGAAGGGAAAGGATGCCACCATCCCAGAACTAAGCTTCTTTGTCCCACACTATCCTGGGGGCTTCAGGTGAATCGCTCCACTGTTAGGACGAGCTGCCAAGATGTAGATGACATTCTCTCTTAGGAAGGTGGGCCAGTCCACAGATCTGCGGAGGGAGAGAACAGGCTTGCAAGGCTGCGTACAGAGCCTGAAGGCCCATAAGGCCCAATCCCACAAGCAGTTTGCCTTTGGCTGGATGAAACTCAGGGGCGTTTGTCTCATGTCTAACACGGATAAGGCTGGCTATACTACAAAGCTAGAAGATCAGCTGTCTAGCCCTAGAGACCTGGGCTCAAGTGGGCCCTTTTGCAGCCTGGTTTCTAGGGTGGGCACTGGCTTTTCTAGGGTAGAAGTGGTAACACCTTCCTTTATTTAAATGGGGTGTTCTGGCAGCGGAGGCTACAGACAGAAAAGAGGGGGTTCAACTTACCTGGACTCCTGCTCTGAGGGCAGCAGGGCCTTATCCTGACTCTTGGTGCTGCCACCAGCTGGGCTGCTGTCTGCTATGGGACCCACATGGCTGATGCTGCCAGGCACAAGGACATGAGGTTAGAGGTGGGACAGCAAAAGGTCCTGACTCCTCCCCAACTCCGGTGAACCCATGGACCTAGCGATGCCTGTCCAGGCTTTCTGAGATGGGGTAGCACAGAGTTTAGGACAGAGGCTGCCTAACACACGGACAATAGGGTCACTGTCCTCTACCTAGTTCACAGGTGGATCTTCTGCCAATAGGAGCGGAAAGAAGTATATCCACACTAAGGACGTCCAGATGGAAAAAGGAAGAGAGGGGCTAAGGGGGGCTTAGCAGGGCAGGACTGGTAAGGAGCAGACCTGACACTGCAGGAAGGAGCCTTGGCGAGGCGTTTACAGAACCAGGAGTGCCGGGCATGCTGACACTCTGCCTCACTGATGGTGTCCCCACTGCCCCGTGCCAGGAAGGTGGCTCGGGCTCGCTCCCTCTCCTTGGCGGTAAGAAGCCTCAACAGAGCGTTCTGGGGAAGAAGAGGTAAGTTAGGGTCTTGAAGGTGAAAATATCTTGAAAACCACAGAGAATTCCACTTCCATTGCCTAACCTTTACTGCCCTTAGACGTTCCTAGAGCCTTAAAAAAAAAAGATTTATTTATTTTATGCATATGAGTGCTCTGTCTTAATGCAAACCAGAAGAGGGGATCGGATCCCAATATAGATGGTTTGTGTGAGCCACCATGTGGTTGCCGGGAACTAAACGCAGGACCTCTGGAAGAGCAGCCAGTGCTCTTAACCCCTGAGCCATCTCTCCAGCCCCCTAGAGCCTTTTCGATAGCCTGACATTTTTAGGGGAGTCCAGTGCAAGCCAACCTTCTCAAGCAGTTTCCTCAGCCCTGTCCACTGGTCATCCATCTCTGGATGGACCTGGAACCCTTCCCTGTACAGGGTCTTGTTTGGAAAGCTCCCAACGCTCTCCTAACATGCCCAGCATGCATGTCAGGCCTCTGTCACCCATGGACATTCGTTACTGATGCTCCTCACCTGGGGACGCAGCTGCTGCAGCAGTAGGAGGGATTCATGGGACAAGAAGTCAGACCACTCTATATGGCCTCGATGTTCAGGGTCCAAGGCCGCAAACTGGCGTGCTGCCTGCTCTTCTTGCTCATCGCTCAGGGCCCTGTTGCTGTCCCCTCGCTTTGCAGCTTGGTGACGGTAGCGTACAAAGTCCTCCAGTGTCAGGGAGCAATCTGTGGGAGGCACCCTTGCTGAGCATGCCCACCTTTCCTCAGCCTTGGACAGCATCACTCACCCTCAGTGCTCCACAGCCCCAGTTCCTGTCCAGTTAGGCCTCCCATAGCCAGGGAGAGCTAAGGGGAGCAGTGCTAGAAGGGGTGCCTCTGATGGCCCACAGCTCAGGATCAGAACTTGTTTACCCCGACCTCCCAAATCCCAGAATCCTCTTTTCACAGCCCATCCCAGAAAGGATGAAAGGGAAGGTGTCTGGCCCCATCTTGGCAGCACCAGCTGGCCTTACCAGGGATGACTTTACACCGTTGAAAGGTCTCTGTGAGGCTGTACATCTCCTCCTCAGTAAGCAGCAAGTTAAGGTTGTCCTGAAAGAAAGTAAAAGTGGAGTTAGTGGCCACTTTTGTCACAGTTGTGACAGGCCAGTGACAAATGAAAAGCCAAGGGTCACGAGGGATGGGAACAGTACCTCCACTAGAGAGATGGCAAAATCGCCTGATCCCAGCTTTCCAGCCATGGCCAAGGCCCCAGAGAGGGGAGATCTTCTCGGATCCCAGCCTCCCAGCCACAGCCAAGGCCCCAGAAAAAGGGAGGTCTGCTCAGATCCCAGCCTCCCAGTCACGGCCAAGGCCCCAGAAAGGGGAGATCTGCTCATATCCCAGCCTCCCAGCCACGGCCAAGGCCCCAGAAAGGGGAGATCTGCTCAGATCCCAGCCTCCCAGCCACGGCCAAGGCCCCAGAAAGGGGAGGTCTGCTCAGAGCTGTCTGATTTGGGGGAATGAATCCTCCCTAGAATGCAGATATCCTGACACATTTTAGTTATAAAAAAAAACAAATAGCCCTGCTAAATAGTGGGTTGTGCAGTTTTAAATGAGTCTAGAATGGTTTTGAAATGTTCCTAAACAAAATGGATTTTTATGGTGTCATAGAAGTTTTGATTACTAAAAAGTACTGAGATCTTTTTTTTTTTTTTGCATTACTATGCAGTCGTTAAACTAGTGAAGGTTCTTTGTAATGGTTGATTAACTTTCCTCCTAAACTAACAGGCAAGAGCAGATGCAGATATCTCATGAGTACTCATCCATGAGTTTCATAAAGAAACCTGTGATTCTTTCCATCCACACTCACTGAGCACCTGCTCTGTGCTGGGCACGATGGAATGTGCACAGCACTGTGATGTTTGATATTTGGGGTGGCCGCTGCATGTGAGTATGAAGGGAGTCGAGAAGACACAGAAGAAAATAAGGAATTGGGAAACTCCTCAAATGGCCTTGACGGAGCCCCTTACTGCAGGCCTTTATTCTAAGGACATGGGGAGGCACAGGTGGGTCAGATCTCGGGCTGCTATGGGAAAATGGATTAGAGGAACAAAATCTGGTGGGATGGAGAGTAGCCAGGTAGCTGCTGCAGTGGCACAGGAAAGAAAAAAAAAAAAAAAAAAGAGTAGCTGAACCCAGAGATGACAGCAGGGAAGGGAAAAGGAGCTGAGAGACGTCAGAGGTCATCTGAACCTGGTGATTTACCGGCTGTGAGGGAAGAGCTGGGACCGGGAGAATGGTGAGTGATATTACTATTCGCAGAAGCAAGAAATGGAGAAAGCAGGTTTAGGCAGAAAGGAGAGTTCATTTGGGGCACTCTGAGCATGAAGTACTGGTGAGACATCAAGATGGAAAAGCCCCTGAGACAGGAAATTTAAGTCTGGGGACAGACATAGGGATCATTAATGTTCAGATAGTGGTGATAGGATAAAGTCACTCAAAGAGAGTGAACACAGTGAGAAAAACAATGGAATTCTGAGGAATACCAACCAAGGGTGTCTAGAAAGAATGGCCAAAGAAGGCTGGAAGGGACTGGAAGTACTGGACACCAAGGAAAAATTGGGGCATGCTGTAGTAGGTGGTGCTAACAGTGATAATATATATGTAGCAGGATTTTATTACTTGTAACATTTCCTCTAGTTTCCATATATTGTATGAATTCTAGAAAATACTTAAATGCCAAGAGAAAGAGGAAGAAATAAGGAAATGTTAAATATCTTATTCAGAAAGGCTAAGAAGACACTTGAGAAAAGGACATCAGATTTGACAATCAGAGGATCACTGATGACCTCAGTACAGGCCAGTTCAGCAAAGCGCTGAAGGCAGATGTCACACTGGAGGGTGCACAAGTCAAAAGGCAGTGAAATGCTCTAAAGAAGTATGATCAGCCGGGCAGTGGTGGTGCACGCCTTTAATCCCAGCACTCGGGAGGCAGAGGCAGGCGGATCTCTGTGAGTTCAAGGCCAGCGTGGTCTACAAAGTGAGTCCGGGACAGTCAAAGTTACACAGAGAAACCCTGTGTCGAACAACCTAAAAACAAATCAAAACAAAAAGTATGATCATGAATGGAGGGAAAAGAAAGGGATGAACACAGAGGCAATCTTTGTAAAAAGCCCTTAGAGGTGGTGATGGTGGTGACAGCAGAACCCTAGCAGAGCTGGGAGGGAAGCAGACCATTCCTGGGAGGTAGCAGAGAGACACAAATTGATCTAGGCCCATGATGGCCATATACCAGCAAGCAGGCTGCTCTAAGTGGAAAGGCTGGTGTTTGGGTGGCAGCATATGTGTGTGTAAGGGTCGGGAAGAAGGTGGGGGAGAAGACTGTAGAGCAGGATCTTCTGTGATATATTCTAGAGGGAAGGTATTTCAGTATCTTCCAGACTTCACTTTGTGGATTGGCCATACGTGGGGAAGCAGAAAGTAGTGCGTATCTGCTTTCCACAGACAGCAGAAGGAGACTCCTTACTGCTCCTTATGCTGAATCAGAGGGTAGTGACAACATCTTCAAGACAGCGTAGCACGAAGGAAAGACTGGGATTCCACTCAGGTATGGTGATAAATGGCGCGAATCTGGCTTTCAACAGAAACCTTAGATTCTTTCTGCCATTAAAAGTTGGAAGGCATTTATATATAGTTTTCCGAGTTTTGAATTGCTATTTAATTCACATAATGATCACTTCAGAGATAAGCAAAGGCTTCTAGCAAGCGGCATGTCAAGTGAGGGCCACAGGACTAAGTATTTTCCTGTGACAGAGTCCACCTCTGCTAGAAGCAAGATGTTCAGGATGCCAGGTTGCTTTCTCAGATGAGCACAAGGAATGACAGCTACAAACTTTTAGAGAAAGTGCTGCCATATGCAGGGTTACTTCTGACTGGTTAGGCCCATTCTTTTTATGATTCTTAACTGAGGGTGGCTTGCTCCCTCTGGAACACACTTGGAAAGGTCTGATGTGCTACAACTGGGCTTGCGTGCTACTGGCGTCTCTTTTAAGGTGCCGTTTAATGCACCACCTCACAAGGAAGCTCTGCTTACATAGCTCCAGGGCCCTTGCATACACTACAGACCCCCCCACCCCCCCACCCCCGCCCAGGTCCTTGCCTAGAAATAGTCACTTTTAAGACTAGGCCTCTGGGAAGAGCACCAAGTTTTCCTGCTGTCCTGCAGTTCAGACTCACACAGTAGTAACAGCTCCAGCCTGTTTCTGTATGGGCCATCTCGGTCACCTCCGCTGCACTGTCCCCTTGGAGGTAGCCCATGCGGCGCAAGCAACCGTCGTGGAAAACCCTGGTGCACACTCTGCATGGGAAGAGGCTCTCCGCAGTCCAGACCTCGCAGATATCACACATCTCATCGCTGGCCACCTGGCAGGAAGGGAACGGATTTGAAAGTGCAGAAAGCAAGATTCTGTGGCTGCTGTGTGGGCTGGGTCTCTCTGGGGCCACAGTTAAGGGGTGAGACATCCTTCCTGGTGCATGAGAACTAGGAAGCTCTTCTAGCTGCCGACGGCTATGTTACTGTTTCTGAACCAGGATACTATTAGCATTTTATACAGAATAATCTGTGTGATTGCTGCAGGCACTATATGGTGTTTAACATCCCTAACTGTCTTGACACCATATACCAGCAGAAACCTGCGGCCACTGTTATCTTACTCCAGTTCCTCCAATTTCCCAAATGTCCCCTAGGAGGGTTAGTAGCCTCTATGGTTGAGAATCCATAGATGATAGGGTTAGCATAAGATCTACCATGTTGGCATTCCTTACCACTCAAAAGCTCAAGTCTTTCACTATGACTAATTCAAGATCTACCTAGTATTTTTACTCATATGAAATACTGTTTACCTTTGTGGTACTGGGGATAGATCACAGGGACTTGAACAGGCAAGGCAAGGCAATGTAAGGCAAGGCAAGGCAAACATCCTGCACTGAGACACATCTAAACCTGTCTTGTGGGAAAAGGACCCAACTCCATCTTCTGGTTCTCAGTCTCACCTCAACCACAGCTAGCTTTCTCCATCCTGTTCTGCCATCCTTATAAAGGCTAAGACAGGGAAATCCTGCCTTAACAGAACACTCACAGGCTCCCGGGATTCTAAGCAGATATCTGGAGGCTTGTCATCGTCCAGCTTCCGGGTGGGGCGGATGAAGGCAGGGGGCGTGAATCGACTGGTCCTGTCAAACTCCTCAGGCTCAACTCCACGCCCATCTCGGAGCCGCTCCCAGGCTGCACGGTTGATACTGCTCTCTTCCTGGACCACGGGGGCACTCGTCTCTGCTTCTTTCTCCTCCTGTACTTCCTGAACAGAGCCCTCCACAGTGCCACGGCGGGACCCTGGTAGCTCACCCCCACGTCTAATGGAAGGCCTGTCCCGTAGCCCATCCTTGAAGGCTGATACAGCCAGGCTCACCTTCTGCACCTGCTCTACTGTCTGCCGCTTGGACATCAACACGCCCATGGCTCTGTGGACAAAATCAGTTTTATCGATTCGTGGAAAGGCAGGTACTATTAAATAGTGTCGTTCAACGCTCCTAGCAGCAAGATGTACTGGAAAAAGCACATGCTAAGCAGCCAGACATCCTTTGTTCTGCTTTTGACTGGCCAGCTGATTTTGGTTCTCCCACTTAAGGGATATGGGTTATTTATTCAGCACACTGCACAGGGCTGTTATGAGGATACCATAAGGAAATTAACTTGGGCTGGTGTAGAGAGCTTTGCTGCATGCACAAGGCTCTGGGTTTGACCTCAGCAAAATATGTGTGTACACATACATACACATAAACACACACATGCACGCACAGGTACACACACACAGACACACATTCACACACAGAGACACATACACACAGGCACACACATACATACACACCCAGGCACACACACATACATAGACATACACACACAGAAAGAGACACACACACATGCACACAAACATAGACACACACACATATACACACAGAGACATACATAGACACACATGCACACACCCAGGCACACACAGACAGACATACACACACCACATACAAGAAAGAAAAAAGAGGGTTAAATAGTGCTTAAGTAGAGAGTACTATACATATGTGAAATGGTATCTATCTTCCTTGTTATTTGAGAGTGATCTACTCAGAGGCATTGGGTTCTCTACTTTGAGGTGGTTGGGACTCCAGATCTCTAGCTTTTCCTCTCCCTCAAAAGGAGGGTTAACACATTCCAGGCTTCTGATAGAAAGAAAGCACCTCGGGTAAGTACTACACACAGTCCACCCAGGGTCAGTCCTCATTGAGTGCTGGCTAATTTTCCAGCCAGGGTGAATGGATTTCTATTTTTAGAAGACTCCTGAATCAGGCAGTCAGGAAACTCTGTCACCTCCATGTATGCAGTCAAGGTCACAAACAGCCCTTGATCCCCTCTGCGGGTCTCTCTCACAGTGAGCCTATTCAAGCTCTATAGTCAGTGCCTTTGCTTTTCTTAGACTTTATTAATGTTGCCTCACATTTTCACCTTTGCTTTTACACTGTTCAAGAAGGTCCATAACTTTTCACAAGTTAAAAGAAGTATTACCCCTGTCCTCCTCTGCAGGACCACAGTACGGCGTGGGAAAGTGAGGGCATGACATGGCACATTGCAAAGCTGGTCTACTCCTTCCTACTCTGAGAGCTCTGTTGGCTGAAGACTGCTTGTTCAAAGTAAGCAGAGCATGGTCCATTTGAACCTTGCCCTCGGCATGCTCTAATCAAGGCTCATTGAACAGTATCATGTTCAAGGCACTAAGCACTCATCATAAGAAACGGAGATGGAATAGCACCACAGCACTCAAACATTTAAACAATAGACTCCAAAGAAGCAAGCAGAACTTTAGGACTACATAAAGAAGGCTGAGATTAGATAAACAGATGCCATCTATCCATACAATGGAATATCCTTCTCTCACAAAAATGAAGTAATGGCAAACACTAGACATAAATGAGCCTAAAAAGGAGGTAAACACATGAGAGCACAGGTTCTGTGATTCCATTTGTGTGAAATGTCCAGGAAATCTAGGGAAATAAAATCGATGGTGCTTCCCTAAGTCTGTGGAGAGGTTGGTGTGGCTTCTAATGGGTATGGCCTTATTTTGGGGGCAACAAAGATCTTCTAATATTGAAGTGTAGCGATGATTACATGACTGTGCATATGCTAAAAATAATTTAGTGCCACACTTTAAGTGAGTAAATTTTATCGTACAAACTATATAGCAATCAGGATTTTTTTTTTTTAATCAGGATTTTTTTTTTTTTTTTGGTTTTTCGAGACAGGGTTTCTCTGTGTATCCTTGGCTGTCCTGGACTCACTTTGTAGACCAGGCTGGCCTCGAACTCACAAAGATCCGCCTGCCTCTGCCTCCCAAGTGCTGGGATTAAAGGCATGCGCCACCACCGCCTGGCACTAATCAGGATAGATATTTTTAAGGATTAAAAAAAGTGTGAGATCACACTATCGGGTCCCAGTGGACCTCAGGGAGTGTGTGAGAAGGTATCTTCAGTTTACTTTAGGGAAAAGGTGACAGTGGGTAAGAGGCAAGGTAGAGACAATTAGAAGACACTTTACTAGCCCAGGTAAGATGTTGAGGGTTGAACTGAAGTAAGAGAAAGAATGACACTGAGTGCATTTGTCACCATGGAAATAGAATTGGGGAATTTTGGGAGTAAACTGGTAATTAACTGGGTCAAGGGTAAGATGATAGGGGCAGTTTTAAACAGTCTAGAAGAATGGCTGTACCAGCCAGAGAGCTGGAAATAAGGAAGAGGCATCACTGGGTTTTGTGCATGTTGATTAAGGACATCCCTGGGACACTCAGGAATATCTATAGCAGCACAAATGCTTTGAAAGGCTTTCTACAGCTTTTAGGATGGAATCCCTCAAATATGTGCCTTTACTGTGGCTTATGGGGTACCATACATGTGGACTTCCCTGGTGTTCTCTGTGTTGCAAGGTCTGCTAGCCCCGCTCAGTCTTCATTTGACATGCTCCATTTTGGGGAAACATGAGCACCCCAGTTACTGTCTACTCTCTTCCAGCTTGCTCAAGTATCATTTCTTTGGGGAAATCACTGCAGAGTGTAGACTGGAGTGCTCCTGGAGCCGTGCTCTCTGCTCTGAAGCACTTACTTTCCTCACCACATATTTAATGGGATGATTATCTGATCAATGTCAACTTCCTCTGACTATTTCATCCTGCACAATACCTACCTCCACCCTAGTGAGGTATCTGGAACCTAACAGATGTTAATAAACATTTTCAAAGTCAGGCATAGAATTACATGCCTGTAATTCTAGTCCGAGAGCTGAAGCAAGATGACTGCTTTGAGTTCAGGACCAGCCTGGGCTACAGAGTAAGACACTGTCTGTCTCATAAAACCAAACCAAAGGCTGGGGAGGTGGCCCAGTCTGTAAAGTGCTTGCTGTGCAAACACGAGGATCTGAATTGGATTCCCAGCATCACAGAAAAACCCAGGTGTGGTGGTGTGCTTGTGAACTCAGCATAGGGAAACTGGGGACAAATCTGACTGCAGAGAATCTAGCTTAATCCACAAGTCCCAAGTTCCGGTGAGAGACACTTTAAACAAGGTGGGTGGCTCCCAGGATAACACCCAAAGTTAGTCTCCGGCACATGCATACGCACGCACCCCAAACCAAATCATTTCAGTTAATTGTCAACAAGTCTTCCTTTGCCAAATAAAACATTACTATGTACCAGTGGTGATAGCCACATATTCTTTCAAGAAAAAGTGATACATATTTCTGCCCTGTAACTTATTGTTACCAAGAAAATGCATATTATCATATTCTTTTTTTTTTTTTTTTGAGACAAGGTCTCAATACAGCCTTAGCTGTACTGGAACTCACTATGTACCAGGCTGACCTCAAACTCAAGAGATCTTTCTGTGTACTGGGATTAGAGGTGTTCGCCACCACCCCTAACACAAACTATATTCTTGAATTGATAAACTGAGAAAACCTGCCTCTTCCATTTGTCAGTTTATAAAATTTAAGATAAAATTCAAAAGAACAAACAACCATGACATATAAAACTAAAGAATGCTTACTGTCAGTCAGTAACTGTCTTGCAGGACAGCAGCAAAGGACTATTGAAAAGATCTAGGAAACCATGCCTCAGTGGACAATCAAAGTAAAATCTTCTTTAAAAGTAATTTTATTTATGAGTGTTTTGATTGCATGTATGTCTGGTACCACCTGCATGCCTGGTGCCCCCAACAGCCAGAAAAGGGCTTTAGATTCCCTAAAACTGCAGTTACGGATGGTTGTGAACTATTATGTAGGTGCTGGGAATTCAACCCAGGTCCTCTGGAAGAGAAGCAAGTGTTCTTAAGCACTGAGCCATCTCTCCAGGCCCTCAAAGTAAATTCTGATGAAAAATACTTTTCTCCTTCCAACTGAAAATAAACATCAGGGTAGGAGAGATATCTCAGCAGTTAAAACTCATACTGCTCCCAAGCTTGGATCTCAGCACCCATGTGTGGCAGTTCAAAATGCCTCTAACTTCATCTTTAGGGGATTGGGATTGGGTTCTCTCTAGCCTCCACAGTCACCTGCACTTATATGCACATATTGATCCCCTAGTCAAATAAAGATAACATGGACCAAATGAAAAAAAAGATGCTTTGTTCCTAACATTAAAAAGAAAAAAAAATGGATAGCACAGGACAGGGAAGACTCAAGAACATGAAAGATGTTGAGGTGCAAGTGTGTTGCTGTGGAAAGATGTCCAAAATATGCAAGGCTTTTAATGAATGGGGCACACCACACAACAGGATCTGTGGTCTTTGAATGAGAATGGCCCCCATAGGCTCATATTTTTTAAATTCACTTTACATCCTGATCACAGCCCTCTCCCTCCTCTCTACCAGGTCCCACCCTCCCACCTCCTCCATATGTTTGAGTGCTTGGTTCCCAGTTGGTGGGACTGTTTGGGAAGGATTAGGAGGTGTGGCTTTGATGGAGGAGGTGTGTCACTGTGGGTGGACTTTGAGGTCTCAAAAGGCTTGCCATTCCCAGTTAGCTCTCTCTGCCTTCCACTTGCAGATCAAAATGTGGGCTCTCAGCTGCTTCTTCAGCTACCTGTTACCACACCTTCACTCTGTCATCATGGACTTTAGCTCTCTGGAATCATAAGCCCAATTAAACTCTCTCTCTTATAAGTTTCCTTGGTCATGGTAACTTACCACAACAATAGAAAGAAACTAATACAGGGTCTAAGTTTTAAAGGACAAATGCATGTAGTTTTCACATTTTCTATTCTATATTTTCCAGTTTCCTTCCCTCTCTCCTTTCCCTGAGTTGGCAGCTAACTTTAGTTTGAGACATTTTATGGAACATATATTCTTAGCCATTTAGAACACTCATGTTATTTTATAGGCACAAATGACCTAATGAGGGTAGTCAGCATCAAGGAGAGAGTGTACAGGGGTATATGTTTAAGCTAGCATATGGAGTTCTCACTGGGCCTGTGGCCGCACCATGGCCTGGATGGCTCACGGGCAACACTTGTGCTCTTCATTAGGAAGGCAAGTCCCTGAGATACAACAAGGGGGTTGGGATGCCAAATCGATGCACAACCCTTCCCTGCTATTTTTGTTTCTTTTAAGATTTATTTATTTTTATTTTATGTGTATGTGTCTGTATGTATGTCTACTATATATATACTACATATACATTGCCCACAGCCACCAGAAGAGGGTGTTAGATCCCCCTTGGACCGGAGTTACAATCAGTTGTGAGCTACCATGAGTGCTGGGACTCAAACCCAGGTCCTCTGGACAGCAGCCAGTGCTTTTTTTTTTTTTTTTTTGAGGCAGGGTATCACGGGGCTGTCCTGGATTCACTCTGTAGACCAGGCTGGCCTTGAACTCACACAGATCCGCCTGCCTTTGCATCTCAAGTGCTGGAATTAAGGCGTGTGCCACCACACACGACATCAGTCAGTGTTCTTAACCACTGAGCTATCTCTCCAGTCCCCATCACTGCTATTTTCAGTACAGCAATTATATATTCCAGTTGCACTGTTTTCCTGTGATACGTTAAATGGGACTTTTTCAATTTAAAAAGCTGATCAGTATTTATTTATATTTTGCAGTGCTGGATATGGAACACAAGGCCTCAGGAATGCTAGGTAACCATTCTACCACCAAGCCATATACCCACCTCTATTTAAAAAACTTTTTTTTTACTGCAATGCAGAATAAGAAGTACATTTTATGAGGAAATACTGTGTATACTTTATTTATTTGTGAATTTGTAACTGAACCCAAAGATTAGGAATGATTTTTTTAAACTATATGTGATAGTTCCTGGTAATTCTCATCTTATTTAATTAAAACTACCCTGATAATAATGCTCTACAGTGATTTAAAATCATCAAAAATTTTAGTGTCTATTAATTGTGCAAAATAATGGATTGCATTATGATTTTTCATACATGTAATGTATGCATAATATATAATATAGTGTTATATAATTATAACATGCATATACATAATTATATATTATATATAATATTATATTGTACATATAATAGAATGTACTTTGAACATATATACTCCCAATTCCCTTTTCTCATCCCTTCTCCCATTATCACCTCCTCTTTATAAATAATCCTCCTTCTACTTTCATATCATTTATAAAAGTCTACATTCAAGAAAACGTGAAGCATTTGTCTGTCTGTCATAAGCCGATGGTCTCTAGTTCTACTCATCTTCCAGTCATCTGTAAATATTTCCCTCTGCCTGATGCCTGGATAAAATTCCATCGTATATAGATCCACATTTTCATTTCCCATTTACCAGTGGTTGGGCATCCCTTAGCTGGACTACTGTGAAGAGTGCCACAGTAAACATGAATGTGGCCAGGCATGGTGGTGCACACTTTTAATCCCAGCACTCTGGAGGCATAGGCTGCCAATCGCTGTGTGTTTGAGAGCTCCATTGGAGCTCCTGATCAGTCTAGTGTAATAGTGAGACCTGTCTCAAAACAAATAAAACAACAACAAATGGTGTGCAGATATCTGTACTTTTTTGTTTTGAGACAGGATTTCTCTGTGTAGCCCTGGCTGTCCTGGAACTCACTCTGTAGACTAGGCTGGTCTTGAACTCAGAGATCTTGCCTGCCTCTGCATCCTGAATTCTGGGATTAAAGGTGTGTGCTACCACTGCCATGAAAATATGTTTTATATATATATATATATTTATTTATTTATTTACTTATTTATCTCCAAGGTTGGCCTGGATGGTTTTGAGGTCCTCCTACTATAGCTTCCTGGGTGCTGGGATCACAGGCATACTTCACTATGCTTGGCTTAGTTTTTTCTGGTGTAATCTAAACTAGACTCCTTCAGGTATACAACCTATGAGAGGACAATATGACAAGCCTTATTTTAGTTTTTCCTTAGGAATCCCTATGCTGACATCCATGGAGACTGGACTAGTAACCCAATAGCTGTGCCAGCATTTGTTGTTTGTTTTCATGGTGACAACCCATTCTGACTGGGGTGAGGTGATTCTCAATGCAGTTTAGATTTATATTTTCCTGGTGACTAAACATGGTGAACAATTCTTTAATGTATTTATTTTCCATATAAATGTCTTTTGAGACATTTTGTTCATTTTTGTTGTTGTTGTTTTTGAGACAGGATTTCTCTGTGTAGCCCTGGCTGTCCTGGAACTCACTCTGTAGACCAGGCTGGTCTTGAACTCAGAGATCTTGCCTGCCTCTGCATCCTGAGTTCTGGGATTAAAGTGTGAGCTACCACTGCCATGAAAATATATATATTTTTAATATTTTATTTATTTATTTATTTATTATGTATACAATATTCTGTCTGCATGTATGCCTGCAGTCCAGAAGAGGGCACCAGATCCGATTATAGATAGTTGTGAGCCACCATGTGGTTGCTGGGAATTGAACTCAGGACCTTTGGAAGAGCAGACAGTGCTCTTAACCACTGAGCCACCTCTCCAGCCCGAAAATATTTTTTATTATGGAATTCTACCTCTTTTTCTTTGGCAGTGCTGGGATTGAGCCCAGGGCTTTGTGCCTGTTACTCAGGCACATTACCACACTCTTCCTTTTGATTTAAAGATGGTCACATATAAACACAAGGATATAAGAGAACTCTGCTGTTGACATCTGTGAGATCTAACAGTCTGGGTGGATGTCTAGTCTCTACTAGGGACAGACCGACCGAAGGAAGCCTACTCTGTAATGGGACATGGGAAAGACTACAGTTGGCTTTGAAAAAAAGAAGGCCATAAGCCAAGTAATGCAGATGGATTCTAGAAGCTGGAAAGGGCAAGAAAACAGGTGTACCCTTAGAGCTTCCAGAGAGCTAAGCACCCCTGTGGATGGATACCTTAGTATTTATTAGTCCAGTGAGACTGTTCTACTACTGGCTCCAAGAATTGCAAGAGAATAGATTTGTATTTTTAAACGGGGAAATGATGATGGGAGAAATGGAGAAAAGGAAGAAGAAAGGGATGAAGTAAGAGAGTGGAGGGAGAAGAAAACCTACTCTCTAAACAACAGATTCTTTCAACACTGTGGGTATATATGTAAAACAACATTTATCAATGCCTTTTTTTTTTTTTTGAGATAAGGTCTCTCCATGTAGCCCTGGCTAACTGGAACTCCAGGGTGGCCTTGACTTCAAAGACACCCTCCTGATTCTGCCTCCCCAGCCAGATTAAAGGCATGTTCCACCATGCCCTTCTGGCTTACTGAAACATTAAAAGAAAGAAAGAAAAAAAAAGCAATGGTAAGAGGGTAAAAAAAAAAAATTTAACGGGAAACGACAGAATAACTTAATAGACAAACTATAAAAAAGAAAATTTATTTATTTATTTATTGAAACCCAAAGATAAGAGCAATGGTTCTCAAATGGTGAATTAGCTGGATTATGGGAGCAGGGAGAGTCTATGTAAAAAAAACTCCAGGAGATAAATGAGTTGGTTGAAAAACATCGAAAGTATCATATACACTTATATTTGTAACAAATAGTAAAAGTCCTCGCCTCCTTCTCCCCCCACCCCACTTTTTTTTTTGGTTAGTGTAGCAGACTGGAAAACCTCAGAGCTTGGCAGTATCCCTTGGGCTTCTGGAGCTATAAGAGATACACCAGCTCTCCAAATGGATAGCAGGGGCTTCTTCCTCAGAAGTTATGTCAGAAGTCTTAGAGAACAGTGATGGGACTGTTATGCTCATTAGAAGGCATGGGCTGAACCAGAGTTGGATACATTTATTTGGAGATCCTGAACATATAAAATCACTTTCCAAGACCAATTTCCCGGGAGAGAAGCAGTGTGCGCATTTGGCCTTTGGCTTCTGATGACATAGTGAGGGATACTGAACCAGTGCAGCCATTAGGAGCGTCAGTCTGTCTGAAGTGACTGAGCAGCAGTGTAGTTGTAGCAGCAACTGGACCACAGACACCTCCCAACACTGCCTGCCACCCTGCTCCCACCCACTGACCCATGTTAGGGGACCACTTACTCCCTGTGATGATGCCAAGATAGCTCAGTTGGTAATGGAGTTACAATTGGTAATGAAACTACCACTGCAATAGTTTTGGGGTTTTAATTGGGGGGGATTTTTATGAAGACAGAAGCTGGTATACACTATCAAAATAATCAAATATAAAAAGCAAACAACATAATACTTTTTACTACAGTACAGTTTCTCTGAACACAGCTATTCCTTTTGCTTGAGATGGCTCATTTTTTTCTAGATCACTTTATGTCTCTAAGGCAAAAAAAGTGAAGTAGAACCATTAGTAGGAAGCCATTAAGATCCAACAAGACCTCAAGCCATTTTTTTGTTTGTTCTTTTTTTTTCCCATCACTTTGAAATGACATGGCTATGATTTTATTATAAACTGAGGACACAACAGAATTAAGCCTTAAGAACAAGGCTAAATCTCTTAATGCTTAATGAAGAGGACTACAACAGACACCTTGATTAAAAGTGAGTGTGCTGAAAAAGCAAAGATGTGCACCTGTGGTGTTTGAGAAATTAACACAATCAGCTGGAATTCTTGGAGAAACAAGTGGGACTGATTAGTGATGGTTAAGATGAACGCCCAGCGAGAAAGCTTGGCCTCTCCTGTGCTGGAAGAAGGGCCCTAGGAAGAGAAGGAGGCTAAAAGGAAGTGAAGATGCAGAGATCCCACAAATGATTCTTAATGACGGCTTCTCTGGCTGCTGGGTGGATTCTTTCTTTCTTTGCTTCTCCAACAAGGATGAAAAGGTGATGAGAAGATGTTGTTTAAAGAATGATGTGACTATCAAGATCTTTTGGTAGATAGGAAAGGCTTGAAGAGAGCCTTGGGGATAGCAGCAGGTGGCAGGAGCTATTGGGGTGGGCAAGCACGGCTGTCTGTATGGACAGGAAGTAGTGAAAAATGCAAATGCTCAGAATCTTTCTTTCAGCAAGAGAAGGTTGTTGAGATGTATTTGCCAGGCAGAACGAATATGTGGGCAGCTTAGAATGTGTGTGCAAGACACACCCATCCTTTGCAAAGCATCTACTCAGAATGTAATGGGATTATTTATAAGGGCAAAGTAGTGGGGGTGGAGAAGGTTAGTTCCACAGCAGGGGCTGGTAAAGGCCTAGGAAGGCAAAGGCAGCAAGGAAAACCCCCTTCTCAGGCACTCTATGCAGACTGTGGCTGTGGAGAGGCTGAGGAACAAGCTGCCTTACAGGCGGCGGGAGTTCCCTTATTCAGCATGCTAAGGTAAAGTATATTTACTTACCTGAGCCTGATCTTTTGTATAGGAACAACAGCTGTTTGGAAGGCCCAAGAGCAATTAAAAGGGATTTTTCTGGAGCTTATGAAGGCTTTTTTAGGCAGGTACAGGCAAAGACAACCCCTAAGTGGGAAGAAGGGGACTGAGGGATGTTTGAAAGTTGAGTATAGTGACATACACCTGTCATCCCAGCAGTTGAGAGGTGAGGCAGGAGGGTCACTGTGAGTTCGAGGCCAGCCTGGTCTACAGAGGGAAGGAGATACATAGATAGGCAGACATGAACAAACAAGTTGAACTTGTGGAAAAATAAATGAAAACAAAGGGTAGAAAAATCTAGATGACCCCCTTTGACTTTCACAAAACATGAATGTTGCAGAGATGACTGAGCAAAATAAGTTTATTTCACACATGGTATTACTATCTTTTCTTTTCACCAGTGTTGGCCAGAGGCTGGGCCTCCTTATGCGGGCCTGTAATTCCCACTGCTCAGGACTGTGAGGCAGAGGGATTGCAAGTTCAAAGCCAGACTGGGCAGTGAAGTGAGCTCAAGGCTAGCCTGGGGAACTTAGCAAAACTCAAGTCTCAAAAACTGAAAAGAGGGCTGGGGGGTGTGGCTCAGGGGTAGAGTGCTCTTGTAACACACATGGGCTCCTAGATTTAATCTGCAGCACTGAAAACAAGGAAAGCAAAAGCAAAGCTGGCCAAAAATCTGATCAGAACAAGTGTCTGGAGCTCAGTTCTAGAAACCAGCATCAACTCATCACATCAAGGCTGCCTCCTCAGAGGTGGAGCCTGACTGGTGAGTCAGGGCTCTGGGGATAAGAATACCTACCGCACAGTAACTATGAGGGATTTTCTGGCCACAGAGGATGGTATCTGCTACTATCTGTCTACAGTTGAGAGGGATGAAAATGTTCGTTTAGCCAGTTTCCAGAACCCCAGTGTTAAGACAAGAGAAAGCCCCATTTCCAAATCTACGGTGCTTGTTCTATGTCTATAGTTTGGCCTGCAGGAGTGCAGCTTGCTAGGGGCACAGAAGGAACCCTGAAAATGTGTTTCCTTGGTGTTGGGTTCCATCTGGAGACACGAGCAGGAGCGGGTCCTTTGCAGGCAGGCGTAAAATTTTAATTGGTTGGTTTCTGGAACTGTGTATTGGAAGGGCTGCCCAAGAACCTCAGGGAAAGCTACACACTTAAACCATAGAAGGTAAAAGTTACAAAAGTATATAACCAACAGAATCAAGGGCTGTAAAATCAGCTTACAACAGTGGTTCTCAACCTTCCTAATACTGCGACCCTTTAATACAGTTACTCATGTTGTGGTGACCCACCCCCAACTATAAAATAAATTTTGTTGCTACTTCATCACTGTAATTTGCTACTGTTATGAGTTGTAATGTAAATATTTGCAATGCAGGATAGCTGGCATGTGGCCCCTGTGAGAGGGTCATTCGATCCCTCCCCAAAAGGGTCACACAGGTTGAGAGCCACTGACTTAGCATGTACAGCACAGACCCTGAGCTCACCGTACATGTCAAGACCCCCTGAAGAACCTAAGCAAAGCCATCAGGAAGAATTTCCTTACCCTGCAGGTCTCTGAGGCAGCCCAAGCCCCAAGTGGTCCAGTTGTTCTCCGATGCCTGTTGCTTTAGGAATCCAGCCTTTCAACTAGAGTCTACTAGTTTCTAGTTGTCAGTTTCCTTGCCATAACCTACAGACTGGTGGCAGTTCTTAGCTCTGTAGACCCTGAAGGTCTCCCTCCCCTTCTCCTTCTGTCCACTTCTGCTTATCTAGGAAGACAGTCACCCAAACAGCAGAGATATTTTCTGGAGTTTCTAGGAAGCAGACGGTCTGAAGACTGGGTAAAACTGTCTTCTTGGCCTCAGCTCAAGGCTATGAAGCAGGAGGGACATCCTGCTGCTGCTTAATATTTTCGGAAAGCTCACAAAGCTTTAATATACATGAGGACAAAATGATGGCATGATTTTTAGCCTCTGGGGGATTGGGCTGTCTTCATTAAAAGCTACAGCTCTGACTTCCCACAGAAACCGAGCAATAGTTAAGGAACATCACACTGGCAGTGATTGGCTGGTATGCCTGCACTCAGCAAGTTAATTTTTCCAGCAAGATAGAGAGGCACTCCCTGTTTTCTGCTCTTAGGTCCCCAAAGCACAGATTCAGCTTCACTCATGCAATTATTATACTTTATTATCATCCAGTTGTTTATTCAGTCTGTAAACGCGTGTGTGCAGCCTACTATGTGTTAGGCACAAATCAACTGCTAACAGCAGTTAGTAGGATGAACAAATGGAATCTCAGCCCATGAGGACGCAGGAGTGTGTGCTTGTGTAGGGGCATAAGTGTAGGATTTTTAAAAAGGTGTTGCTTGAGCTAAATTTTGAAGATGAGTGGGAGTTAACCCAGTGGATGGGGGGGAAGCATTCCAGGAAGAGGTAAGAACACATGCAAACCATGGAGCTATAAGGAGACACCGTCATGACTTAGAGCTGTGAAGCCAGTCCCGGCCTTGGATAGAAATAGGCAAGGAAATCTGCATTCACACATGAATTAGCATCAGCTCAAAGGGCTGGCTTGATGTAGTATGCTTAAAATATTTGTTTAAAAGAGAATATTCATTTGAATTCAGAGAAGGGGGGGGGGTAAGGGAAAGGACTTTCACTAGGATGATAAGAGCCAATCCTGATAAACCCCAGAGCTGACCAAGGAGTGCACTGTGTGAATTTTCTCTCACAACTCTTCCTGTGTGACCTTTCTCTCACAACTCTTCTAACATGAAGCTTTCCCACAACCTAAGATCTGGCAGGTAGTAATTGTAGTAGTCACTGGGGCTCTGCCTATGGGAGACATAAGCTTAAAAAACAAACACAAATAAGAAAAAGAGGGCGGGCCAGACATCTCACTTAATGTTTCCGTGAGAAGACCATAGTATAGTTTTCAACATAAAAAGAGATCATAATATGTAAAGGATTTTGGTGGTTTTTGTTTGTTTGTTTTTTCAAGACAGGGTTTCTCTGTGTATCCATGGCTGTTCTGGACTCACTTTGTAGACCAGGCTGGCCTTGAACTCACAGAGATCCACCTGTCTCTGCTTCCTGAGTGCTGGGGATTAAAGGTGTATACCACCATGCCTAGCCGTAAAGGGCTTTGTGACTTGTAAGGTGTTATCCAAATATATGCATAGAAAGGCAAGAGTGTGTGTGGCCAGTTTCACAGAATACATGTGGGCAAAAGTAACTTTGTCAGGAGGTTGGAATGTGGCTGCCTAAAGAAGCAAATCTTAGCAGTGATTCCTGGGAAAAGGCACACTCCTCACTGACTGCCATGCATAGCCTATAGAGATGTATTTTCCCCAATACCCTTCCTGCACTTTATATTAATAGTAAATGACTAAAGAAATGCAGAGTGATTCCATGAATACTCCTCAAGGGCAAGAACTCTCCTATTTATACAGCACAGGGCTGGCAAGTCAGTAGCACTTAGGATGTGTGTGAACTTCTGAGGGGATTGCTGGATGGTGGGTGGAGAATGGAGAGACGCTATAATGGAACCAATAATCATGTCTTCTGATGGCCATTGACAGTCCAGGCTTCTTAGTCCAAAGCTGGTAGAGCAATTCCAGTCAGAACTTAGTCATTAAGACTGAAGGATGGGGCAGATAATAATATTCCCGACAGATATGAATAAGTAAATTTGGGGAATGAAGAAGCATTGCTAGACAGGCATGTGGGATTGAAAGACAGCAGATACTGTGGCTGGAGAGATGGAGGATGTATGATATAATGTAGCATAAATATGATCCACTTAGGAACAGGTGTACTGGGAGAAAACAAGAAGAGTGGGAAATGGGCCTTGGGAGGTTTTATTATCTATGTTCCAAGGAAAGAAAGCATTTAAAAAATGCATGGGTAGTGCTGGAAGAAGAAAATGGTTAGAATGTGGTCAGAGACCCTATGGAAGATCCGAGACTGAGAAATCCATACCTAGTTGTGTGTGCTCAAATGGAGGAGGGACATTCTCCTGTTATTTTCCTTTGGAATGAAGCATTTTTGAGAGGATTAAGGCCACCTGGTAACACCCGTCACTTACATTCTCACTTACGCTATGTGTAGGCACTATTCTGACAAGTTTTAAATTTAATGTTTACTCAGGACTAGACATTAGGAGATGGTACCGAGGAGCCAAGATTTCGGGAGCCCTTGGATTAATCAAGTGATTTCCCCAAGGTTACCAGGGAATGTGATACTCAGAACCCTGGGTGAAAAGATCAGTTTAATAATGATAATAATAATGATGATGATGATGATGATGATACTCCAACAAGAAATATCTGAGAGCCTTTTGGCCCAGCACCCAGGAAGCAGTGACAGGAATATCTCTGAGTTCCAGGCCAGCCTGGTCTACCCAGCAAGTTTCAGGACAGCCAGGGCTACACAGAGAAACCCTGTCTCGAAAAACAAAAACAAACAAACATTTGAATTAGGACAAACACCACCATATTTGCAGGCTTGGTCTTGTTTTTCTTTTAAAACAATACATACGTTTATTTGGATCTGTTGAACTAATGAGAGGGCTTAAACTAAAAGAAGATTATAAACAACTTTATAACAGAGACAATAGCCAATACAAACCTTTGTCAGAATTTGTTTGCTGAGCCATGCATGAGGTACCCCAACCATCCAATCCGTAGAGGAGCCAAGCAGTGACGGAAAGTAAAACCCAGCTAACAATTGGTCAGTTAGATCATTTGGTTTCCTTGGCAGCTTGCTCTCTCTTCTCACTATGTAATCCCAGATGCCCAAAGAAGCATTTTTTTTTCTTTCTATCTTTTGTTTTTGAGACAAGGCCTAGAACTTGCTATGCAGCCCAGGATGGCCTTCCTTCAACTTGAGAGTCCCCTGCCTCCACCTCCAAGTGCCAGGATAATAGGTATATGTTACCACAGCCAGTGCAGAAAAGCAGTGTTGGTTTATTTGGTTTTGTTTTTCTGAGACAGTCTCCCTTGTAGCCCAGGCTGGCCTTCAACTTGTGGCAAGCCCTGTGTCTCAGTTTTTGAAGTAGGTATATATGTTTTCAAAGAAAGCCAGGACAAGCCTGAATATCTGATGGACCTGTGCTCTGACTGTCCCTTTCTTGTTGGGGCCCAGCTCCAGGAGGCTAGTTTTATTAAAGGAGGACACAGGGTTTGTGCAGAAGGAGGACGAAGATGAGCAGGAACACTCGAGAATGGCTCTGTGGTAAATTACATGGCTTGGCCCTTTCACACTTCATTTTTTAGATAAGAAGCCAGATTCTATCTTTGGGCCCCAAATTAAACCCTGAGGATTCAGCTGGAATGAAGCTGCTAAGGGGGCAAGGCAGGGGGCAACACTATATCAGTTTCCAGCTTTCTTTCCCCGACAGCAGATTACCAGTGAGCCTTTCTTGGCTCTCATCTTTTCCACCTTCCTGCTTCTCTCACACAGAAGAGCTGTTCGGCACTGTCCTGAGTGGTATTTATGGATTAGTGTCCACTGGTGCACATAGAGGGCCACAGGGAAGTGTGGATGACTCTTAGAAGTGACAGTGTTTCCCCTTCTTCCTCCCCAAGGTCCTGCATCAGGGAAGGTGCTCCCCCCCCCCCCCAGTTCTCCCAAGAAAGCCCTGACAAAGACCACACCATTGCAGAAGAGCTACCAGCCACACATTGAAATCTGGGGATTAAGTGGATAACTGCTCCAATGGTCCCATGTTACATTCTCAGCCCTTTAAGTATCATATATGCTGAGCATGCTTCTGCAAAGCTCCCTGCTTGACACTTCAACACAACTTATCAACAAACATCCACTCTTTCTTCTGCCCCTCTTTGATGCTTTTCTCTTGAGTTAAATTTGAAGAGCAGTCTTCGTCATTCCAACGTTTGTGATCTTGGGCAAAGTGCTAACTAAGCCTGCGTCACAAATACCTAATGTTTAAATGGGGCAATTTTATGAAGATGTTGTTAAGTATTACATAAGATGCTTAAACATATCCAGCACAGTGCCTGGCCCACTGGTTCTCAAAAATCCTTTCGGCCCCCTTATGGCTTCCTCCAGAAACTTGGTCTTACTCTTTCTAAATAGTCAACAGAGCGAAGCTCTCCTGTCTTTGGTTTGGAGGCCTCACTGATCCTGGTACCCCTTGGGCCCCATGCTCTTAGAAGCAGTTCCAATCTCCTCTGAAGTCCAGCTTGAAGCCAACTGAGCTATCATACAGAAAAGAAATTCTAATGGGGGCAGGGTGGAAATCGGAATGAACAAAGGCCACAGCTCCACAGAGTCCCCACTCATTCCCACTAATGTTGAGTGGGACAAGTGAGGTTACACTGAGCCCCACAGGAGGTCAGTGCCAAAGTCCTTGTAGCTATGATGCCACAAATGGATCCCATTTCTCCAGCCAAAGGTTCTTTCTGGGCATCTCTGGGGCACAGGCTGAGATCACCAGGGGTTCACCAACACCACTGGGAAGGTCCCCGAGGTCCCCAGATGGTTTCCCACGGAGCCAAGTCCAGAGACTACCCTGAGGCCACTCTACTTACACAGAAGGCCTCCCTGGGGGCCTGGGGAGGGCGCCCTCCGCCTGGGGCTGTGCAAGGCAGAAAGTGCAGGGCTCCCTGGGCGGCTCCCTCCGCTGCCGTCCCACGGACTCTCTCAGGGGTAGAGGAGGCGGTCACTGGGGAGCATCTACTTGGTGGGGGCGGCACCCACACCAGCATCGGAGTGCAGGAGGACAGTGGGGTACCGCAGACCCGCCCCTCAGGGTGACGGCAGGGTCCCACCGCCCCCGCCCTCGCTTACCGGGACAGTCCGCGTGCGGGACGCGGGTCCGAGGCCGGCGGACTCTATGCCGCGGGCCCACGCTGCCCACGGCCGCTCCGGAGCTGACGTGCCGGGCGGGCTGAGCACCGGGAGCGGGCGGCGCGGGCGGCGGGACTGGCTGCGGCGGCGGCGGCGGCGGCGCGCGCGCGCCCTGAGCACACCC
>CAJQZJ010032188.1:19690847-19706341 GCA_907164525.1 Lophiomys imhausi
AAGGGGGCGCGCGCCGCCCCACCCTCCGGAGCCTCGGGCGCGGCTCGCGCAGCTCGGTCGGGCGCGGGCGTGGGGCGCGGTGGGAGCGCGGGCGCGCGGCGACGCAGCGGCCGGGGAGCGATCGGCGGGTCCCGGTGCCAGGGGGCGCCCGCACGAGCAACCGGCACTGCGGTGCGGTGCGGTGCGGTGCGGAGACTGCGCCAGCCGGGCCGCCCGCGGCAAGGTCAGCGCGCTCGGGAGCTGGCCTGGGTCCGCACTGCAGGGGCTGCGGCGACTCGCCCCCCGGCCGACATCCAGGGCAGAGCAGGGTCTGTGTGGATGCTGCCACCAGCACCTGCCCGGGGTGGGAAGATGAGTTCACCCAACCCACTCTGTAGGCGCACCGCCCAGGTCTCCAGGCTCACCGCGGGAGCATTTACCTTCAGGTACCCACTGGGCTCAGGGATGGCCAGAGAAACCTTCACAGAGACCTTGGCTGCTCCATCCCGCCCCGTGCGCTTTGTCGGAGGTTATTGGTCATCCAGCCCTAGCGGCAGAGCTGTACTGACTGTCGTGTAACTCACATTTTGCTGCAGAAACCTCAGCCCTCAGACCAGCCAAACAGCCAGCTGGTCAGGCGGCCAGCGTTTGTGAGAACTATAACGCGCATTCCGATAAACTCCACGCTTTGAAGAGGACAAGAAAAGGATCAAGTCACAAAGCATCTAGAACTAATTGTAGGAAAGTAACAGACAGATGTGTACACATGCCCAGAACCCGCTTATCTAAATGACATTTTAAAGGCACTTTTGTTCTCTTGTGCATCGGCTCTGTCTATAAAACACAATTCACGTTAGTTTTTGAGCATCTAGTATTTCTCTCCCCACATTTTCCAGGAGTTATGGGAGATACTTTGTCGTTAACGTTAGAATTTACATAAATATAGTGCTGTATATTATTATCACCAAAGTGCCAAGTGCAAAGGTACGATTTTAAACACTTTAAATGTCACTCATTGTGTAGTTACATTTGGTCTGTAACTGACTATGTAGCTCAGGTTGGCCTCAATTCCAGGCAGCCTTAGTCTCCCAGAGTGCTGGGGTTCCAGCATGAACTACCACAATGGGTTAAGACACCATATTTTGGAGGAATTGTACTGAGGTACTGGGGTTAAAGAGCTTGCCCAAAGTCGCAGAGCTACTATGTGATGGAGATAAGATTAAAATCTGGGTGTTCTGATATCAGAACCCAAACTGCTATTGAGAACTGAGAAACTACTACAAGATTAGTGCTAAAAGAGCCACCATCTTTTTTTTTCCTTGTGAAACTAATATTGAAGAGTAGACTGAGCTTTCCATGTGGTCAGATGTACTAACCTTTAGAATCCCATCGGTCCAACAATTTCAGACAGGGACCTCGAAACTGTCTTTAGTGTTCTACTTCTAGGCTATTTGATGGGCTTATATGGAAGACAAAGCTGTAATAACATCCCCATAGAGAAGTTTGTTGCCTAATTCCTTCTTTCATTCAAAAATAGGTGTTGAGCATCTGGGATATGCCAATCACTGAACAAACAAGGAACAACAAGGCACAGTCCGGCCAAGGAGCTACATTGCCAACCATGAGGGTCTCACCCTAATAACCAGTGTGACCATAATGCCTGCCCTACACCCAATCTCCAGAGACTGCAGTCAGGTTAATTTTCTTCTCTTAGCACCTGACCCCTCAGGTTATGCTGGGGTGTGGTGGAGCATGTCTGTAATCCCAGCATTGGGGAGGTGATGGCAGGAGGATCAGGAGTTTAAAGTCATTCTGAGACACATGGTGAATTTGAGTCCAGCCTGATACTATTTCAATACTTGAGAATATTTCAAATCCCCCCCTCAAAAAGCGGGTTTCATTCTGACATTTTCAGTACATATAATTTGCTTTGATTATTGGTCTCTGCTCAAATGATCACTTCCCAAATAATTGCTTTCTACTTCCATGTTTGTTGTTTTTTTTTTAAAGACTATATCACTTTGACATAGTCTAGAGTCATCTGAGAGGAGGGAACCTCAACTGAAAAAAATGCCTCCATGAGATCCGGCTGTAGGGTGTTTGTAGGGTGTTCTCTCAGTTAGTGATTGATGGAAGAGGGCCCAGCCATTGTGAGACCATCCCTGGACTGGTGGTCCTGGGTGCTATACGAAAGCAGGCTAGTAGGGTGTGATGGCGCTCGCCTTTAATCCCTACACCCAGGAGACAGAGGCAGGAGGATCTCTATCAGTTTGAGGCCAGCCTGGTCTACAAAGTGAGTCCTGGACAGCCAGGGCTGCTACACAGAGAGAAGCCCTGTCTCAAAAAACAAAAAAAAAAAAGAAAGAAAGAAAGAAAAGAAAGCAGGCTAAGCAAGCCACGTTGAGCTGAGCAAGCCAGTAAGCAGCACTCCTCCATGGCCTCTGCATCAGCTCCTGCCTCCAGGTTCCTGCCCTGTTTGAGTTCCTGTCCTGACTTCTTTCAGTGATGAACAGTGATAGGGAAGTGTAAGCCAGATAAGGCCTTTTCTCCCCACCTGGTTTTGGACATGGTATTTCATCATAGCAATAGAAACCCTAAGACAGGCTCCGAGGCCGGTTCCCTGGTCGGTTTCTGTGAACAGTACCGCAGTAAACATGGGTGTGCGGGAATAAGAACTTATATCCTCGATGCAGCAATTCCTTTACACCCATTCTGTCAAAGAAACACAAGCAGAGAGCTTTGTTTCTATCAGGACTGGCGTTTGAAAACCCTCATCTGAGACTGCTATGGTAAAAATGAAAGATTAAAAATTTTCACAGGGCTGGAGAGATGGCTCAGCGGTTAAGAGCACTGGCTGCTCTTCCAGAGGTCATGAGTTCAATTCCCAGCAACCACATGGTGGCTCACAACCATCCATAATGAAATCTGGTGCCCTCTTCTGGCCTGCAGATATACCTGCAGACAGAACACTGTATACATAATAAATAAATCTTTAAAAAAAAAAAATTTTCACAACTGAGCTCATGATTTTCGATTTGGAAAGCTTCATTTTAAGCACTAAGGGTAATAAAAATCATCTGTATTTATTGATCCTCTTTTCCTTTCCCAGTTTCAGAATGAGAGAAGCTTCCTTCTGCAGACTGTCAGCTCACCCATCTGTGCCTTTGATCATTTTTCCTTTTGTTCCTTCTTTTGCTTGATCTGTCATCATTCTGAACCCTAACTTTCTCCCTTACCAGCTCCCCCCACCTTCGGCCTATAAACATGATCAGGTTTAAGAAGCTTTTCTACGGACTCCTTGTCTTATTCCAACTACTGCCTGTTACCGGCTGAGATTTTATGTATTGAAAATTTAATCCTCAAGGCAACAGTGTTGGGAAGCGAGACCAAGTGGTTTAGTGAGGCAGTTGCTGCCGTTGGAATTCAGTCCCCTCCTCTTGTTCTTCCTGCCTTCTGTCATGAGACGGTGCACTACAAAGATCTTAGCAGATACTCTCACCACGCTCTTGGGCATCCCAGCCTCCAGAGCCATGAGACAAATATGGATTTGCTTGTAAATCATCTGGTCTGTGGTACTGCTACAGCAGCATGAAATGGATGAAGGTTTTATCTAGTTCGTTTCCAAGCTCATCAAATTGCACAAATTAAATGTATATAGTTTTTTTATATCCAGTATACTTTAATAAAGCTGTTAAAAATCATTTGCCCATTTTTGGGTGGGTCTTTTTCTGGAATATGTATGTGAAAGTGTGCGTGTGTATACATTCACTAAGCATTGAACTTAGGGCCTTACACATAACAGACAAAGCAGGTTACCACTGAGCTATGATTCCCAGACCTTTATTTCTGTTTTTGATCATGGATACTGGCTAACAACTCCTTCTCCAGATGTGGGTTATAGAAACTCTAATCTCCTCTTGCCTTTAGGTGGCAATAACCTAGGTAGTAAATCGTAAGATCACCTTCATTCCAGAAGGATCCTGCCCCAAACACTGGAGGAGGAATGCTTCAGAAGAACCTGAGCAGACAGGACTTGTTGGGGTTCCCTGCCCAGGCTATTAGAACTCATGCCTATGTAATAAAGCCCACACAAACACCCGAAAGGACAGAATTTAGAAAGCTTTTAGAAGCCTAGCATGTGGAGACCTGCTGGAAGATGATCACAGACTGTTTTGTGTGCTGAGCGGATAGAAACTCCCGTGTTTTCAGGCCAAGACCAATGTATCTCTTCTCTGGGTGCTTATCTACATTCTTTAAGATTTCCTTTATGGCTACATGTAAGGATTGTCTTTATCTGAGTTCTATGAAACACCCTAGTGAACTAATCAAATCTGAAGAGGAAATCATGAGAACTCCAATTTGTAGCTGGTTGGTCGGAACTTCTGGAGTCCTGGACCCATAACTAGGTCTGAATGGGGCAGCCTTGGGGTCTAAGCCACCAGTCTGTGAGACCTGATATTACTTCCAGGCTATGTTAGTAAAGTGAACATTTTTTTCTTCCTCCCTCCCTCCCTTTTGCCCTCCTTCCCCCCTTCCCCCCTCCCTTTCTTTGTCTCTCCATTTCTCCTTCCATCTTTCTTCCTTTCCTTTCCATTTTTTAAATTTATTTTATTTTTTTTATTGTGGTGCCAGGGGTTGAAGCCAGGGCCTTGCCAATGCTCTGAGGTAGATCCTGGGTGATAGTGTCAGACACGAACAGGTCTTTTTTGGGGGGATATTTTTGGGGGCTATTATAATTATTTTATCTTTCCATGACAACTTTGAACAAGTTTATTTATTGCATAAAAAATTCTGTTGATATTTTAGTTGGAATTATGTTAAATCTTTAGATTAACCTGGGACATTTTTTCATACCAAGATTGACGCTTTCAAGACTTAAAGAGGACATCTTTCTTCACTTCTTTAGGTCTCCTCTGCTTTCTTCCATTATTTTAAAGTCTTCAATATACAGGTCTTTCACATGTGTTGATGCATTTACAGCTAAATATGTCAGATCTCCTTGTTTGTTTTTGGGTCTTTGTTGTTTTTTTTGTTTTGTTTTGTTTTTTGAGATAGGGTTTCTCTATATAATAGTCCTGGCTGTCCTGGAACTCACTCTGTAGACCAGGCTGGCCTTGAACTCAGAGATCCACCTGCCTCTGCCTCCCGAGTGCTGGGATGGGATTAATGGCGTATGCCAACACACTTGGCAGTATTTCATATCCTTATGTAGTTTTTATTATTTCAATTTCCAGTTGTACACTGATAGAGTATAAATATGACAGACTTCTTTTTTGCTCTGGAGTGTGAACCCAAGGCCCTGTACACACCAAGCATATGCTCTACTGAGTTACATCTGTGTTCCATAAGATTGGTTTTGTACACAGCCTTTGTATTCTGTGACTTTGCAAACTCCCATGCTGGTTATAATATATATTATATATTCTTTGGAAAAGAAAGCTAGCCAGCAGGGAGAAAGCTTTCAGATCAGTTTTAGCTTAATTTCCCTATAGCCCAACCTCCACATGAGTGCAGTGGTGTGTGTATGTCTTCGCAGACACTGAATAAATACGCACAGACACCCATACAGGTAAGTACCTATATTGGAAAAGAATAATTCCAAATCAATAACCTAAGATGTAAAGTTAATAAATTAGGGAAACATTAGCAGATAACCCAAAGCAAGCAGAAGAAAATAACAAAGAATTGAGTAGAAATCACTGATAAGTGCATAATATATATTTGATATTGATGTAAAATTTAATGTGACATTTCACAATTTCTGTTTGGAATGCCACTTCTAACTGTATAGAAGTCCATTAAATTGTACAGACTTTGGGGCTGGTTCATTTAGTTGTGTGATTTTTTAGTTATTGGCCAGTTTTTTAATAATAAAGTTTATAAAATTTAAAAAAGAAATCATTAAAATGCAATACAGAAAACTAATCAAGTCAATAGAACCCAGAATTATGTTTTTAAAGATAAAAAAATTGACAAACATTTGGATAGACTCACCAAGAAGCAAAGCAAGAAGACAAAAGTGACTGATCTAGGGGCTGGGAAAATGACTCAGTGCTCTTGCCAAGCAAGCATAAGACCAGAGTTCAGAACCCACATAAATTAGAGGAGGCCCTCCTCTAATTTCAGCTCTCAGAAAACAAAGGCAGGAAACCCTAGCATATATGGACAAGCTCTGGATTCAACTGAGAGACTCTGCCTCAAAAAATAAAGTGCACATGCATGAAGAGGTCCAAGGTTGACACCCAGATTCTTCTGTGATCTCTTCACTTTATTCTTTTAAGGCAGATTCTCTCTTGGCTGAACCTGGAGTTTTCTGGTGACTGTCTAGCTAGCCAGCTTTCCCTGGGGTGTCCTGTCTCTCAGAAGGTAACTTCTAAGAGCTGAAATTACAGATGGGCCTCCATGCCCACACAGCATTTGTGTGGGTTCTGGGGGATCTAAACACTGTTCCTTATGCTTTTGTGGCAGCAGCTGATCCACGGAGGCATCTTTCCAGCCCTTAGTTCAGTTTTTTTGGGGGGGTCTTTTTTCTTTGTTTCTTGGTGAGTCTAGCCAAAGACTTGTCTATTTTGTTATCTTTAAAAAATAACTTTGGCTTTTATTGCTTTGGCTGGTTATTTTCTGTATTGTATTCCAATGATACTACTCAGTTCTTTATTTTCTTACTTCTAATTGTTTTTTTCCTATTATTTTGCTTGCTCACGGTTTCCTAATTTTTTAAATTAGGAAGCTTTGGTTATTGACTTGGGATCATCTTTTTCCAACATAAGTCATTTTGCCTATGTGAGGTTTTGGGTAGTTTGTTTATTTGGGTGTATTTATTTATTTTATAATATTTACTTTTTTATTTGTGTGTGAGTGTTTTGCCTACATGTATATATGTACCTTATGTTAATGCCTGTTGCCTGCAGGGGCTATAAGAGGGTACCAGATCCCTTGGAACTATAGTTACAAATGGCTGTAAATTGGCATGTGGGTTCTGGGAACTGAACCCTGGTCCTCTGCAAGACAGCAAGTGCTCTTAACTGTTGAGTCATCTTTCCAGCCCCTGACTATTTTTTCTCTCTCTGTCGTCTCTCTCTCTCTTCCTGAGTGTGTGTGTGTGTGTGTGTCTAAGTGTGCTCACAGAATGACCCAAGTGTGGAGGTCATAGGACAACTTTCTCTCCCTACACCATGGGCTCCTGGGATCAATCTCAGCTCACCAAACTTGAGCAGCAAGTGTTTCTACCCACTGAGTCATTTTGCCAGCCTGTTTGGGTTTTCTTAAGCAAGATATTGCTGTGTAGCTTACAATGGCATTAGATTTGCTCATTTTCTAGTTAATGAAATCTAGCTGACTCCAGAATATGTTGTCTTGCTTTAATATATTAAGATGTAAGGAAAAGATATTAAAAAGGCAGTTTTCTCTGAGTCTGTTTGCTACGTTTAGAGAAGAACTGATAATGATGCCGTTATTTCTGGAATCATTTCTCTGACAAGCTTGTGACTTGTTAATGGCGTTGGCCTAATCTCAGAGACTCCCAGCTGGAGGAAAGGTGAGGAAAAGATCATAATATAGGCAAGAAAAACGTGCTCATGGAAAGGCCTAGATCTTCCCAACCTCTTTGAGAAGTAGATCGCGCATTACCCCTTCTTTGCAGTCTCACACTTCACTCATAATAGACACGTCAAGGACCCAGATAGCTCTTTTTATCCTGAAGTGATTTTGATCCTTTGATTTTGGACAGCTTAGGAAATACTTAGATGAGTATAATATGTACTTCCAGAGAAGCCAGACAAAATAATCTTAGATCAAGAAAACTACAGATTTAGTTAGCAGGAGAGGCTTATGTAGACTTAGGGAGGAAGCCAGAGAGAATTTTTGTAAGTCTAGATTCTATGTAGGCCCTTTGTACATCCAACAGTCCAATTTATCCTCAGCTTTGAAATCCTTTGGTGAGTAGGGAACACTGTTGTACATGTTCTTAATCAGCTTGATGGATCCTGTGCCTTATGGGAACAGGCTAAGAACAACTGAAGTGTCCTGGAAGCTGCTAGAACCAGTGAGCAGTTCTCTGAAGATAGATAGATACATAGATACATAGATAGATAGATAGATAGATAGATAGATAGATAGATAGACAGACAGACAGACAGACAGACAGACAGACAGACAGACAGATAGATAGATAGATAGATAGATAGATAGAACATCTGCAGAGGCCAGAAGAGGGTTTCAGATCCCCTGGAGCTGGAGTTATAGGCAGCCGTGAGCCACCTGATGTGGGTGCTTGGAACCAAACTTAGGTCCTCTGCAAGAGCAGCAAGTGCTCTTAGCTGCCAAGTCATCTTGCCAGCCCCAGATTCCTGCTTCTATTAAAAGCTACAAGAATTGGGAGGAAGTGTTAGGATGAGTGATCCTCTAGGTCACAAGCAAGCTGTAGGGTATTGTTACCCCAGAAAACAAATGCACACCAACTCCTGGGCAGCATTCTGGTTCTGTAATATCTTTGTGGTCAAGGACACAGATCACAGGCCTGGGAAGAAGGGCTCTGAGCTGGCGTGGTGCACAGCTTAAGTAGGAGCCATATTTGAGTGGGACATTTACCATGAAGTGACAGGCTTGGGAATATGACAATATTTTTACCCAAAGAAGCCTCACCTCTCATATCTTGAGAAAATTGCATGGACTTCAGTTCTCATAAAACTTAGACCAACATGATTAACAGTTATGAGTAACGATTAGAATATGTTATGATAACGCATCATGAACAAAGGGCTCCTGCTCTGGGTGGTGTGTGAAGATGATGAAAACCTGCCCCGAAGAGCAGGATGGGGGGTTGCTTCTTTAATTCATCACATGTATCCTCATCTTGGATTTGGGGGTGTTGTCCCTGACTTACATCAACTAGCCATTAGACATTTTGTTGAACAAATAAGAGTGTATGTGTGAAAGGACTAGTGGCATGCTGGAGTGTCTGCTGGTGGATGCTGTGGTTAGAGAGGGGGTAGGCAGGGAGCAGAGAGCCCCATGTGTGTTACACTGTGCTCAGGTTTTGAACTGCCCTGCAGGCTCTAGCTACTCCACTGAAATCTTTCAGTCAGGTGCACTGTAACCTAATTGGCTTTAGAAAGATCATCCTCGAAACTGAATGACATTTGTGTTAGGGAAGTAATACAGCAGCCAAGAAATGACTGGGAGTTATTTGGAGCAGAACAGAAGAGCACAGCAGGCATGCCTGACACTGAGCCCAGCTGGAAACTTAGGAATTTGTTTGTTCATACCTTGAGTAGCGTTATGTTTCAGGCTTTGTGTTAGCTACTAAGGCTAGAACAATAAGAGCACTTACTGCTCTTGCAGAGGACCTAGACTCGGTTCTCAGTGCCCACACATATCATGCAGCTCACAATTGCCTATAACTCTAGTTCCAGGGAGTCTGATGCCCTCTGGCCTCCACAGGCACCTCATGTAGAGGTAAGCACATACACATAAATAATAACAAATATTTAAACAAATAAATAAGGCCCCTGCTTGAGGCCTGGCGAAAGTATAGACAAGTAAGCTGGCAATGGGGGCCCTGCATGGAGTCAGGGCTATGAGAGGGGAACGGAAGGCTTTATAAGGATGGCTAGGAGAGGGTGTGTGAAGTTGAAGTGAGATGAATGAAAGCTAGATGAGTGAAGTTCTGGTGTGGCAGGGGAGCGCGTGGAAGAGTTCTGGCTGCTGAAGGTCAAGGATCATACACTGTGGACCATATAGTCTTTATTGGAGCCATGACCTGAGAGAGAAGGTCCAGGAACTCATGGGAGATGATGCTCAGTCTGAGAAACCAATTAGACACCTGAATGGGACAAAAGGTTTATGGACAGGGAGCCCATGAGAGGGACCAGGGCTGAAGATGCAAATTTGGGAGCATCACTGTCGTTCTTGAGGCCGTGACTATACCCACTCTGGCACTGTAGCTAGAAAGAACACAGAAGCCGGGCAGTGGTGGCGCACGCCTTTAATCCCAGCACTTGGGAGGCAGAGGCAGGCGGATCTTTGCGAGTTCGAGGCCAGCCTGGTCTACAAATTGAGTCCAGGACAGCCAGGGCTACACAGAGAAACCCTGTCTCGAAAAACCAAAAAATAAATAAATAAATAAATAAATAAAAAATAGAAAGAACACAGAAAGAGATCAAGGACATATTCTTCTAAGGAGCCAGGGGAAACTGCAAAGTCTTGGCAAGAGTAACTACACAGGAAGAGGGAAGAACTATCGGAACACGAAGCCAGAAAATGAGCAGAAGCAGGAAGAAGGAACCAGACAGAGGGGGCAGAAACAGCAAGGGGCCACCAAGCAGATCTCTTGCTGTCAGCAACAGCCTTGTTTTGGGGAGAGCACCGGTAGTGGTTGTGCTGGAGATGGAAGCCAGTGCCTTATGCATGCTAAGCAAGTGCTCTGCCACCAAACTGCACAGTGAGCGACACCCACCCCTTTCTGTGGTTTTCTGACACAGTCTTGCTAAGTAGCCTCCGGTGGCTTAAACTTACTGTGTGCCCTTGTGATCCTCCACTCTCTGCCTCCTGATTGCTGCGGGTACAGGCATATGCCACCAGGCTCGGTCAAGTTAAAAAAGTTTTAATGGCAGATTTTAATGGTGTACATTAAGCATGCCCATTGCATTAGACAGTGTGAATGTTGAGATAATGGGGAATTTTAAGATGTATCTTGCCAATGTCTCCATCGTGATAAATGTCCACATTAGAGTGTACTGAGGAGGATGTCACACTTAACCAAGGCTTCCGCAAACCTAATGGGCTTTCCGTGTGGAAAATGTCTCTCGCTGAGATCGTAAATGATGGTAAGGGCGTAGACTGAGTGTGCTGGCTAGAGGAAGGGGATGTTGTAGCTGTAATGTCTACTGAGTGTTTACTTATTTACTCATGCCCTGGGTTTTCTGTTCATGTCCTGGACAAAGGACTATGAAGAGCAGGAAAGGGGGAACTTTGAGCTTTCCAGGACTGTCTGTGGGGGGTTCTATGAATGAGAAGGGACAATTCAAGACCTTTCTGCCCCCTGTGTCCCTGTACAAGATTTACTGTGTACATCGAACCAGCTTGTTTGGCTTTTGTAAAAAAAAAAATCAGTATTAAATTTGAGAAGAAGTTAAATTCCCCTGTTGTAGCTCTCAAAGGCATACGGTGAAGCTGGTAGTTTTTATTATCCTGAACTCCAGTGAGCAGAGGAATTATGAACAGTAGGGAGGTGATATCTGCGGGTTCTGAAGGCGTTTTTTAACTTCACGTAACAGATGCAAATTGAGCACAAGAGAGGCTGTGTGGTATGGTAGTGAAGAGCCCAGGTTCTGCAGCAAGAGAGATCCATACTCAGACTGCAAGACGGCACTTCGAAGAAATGTGTCCTTGGGGATGAGTTCTTAATAGTCCTATCCTGTCTCCTTAAGTGTGAAATTGTTAAAGTAATGCATATAAAGTTCCTTGCATCATGGGTGACATAAAGTTTATGCTAGTAAATGTTAGTTATTACATTGTACAAGATGACAAAGTTGTTCAGTGCTAGGATCCAAACTTTATAAACAGCACTATGCTCTTTACATGGTGTTCTCTCTAAGCTTATAGCCACATTACTATTAAGATAGTGTATAGTTTCCTGTATTATTTAAGATCACTTGCTAGATCCGGGGCTTTGAGCTGGCCCACCCCAACATCTATCCCATCTATGAACTGCTGGAGATCAGGAAGGGGCTCAGAACCAAAGTCACAGGATCTCCATGACACAGGACAACAACAAGATATCTGAGAGGAGTTCTGGTGAGGAGCCAGTATTGATAGAGTAGCAGAAGACAGAGACCTTGGACCAGACCAATGACTCACTGCAATGAACATTTACAAGTAAAGCTGTATGGGCAAAGTGTATATACTATGTGACACTGTGTGACATGACACACTGCAGCTTCCACGGTGAGATTTTTTTTTTGTTTTGTTTTGTTTTTCTTATTTTTTGTTTTCTTTTGTGGGGGAGGTTGCAATGGTGGAGGATGGATATGGAGGGATGGAGAAATGAACAGGATTGGGGTACATGATGTGAAATTCACAAAAGATCAATAAAAAGTTTTTTTTTTAAGTACTAAGAAAAGATCATCTGCTAATTTGTAAATGTATGCCCCTTTGCCCTGTTATCGGCTCCTTTTAATATTCCCACTAACTTCATGTTTATCCATCAAGTCAGTTCAGTCTTGAAGTGTCTGAGGTTCATTTTCAAATGAAAGAAATCCAAGTCAGCCAAATCCAAGTAAAGGAAAATACATTGAAGAAAAGGTTTATGTAATTGGGATCTTAGAGGGTGGAGAGATGGTTCAGCAGTTAAGAGTGTGTACTGCTCTTGCAGAGGACATGAGTTCAGTCCTTAGCATCTAAGTTGGGCAGCTCACAACTGATTCTAATGCCAGCTCCAGGAGGACCCTATACCTTTGGCCTCTGGGAGCACACACATTCACGTATTCCCCCTCACATAATTAAAAAACATCTTTTTAAAGGTAGTGTTGACTGTTGATTCTCAAAAATATCATTCCTTTGGTCCGTCTTTTCTCTTTAAATTTATTTTAATTGTTTTGTTTTGTTTTTCAAGACAGGGTTTCTCTGTGTATCTCTGGCTGTCCTGGAACTCACTTTGTAGACCAGGCTGGTCTCGAACTCACAGAGATTCACCTGTCTCTGACTCCCGAGTGCTGGGATTAAAGGCATGCACCACCACTGTCCAGCTTTACTTTAATTCTTAATTTTATTTGTGTGGGTCTTTGAAGGGGTTTCTGTTAGTAGAAAAGCAGAAATTGATTGGTGGGCATATTAAAACAAGCTAAAACCAGACACAGCCCCTGTCTTTCCATGGTCTCAGTTGGCCCATTTTTCTTTCTTTTTTTTTTTTGTAGTACTTGGGAGTTTTTAATTTTGTTTACTTTCTTTTCCTTACCCACTAGAGCAAATTAGTGACTAATTTTTGATGATATTTTTCCTTCTGGAAGTTTCTTACTCTCTTTGTTTCCATTACAAATACTCTCTTAGCTCTAGTGAGGCTCCTCATGGCCTCACACCTGCTTGTGACAATAAATTCTTTTTTTCTTTTTTTTTTTTTTTTTTTTTGTTTTTCGAGACAGGGTTTCTCTGTTTAACAGCTCTGGCTGTCCTGGACTCGCTTTGTAGACCAGGCTGGCCTCGAACTCACAAAGATCCGCCTACCTCTGCCTCCCAAGTGCTGGGATTAAAGGCGTGCGCCACCACCGCCCGGCTTTCTTTTTTTTTTTTTTTTAATTTTTTGATGTTTTTTTGAGACAGGGTTTCTCTGTGTATCCTTCACTGTCCTGGACTCACTCTGTAGACAAGGCTAGCCTTGAACTCACAGAGATCCACATGCCTCTGCCTCCCAGGATTAAAGGAGTGCGCCACCACGCCCGGCTGTGACAAATAAATTCTAAAGCAGTCTTCTTACCTTCCCCTATGGCACCAATCTTCAGGAATTCTATATGAAAATACAGGTTTTTTTTTGGTAAGACAGGGTTTCATATTGTAGCCTACACTAGCTTGGAACTTACTTATGTAGCCCAGGCTGGCCACGAATGCAGCAATCTTTTACCTCAGTCCCTCAAATACTGAGAACATAGCATAAGTCACCATGCCTGGCTCTGGAAAGGCAACGTCTTAAACCACAGGCTTTGTTACCATTATTATAAAGTGATATTGTCAGCATTTTTTTGAACTTTGATATGCTTTTAAAGGTGCTTTCGTGCACTGTCAGAAATACTCCACTTAAAAGTATAATTTTTGGTATGTGGTACACTGGTTTTTGTTAGATTAATAGAAAATTGCTTCTATAAACCTGTAAAACAACAAATGTGTATCTTTGAATGAGTATGGAAATTAGGTTATAGAATCTTACTAGACAAATAGTGTCATTTAGAAAGTAAGCCAGCAGGGCCTGATGGTGCACGCCTTTAATCCCTACAGCCAGGAGGCAGAAGCAAGGAGATATCTGTGAGCTTGAAGCTAGCTTGGTCTATATAGTGAGTTCCAAGCCATTCAGGTCTACAAAGTGAGACCCTGTCTCAAAAAAACAAAAAACAGCGACAACAAACCAAAACAAGAGAGAGAAAGGAAAGGGGAGAAAGGAGAGAGGAAAGAGAGAGAGAGAGAGAGGTAGGTGCCAAAAGTTTAAATTCTTGGTGAGCAACATAGATATTATGTTTATACTAGTCTTGAACATGAAGGTGTCAGAAAACTTTCAGAATATTATGGTGTAGCATCTAAATGGTTGGGAGCATGAAATAATGCCTTCTCAATGGAACAGGCACTGATCATTAATAAAATTATAATTCCACCAACAAACACAATTCTTGTGTTAAGTGCTTGCTACATGCTAGATAAAATTAAGCATTCTGTGCATGATCTTTGATAGTCAAAATAATTCTGTGAGGTATTATGGTAGCCGTGAAAAGGAACACATCATATTGCATGTTGCAAAGACAGCCCGAGCTTGACACAGTTGGAATTCACTACATTGACACAAAGGTCACCATCTCTATGGCCCGTTCTCAGCAGGAGAGGGATTCCAGAGGGGATGCCAGAGCAGGACTCTTCCTTAGACGTGCATTTGACAGCCATGTTGGCTTCAGGATTTCCCATGGCCTTGTTGGAATTTTCTTAGAGTTGCATGCAGTCTAATATTTAGTCTTTCTTTCTTCGTGTCTCTCTCTTTGTGTCTATGTGTCTGTCTGACTGACTCTCTCTCTCTCTCTCTGAGGTCACACTTGTATTATGTTACAATACCACTCTCAGCTTCTCTGATTCTCTCCCCTCTTTCCTCAAAGGAAACGCATCACAGATCTTTGTGTATCTTATTTCATTTTGATATCTTCTTGGCCCACATGGTCCAAGAAATATATTTAATGAACAAATTCTGGATATGGTTCACGCATTGCCTGATGGGCAGAGATTGCTCCCTCTTGGGTAGCTAGGCCCTGGCACACAATGGTGGTGCCATTTCTGAAGGTGATCAGGGAAAATTTCAGGGCTAAAGATTGTCTTTGATGGTGCAGTGCTTCGTTTGTTTGGAACTTATGGTGTAGTGGGAGTGATGTATACAAAGGCAGGAGAGCTTGTCAGTTACTGCTGAACTGACTGAGGCTCCGCAGGGGGACAATGAGAATCAGACGGCCACTAACAAAGAGCTAGGACCCAAGCAGGAGGACCCTTACACTGCCATAAAAAGAGGGCACAGCAGAGCAGCCCAGAGGTAATGTGGGGGTTAGAGTAGCAGCACCCCAGAGACCTAAATAGTCAGGCAAAGCAGATCTGTTGTGCTGAGTTCAGGGTTCTGTTTGGAGAATCCTTGGATCCTGACATATGGGAAGAGACATCTGGATGAATGCTGTTGGGGATGCTGGCCCTGAAGTCCTTCTGAATGCTAAGCCTTTGCAAATGCAGCCTGCTTTTCTTTCTTTCTTTCTTTCTTTCTTTCTTTCTTTCTTTCTTTCTTT
>CAJQZJ010032188.1:19706351-19752386 GCA_907164525.1 Lophiomys imhausi
TTTCTTTCTTTCTTTCTTTCTTTCTTTCTTTCTTTCTTTCTTTCTTTCTTTCTTTCTTTCTTTTTGTTTTCGTTTTTGAAACAGGGTTTCTCTGTGTAACAGCCCTGGCTGTCCTGGAACTCACTCTGTAGACAACACCGGCCTTGAACTCACAAAGACCCACCTGCCTCTGCCTCCCCAGTGCTGGGATTAAAGGCGTGCACCATTATGTCTGGCCCTGCTGTTCTTTACTAAGCTCTGGTACTGGACATTTCAATAGATGTTTCAGATTCTGCCCTTTTCCCCATAGGGCGACAGGTATCCCCACCTCCCCTCCTGTTAAACCAGTAATGCAGGACTAGACATCAAGATGGTTCTGAAGGGGGGCCTGTGTCTGGTAATAGAGAAAATATACTGAATATACTTGGATCTAAAAAAAACTTAGCTGTCACATATTGATAGGAGCAAGATGGTGTAGCCAAGATTGTATTTTGAGGATGCTTTCTTTTTAGATATATTTTATTTTATTTGATGTGTATGAATGTATTTGCCACCATGTGTACATGTGTACATGGCAGAGGTCAGAAGAAGGCATCAGATCCCCTGAGACTGGAGTTACAGAAGGCTGTGAGCTGCCATGTGGGTGATGGGAACTGAACCTGGGTCCCCCGAAAGAGCAATCAAATGCTTTTAACCACTAAGCCATCTCTCCAGCTCCTGAGCATGTTTTCATAAAGCTATATAAGATTGGATAAAAAAGAATTCACTGATTTGTGGGTAGTTTTGTGTGTGTGTGTGTGTGTGCATGTGTGTGCCTGTGTGTGTACATATGGATGTGCATGTGTGTGTGTGTGTGTGTGTGTGTGTGTATGTTGACACAGGATTTAATACCCTACTAAGAACCCAAGAGGATGGAGTGTTTCTTAGAGGCTTGGAGAAAGTGATGGCTAGTGTTGATGGAATGAAAAATGCCTGAGCTATTCTAGAAGATGGTGGGAAGAATAAAGAAACTGAGGAAATTGGGCAAGCAGAATGGCTACCTTATGTGAAATTATAATATTATAGTTAGTTAGGTTCCATGGGAGAGCCCACCATCCACCAGACCACTGCAGAAACACTCGGGAGAGGGCCACTGGCATTGAAACGGTGGTTCTCCTTTCCAGTTCGGGCTGGTAGTGGGGAGGTCACAGATCCAGGCTCATTAGTACCCCCTAGGGATGAAGACCATCAATGTAAGAAGTGATAATCATATAATGACATCCAATGACAGAAAGGCAGCAAGGAGCTTGACCTAAAAGAAAAATAAGGGCCAATACCAAGGCAAATACATACTGTGACAATTCCTCAGTTCTGTCCCCAGAGAGATCTGTGAAGGAGAAACCATTATCATAGTTATAATACATTAAGGGCCTATGGGGGCTGGGTAATAAGTCTTGGATCAGAGTGGGCCTGCTGGGTTTGTAGATGTTTCCTGTGGTCATCTCCTCTGTTCTTGATTGCACTGATGTACTGACACAGTAGCCTAACTCTCACACTGGGTTCTCGGCCACTGGAGTAAAAGGTATCATAATAAGGAAAGGCAAGAAGAAAGCTTTCAAATGGGCTTTTCCTCCTACCCCATCAAGATAGTAAATAGAGGTAATATCACATCCCTGGATGGGTGCAGAGAATGACTGAAGACTATCCTGTGGTGCTGGAAATGTCAATGATGGAAAGATACAGCATGCGGTTTATCTTTAACTCCAGGGTGGGAATGGCAGCAAAGGCCCCTGCAGTCCTGGCTGCCGCCGCCACCTCTGAGTAAGTAGCCACAGTCGTGCCCATGGTCTACTGCTGGCCAGTGGTGGAACATAGCAGAGTAACCCCAGGGGCCATTTTCAATATGCCAGCAATAGGAACCAGTGCCAAGCCTTCAAGATGGTATTGTTTCTGCCTTAATTGCTCTGGCTTCCATTTCTCTTTTTGAGGGAGCATTTGTGTCTTTGACATGGGAGTTGGGAATTGCTTCCCTGTCACAGCTACAACTCAGTCCTTTTCCAGAATGTCTCAGTATATGTGTGGCATAGTTTAATCTTTTCCTCCTTTGTCCTCACCTATCTTTAATTTCATTATTCTTATCTCTAGTGGGTTATTTTCATATTACCAGTACAGAAAATGTCACAAGACACCACAGAACCAAAAACAAAACAAAAACCCAAAGCAAAACAAAAAACAAAACAAATTACTTCCTTATGCTGGAATCCCTTTTGAGCTGGGCTCTTCTCTACTCCCTGCCCAGCAAAGCTCCACTCTTGGGAGGATCCTTGCCAGCCAGCCTTCAGGTTATGAAACCAGCATTTGTTTGTCCATACACAATTTCCTCTCTAACCACCATCATTGCAGTTGATCTCTCTCTTGTGACCACCCTGACAAGAATGAAGATATTCTAAAGAGACACACATGTTCTTTTCTGTAGCTGTCAGACTATTGAAATAATAGACCCCAAGACATTAGAATTTCCTGTGGAATCTCCAACTGTGGGAAGAAAAAAGGCTAAAGCCTGGTGACTCAGGGAAAGAGATTTGACAGTTTTGAAATGTGTCAGCTGTCGCAGGAAGGATTGGAGCCAAGACACCGGTGATGGGTGGGGCTTGATCAGGCCTGCTAGGCTGGGCATACATACCTCTTGCCATTTATTTAAAACTAAACTTTATGCCAGCACCCCACAGATGAATTTGGGGGGTCACTGGACCTTTTTGTTACCTTTCCCAATGTGGACACATTGAATAAATCCTTCCTTTCTGTTTTCCATGATCACCTATCTGTTTAATTGCTCAGTTGAGGGTTGGTGGCTGAGCCTGCATTGAGACCTTCCAGGGCTCAGGCTATGACTCCAACACCGCTGGTAACACTCTTTCCTTATTAAAAAAAATCTTCACTGGCTTTAGGGACAGGGCATTCTCCAGATTTTCTGCCTATATCATGAACTAGTCCTGTTTCCAAATATTGACTCATGGAGAGAGCTTTCCTCTCTCTGTATCTGCACCTGTCAGGAGTCATCAAAATACTTCTGTAAAGGACCAGAGAATAAATATTTATAGTTATCATTGTAACTATTCAAGAAGTTGCATACGGTACTTGCATGAATGTTGAATGTTGACATTATCATTGTCAGGGCTGCCACATTTATTCAGTGCCCTATATTGTTAAATAAATAATAATTTGTCAGCTCAGTGTTTTACTATAGTTGCCAGAAATCAGTGTCCCGTCACTGTGACAAAATGCCTGAGAGAATCTTAAAAGGAAGAAAGGTTCACCTTGGCTTACGGTTTTGAGAGGTTTCAGTACATGGTCATTTGGCTCTGTTGCTTTGGGCCAGTGGAGTCCCATGGTAGGAGCATGTGGAGGAGGAGAACTATTCATTTTATGATGTCCAGGAAATAAACAAAGAAACAGGAAAAGGCAAAGGTCCCAATAGCCCCTTCAACACAGTATGCCTCCAGTGACCTCCCACTAGCCCTCACCTCTGAAATGTTCCACTACTGTCCAGTAGTGCCACAGACCAAAAGCCAAGCCATTAATCCATGTGCCTCTGGGGAACACTCAACACCTAAACTGTAAACTGGGGATGGTGGCACATGCCTTTAATCCCAGCACCTGGGAGGCAGAAACAGGCAGATCTCTGTGTGTTCAAGGCCAGCCTGTTCTACATAGTGAGTTCCAGGACAGCCGGAGCTACATAGTAAGACTCTGACCAAAAAAAAAAAAAAAAAAAAAAAAAAAAAAAAAGGAAGGAAGAAGAAGGAAGACAATTCAAACTATGTGAGCATGGTTAGATCTTTGGAAGGGGAAAATTTCCTTTCCTGAACAGGAGGGGACAGTGGGTGGTGATTTGAAATGTCTGTATGCTTCTCCAGACTCCCCTGCCTTATCCTGTTTGAAAGTGAGGAATTTGAAAGTCTTGAGGCTTTAGCTCACCTCCCACATTAATACTAGTATTTAGCCTTTGCTGACCACCTGGGAGTTGGAAAGGGGAACGTAGAGGAGGCTAGCCATGGGGGGTAGAGGGAAACAAGGAGCTTGTCAGTACGGTCTGGAGCAGAGGGAGGTGACTTTATTGATGGGTGATTAAACTCTCCAGTGCGTTTTGAGAGACAGCTGCACACAGAATAGAGGTAGTAATTACAACTAATTACTGTTGTTGTGGATGTTTTGCATTTCTATGGCACCCTGTATTTACAAGGAATTCTGTAATCACTTATTAATGCCCCTTCTCCATAGCCTTGTGACACAGCAACATGACTACATGCTTGTATTTGTCATCTGGAAGAATCTGAGCTGCTGCGGTGCGTACCAGGGCCTAGGAATCCAGAACCTCATAGCAGCCCTTCTACTCATGGTGTATTTTGAGAATCCAAATCACAAGAGCTCTAGCATTGTGATTTAGAATATGAGAACAACCCATGGAATTGACTCAGACCTCATCAAACTAAAAAAGAAATCATATACAGCGAGCTAACAACAGTGCTACTCTCTGGGCTTCTGTTTCTCCCAGGTTTTTAGAAGTAAAGCCAATCATGGGCTCTATATCATGAGGTTTTAATAAGTTAAGTGCTTAATATAGACCCTAACATAGCTACTTAATGCGTGTTTGTCGTTATAAATTCTGCAAGACGCTGGAGAGATGGCTAATCAGTCAAGAGCTCTGGTTGATCTTCCAGGGGACCCAAGTTCGACTCCCAACACCTGCCTGGCAGTTTACAACCACCCATAATTCCAGTCCCAGGGGATTTAACACCCTCTTCTGCCCTCTGAAGTCACTAGGCATTAATGTACATACTACACAGACATACATGCAGACAGAACATTCATACACATAAGATAAACAATTTTTTTTGAGTTCTCAAGAAAATACATGTAATAAGTTCATTTTCATAGCCTTCACTTTAACTGTATTGGTACACCTGACTTTGGATAAAGAGCTAGGTAGATTTGGAGCTAGAGAGTTGGCTCAGCAGTTAAGAGGTGCTCTTGCAGAGGACCTGGGTTCCATTCTCAGCACTCATTTTGGGTGGCTTATACAATGCCTGTAAACACAACTGCCTGTAACTTCAGCTTTAGAGAATCTAACTTGGCCTCTGCAGGTACTGGTACTCACACACACACACATACCTACACACACTCACACACATACACATAATTAAAAATACTAAAAAAAGACTTATACAGATTTCCTTCATCTATTCCGCAATATTCAGTGAGTGACTCGAATTAGCCAAACATTGTTCTTGGAGCTAGTGAAAGGGATGAAAATTTTAGAGACCCCCCCTTGGCAGGAGCCAGGCCAGCTAGGTTCCAGGAACTTAGCTGATCATAAAGAGGGTGGAACCAAGAATGAAGGTCAATCGAGTCATGAGCCTCATGAACTAGCTGACCATAAAGTAGATGGTGAAATAAGATTAGATTCATTCCTGAGAAAAACAAGTATAGGGTGTGTTTTCTGCTGACTAACTAAATAATGGGTTGGTACTTTCCACTTGTGATTTCCCCCACCCCCTTGATTTGTGGTGCTTCCCTATAAAACCCTCGCCCCCAGGCAGCTAAGGGTTGCAACTCCTCTACTCCTGCGTGGGATAAGAGTTGCGTCCTCAGTGCTGATCCCCAAAATAAACCTCTTGCAATTGCATCAAGATGGTCTCTTGAGAGTTTTTGGGTGGCCATGATATCCCAAGTGTCAGGTGAGGGACTTCCCTCTCCCCGGTCTTTCACTAGGATAAAGTAATGAAGGCCCCAGGAATTCCTGCTTTTATGAAGCTTGTCTTCTAGGGTGGAAGTGGGGGATCATGTTATCATAGTAGAGGGGCTCACATTTTAGAGGGAGCTGGACTGAGATAGAGAGCAGGGACAGTAATAAGTGCATATTTAGAAAATGTGCAGGAAATTTTTCTGGAATATATAGAATAGGAGCATTTTGTTATAGGGGTAGCCTAGTATCAATAAGCTGTTTATACTTAAAATGAAAATTTTAACTAAATTTACATTTTTTACTTTAAAAAATATTGTGGTAGTTTGAATCATAATGTCCCCTGTGCCTAGAATCATGTATTTGCATACTTGGTCCACAGTTGCTGAAACTATTCAGGAAGGATTAGGCAGTGTGGCCTTGCTGGAGGAAGTGTGTCTGTAGGGGAGGACCTTGAGGTTTCAAAAGCCCAGGCCATTCCAGTTAGTTCTCTCTGCTTCTTACTTGCAGATGGTATGAACTCTCAGCTACTGCTCCAGCATCATCCTTGCCTATCAGCTTCCATGTTCCCTGCCATAATGGTCACAGGCGCTAACCCTTGCACTCGTGAGCCCCAAATTAAATGTTTTCTTCTATAAGTTTCTTTGATCATGATGTTTTGTCATGGCAATAGAAAAGTAACTAAGACAAACATATTCCTGAATTATAAAATACTTGAAGGAAATAAGTTATTATTATATAACTATTCTTGCCACTGCTTGGATCTGGAATTTCCCTCAAAGGCCCCAGTGCTAAACACTGGGTCTCATCTGGGCAGTGGAAACCTTTAAGATGTGGACCCAAGCAGGAAATCTTTAAGTTACTGGAACATGCCCTTCATGGGATTGTAGGACTCTGGTCCCTTTTGTTTCCTGGTGATGAGATAAGTGTGTTTGTTCTGCCATCCAATCCTTTCCAACTGTGATGTGCTGCCTTGACCCTGATCCAAAAGCAATGTGGAGAATTAAGCATAGACTGTATCCTGTGGAACTGTGAACCAAAATAAACCTTTCCTTTCTATAAGTTGATAATTTCAGCTGTCTATTATAGTAACAGAAAACTGAGCAATGCAATGCAATAGTGAAATTTGTAAACCTAGAAAAATCACCCAAAATTTCATTACTATTATTATTCTTTTAAATTGTTCATATAGCTCATTTGGAACTTATTTATTAAGCATCGTGTGTGTGTGTGTGTGTGTGTGTGTGTGTGTGTGTGTGTGTGTTTCCGTGTCCTCTGGTTTACTGTGGGTCTCCCCTTTTCTTGGGGACTGTTGGCCAACAGACTGTTGCCTCTGCTCCAGGGGCAGAAGGTAGGGTTTGGAGTACCTCAAGTTCGATGGATTAACTATCCAGAATCAGCTTCAGTGAGGCAGCTCAACTTTATTGGTAAATGAGGGTTATATTTGGGGAATGGTGGGGATTCCCAGGGTGAATGTAAATCATTGGCTGAGGGATAAGGTACTGGGATGCCTCATTTGCATGGAGAGGCATTTCAGGAATCCCAGGGGCTTGCTGATCAGGTTCTTATCAGGAGGAAGGAACTTGAACACCTAAGGACTACATGACATTCTTCAGGTAGAGGGTGTGGAGGTTCAGTCTCCTCAGATAAGATCAGGCAGAGAAGAAAGAGCCCCATGAGAAGGGGAGTCCTCCATTTTGTGTGGAGCTCAGGGCTTTCAGGTCATTGTGGACTGCGACAGCAGGGTTTCCCAACAGTCTATGTAAAATTAAGCACTGGTTATGTTAGGATACAGAAAAAAAAAAATGGGTAAGATTAACTTAAAGGAAATTATGAAAACAAATTTCCTGGTATCTTACAAAACTATAGCTACTGAAAATCTGCCTGTTTGCTCTCTACAGATCCTCAGGGTTGGAAGCCTGACCCATTCTCCATGTTTGAACTTTTAACATTTATGGAGCTCTTGCTGTTTTAATGTAGGGAAATTTGGGTTCATTTCCTAATTGGGAACCGTTTGGATGACAGACATCTCAGAGGGATGGGAACAATAGGAGACAGTATCGTATAAGCACACCCTGAGCCTTCTCAGGTCAGGGTTTTGTTTGGAGGCTTGAGATAGAGAGGAGTGGGAGGGGAGGTGGCTACACAGAACAGTGTGGGTATGAATGTGACTGAAGCTGGATCAAACCCTTGAGACAAGCCAGGAGCCTGAAGATCAGAGAGGAGATTCCAGAGGCAGAGAGGAGTGCTGGAGGGTTCCACTGTTGTCTTCTCATCTCAAGCACTCTCTGGGGACATGGCTGCCCATATGTGACAACATGAAAGCTTACATTTCCTTGTTCCTTGATGATCAGCTTATGGGATTAGATGAGGATTCAAGTCTCTTCAACACTAACCTAAAAACAAGTTCAGCTTCGAGTTCTACAGGCTGATGGTTCAGTTTCTTGTCTCTTTTGGATTCTGTCAACTTGTTCCAGGCTGGGTTGTCACCGAAATATGTTTACAGTTGGAATACAGTTCTTTCTATTTATTCCTCACTATTGACACTGTAGTACATTTAGAGCCATTTTAAAAAAATGTTAGTATTAGAGTAGCTTGAAAGCTAAGTTAAAAAGGTCATCTACATCAATTCTCCATGTCCCTTCCCTGCATCAAAACTTTATTTTCTATATAGTTTAAATGATCACTTTCCTGATGGTCAGACCTGTAAAATGATAGTAATATAGTTACTCTGAATTTTTATAAACCCTGGGAGTAAAATATCCCTGATTTTTATGGAACTGCATACCAGCTCTTTATTCCTTTTAATCCCTTTTCTGATGTATCTCCAGATTTGTTCCAGAGGTAGAGACTACCTAGAACACCCCTAGAAGTCTTTATTTTGGTCACTAGGCCTGTAGGGTTCTGGGTACAACTTTTAGTAAAGAAAATCTTGTACCCACCCCTCCAAACAAAAGCTGTTAAACATTTCAAGTGACCACCCCTAAAGGGTACGTCATACATCAGGATCCTTATATTCTAGCAGGAGACAAATCACCTGGGTCAGCCTCTGGGTCTACAAAAAAACCTGAGGTATAAGCCTGTGAGAAACCCATGCAAGCTGGTGGCTGCTTCCTGACACAGGAGGCTTAAACTCCAGGCTTGGCTAAGTCCCAGAGATTTTAGGGAAATGACTGACATTTTTTTTCTCCCTCATTTTACAAGGAAATGGTAATTTCACATATGAAAGTTAAGTTCTAAGACACCACTCTATTGTAACAACGTAGAAATGTAGGAATACTGGGGTTGTAACCTTACAGACAGGCTGTTCAGGGGATGCAGTTATCCAGACTAGAGCTGAGATTCTCAGAGTTACATGACACTCGGTTGCTAGATTGACTAAACAGCCCCAGTTCCAGCAGGACAAGATGGTGTGGCGAGAGGGGACGGAGGGCCGGAGGGTGAGGCAGGCTGGCTGGCGTAGGTGGGTGATGTTTGTTCGGCTCTTCTCAGGAGGCCATTTTATGGATTTGAATATTTACAGTAGTGGATTTTCGTGCTGTGTGGCATGTACCCGCTTTTATAGCTCTTACTTGGGTGGGGATGGTGCAGGCTGCCACTTCAGATGATCACAACATCTTGAAGACACTTAACCACCTGCAAATCCCACCTCTCTAGGCCTTTGCTTAGAGTCAGAGTGCCAGGTAAATAAACATCATTCTCTGATTTTCTGTTTTCTCTCCCATTCCTTCATTATTTGTAGAAATGTTTGTTGGTTTCAGTAAAGAGACCAGACAAGGGAGTCTCACCCACCTGAGACTTGCATCTTGTGGCAGAGATAACAATAAACAAGGGGCTTCATGGGAATAATATTTAGACAATAAACCAATGTGAATGTTCTTATGGCAGCCTAATCCACATCATATATTGACACTCCAATCCTACCTACCTATAGTATTTCTACAAATATAATCCTTGCTTTAAACAGAGGCACAAGATAAAAGAAAAACTCTTTTAGAGGAGCGGTGAATGGGAGAACCAGTTGCCACTGAGAGTAGGAGCCTGAAGATGGAAGAAGGCAAAGACATATTGAGATGGGGAAACAGCAACCTGGTGGCAGAGGACCAGCCTAGGAGAAGCTTTCTGTCAGACATGCAAAGGCTTGCACGGGGTTAGGACTCCCACATAGTCATAGGTTCCCAGTGATGGAATGCTGAGGTTCAAGGGTTCCTGGGTGGCCCCTGAGCACAGAGAGGACAGCAGGGACACTGGACTGTGGCTGAAAGGTAAGTTGCTGTCCCAGAGTTTTTTTTTTTTTTTTTTTTTTTTTTGGTTTTTCGAGACAGGGTTTCTCTGTGTATCCTTGGCTATCCTGGACTCACTTTGTAGACCAGGCTGGCCTCGAACTCACAAAGATCCACCTGCCTCTGCCTCCCAAGTGCTGGGATTAAAGGCGTGCGCCACCACCGCCCGGCTTGTCCCAGAGTTCTTGTGGTGGCATTTTATGTCCCTAAGGAGGATGGAGGACAGATACTGTTGACAGGGGTGGAGTAGGGATGAGTCAAATGAGACAGTACCTCTGCAGCCAGCAGAAGAATAGCACAGGCCCTCCATTTGCCTATCTCTTTTGTCTGGTTGCTTTCTTTCTTTCTTTTTAAAAAAAATACTTTAAATATTTATTTATTATGTTGTGTGATGTATGTGTGATGTGTGTGGGTGTCACGTGTGGAGGTAAGAGGACAACTTCTGTGTAATTGATTCTCTCTTCCCATCTTTATGTGGTTGTTTTTGGTTTTGCCTATTTTTTAGGTTTAATGTTTTGGTTGTTGTTCAGAGTAAAACTTAAAATTTTTTTCCTATTTAATGGTGAAGAAAAAGGAAACCCATCATGGATCTTTGACAATCCATTTTCTAAGGAGAACTGAAGATGGGAGGGTGAACACAACACTGAAATGCTGAGGCACCGTTGCTTCTGATCCACGTGTTTTCAATAAAATGCAGGTGCTTACAAATGAGCATCAGATGGTTAGGAAAGACCGGAAACTCAAGAGTGGAAAAGGGTGTTAGCCGAAAGAGAATGCACTGCAATGAAAATATTACATAAGAAGCTCAGCTGGAACTGTAAAAAAAAAAAAAAAGATTCCTGGCTCAGTGGTTAGGAGCACTGGCGCTCTTGCAGGGACTGGGGTTCCATTCTCAGCACCCACACAGTTGCTCACAACTGTCTGCAATTCCAGTCCCAGGGGACCTGACACTCTCTTCTGACTTCCATGCCACCAAGCATGTACACAGTGCACAGAAATACTTGAAGGTAAAACACGTAAGCACATAAGCTAACAACAACTTTAAAAGAGATTCCTAATGTGTGAACTGAACTTTTGAGTCACCTTTAGGCCATAAAAACAAAAACTACAGTGCGGACATGAAGAACAAGGCATAGAACCAAAGACAGAAAGCACAGCCTTCTTCTAGGAGTGGGAACAGAAGTAACAACTCAGATGCAAGAGAAGAAAACTTTACCGAGTGGAAATGAGAGCTCAAACTATGTGCTGAAGGCCTCACTGTTTCCTGCTAACAAAAAGTGGTACTATCTATACCCTGGCGGGACTTAGAATTTTTAGTCAAATTTTAATCATATTCATTTACCTCTTATCCTTCCCCACTGTTGACATACACACACACAGAGACAAACAGACATACACAGGAAGGGGGATTACTAAAAGGGATGAACTCATAATCTAAAGAAAATAAAGGAGAAAATTGGAGCAGATGGAGGAAGAGTGAGATGAAACTTGATAAAGAATTTCAAAAACTAGAGAGCAGAAACCAGATGGACTGACAGTGACTGGGTAGGGAGCCCAGTGAAAGGGAAGGGCTAAATGCCATGAAGGGGGTACAAGAAAAATACAAATTCTAGAAGGGCCCAGGATTCATGCAGCTGTCTCAGAAAGGGGGTAAAGGATGGTGTGTTGAAAGTATGAAAACAGACCCCAAAATGTCCTCTCCCACACCTCACACACTTGCAATATCCCCTCTCCCAAAGATGGCACCATTTAAAGGTTTGCTCCAAGAAACTGGAGAAGACAGCCTGGACCCCAAACACAGGCGCAGGTGAGGGGAAAGCTCATGGACAGATCTTTACTTGCCTTGCCCACACTGCCTTCTGGGAAGGAGACTGAAGGAGTGTTTCCTAGCATGGGATTTGCAAAGCCTAAATAATTTATTGTCTTGCCCTTTCCTAGAGCACTATCTACAAAGCCTACATTATTTATTATCTTGTTCTTCACAGAAAAACTTGCTGACCACTGCATTAGGCCACAAAAATCCAAGCGTTTCTGAAGTCTAAAATATTGAAAGCTTAATTTTAAGGTTCCATTAATATTCCTAACATTTCCTGGATAATGAAGATGATAGGACCATGGGGAGAAAGAATTTTACAAAGTACTCTCCCTTTATAAGTTTTGTTTTATGTGTATGGGTGGCTTTGCTTGTATGTCTAGTTATCACGTATATGCCAGTTTCTGAAGAAGCCATTGGATCCCTTGGAACTGAAGTTATAGATTGTTGTGAGTTGCCATCTGGGTGCTAGGAACCAAACCAGGGACCTCTGGAAGAGCAGCCATGACTCCAGACCCTCCCCCCTTTAAAAAATTTTTTTGTTGGTTCTTTGTGAATTTCACATCGTGCACCCCAATCCCACTCATTTCCCTCTCCCCTCATACCTGTCCTCCACTTTGCAACCTCCCCACCAACAGAGAAAAAATATCTTATTGTGGAAACTGTAGTGTGTCACAGTATGTCCCACAGTATACCATTTTGTCTACTTTCCTTGCGAATGTTAAGTGCATTGACCTGTTGGTTGGTATGAGGCCTCTGGCTTTTGCTACTCTATCAATACTGAAACCTCACTGGGACTCCTCTCAGATATCCTGTTGTTGCCCTGTGTCATGGAGATCCTGTAGTTTTGGATCTATAAGACCAGCCCCTTCATGCACTCCAGTAGTTCATCGATGGGTTAGATGTTGGAGTGGTCCAATTCAAAGCCCTGGATCTAGGCTGAGAGGTATCTGAGCTGGTCATCCTGCTGGCTTTCCTGATCTCACACCCTAAGGGCCGGTTCACCAGCACTCCCCTACCAACCAGGGCCAGCTCTAACCTGCTGCCCAGGTGAAGTGCAGGGCCTGTTCTCCTGATTGCTGCAGCAGGTGAGGGGCAGGGACAGCTCTCCTACTTTCATGAGCCCAGGGCCAGCTCTCCTGCCTGCTGTAGGTGGCAGGGGGAAAGGGTGGGGGAGGGCTTCTCTCCGTTATCCCCACTGCCACAGTCTTCTTTAAGAATAAATTATATAGCATATACCTCTCTCTATCACTAGAATTGAGTTGAGTTTTTTGGGGGATAGGAAAATAAGCCAGTCATCATGCCCTCCCCCGCAATGGCTAGACATGTCTTTGCTGCATTTCTTCCCTCCTCTTCTATTTCACTCTTTAGGACAAAGTCCATTTTTTCTTATTCCAACTCTTTCTCCTTTATAACCTCACACAGAGATAGCCTCTGGTCCATCATTTTACCCAGGATTGAAAATTTCTATAAACTTGAACTTCAAGTTCATTGATCAATATCTCACAATGCAGATTAAACTCCTCATGAAAGGATACTTTTTCCCATGGGAGAAGGTGGTAAATCACAGCAGCTATCTGATGCTTTACTTTCATATTTCTCTATGATTACGTCTTACATATTCAATCAGTTATATTATCATCTTTAACTAAATAAGAAACTTTTCTTTTTTTCTAGAGAGGGCAAAGAGAAACCAGAAGACAGAAAACCACAAGCTAATTAGCTAGTGTGTTTCATGAGTGTGCACTCCATGTCATATTAACAGATTTGAGACAGCAGATAATCCTTTAATACATTTGCACATGTATTGCTATTCTAAGAAAAAAGGAGTAAATTAAAATCATATTTAGTGAGCAGGGTTTTGTGTGTTTCTTGGGAGACTCCATTGTTAGAATGATCTTAAAGCTTGTGTTCAAATGTTAATTGTTTGCCTCCTGCCCTCCTTACTGTACATGAACACGTGATGCTATGTAACCTCGCCTACTAAGTCATCTCTGATTGGTTGAATAAAGCAGCCTATAGTCTGGGCCAGGCAAGGGGGAGAGGTGAGGGTGAAGGTTTGTGGGCTTGGGAGGAAGGAAGGAAGAGAGGATCATGAGAGGAGGAAGGAGGAAGAAGGAGAAAACCTTGGGCTAGCCAGGAGCACATGGCAGAGAACAGCTTGCTCTGAGAATTGCCATGATGGAGTATATGCAAGTACTATGGGGTTTCTTCTGGGGAGGTGAAAGGCTAGCATAGGTTTGGATCTGCCTGGTTCCTGTGCTTAAGGTTTATTAAAATGTAACAGGTGTCTATGTGTATGTGTGTGTGTTTTTTTTTTTTTTTGTGGATGGCGGGTTAGGAATTAACTTTGCCAACCTAATAACTATATATATAACTATTATTAATTATTTACTGTTACACTCCATGCATTCCAAACCTTATCTATACTTTATTTCAACTCTTAAGGTTAGTTAAGGGTCTGGAAATGACAGTTATGTTTTGGTTTAGTTTTCTTGTACTGTTGTGAAACAAATCCAGAGTTTACATGCTAGGCAAGCAGTCTGCCAGTGAGCTATGACCCAGTATGAAAGTCACAACTGTTTTAACATATATGTTTATGATTTCTAGAATTACAATTTCATAAAATTATATCCCTTCAAAACAATACCCATTACTTTCATTGTGTTTAGACTAATACATATGCAGGAATTTTTAAATTTAGAGGATGCTATGGAAGAATAGTTAATTTACTTACCTTAGAAAACTAAGTTAGAAAAATTAGGGACTTTGGGTCATAAGAAATTATTCACTTACAAAAAAAATTAAAATCTACGCCGGGCAGTGGTGGCGCACGCCTTTAATCCCAGCACTTGGGAGGCAGAGGCAGGCGGATCTTTGCGAGTTCGAGGCCAGCCTGGTCTACAAATTGAGTCCAGGACAGCCAGGGCTACACAGAGAAACCCTGTCTCGAAAAACAAAAAACAAAACAAAACAAAAAAAAAATAAAATCTTGTGTGTCATTATTTTTGTAAGGTAAGCTAAATCTTTAGAGACTAGGAATCACACCCAAACATCTTACTTTGGCTTTGAACTAAATCTGTTTCTTCTTATCACATGACTGCAGTATAGAGATCACTATACAACTGTATGTTTAGTGTTCACCAGAAACACGAACAGTCTGATAACTATTTCTTCTCCTCAGACTTCAAACATATTTATTTAGATTGACAATATATTTATCATGTAAACATGTTTAAAAACATGTAAAAACTAAAGACTAGCTAATGAAAGCTAATTATGTGTTTATTTGGTGAGAACACTAAGGGCTCATGTCCACATGTGAGTGCACATGTATGTTTATATGTGTGATGGTCAGATGACAAACTTGGGTTCCTCACTCAGGTCTTTGCCACCTTTTTTAGATTTTGACTAATTTTACTTGAGACATGGTCTCTCACTGGCCAGGAACTTGTCACCTGGGTTAGGCTGGTTGGCCAGCAAGTCCCAGGAATCTACCAATCAGCTGGAGTTTTAAGCATGTGCCACCATGGTAGACTCTTTTTCAGTTATTGATTACATGAAGTGTAATGTGTGAAGCCCACAGGCTTCTGAGCAGGACTCCCCTCAACAAACTCTCAGTTCCTTTCTTCCTTCATCCCTCTACCCCCTTTTCTCTTTTGTTCTCATCCCCTTAGGACTGCATGTGCACATACCCACAAAGTCCAAAAATTCTGTGGAGAAATGCACCCACACAGATGTCTATACCTAGAAACACATATGGTCAAGTTCAGAAGACCCATCTCCACAAATTCTGTTCATTTGATGCGGAAAAAAAAATATACCCACAGGGAGACATCCACAACCTCATTTTCCATACAAAGACAAAGTGAAATTCCAAATTCACTGAATTTGGATTAGCTGTGTACAAAATAAAACACACCCAAAGCTCTGGAAATCTTCCTTTTAGTCCCACATAGCCTTGGAGAAATCTCAGCAGGTTACACACACTGATACCCACATTCAAATCACCCAGAAAAACAAACAAACAAAAACCTCTCTGCCCAACTACTAGCTTAAACATCCCTCATCTACAGGAGGCTTTCCCACACAACTTCAGCCTGAATAATCTCTTTTCATCTATAAGGAAGATAGAAGATCTGTACAGCAGCTCATCTACCAGGCACACCTGAGATACTTGGGTTACTATCGTATGAGTTTTCTACTACTTGGAAAACGTGGAACTCTGTGTGTGGGTACAAGTGCTGGCACACATGCACATACGTGTGTGTGTGTGTGTGTGTGTGTGTGTGTGTGTGTGTGTGTGTATATGTGTGTGTGCATATGGAGGTTAGAGGAAACCTCAGGTGTCCTTCCTAAGGCATCATTCATTTTTTTAAAAAGTCTCTCTCTGGTCTTGTGTAGGTGGGCTTTTTGGCTACTTTATTGGGTTCCTATACTTACTACCCTTCTCCACCCTAATTCCTTCCAACCCCCAACACTAGGTAGATAATAAAGAAGGTTAGAAGGGAAGAGGGTGTAACCCTCTTTATTCTACTTCCTGCTGATCAGAGGCATCTGGTTCTTTGGGGCAAGTTTGATCTTCGCAGTTAGGATATTCAGTTCTTCTCATCTCTTTGTGCAGAACTACTTGACAAACCACAACAAACTGCAACTAGGCAACAGCAACAACAGCCACAACAACAGCAGAGGGAGCAGAAGCCTCTCTTTGGAGCACCCTGGCCCCTCTCGGGGCTCTGGCATTTATCCTTCTGAAAAGTTCCAGAATTCCAAACATTACCTACTCACAGAAACTATCTGCAGTTGTCAAGACCACACCCTTCCTAGAGCATGAGACAAGTCATAGCAACTGTGGACAATCTGAAGCAACCCCACATCCCACACCTGGGATTAAAACAAAAACACATTCACATAACATAACTGGGTTTTTAAAGAAACTAAAATTCTCACTACAGTCTTGAACTTGCCAAGTGGGCTAGGATGGTTAGATAGTGAGCTTCAGGAATCCTCCTTCTCCATCTTCCCGCATTGGGACTTAGGGGCACACCACCACACCTGATATTTTAAAACATCAGTTCTGCAGACCAAATTTATATCCTCTTGCTTGCAAGGCAAGTGCTGACTGAGCTACCTCCCCAGCTTCAAAATATGTGACTTTTGTTTTATTTATTTATTTAGAGACAAGGTCTCACTATGTAGCTTCGGTTGGATTGGAGCTTGTTACTTAGACCAGGCTGACCTTGAATGCCCAAGTGTTGGGATTAGAGGTGTGTGCCACCATGGCCCACATGTAAGACAGATTAGTGCATAACCTCCACAATACTATAGTCAATAAGCTTGAGTGGATAACACTTTCATCTCAGAGGGAGAAAACTACAAAGAGATCAGCTTAGAGGAGAAATGTTGGCACTCACATTCTTTTGTTAGAAGTCACATCACAGAAACCTGATGCTCAGAACCACCCACCTTGCCTCTGCATCTGTCCAGCAGGGTGAGAATTGGGAGGGTCAGTTAGTGGGGGAGAATCAGGTGTCAGCTTTGCAGCCATGAGGCCCTGACTTTGTTGAGGAGTTTTGAGCCAATTGGTTTCTTTGAGATGGAGCCATTGAAATTGAACTGAAGTGAGATGGAAGGATCCATCAGAATGCTAATGTCCTAGTTATAGTGGGAAACACGCTCCACCTCCAGGGACCTGGCGGTCAGGGCTCTTCTTGTAGGTCTATTTACAGAAAGTGACAGGCGAACTTGCAATCAAGTTGGAAGCATGAATGTGTTGGACAACTCGACATCTCTGTTAACACCTGAGGCACACACTTAGTCGGAAGAACCAGGTGTGCAGCTGCAGGGTACTCTAGGTCTTTGAGTCCAGCCATTCTCTTTGGTTTCCTATTTTCAGATTCTATTAACATTGTTCCTTTTTCTCTTTAAAACAAAAACAAAAAACCCTAATATCCCTAAGGGTGCAGTAGTGGCATGCATACCTCTGCAGTAACCAGCAACTCTCTAATTGGATTTAAGACTTGCTGTAGTTGGACTTACAATCATCTCAAAAAGAGGGAAATCATGTCTGGTACTGGAAATCTAGCCAAGTTATCAGGGCTAGTGAAGTCTTTGTGAAGAACCGACAATCGCTACTATAATAAACCAGTGTGATGGCTGGTAAGGATAACATTAATAGAGGTGCTAAAATGGAAGGGGGAATTTCATGGAGCCTCAACTCTAGACAAAGAACTACAGGCAACTAAGGAATGCTGAGAGGGGGAGAAATAGTCTTTCCCAGGGAAGAGCACTAAACTGGTTATCCCATGCCAGCTGGTCAGCCCTGAAATCTTGTATGCACGAGTAACATTATACAGATTGAGCAGGTTTTATTAATATATTTAGGAACAGGAACACACACACACACTCACGCACGCACGTTCGCATGCTCGCATACCACCACCACCAATTAAAGAAGTAGAGGCCATGAATTTGACAGAGAGCAAGGACAGGGGTACATACAGAGGCTGGAGGGTAGTTAGATATCACAGCTCAGGTCCGTAATCACAGCACTTTAGAGGCAGAGGCAGGAACATCACCACAACTTTCAGAACAACTTAATTTACACAGTTACTTCCTGGCCAGCAGCCAGGGAGACCCTGTCTCAAAACCACAGTGAAATAAATCCACTAGATATATGAGTATTCTGGACCATCAAATAGTTAGGGGAAAAAGGCTAAGGGAGTTAAAAATCAGCCTTTTTATCATCACCACAATTCTGTGTCCCTGTGGGCTGGTGACTTTATTTCTTAGTGGTTCAGTTTCCTCTTGTGTCATATCTAGCAGTGTATGGTTCTGGTTGGTGGTGGACACTGACTGACTGGTAGGATGTCACCTTTCTTCCTTTTGTTTCTAAGACTTCTTTATAGTTCTTTGTCCAGAACTGGTCGTCAGAAAGAGCCACACTCACCTTCTGCAGAAGGGTGTTTATTGATCCCATCCACTGAGAGTTGCTTTAAATTCTATGAATCTTTGCCGCCAATCCCTACTCAGGCCCTTCACATGAAAGTTCTTTTGTTTTTGTTTTTTTTAAACATTTATTTATTTATTATGTATACAGTATTTGCTCTACATATATGCCCGGGCAGATCTCAATGTAGATGGCTGTGAGCCACCATGTGGTTGCCGGGAATTGAACTCAGGACCTTGGGAAGATCAGTCAGTGCTCTTAACCTCTGAGCCACCTCTCCAGCCCAGTTCTTTTGTTTTTAACTGAAATCTTCCACAGGTAGTAATATCAAATTTCAAATCATTTAGAAGCATTTGTCTAAGTGGGAGGGGATGCAGACCCTGAAATGTTAAAATCATGAATCAAATTTCATTTTTTTTCATTGATTTATTCTTTATTGCCAAGATCTTTATTACAAATTATTTAAAAGTAAAGGCCAATTTTTAGTCCCCATTAAGTTGCTTGAGCATACTAAGGTCAAATATGTGAAAATACCTGTTAACGCTCAAATCTGATTTATGATGTAAAGATTAAACACTCATTTGGTACACCAAATGTCACTTTGTCAAGCAGCGTATTTTTATAATTCCAAAAGAGGTTATTAGGGCAGTCAAAACACAAAATTAAATTCAGGGGCAGTCCTCGTTCATCACCTAAAATCTTGATTGACCAAAATTTAAAATCAAACAGCCTTGATTCGGTAACACTTCCTTTAATATTAAAGAAATTTAATGTATGGTTTTTGAGAAATACTTTCAGAGATACCTACCTACGTTGCCCACACACCAATTCTGGCATTACATCTGATATTTTTAATCATAATTATGAAGGTAGCCAGGCTCCCTGCACCTAACAGTTATATGGTCAAAAAAGTTATCAGTTCACTTATATATAAGCCAAAAGGTATATGAAAATTACCCTGCTTATGATTTAACTGAGAGGAAAGATTTCATTAAAACAACTGTAAAAGAGCTAATTTCTTGAGCTAGAGGACAGATGGCTTGTTCTCACATTGGAAGATCTGATTTGTACCAGCAAAGAGAATGTACTCTTCAAGTCTTTGTTGTTGGTAGAACTTGCTGCTGACCTGTTGAGTGTTACATATATTTGAGCTTGCTGTTTTAAATTGCATTTCCTTGCAGTTTTCAGTTTAAATTTTGCATGGTAGTAATTGTTCCTTGCTTTTTTAGAGTTGTACATTTTGGATTTCTTCATTGTAAGTTCATAGATTCCTGAACTGTTGTGAATTTTAGTGAATGTTAGCTTGCTTAAGATACTTTTAATCAAAGCAAAAACTATTATAACCAGCATTTGTATGTGCAGAGACTATTGCAGTATTTAGTATATGAAATATTTTGAATACACCTTCTGTCAGTGTGAAAACTTAGTGGCACAGCTGTTCAGATGACTGGGTTGGGACTTTTTCTGCATGTGTATATATGTCATGTTGTTGGCATTGACAGAAGTGACAGATGTTATTTTTGTATTTTTAAAAAGCAATTTGTTGTATATAATTTTTTTAATTTCTTTTGTGCAGATCAATTTTTAAACTCTTGTAGGTAGGTATCTTTACACTTATAACTAAAGAATGTCAGTGTTCAGCCAGGCAGCAGTGGCAAAGCCATCAGTTCGGCTTTGCCCTGAAAGTGTCATCAACTTGTGGTTGTGTTAACTTTAAGTGTCATAGAAATTTTATATTGAGGATAAACAAAACACATCAGAGCTTCAAAAAAGGGAAGAGTGAGCACATTTGGCTTATATATAAGTGAACAAATTTCATTTTTATAGGAATTTGTTTGAGATGTGGTATTTAAAGAAGACAGAAATGTATTTTCTATGATTGAGTTGGTAACTCAGTAATATTTATAAAAATGATATACTTTATGTAAGAATGATACTAAAATTCATTTTTGTAATCACAGTAATGTGTTTCTAAACAGAAATAAAGTCTTTGTTTTAATTGGGTCTTTCTATATAGCCCAAGCTGGCTTGAATTCATGACCCTCCTGCATCAACCTTCCTATTGCTGGGACAAATGTACTACAATTCTTAACAGAATAGCATACCTTTACATGTTTGTCATCTAACTTCAATATTTAATACTTTTGCAAGTCTTTTTTCTTCTCCCACAGCATGTCCACTCAGGTAATGTAAGGTAAATCCTAAATATCAGTTATAACAGCAAATATTTCAGTGTATATCAGAAAACATACAAACTTTTTTTTCTTGAAATAGTCTTACTGTATAGCCCTGAGTGGTCTGGAACTCACTATGTAGACCTTGCTGGTCTTGCACTCACAGAGATCTGCCTGCCTCCCAAGTACTGGGATTATAAGCATTTACCACTATGCCTGGCTGGGAAACATACAAAGTTAAAGGGACTGAGTTGCCATGATTGAACCTGGGAGACTTCTTCTTTTTTGGACAGGATCTTTTGTAGCCTAGCATGCCCTTGGATTTACTATATAGCTGAGGATGCCTTGAATGTTTGATTTTCCAACCTCCACCTTCTAAGTACTAGGATTACAGCATGACACCAAGCTTGCCTTAAAGTAATTTCTTAATATCAAATATCAGATGTGTCTAAAACCCTAATAGGCTTGTTTATTCTTTCATAAGTCATATACATACATATATACATGTATAGAAGGTGTTTTGATTGTATTCCATCCTCCCATTATCCTCTCTTACTTCTGTTCTTCTTCCATCAACCTTTTTTTCTTCTTACCAATGCATTCCTTTCTTACTTTATTACTTTGTATGTGTGATTTCATTATTGTTTTCTGCATGAACATGGGTGCAGATATTTCCATGGGCAAGGATAAGTCACTAATGGTCACAGCTCTTCCATTCCTATAGCCATTAACTGCCTATGGCTCCTCAGGGAGGGGTGGTCCCTTATGAGCCCCTCCCTCATCCATAATGGCATATATACATATACATATATACACATATATATATGCAGGTAGCCACTGCTGCTATGAGTTTATGGCATGCCCAGCCATGACATATCTAGAAGACAGTGTTTCACATCACTGCTTCTAGTCCTCCCTCTGGCTTTTACTTTCTTTTTGTTTCCTCTTCTCAGATGTCCCCTGAGCCTTGAAGGTTATAAAGATGTCCCATTTAGGGGTATGCACTTAACAAACAGCCACTTATTCTCAGTATTTTGGCCATTGCAAACAAAAGCTTCCCTGGTGAAGGCTGAGAGCAGCACTAATATCTGGATATAAGCATAAATATTTAGAAGGCAGTTTGCACCTTGTTCATTTAGAAAGACAGCAGCAGATTCCCCCATAGGGCCTATCACCTCCCCAGTCAAGGGCTTTTGACCAGGGGTATAGCATGAATTTCTCCTGTGGAGCTGACCAAAATCCAGTCAGAAAGTTTATGTTTACCACCGTAACAGTTAAGACACTATTGCAATAGGGACACATCTTGCCTGGTAATGTGAGGTTTCAGCTAACTACTAGTGACTTTTTTCTCTCAATAGCCTCTAGAGCATGCAGCATGAAAGCTAATCAGCAAGAAGGAAGCTTTCAGCTAAGTTCCAGATTGATTTTTCTGTTCTGCTACTAAAGTGTTTGATGTCTTTGGTAATTGGATCTTACCATCTAGTCCTGGTGGGCAACCAAGAGCAATGGCAAAGCCCTGTATCATTTTAGGGGGCTTCTGAGGCTTATCTGACCAGAAATTCAAAAGGAGGTGATCACACCTGACACTAGGGTTTTTGTTTATGGCTCTGGGAGCCATGTTATCTACCCACGCAGGGTTCCTCCTTTTAAACTCTGTAACAGTAAATTTTTATTTATCAAACATATATTTATTAAAACTTAACAATTACCTGGCAATTGCCTATAAAGTTCCTAAATCCTAAACCCAAACCCTAACTCTAAAACCTAGTACTTAAAACTTAATACAAACATTTAACATTAACCTAAGGTTTCTCAAAAGGCTATTTTCCTCTGGGCGAGGGTCCTTATGGATGGCCAGTCTTCATATAATTTTTCAGTCTTAAAGTCTCTGAATTTTGTTTGTCAGATCCTAAGACACCTTCATGGTCTTAAGACCTATTATTTAACATATGAAAAGTCTCCAAGGTGGCTCACCTGTTCAGATGCTTAAGGCCTGCAAAGGTCCTATTTCAGTGTTCGATACAATCCGAAGTCCTTGGGCTCTGAGAAAAGACAATTCTGCGTCTAGGTGCTTCAGAATCTCAGGGAGAATCCGTCTCCTCTCCAGACCCGAAATGGGTCAACATCAGAGGGTGAAGCTTTCCCATGAGACTGATGCGAGTTCTCTGCCAGACGAGGAGGAGGTGAAACAGAAAGAGGAGCCCCCTCTGTCCACATGCATCTTGACTTAAATACCTTCAGCAGAGGCTTTCATGCTCTTTTCAAGTTATGCCCCTGGGCTTTGTCTCTTCAAAAGCTTTTTGCAGAGGGGCATGAAAATAACAGGCATGATCTGAGGGCGGGCACCTCAGGGCATGTCCCCACCCCCAATCCTATGATCAAAGGAGTCATCTGTCCTTGGGCGAGTTCCCAAGGACATGTCATTTTGGAAGTAAGTCTTTTAACTTAAAGTCCAGGCTTTTGCTATTTCAAGTTTCCTATACTACTAAATGCTATCACTAATCCTACCATAAAACTCTTTCTCTGAAAAAGTATGTTTTAAAATTAGCTTACAAAATAGGTTTCCATATGGCTCTTTCACATATTCTTCATTTTGGTTAATCCTATACCTGCCCACCGTAGACACCTAGTAATACATAGGTTCTGCTCCATTGTTCTCATTTCCCCCCATAATCTTGTTGCTAAATAAACTAGGTCATTTGACTACAGTCTTGGTTTTACTAATTGCATCCCTGTGGTTTTGGCATATTCACTTTCCCTCTGCTTTTTCCCCTAAAAATGGTAGTTAGATTCAAGGACTTGAAGAGATTTAAGTTAAATTCTTTTTAGCAATAATACTTAATAAGTAGCATAATACCTGGATATATATGTGTGTGTGTGTGTGTGTGTGTATGTGTGTGTGTGTGTGTGTGTGTGTGTGTGTGTGTGTGTGTGTGTGTGCTGAAGAAAGTATTTAATGTCATACACACATATACACACACAGGTATATGTCCAGGTATTATATATTATATATATATACACACACACACTCACACACAACATTAGCGATGCTTGATTATTAATGACTGTACCCATTAATTCATTATAATGTTCAAAGTCTGATGTTGAAATTTTTGGCCTTTTTTTAAAGGATTTCTTGTTTGTTATTTCTTTTTAGAGATAGGGTACATTATTTATGTAGCTCAATGTCCTAGTTTATGTCAACTTGACGTAAGCTAGAATCATCTGAAAGGAGGGGACCTCAGCTGAGAAAATGCCTGCATAACAGTCATCTGTAGGGCATTTTTAAAATTTGTGGTTGATAGAGTGAGACCATACTATTGTGGTTGATGCCATCCCTGAGCTGGTGGCCCTGGGTTCTCTAAGAAAGCAGGCTGAGCCAGCCATGGGGAACAAGCCAGTGAGCAGCGCCCCTCCATGGCCTCTGCATCAGCTCCTGCCTCCAGGCTCCTGCCCTGGAGTTTGAGTTCCTGTTTTGGCTTCCTTCAAAGATGGATTATGATGTGGGAGTGTAGGCCAAATAAGTCCTTTCTTTTCCAACTTGCTTTTGGCCATGGTGTTTTGTCACATCAGTAGTAACTCTAACCAAGATGCATGGGTTGGCTTAGAAGTCACTATATATCCCAAGCTAGCTTCAAACTCATGATGTGCTGGCTTCAACCTGCTAGTACCCATCACCACACCTGACCAGATTTTAGTTTTGATGAAACAAAACTTGTCTATTTGTTATTCTATAAATCATACTTTTGGTGTAAAAATTTGACAGAGTTTTGCATAATCCAAGATCACAAAAATTTTCTTCAGAAAAATTTCATTTAGGTTAAACATTCAGTTCTTTAATTCTTAAAAAGTTTGTACATTTATTAGGACCGATGAACCTAATAAAACCTGTTTTACACTGACAAATGTTGATTTTTTTTCTAATTGATTAGTAATACAAAATCTTGATAGATAGCATTAAATGAATAATTTCACAAAAGGTTGAACTACATATTTTACTCTTAAGTGGCATTTGTAAAGGCTTCTGTATTTTAGTATTTAATGCTAGTTTTTTAAAAAAGGGAGTTATCCTATATTTCCTAAGGACAAACTATGTAGACACAAAAGACTACAAGAATATTTGTTGATGAACTGTAAATACTGACTTTTTCCGATATATTATACAATAACCGTAATAGCCACAAATATGTTCATCCCACATCAACTGTCTACCAAATATTTTATTATAATAAAATAGTTATATAAAACTCACAACTTTAATCATTTTAACTGTACAGTTCAATGACATTAAGTACATTTATATCATTGTATTCCTAGTTCATTCAGCAGATATATTTTTGTACAGTGCTACGATACAATTAAAACCAACTGTTTTACATACTGATATTGACTGTTCCAAAGCCATTTATTAGAAAGACTCCTTGTACCGCTGAATTGCTTTGGCATTACTGTCAAAAACCACTTGTCTGTTATGTGTGCTTCACCTATGGATTCCTTGTTTTGTTCTGTTCGAATGTGACTGGCTGAGGTCTTTCTGCTTTACTCAGATAAAAATCGTGAGTATGCAAGGACTAGATCTCCCAGAGTTGTCTGCTGTAGGCTGCTGAGAGCCAAAGGCTTCTGGGCTGGGCTGGCTCACTTAAAGCATCAATCTCTGAAAACCAGGGAATTACGGACCCAGGCTCTAGAGGCCAAAGATGTTCAGATCTAGATGCTCAGGTGTGTGTCTGTGGGCTTTGATTGCCCATGGCTTGGCACTTGGCAGCTAACTCAATCCTCTTAGTGCAGGCGACAGTGACAGCAGCCAGCCCTGGGGTGACTCTCAGGTGCAGCTAGTGCTCCAGCTCGTGAGTGTTAGCCCTTACAGTGACGGGCCTTGTTAGAGCTTAGGTGACTAGACCTTTGACCCCAAGGATTTGTAGCTTCTGGGAACTCTCCTAGTGACAGACCCTCTTGCTCTATTCACAGCGTTCTCTGATACTTTCACCATTATTGGTAGTCTGTGACCCAAGTCACTCTCTGGAGCTCCTCAGGCACCTTCCTGTCACTATGATTCCAAGCATGGATCTAAGGCTGTATACACATTCTTGTGTCCTAGGGCACATGGTTTGAAATAGAAATAGAGGCAGGTTAATAAGGAAGGGAAGGACACACAAGAAGAGGAGTTGTCTAGTGGGCTGTGAGTCGCACGGCCCTTTATAGGGCCATCTACATACTGCCTGTCTCTCCTGCAGGTGTGTGGTGTCAGTTTTTCTTGCACATGCTCCATGCGTTGTGTGGAATCCAATTAGGGGAAGAGCTTCTGGTCTATTTCTGGCTTCTTACATTTGTTAGTCTAGATATTGCTTTTTTTCCCCACACTCCTTGCACACCACTACCTGCTGCCACCATCTCTTGTGTGACCAACTCTGCCAGCTCTACCCATGATGAAGATTAAAACAGGCAAGAAAAGACTATGTGGAGAAACCTTATGGGGACCTAATGTTACAACCCCACGGGCAGCACCAGTTAGCGTCTCCAAGCTGGATAAGTGAGTGGCGCCACCTGTTTATGTATCCAGGAGGGGCATGGGATGGGATGTGTGACCTGTAGACAGAGGATTGTCCTGGGGCTGGTCACAGCACAGACAAGAAGCCCCGTGTAGGGACCACACAGGCCCTGCATCACACTGTTGTGTTTGTTACAGGCTTTTCTGGGCGGATGCAACACACACACACACACACACACACACACACACACACACACACACACACACACAACATGTACGCCTATTCACCCCAGATAGGGAGCCTATAACAGACAAAAGTATAGACACCAGCAAAGTCCAACTTAGCGAACCAATTCATTTTTTTGGGGTTACTTACAGGAATATAGGCGAGAGGTTACTTATAGGAGTATAAATGTCTCAAAGACAGCTGCCCCACCAAAGCCCACACTAGCATGAGTGACAGCTCACAAGAGTTAGGAAAACTGGAGTATGCTGCACAGCCTTCAAGTACTTCAGCAGGTTGCAGAGTGTCCCTTCCAGGTGCCTCAGCTGGTTTGAGCCTCTTCCAAGCAGTCCGGCTGATCTTCTTCTGGATGGTGGGACTTCTCTGTGAGCCTCAGTAGTCTTTACTACTTGTCCACTCTTGGAGAGGACGGTCCTAGTGAAATCTGGTCAGTTTCAAGAACTTCCCGAAGCTGTTCTGAGTTGCCCGTTTCCTGTCTTGAGGAGCTTCCCTGTGGTATTAGAACACACCGTTGCTTTACCTCCCTGTAAATATTGTCTGTCTTAAGAGGTTTTACTCTCAAAGGAAGCTGCTACACAATACAAGACTCATCACTGGTGTCTTGCTGAGTTATGAGGAAGTACTTTTTCTCCCACTTTGAGCGAGCCTAGTTCCAGAAGTGTCTAGGATTCATCGAGCCTTGTCTTGTTTGGAATGCTGCATTTCAAGGCCCGATGCAAGTAGTCCATAACAGTTGTGACAGAAGCAGGGACTTCAGTATCAGTACTCGCAGCTCTGGCTGCAGTGGTCTTTGCAGCCAGATATGATAGTGCAGCCATCTGGTGGCTCTCCCGGGAGTGGGGCTGTTTAGTGACAGTTCCAGAGGCTGCCAGGCAAGGGGAGAATTCTATCTGCTGTCATTTAAAAGCCAGAATGTCCCTCTCCCCGCAGTGTCATTCATTCAGAGAAAACATTATAGGGTTCTTATAATGCTTATGAAGTCTACATAAAGCGAACAGTCACAACAGTATCCAGCAGTACTTAACGGCATTTAGTGATACGCAGTCTGCCGGTAATCTGGGGAGAGTTCAGACATTCTGTTCCAGGTCCACACATATGTGGTCAGTCTTCAGGTCAGTGCCAGAGTTTTCATCTATGCTTTAATCTTGATTAAAGACTCAAACTCTAGTCTTTTTCAAAGTAGATTTTTAGTGTTCTAGGGTCTTGGTACTACCCTGAATTTTAGAGTCAGATGATCAGTTCATACAAAGGGGCCAGCTGGGATTTTCTTGGGGGTTTCCCTGAGTCCCTTTGTAACTTGAGGAACAATGTTAGGTCTCATGACCTATGAACAATGTGTGTTTATTCTTTTGTGTATGTCTTTAAGCTCTTCCAGTGGTATTTTCTAGGTTTCAGTGTGAAAGTCTTACATTTTTTGTTAGATTTAACTCTATCTTAATTTTGATGCAATGTAAATGACGTTAAATTTTTTTTTCAATTTCTGCAGGGCATGGTGGCACATGTCTTTCATATCAACACTCAGGAGGATCTCTGTGAGTTGGAGGCTGGCCAGCCTGGTATACAGAGTGAGTTCCAAGACAGCCAGGGCTACATAGAAAGACCCTCTCTCAAAAGAAAATCAATTTCTGATTATTTCAAGTACATGAATATCCAGTTGATTTTTGTACAGTGGTCTTGTATCCTTCAGCTTTGTTAGGCTCATACCCTATTGGTCCTGGTAGCTTAAAAAAAGGAAACCCAAAACAAATAGAATCCATGTATTGTCTACATATTCTATTTGCAAAGTAGGGCAGCTTTGTTTCTTCCTTTTTGATACTTGCCTTCTGTTTCCTTTCTACCTGGTTGAAGGATTGTTGAAAAACTAATATTAGGTCTACCATATGATCCTTCTATACCACCCTGGGAATAACCAGAAAGGACTCCAAGTCCTGTCACAGAGATGTTTGCACATCCATATTTATTGCTGCATGTTTTACAATGGCTAAAACATGGAACTAGTTTAGATGCCAACCAACAGATAAATGGTTAAAGAAAATATGTTACATTCTCATCCATAAAATAAAAAATTCCAATGAAGTGGAAATAGAAATCATGTTGAAAGAAATAAGCCAGACTCAGAAAGACAAATGCTGTGCATTTTCTTTCATATATATGGAATCTAGATTTAGATTTGTATATGTGTGTGTTGAAAGAATTTGTGTAGACCTGATAATTCTTCCTTAAATTTTTGGTAGGATTTACCAGTGATCAAATATGTGCCTGAAGCTTTCTCTGCAGCAGTGACTTTTTTTGCAATAAGATTTTTAAGTAAAAACGTGATCTCTTATTTTTTAATTAAAAACAATTTAGGTTTTATGAGACAAGGTTTCTCTATGTAGTCCTGGCTGTCCTAGAACTCACTCTGTAGACCAGGCTGGCCTTGAACTCACAGAGATCCTCCTGCCTCTGCCACCTCAGTGCTGGGATTAAAGGTGTGCACCACCACGCTCAGAAAAATATGATTTCTTTAGGTAGGTTAGATGATTTCTTTATGAAGACTGTTCAGGTTATCTGTTTCTAATTAAAAATAAGTTGTTAATCTCTTTTAAATTTTTTTTGTAATTAAAAATATTTTTAAATTTATTTTTATTTCATGTGCCTTGGTGTTTTGCCTGCATGTATGTCTGTGTGAGGGTGTCGGATCCTCTGGAACTGGAGTTACAGACAGTTGTGAGCTGCCATGTGGGTGCCAGGAGCTGAACTCTCCGGAAGAGCAGCCGGTGCTCTTAGCCACTGAGCATCTCTCCACTGAGCATCTCTCCACTGAGCATCTCTCCAGCCCCAGTTGTTAACCTCTTAGCTCACTTTTGTGTCACTGTAACAGAATGCCACAAGCAGGGGAATTATAAAGGATGGAAATGTATTCTCAAGGTTGACTGTAACAGAATGCCACAAGCAGGGGAATTATAAAGGATGGAAATGTATTCTCAAGGTTGACTATAACAGAATACCACAAGCAGGGAGATTATAAAGGATGGAAATGTATTCTCAAGGTTGTAAGCTGGGAGGTCCAAGCTGAAGGTCTGGTGAGAACCTTCTTGCTGTGTCCTCACATGGGCAAAGGGAGGGTAGATGCATGGTCCCAGCTGTGAGGGCAAAGGGTGTAGAGATTGTGCCCCCAGTGGGTACAAGAGCAGGAGAGAAAGGGGAAGGGCTTCCACGATTGCTTTGAGAGTGGCATATCTCCCTAACATTGTTGTCTTGACGACTAACTTTCTGAGATGCAAATTTTGAGGGATTATTGAACCCATAATAGTTCATAATAGTTCACTTCTTTTCCTTTTTTTTTTTTGAGACAGAGTTTCTCTATGTATCCATGGCTGTGCTGGACTCACTCTGTAGATCAGGCTGGCCTTGAACTCACAGAGATTCACCTGCCTCTGCCTCCTGAGTTCGGGAATTAAAGGCATGTGCCATCACACCTGGCAACAGTTCATTTCTAAACTGTCAATTTATAGACACTAAAGTGTTCATATTAAAATTTTATTTCCCCTTTAGTATCTTTGGAATTTTGGATTAGTCACCCTTTTCATTCTAAGTATTGGTAGTTTGTGCCTTCTCTCTTCCCCCTTGTTTTCCTATGACTTCTTAGACTATGAAGGATTCTGTCTTGATAAAATCCCCATATCCTAATGGTGATCTCTGTCCTGGTGTGAATCATACTGAAGTTTTATTTTTAATGTTTATTTATTACTTCAAGTTACATCTCCATCACAGTACCCTCCCTCCAACCCTACTGGTTCCACCCTCCCACCCTCTTCCCCTTCTCCCACCTATCCTACTCCTCTGGTGTGGGGTGCCCTACACATCAGCCCCCTTCATTTCAGCAGCCATATGAGGGCTAAGAGCTTCGTCTTGCACTGGGGGCCTACATGGCAGCTCCACTAGGGCAAAGTGTCCCACTAACAGGTAACAAAGTCTATGTTCCTGTTCCTTTTGGTGTGTTGGTTGTAGTATAGTTATCTTGTACTATATGGCTAAAATCCAATTATAACTGAATAGATGCCATGTGCATCTTTTGGGTCTGGGTTAGCTCACTCAGGATGAGCTTTTCTAGTTCCATCCATTTGGCAGCAAATTGCATGATTTCGTTGTTTCTGATGGCTGAGTAGCATTCATTGTGTAGATGTACCACAGCTTTTTTTTTTTTTAAATCTATTCATTGGCTGAGGGACATCTGGGTTGTTTCCAGTTTCTAGCTATTACAAAGAAGGCTGCTATGAACATAGGTGAGGAGATGTCCTTGTGGTTTGGTGAGGAATCATTTGGATGTATATCCAGAAGTGGTATGGCTGGGTCTTGAGGCAGAGCTATTTCAAGTTTTGTAATATATCGCCAGAGTGACCTCCATAGTGGTTGCACAAGCCTGCACTCCCACCAGCAATGGAGGAGGGTTCCCCTTTCTCCACACCCTCACCAGCATGTGCTGTCATATGAGTTTTTGATCTTAGCCATTCTGACAGGTGTGAGATGGAATCTCAGAGTTGTCTTGAGTTGTACATACTAAAATTTCTTAACCAAGTTTCTTGAGTTTCCTAGAATGCCCACAAATAAGTCCATCCCCTGACATTAAATCATAAATTGAGGATGAAGATAACTGAGTATAGTGGTGCACGCCTTTAATTCCAGCACCAGGGAGGCAGAGGCAGGTGGCTCTTTATGGGTTTGAGGCCAGCCTTGTCTATATAGTGAGTTCCAGAAAATCTAGGGCTACATAGAGATACCTTGTCTCAAAACAAACAAAAACACAGACAAAGATAAGGACATAATTGATTTTCCCCCTTTTGGGGATCAGTTAATGCCAGATATGTATATATAACCTAGTATGCTATTGCATAAGACTTCAATTTTAATATTTACTTGACATGTTTACTTAAGTTGCTGGATCCTTCCCCTAGAGATTCTGATTCATTAAGTCTGAGGTAAGGCCTGAATAAAAATATTTTTACAGCCGCCCTGGTATTTGACAATAGCTGAGGATTGAGAGCCACTGGAATCGGCGACTTTCCCAGGCTAGGATTTAGGTGGGCTTGTGCTGCCCTCTAGTGCCTCCGTGGAGGCTCTTTCATTTCAAGGCCTCTAATGATTTCAACGCAGGGTGGGTACTGGACTGTACGCAATGCGCTACCAAAGGTGTTCCTGTGTGAAAGTGGTCATGGATCTCTGTCCCCAGAACCTTAGAACACCTCAGGGGCCACTAATGTTTTCTGAGTGGGAGACGTAGTGAAACTCTTCCGAAGGCTTTCACGGAGAGACAACATTGTCCTTCATCGTGTGTCCAGTTTTTTTTTTTTTTTTTTCTTTACAGGGCTGTGTGACCCCCAGCACGGGTGAACTGATGGCCGTGAGCAGCTTCCTGGAGAAACCTAATGACAGCAATTGCAGCACTGTTGCATGACAATGGGTGTCTGCCTTAGGCACGTTTCCTATAAACAAATTAGTAAGGGTCCTTTACTGTGCCCCCACCCCCCACCCCGCCCCGGCCCCAGAACCCACAGAGACTTGTCGTGGGCTTCATATCCCTTGTTTACCGTTCGGACGTGAGGCAGAAGAGCGGATGGTGATCCACACCTACATGACTAAAAATGGCCTAGCTGTTTCCACTGTGTGAACGGCACCTTTGTTCAGGAGCTCCGATCCCACTGTGCGCGCCACACAGGCACCTTCCGCTGAATCCTGCGCTGGAGGGTCCTCTGCAAACGCACACTTTGCCCTAGCGCACGGTTCCAACTCGTCAGCCCCGAGACAGAGGAGCAGCTCCTGGGAAGGCAGTGGAGATGAGTACGCAGCAGAGGGCCTCAGTGGCGGGATGGGGTGACCCCGGCTGTGGACCTCCTACGTAGAAAATGGTCGGAGCAGGTGCAAGTGTTGCCGAGCTCATTGATTTGTTTCCTCCCCGGGTCAGAAGAAGTCAGGAAAATAGAGCCCAGGGACTGCCGTAGAAGCCTAGAGGGCAGCAGAAGCTGCTGCAAACCAGAACCCATCCATCGAAAATAATAAAACACAGCAGGATGTGCTGGGAGAGCATGTCCTCCCGTGCTGGCATTTAGGAGCCATGGAGTGGGAGCCCAGGAATTCAAGGCTGTCTTGGGTGACATACTGAGACCCAGTCTCAAAAAGAAAAAAAAGTTATACAGATTGACTATCTGAAAGGTTTGTGATCAGAAACACTGTGGATTTTTATTTCTTTATGTGTTTGCATATGAATCTACCATGAAGTTCACTTAGGCTTCTTCCGTATCTTATAGACGTGGACTCAAGGTTGTTTAATGTGCCTGCAGTTTGACTGTGACCTATCACTTGAGATCGAGTATGGACTTTTCCATGTGTGGCATCACACTAGATTTTTTTTTTAACTCAGATTTTGGAACATTTTGAGTTTCAGATTAAGGTTCTTCAACAGTAAAAGAATTCTGCTACTTTGTAGGCAAGTGGACCTGCTACTAAAGCGCTGACATCACTGACTGAGTTGCTTTCCTGTCACTGTGACCAAAATACCCGAGGGACATGAGGGCGAGGTTTATCTTGGCTTATTTACACTTTCGGTTTTCATGGTAGAGAAGTGTGGCAGAGTATCTCAGCCTGTGGCACTGGGAACATAAGGCAGCAACTGTTCCCATGGTGGTGGGCCAGGAAGTAGAGAAAGGGGACTGACCCAGATCTGTAACCTGCAGAGACCCACCCTGGTGACCCACTGCTAGCTAGGCCCCCCTCCGTAGATCTCCAGAGCCTCCCAGTTAAAACATGAGCCTGAGGGTATATTCCAGATTTTCCAGATATTTCAGAAAAAAACTGCTTTTCATTTGACTTTTGCTAACCTGTCATTTAGCATTCTTTAGAGAAATTCTCCTTCTCGCATTTTGATATTTGCAAATTCATAAAAGTTGTTGAAATAGCTCAAATCTATCTCATATTCACATGTAACTTTTCCTAAGTCATCTTTAATCTAAAAATTGATTTTGTAGATAAGAGATATTTAAGAAAAACATTCATTGATGCATTTATCAAATAATTTCCAGAATATTCTTCCTTGTAAGTAGTAAAAAAAAGTTCTCATAACCACAATTTTTAAATTTTTGTTCGATATACTTAGCATAAAATAAACTCATCATTTTAATAACTTTTCTTGGCATTTATTAATTATATTATATTATTTTGGTGCTGGGGATCAAGCCAAAGCCTTACACTTGCTGGGCAAAGGTTCTCCTGCTGAGTTCGATGCCCATTCCTTAATCGATTCTAAGTGCACGGCTCAGAAGCACGAAGCCCAAAGGCAGTCCAAGTTTGCCCCATCATCACCACTGGTAATTTCCAGAACAGAAAGGGTTCCTGTGAAGCAATAGTTCACACTTCTACAGCCCCTGGAAAAAATGGCTCTTGCTTCAAATGGGTTAGTCTTGTCTTTGAAACCAGACTTTTAAAGTCTGGGAATAGGTAGGCAATGCAATTCTGATCTGCCTACTTACCTTTGGATACTGTCTAACTCAGGGTGAGCACATATCAAAATCTTACCATGTCTATTTGATGGAGGGCTCCCCCTTTCAGAGACTTTAAACCAAGACCACTCTTAATCAGAATAAGACCTTCTCAAGGAAATTGTTGGAGATGCTTTGTCCTATCACTAGGGGCCATGAAGCTGACAGTAATGTGTGAATCAGTGCACACAGGAAGGGTAGGTATTGGAGTTGAATGGAGGAAATCTTGCTATGCCTAAGGGTGTTCAGATTTTCATAACCTTTTCATTCAAATATTGTAATCATGGTGATTTCGGCCAAAAACTCCCATATCTGTAGCGCTTGATCAAAAGTCTTGCCAATAACCTACCTCAAGAAATAGGCCAGGTGACACAAGACGTGCAGGGACACTTGTAAAGAGTAGAGACATGGACGGAACTTCCGGTTAGTCTCACTCATGTGCTGCTGTGGAATGTGCTGTTTAATATATTTTCACCCCCTTCAAGATAGACTACACAGCCCTAGGATAAATCCTTTAACTCTCAGAAATATTTAAAAGAACAGCAGCCAGGTGATGGTAGGGCACACCTTTAATTCCAATACTCAGAAGGCAGAGGTAGGCAGATCTCTGAGTCTGAGGCCAGCCTGGTCTACAGAGTAAGTTCCAAGACAGCCAAGGCTACACAGAGAAACCCTGTCTAAAAACAAAAATAAATACATACTCAGAGAGGTTTTTTCCCCCTCTTCCCTCTGTCCTATTTTACACAATCCCCATCCTAAACCTTTCGATATTGGCTATCATTCATTGCTTGTCACATTAAATTGTGCTTTTAGGATTTAACAATATAACACCTGCTCAATCCTGTTGTATGGTTTTTAGTTTTCTCCCCAATACAGATAATATAGTTCATTATATTCCTCTGACTTGGCCTCCATCTTGTTTGAGGTGTATGTAGTGTGGATAAAAACTCAGTTATCTGGAGACAGTTGTTGGACAGTGGAATTAACAGTGAGCTGAGCTGTCACAGTGCAGGGAGGAGTAGGGCAGCACGAAGGGCATATGCCAGCTGCAACCACAGCATCGCTTATCACCGGCTCTGCAGCATATGTCGGCAGCTAGACGCCCACATCTGAACACTGAAGCACCAATGAGTTTATCCAAGACAGATAAAGATGGTCTGTAATTCTATGCCTGCTCTGTGGAACAGGAGGGCTTTGTGATGTAGTTTGGTGATCTGGAGATATCTTCTGTGAGGCAAAGAGCCAAACTCTAGAATTCAGAGGCATAACATTCTAACACCCTGGAAGCTGAGGAGAGGGATGACTAGGGAAGTTGAAAGATGTTGAGCCCTACTTTTTTTCTGTGGGATGTGGGATGCCCATTATATACTTATGGATCTATCTTCATTATTGCACTAATTATTTGGCATGTGAAAAGGAGCCGAGGAGGATTAAGGTTGGGATTTAACAAGAGCTGTGATAAGGTAGGAAAATACTATGACCAAGCCTGGATGTGTTGTTCGCAAGAAGTTTATCCCCTCAGCATCTCTTGGTTATCTTACCCCTTAACTTTTTTTTCTTAAATAAGGATTTCTTCACTGGATCCTAGATCATTTATGATTTGGGTCTTTATGTTGGTTGGTAGACATTTAGGATCTTTGATAACTGAGGTCCTTTGGTCACAAGTATCAACCATTGTTTCATTTGTCCCATCTTTCTTCCTGCCCCCTGAGTCTACCACAGAACTTGTCCATGAAATAGGGTTGGGAGGTATAGAGTATGGAAGAGCCTCAAAGTGAGTCAGAAATAAGAGAATGACAAGCTGGGGTGATGAGATGGGAGGGGAGGGTAGAGGGAGTTCAGAGCTGGAATACAGAAAAAGATTAGGGGATATTTCTGAATTTAGTTTCACTTTAGACATGGCAAAAAAAAAAAATGGTGCTTCCACTTTATATTCTAATTCTTTTGTCTTTCAAGTGTTACCGAGGAGTCAGACAAAGGCCTAGAGATAAAACATCAAGAGGTAAATCCCAATTCATTTGACCCCTGTGGGTGAGGTCTCCACAGATCCTGACTCTCTGTCATCACAAAGGTTACTAGAAGTCAGGTGCTCCCAACCCTTGAAGACTGTAATATAAACCAGTGACAACTAAAGAAGAGTCCAGGGCTGTTCCATCTTCTATATGACCTTCCTAAGATAAAGTTCAAGGATATAGAGACAGTGTTCTCAATTCTGTCACTTGTGAGCTTTAATGACCTGTAGAAGTCAGGTCACCCCCATCTTCTCCACAAATAGGCACCAGCCAAGTGGCGAAGATCAAGTGGACTTCAATATAGGACAGCAAGCCAATGGTTACGTTGTACTCAGAGAATTTGCTCTTGAGGTTGCAGGTCACTTGCCCTTCAAAAACCTTCAGCTTCTTATAGGTTGCCCCCTCAACATTCCGCTCTGCTTAATGCTTTGTCTTCCTCCTGCAGGTAAGAGAAAATCCAAGGAAGAAGCTGAGAAGCTGCAGATGCTGCTCTCTATCATGAAAAGGTGACCTCTTGCTCTCTAGCCTGGATGTGATGTTTTCTTAGCCTGGTCTGGTCAAAGGATGAAGGTGGGGAAGTTGACTAAAGAGAGAGACACCATGGAGTGTGTCAGTCCAAGCTGAGAAGCTTGCCAGAGCAGAGAGGGTTCGTGTCTCAAGAGGGAAGAACCACCCATTTTACTCTAGGTCTAGTACTTTTTGCATTTCAGGGCTAACTGGTGCTGGCTTTGCTTGCGTCATGAGAAAAGTGGTTCAGCCAAGACAATAGGCTTGGCGTAAAGAAGCCATTCCGTCCCATCTCTTTCCCAGCCACATCCTTTCAAGGGTAGAGCTCTGGGTCTGGCTGAATTCAGCTGACACACATATCTCTTCAGGTCTCTCTTCCATAAGGCCAGTTCCTGGATACCCTCAGTGAGCATTTTCCCTTAGAATTTCTACAGAATGGGATTAATTCCTAAGAGATGTTGGGGACAACAGCAGGGACACCTAAAGTTCTTAGAATGAGGACCTCATCTCTCATAGTTTGGATATACTGTTTACCGGGCACCATGTTTCTTAGTCCCCCAATAAACTGATTCAGGCTTTCTGTGGTGGGGTGTCATTGGTGGGGCCCATCAGCTAATCACTTGGTGCCTGCCTATCTGCCTGTTTCTTCTAGTTCAGCTTCTCAATAAGGTTGGCAGAAACTGACCCAAGTTTCCAGTTCTCTCTGAGGGCTGTACCCTATGATGGACTGTCTGAGACCCCTCCCCACACTCTCAGCCCAACCAACACACCTTGCCAACTGTAATTTTCCTAGGAAGAAAAGTGGAGTGGTAGACATCAGAAGGTATAGGCCCAGGACTTGTAGGGCAAGGGAAGAGAAACAATCTTTCTTTCTGAGGAGGCAGGTGCCACACTGTCATTAATGGTTGCTATTTCCCTTCCTAGACGGGGCTGGCTTCCTCAGGAAGGAAGTATACGGCGGCTTTTGTGCTCAGAGCCCACCTGCCCAATCTGCAATGCTATGGCTCTGGAAATCCAGCAGTTGCTGGGGGCTGAGGACACAAAGACCTCTCCTATTCCCCTGAGGCCATCACAGAGCCATCTTTCACTGAAGGTATTGTCTCCATCAAAAGTGTCGTTTGACAAGAAGAGTCCAGAGTCCTATTCCCAACACCTCAGAGACGTTTCACCAGAGGTCAGTTTCACAACATCACAATCAACAGATCAGAAATCTTGTTCTCGGTCTCCTGTCCCATCAACTGGTGATGCTAAGATCCAGGATTACAATCCTGATCATCAGCAAAAGCAGGAACCTCAAGAGTCAAGTGTGTCCCAGGATGCAGGCTACCTGTCATCTTCAAGTATGGAAGAGCCTGGGGTTCCTGCAAACCAGCAAAAGAAGAAGAAAAACAAGAAACTTTCCTTGAAGAACAAAGGTCAGCCGCCCTTGAGTGCTAAACTCCTTCCCTTGCCCAGGACCCAGAGCTTCCTGCACCTAAAACAAGATCCCATGCCCTCACATTCCCGTCACTTGCTGTTCCTATGTCCCAAAGGCCCCAAGGTGCCTGTGAGTACAGGAGGATATAAATGCATGCACTGTCACATTGAGCTTTCCCTCGATCTGTGGAGGAGTTCCTGGGGCATCTTGTAGCACACCCCTTCACCACTTCCCATGATTTCAAAGTCCAGAAACCCAATAACCAACAACCATTGAAAAGATGGGCTGTCATCCCTTGGTCTCTAGCATTCACAGAAGGCCACTACAGAGTAGATGACAAGCCCATTCCATGGCTTAGGTTCCACTCTCCCCATCTTCTAGCTTTTATTTTTGTGGGCTTTATACATTGCCTTGAAAGAGTGTGGTAGGGGACTGGGGATGAAATCATACTGAAACATTTGTATGCCATCTCTAGATTTCTTTCTATAGTGTATCTTCTGCACAATGGGTTTGAGTCTGCCTTTAGAGACCTTTCCACAACAGAGGATGGAGTGGGGGGCGGGGGGCTATGGGGCTTTCTCACTCAATTACTCCTTTATCTGCATTGGCTAAAATTCCTCCACTCCACTCAGTACCAGGTTCTTCCCCACATTTTCAAACTTGGACATTTCCATGGAGAAGTTCAGATTGATGTCCCAATTCTGGCCAAGTGTGAAGTCTTGGTGTGACACCTGTGAATACAACAACTGTAGCCTCAGTGGGGCTCGCCACTCTTCCAGAGAGCTCTGTAGACACAGAGAACCACACAGTGCAAACACTGAGATGTGTTATCTGCCTTGCCATATCCAGGCATCTCCCTGATTAGAAGCCATTTCATGCCTCAAGAGGTAGCAACTTTGTCCTAGAGTGTGCTGGCTGGGCTTCCACCTCCAGAAGTGGTTGAAATGACAGGTTCCATAGTTATCACTAGAACTGTTCCCAATAGATATGGTTGTTCCTGTCCCTTGCTGAACTACTAGTAGTCCCTATCCTTGAAGCAACACAACCCTGGTCTTTGGTGAGTTTTTCTCAGCCTGAGGCTTAGCAGCCCTTGATGGTGACCTATACTGATCTATTGCAGCAACAGGGCTAGTCCATAGCTGACTGATTAGACTGAAACATTGTGTCAGGGCCCCATAGATTGCGTGTAGTGAGATCTGCCAGGGCACCATCCCGCCTCCATCTATAACTTCAGGGACTAAAAATCACTGCTGTGTTCTAGGAGCTCTGCCAGCAACTTGATTCTGTTCTTCTCTGGAAAACAAGTCTGAGACATATATAGATAGTAATCAGCCCCCTGCTTAGACCAGACTTGCTGAACACTGGCAGGGCTTAACCAGCAGCAACAGAGTCACGAGATGTTGTTAGCAATGACCCTTAAATGCCTAAGCCTTGTCTCAGGGAACCATTGAGAAACTGGAAACAAGATTGCTTTCCTACCAGGGTTGTCTGCTATTTTGTAGGTCTCTCTGGGCTATTTCCCTGGCAAACCTAGCCAATATACAACTACAGAGATGGAGCCTGAGCCCACCGGAATTTCTGATTCAGTCTTATTTTAATAGTGGCATGCTAGGTCGTAGCCATGTGTTCAAAGGGGAGGGACTGTATTCCAGACTGAAGTACAGCTGTGGACATGTTCCTGATGGTCTACACTCACTCAAAGCATTTATCATTCCCAAACTAAATTTCAACCTGAAAAAGAAATTCCTAGAGATACATTTGGAGAAGTTTCATTGAGATAGAAGACAGGGAACACTTTTTGCCCAAAGACTATCTCTATACAGGAGACCTCTGGGAATCTAAACAAGCAAAGATAAGCATTGCTCCAAGACTCTTGTTCCACCAGGACCTCCAAGTCCCTTAGATCTAGGGAGATCTTGAAAAAAGAGTTTTCAGCTGAAGTAAAGACAGTGGCATGGAGTCAAGGGCAGCCTAGAATGAACGCAGTGTCCTAAGAGTCTCCCCCCGGAGCTTCTGACAACTCCCAATCCAGTCAGGACACAATAGAGTCCCAGGTTCTTTGTGGGTAGGTGGGAGGTCAAAGTGAATAACCCAACTCAAGAGCCCATTGACCCCTTAGATCAGGGTGAAGTTCAGTCCTTACCTAAGCAGGGAAGACAGAGGACCTAGTGGAATTCACATCAGCCAAGAATCACAGAGAATAAATACACACTTTGGTAAGGTTCATCTGCCAGTAGGTTTCTAAGCAGAACCCTAGGGCCACTCAATTTCCCATTGGGTCTTTAGGATCTTTCTCAGGTAGAATTTTAGTTTAAGCAAGTTAGTTACCTTTAGCGAATAGAGACTGGTGAGCCCTCCATCAGTAGAGCCTCCATCTCTATCCTCCCTCAGTTTTCAGGTCCAAACCAACATTTTCACCAGTTTCTTCACTGGTTCCCAGAGCATCTTTCTGGATTCCTCTGTGGCAAATAACCAAATAAAAACGATCTTCATAGCCATTCGACTTAAACCAAAAGATCTCATCAGAAGGTTCTTGAGAATGCCCACCCTAGGGTACCCAGCCCTTACAAGGTCAGACCTTACAATGCCAACTTATTGGGCCATCAACTGCTGGGCCAAAATTTGTTAAGTCCAGTATTCGAAGGTGCTTCCTTTTTTTTAAGATTTAGTTATTTATGATTATGTATACAATGTTCTAAATTGAAGTATGTATGCCTGCACACCAGAAGAGAGCACCAGATCTCATTATAGATGGTTATGAACTACCATGTGGTTGTTGGGAATTGAACTCAGGACCTCTGGAAGAGCAGCCAGTGCTCTTAACCTCTGAGCCATCTCTCCAGCCCCCGAGCTTCCTTTTTTAAATAGAAAAATTTCAAGGTGGAATTGTTCCAGGCCATGCTGTAGAGGGCGAGACTTGGCAGGGCTGAGAGTGAGAGGGTCTGGTAAGGGGATATACTCACTAGAGTTCCACCTTTCCAGCACCCTCGGAACCTGAAGTGGAAAGTAAGATGACATTCTTTTCACACTGGGTTAACCCTGAAGTGAAATATGAAAGACAGGAGGAACCCATGATCCTCCATCAGTCTGAAACAGAGACCAAACCCAATACTCAAAAGCCTGAGAGGATTCAGACTCCTGTCAGATTCTAAGCAGTAAGAGCTGGCGGAGAGAAGACTACACAGGACCCGAAAACCAAGCTTCTCCACGTTAAGAACATCTGACTTTCCTCAACTCCAACAGTGCCTGCACAGCTCCAGGAACACTCCTTCTGCCCGACCAACCCTGGGCCCCATGGCTACTCCCACAACTGCTTCAAAAATCGCAAATTGAATTGTGTCACCCGGCTAAGAAATCAATGTTAGATCTCTTCTCACCTCAGCAGAAGGCCCTGGTTTACACAGAGAGGATAAGCGTTAACAAGCAAAAAAGAGTTTGTAGGCTCTCAAAACACCCTCCCCAACAAAGGCTGTCAACTGTCATTTCTACTCCCATGCAAGAAAGCTATGGTACTCTCCAAATATACTCTATAGCTATAAAGCAGAGAGTCACCTGTATTTTTTTTTGTCTTCATTGTTGTACGTGATAAAGTAGGAAACGCTCTCCATGTGGTATGGGTGCTTAAGTCTTCCTTTCATTCTGATGGGTCAGCATATAAATGTGCTATGTAGGATATCACATCTACATATGATTAAAGGGACTTGTGTGAGGGAAAGAAGGTCCCCCGCTTAAAGTACACTGGAGATATAGATCCAGCTTAAATTCCCACAAAGAACTACTCAATTCTAAATAACTAAATAACTAAAAAAAGTTAGCTGCCTAACTTTTCTTTTAAAAAGGCTCAATCTGTCCCTGTGTTCATTTCTCCCTTCTGCAATTTATTTATTCTGCTGGCTCCACACAAATTAACAGTCCATGTACTTCAAAAACTTAATAACATATTTTGGAAGTTAGAAGGAAAGAAAAGAAGGAATGTAGGAAGGAAAGAAAGGAAGTGAAAAGAAAAAAATGCCCAAAGAAGCCAGTGAGCACAGGACACTAGGAAATAATATCAGTGTGGTAGCCAGGACAGTGTAGGACCTGGAAACCAGGGGAGAAAAGCAGTTCAAGCAGAGACTTCTCAACCAATTGAAGAGCAGCCAATCAGCAGGTGAGACGAGGGGTCAACACAGACTGTCAGATTGAACAATATAGAGATCCTTCATAGTCTTGAGAATAGTCTCAAGAAACAGATAAGACTTGCAAGGCTGGGCAGTAGTGACACACTCCTTTATCCCAGAAATCAGGAGACAGAGGCAGGAGGATCTCTGAGTTCGAGGTCACCCTGGTCTACAGAGTGAGTTCCAGGACAGCCAGGGCTACACAGAGAACCCCTGTCTCGAAAAAAAAAAATCTTGTAGATCCATAGCAAAGCAGTTGATGACTGCAAATACAATTAACTCCTTGGAGGACTTTTGTTTCATAAAATTACAACCGAAGGTAGGGGCGTGGGGTCCACAAAGAAGGCTTTTTTGTTTTGCTTGAGTTTATTGAGTAGAATGCAAGGGGTAGCGAGGTAGGGTATTGACTGACCTCCAAGGGTGGTGGTGGTTTGTTGGTTGGTTTTAAAGATAGAAAACAGGTAATTGGCAGGAGATGGCAAAGGTTGTCAAGAGAGGTAAACCGATGATTTGAGAAGGGAGTGAAGAACTTCTAGGAGGAAGAGAATAAGCACCCACCCGAAAGAGCGGTATGAACGAAGGCTGGAGAAGCAAAGCTTCTTCCATATGTGAGTTAATGTAGGCAAAGACCAACAGGGAGGAGGGAGTGATTGGAAAGAGCCTTGGCTTTGAGGGGAAATGGCCGATTGGACAACCAAAGCTGGAGATCTGGAGGTGGTAGTTTCCGGAGGTTACCATGGAAAGTTTCTATCCGTAGCTAAGGAGTTGGAGGCAATGAGACCCCAGGTGGGTAGAAAAGATGGAGCTGCTGATCACAGGTGTAAGGCAGGTATTTTTGAAACTGGAGCAGCAGGAGAGATCTCAGAGGAAGCTCTGAGTCCATGGAGCTGGAGAAAGAGCTGAGACTGGAGACCCAGAAACAGGATGGGGCATCCTACACTCAGCAATGGGTCAGGGAGGATTTGAAAGTGAACCAGAGGTTGAAAATTGGGAAGCAGGAAGAAGAGGCCACTTTTGAGTGCATGGGGTGAATCCTGTCAGCCACCCAATATTCCCCAGAAAGCAAAATGTCTGCTGTGTCTTGATAGCCTACCTCAGAGGAGAGCTGAAGCCAGGGTAGGAAGCACTGGGCTTTCCTGTGATGTGGTATGAGGCAGGGGTGGATACCCTTGGTTCATAAGTAAATCCAGGATATGCCACCATCCCAGTAAATCAAGAGGAAGTGGTAATGGGAGTTGCTTCCTCTCAAAGGACCCTGCTATTTAGTACAATTTGTTGTTAGCAGGATGCAGAAAACCCAGATGGGAGAAAGTATGGGTGTGTGTGTCACACCTCCCCTCCAGTGGTGATTCTATGCCTAAAGGAAGGAAGGCTAGCCCTTAGTTGATCCTCAAAACAGAGAAACACATGGCCCAGGCCTGTTGAGCCAACACACTCCAGGTGTTTTCCTGAAGCAACCCAAAGATCAAGGAGGTCTTGTGACAGGCATCCTCTCTGCCCACTGGGTGATAGGCAAAGAGCCACAGACCTAGGAGACTAGCAGGAGGCCTGGATGAGGGATGGACTGACTCAGGTGGGAAACCGAGTTAACGAGCACACTTCCTAGGTTGACAGTGTGGGTTCTTCCCATGCCTCCTCCTGGATGTCATCTGGCCTCTATTTCATGGAAAAATTGGACAATTGATCCCCAGGAAGTTTTTTAAAATTTTATTTAAATTTTTTCATAGAGTGTATTTTGATCATACTTTTCCCTCTCCCAACTTCTTCCATATCCTTTCTACTCACATATTGCTACCCATACATTTATGGTACCTATGAATTAGGGCACCACTCAGCCCTTATCAGAGAAGGTGGTTCTTGTAGTAGATGATAATTAACAAAGAGATCCAGAACTGGATAATGTGGAGAGAGAGAGAGAGAGAGAGAGAGAGAGAGAGAGAGAGAGAGAGACACTTTGGAGCACTCAGCCTTAGGATATCTTTATTCAAAAACAAAAACAAAACAAAAAAAACTCACTCCCTTAATGCTCGGGGATCTATGGGGAAGAGGAAGCAGAAAGATTGTAAGAGCCATAGGCAGTGAATAACTCCAAGGAAACATTGTCTTCCCCATGAATTCGTAACCTTTGCACCGCCCCACCAGGCTCCATCCTAGAAGGAAGGTCACAAAATACACAGAACACAGGAGTGTGTGTGTGAGGATTGCGTGTGTGAGGGTTCATTTCCTCACGTTTGTCACCACAGCCTCTTGCCACTGAGCAACTGGGACACCTTGAGCAGGGGCAGAGATTCCCTGCCCCTACTCAGAACCTCAGCTTCTGGGAAATCTCTTGACTCCAGAGCCCCTACTCACCCTCTCACATTGTGCTTTGCGTAGAACAGTTGGCTCCCAAATTCTCATTACCTTAGAATCTTACCTATCAAAGGTCTCTACTACCCTCAACACCCCTCTCCACTGATATCTTACCTTTCCTTGCACTGAACAAGCTGAGTCCCTAGAAATATGGTAATGGGTGATCATAGTTTGTAAGACTATTCACATTGTGTTTTAACTTCTTAAAAAAACAGTTTAAGATTTTCAGGAAAACATTGGAAAATACGAAGTTCCCGCTAACCCTTTCCTGCCCCTGCCAGATCCCTTTATTATTACTTTTTGAGTAAGTGTGGCATCTTTCTAACCATTGAGGAACTGATTTTGATGAATTACCACCTTGTACATTACAATTAATTTTTTGTTTTTGCATATCTTGTTTTTTTGTTTTTTTTTTTTTTTAGACAGGGTTTCTCTGTGTTGCCCTGGCTGTCCTGGACTCACTTTGTAGACCAGGCTGGCCTCGAACTCACAAAGATCCGCCTGCCTCTGCCTCTGGAGTGCTGGGATTAACACCTGGCTCATTTTTGTTTTTTAAGATCACTGACTACTGATTTAGACATCTTTACAAAGGACAGTAATTGTCTTGGCAAAATAGGGAATAAATACGCCAAAGGTGAAGGTGGAGGAAGGGAAAGGGGCAGGAATCCACTGGGAAATCTGGTAAGAGTCACCTAGGAGCTGACAGAAGAGAAGGGGTTGGGGGTGCTTGGCACAGTGAGAATTCCCAAGCCGTTGAAATGGCGAAGGGAGAACTCCGGAAGATCCTGGAGTAGATGGTGGTGAGTGAGACGCCTGCAGGCTTCTTTGTAGAGGACTGGGAGGAGTCCAGCCTCTGGAGAGCCTGAGTGTTAGGTACAGAGGGATCTCGTTATAATGCATAACCATTGCTGAAGACACACATAGCACAGTCTTCATAAATTCTCTGGAAAGTCTTCATGTATTGTTAGCAGCAGACCAAGGGCTGCAAAGGCCTGTTGAAGATCCTTTTGTCTAGCTTTTGCCTAGGACTTCACCACATTGGCAAGGCTCTCTTGTGGATTTTCTACTGCAGGCTCAGCTATGAAGTCTTGGTGTCACCTTGACGTTTTTTGTTTTGGTCCTGTTTTAAGAAAAGGTCTCGCTGTATAGGCTGGTCTCTAACTCATGATGACCCTGCTTATCCTCCTCCCTACTGGGATCACAGGTGTGTACCACATCCTGATTGGGCTGAATGGCAGCTGCCACTCATGTGTTAGTACCGCCTACCTTGGGCCACTTCCACTGATCAGAGGTTCTTATTTGTGTTACACATGCTATGGTTTTCTTCTTCTTCTTCTTCTTCTTCTTCTTCTTCTTCTTCTTCTTCTTCTTCTTCTTCTCCTTCTCCTTCTCCTTCTCCTTCTCCTTCTCCTTCTCCTTCT
>CAJQZJ010032188.1:19752396-19816153 GCA_907164525.1 Lophiomys imhausi
CTCCTTCTCCTTCTCCTTCTCCTTCTCCTTCTCCTTCTCCTTCTCCTCCTCCTCCTCCTCCTCCTCCTCCTCCTCCTCTTCTTCTTCTTCTTTAATTTTTAATTTTGTGAACTTCACATCATGCACCCTGTTCCAGCCTCCCCTCAGACCCACCCTCAACCCTTGCAACCTCTCCCAACAGAAAAAAAAAATATCATTGTGGAAGCTGTGGTGTGTCTCAGTGAGTGTCTCACAATATTCCCTTTTGTCCACACTTTTTTGCTTGCAAATGTTCACTACAATGACTTTCTGGTCTGGTACCAGGCCAGAGTCTTCTGCTATTTTGTCAATACTGGAACCTCACTGGTACTCCTCTCAGATATTCTGTTATTGTCCTGTGTCATGGAGATCCTGTAGTTTTGGGTCTGTGAAACTGGCCTCTTCATACACTCCAGCAGTTCATCCATGGGGTGGGCCAACTCAAAGCCCTGGTTCTGGGCCTGCAACTCCCAAATCCAGGGCCAGTTTTACTGTGCTATCAAAGAAAGGTGCAGGGTCTGCTTTCCCGTGTGCTGCAGCAGGTAAGGGGCTGGACCAGATCTCATCTCACGTCCTCATCAGGGCCAACTCTCCCACCTGCTACTTGTGGTCAGGGCAAAGGGAGGGGGAGGGGATCTCTCCTTGCCAACACCACCACAAAGCAGACAAAATGTAGGGCTGGCTCTCCTACACTCCCTCAGGGCTGGCTCTCCCACTCTCATACCCTCAGGTCCAGCTCAACCACAATCTCCACATCCAAGGCCAGGTACTGTGCTGCCCAGTTGAAGTGCAGGGCCTGCTCTCCCGAGTGCTGCAGCTGATGAAGGACAGGACTAGCTCTCCTGCTCTCGTGACCCCAGGGAAAGATCTCCCACCAGCTACAGGTGATGAGGGATAAGGGAGACGATGGTATCTCTCCCTCATCCATGCTACCACAGGGAGATGAGTGGTAGGGCCAGCTCTCCCAAGCTCACATCCTTGGGGCCAGCACACTCCCAAATCCTGAAATATGCAAGGCCTGCTCTCCCAAGTGCTGCAGTTAGTTAGGGTCAGGGTTAACTCTCCTGTTCTCATGCCTCTAGGGCCAGTTCTCCCATGGTGCCCAGGTTGGGGATGCCCAGTTCTGCACAGTTCTCAGACATTAACATGTCCCAGGTGGCAGCCCAGACCAAGGATGTCCATTGGCTTCTTTTGGTAATGGACCCTAGCTGCTGAAGGGCCATGGACCCAAATATGGCTCCTGTTGACAACAGAGTTACTCACATCAGGTTGTTCCTCACTACCCTCAAGTCTCCAGTTCTGCCTTTCTTTGTTGTGCCCACTGTTTCTCTTTTTCTTCTATTTCTCCATCACTTACTTATTCTTCTTAGTGGTGCCCAGGATCTCTGAGTGTCTTGTCTCAGGAGTGGTCTCAGAATGCTATGCCCCACTTGTGCATTGCACATTATGGTGCCTGGCAGGGGTCATCTCCAGCATGGTCTGACACCCAGGCCTGTGTGGCACTAGACTGATGTTCATCTCAGGTTAGCTCCCTGTCCAGGCCCCATGGTACCAGTCTAGTGGTTGTCTAGGGCTCACTCCTTATCCAGCTCTCCCAAGTGGCCATCTGTCTGGGGTCCATGGTGCCAGGCAGGGTACTTCTAGTCTCTAGCTTGCTTCCTGTTCTGGGAGCCCATCTGGACTTGCCTTGTGCTGGACCAGTGGTCATCACAGGCTAGTGCCCTGTCCAGGTTCCCCGGCACTGAACTGGTGGTGGTCTCAGGCTTGCTCTTTTCAGGGAATGTTAGGCTACTATTTATTCAGATGTTCATAGGTCAGAACACTGAATGTAGACATAGCTTCTCTCCTCTCTGCTACCTATTGATGCACATGTGACATAGCAGCTACATATGCAATGTGTCTAGGGGCGGGAGTTTTCTTTCTTTTTTAATCTCTAAGTTTTTTGTTATAGTTTTTCTTAATTCTTGAGAGTTTCACACATGAAAAAATTGATCATATCCACCCTCATTTTACCCCTCTTATACCCCCAACCTGGGCACCATGGGAGAACTGGCCCTAGAGGCATGAGAGCAGGAGAGTTAACCCTGACCCTAGCCAACTGCAGTACTTGGGAGAGCAGATTTCAGGAGTTGGGAGTGTGCTGGCCCCAAGGATGTGAGCTTGGGAGAGCTGGCCCTACCACTTGTCTCCCTGTGGTGGCATGGATGAGGGAGACATGCCATCGTCTCCCTCATCCTTATATCCCTAATATATCCTCTCTCAACTTCATATCTTTGTTTTATTTTGTATTTCACTAAGACTAATTAGTGTGCTTCCTATATGTGCATGGGTGCGGGGCCATGCAGGAGAGTGTGGGAAAGCTAACAATGGCCCAGCCTCTAAAAATAATGATCTTGCCATCCCTAACAGCTATTAACTTCCAAGAGCAACTCGGTGAGGGGTGGAGCCTGGAGGGAATCTACCCCATCTATGCCAGGATTTTGGCTGGCTTGGTCTTGCACAGGTCTTGTATAGGTAGCCACAGTGGCTGTGAGTTCACGACTGTGAGCCGTGCCACATCCCAAAGACAGCACTTCAGAGCGGTCCTCCTGTCCTCTGGATTACATTCCTTCCATCTCTTCTGCGATGTTCCTGAGTCTTGTGCTAGGGGAGTGAGTACTGACGTCCTATGTAGGGCTAGGCACTCAGTCTCTTATTCTCCTCACTATGACCAGCTGTGCATCTCTGTTTTGACTGACGTCCTCTACCAAAAGCATTTTCTTTGACTATGGTCGAGAGCTGCTCAAGTCTGAGGGTGTAAGCATCAGTAATAAGAATGCAATTTGACAGCCGGGCGTGGTGGCGCACGCCTTTAATCCCAGCACTCAGGAGGCTGAGGCAGGCAGATCTCTGTGAGTTTGAGGCCAGCCTGGTCTACAAAGTGAGTCCAGGACAGCCAGGCTGTTACACAGAGAAACCCTGTCTTGAAAAACAAAACCAAAAAAAGAATGCAATTTGACATCATGAGTCTACTGGTTACATTTTTGTCACTGTGATAAAATACCTCCCCAAAAAAAGTCATTTGGGAAAAAACTAAATTTTGGCTTGTATTTCCAGAGGGGGTTCAGTCCAACACAATAGTAAAGGCAGGAGCGTGAGGTGGGCCTGGCAGTCAGGGGCCTGGGTGATTGCATTTCACGCACATACATGAAGCCCAGAGAGAGAGCAGGGAACAGGGCCAGGTTATAAAGCAGCCAAGACCACACCCAGTGACCTACATCCTCCTCCAGCAAGACTCTGACTCCTAAAGGTTCCTTAGTGTTCTCAAACAGCCCACCAGTTGGGGACCATGTGTTCAAACACATGAGCCTATTAGGGGAGACATTTAAAGCCACAACAAGGACCATTGTGCAAAATAACAACAGCAGGTTCTACCCTAGTGCCTACGGCCTCCCTATCTGTGATCTTTTTGTCTTTTTTTTTAATTTTGAAGCTTCATTTTTATGTGTATGCATGCTTTGGCTGCACACATGTCTGGGTACCTTGTATGTGTCTGGTGCACAAAGGCTAGAAGAGGGTGTTGGGTCCCCTGAGACTGGAGTTATAGGTGGTTGTGAGCCATCACGTGGGTGCCTTTGTTTCTTGAGACAAGTATCACTATGTAGCTCAGGCTTGCCTTGAGCTCATCGTCTTTCTGTCTCAGACTGGGATCACAGACATGTGCCACCATGCCTAGCTTAACAGTATCCTTAGGAAAATATATTTTTAAAAGTTATAATATTTTAAACTACTTCTTTGAGAGTTTCATGCATTTATACAGTATTTTTTGATTATATAAACTCTCCACAGGAGGGAATTTTGTTCCTGATGCCGTAATCCTAGTCCATGTCTATGGAGCCCAATGCTATTGTTATTTTTCTAAACAGTGTCTGTGAGTTCATGTCTTCTAAATATTCGTGCTCATACCTGTAGATGTAGGCTGTTCTTAACCTTGGCTATGAACAAGAAGCTTCTTTTTGCAGCAGAAACAAGTCAAAGCTGAGATTTACAACTGGTGAAAGGGCTAGGAGTGAGGCTGAGTGCTCCAACCTAAGTGGGGTGCTCCATTCAGTGAATGAGTGCTCCATCCCTAAATGGAATATCTGTCTTAACTGTCCCCATGACCACTACCACCGGGACTCAGGAGATGGAAGGGATGTAAGATGGGGAGGAGTGCTGGGAGATGCCGTCTTCTGAGCACGGTGTGCCTGTCACACTCATGTGCTCATAGCCACTCTGCGGCTGCGTGCACAAGACCCATACAAGATGGAGGTAGATGGTCTACAGGCCCCTCCCCTTACTGAGGAGCTGTTAGTGGTTGGTAGCTGCTGGGGAGAGAATCACTCCGAGGATGTGGTCCCTGGGTGAATTCCCGTGGTCCACTGGATTGCCCCCACAAACCTACACACATACGGGAAACACTACCTGAATATAGTAGGTAATTTAAAAAAAAAAAAAAGACAAGCGCCTGTCTCCTGCCCCACTACGTGGCGGGCTGAAGACACCCGGAGGCCCACCTGCAGCTGGAGCCACTATGGTGTCCAAGTTATACTGTGGAGAGAAAGGAGCTGAACTGCCCATGCAAGGCCTGATGTGAGTAGCCTGCCCTGCCACCTGAGGCTACAGTGAAGTCCTTCCTGAGCTGCCGCTGAGGGCCATGCCCAGGTCTGTGGCCATCCAGCAAGAGTCTGTGTTGATGTCCAACGTCCGTGGCTCATATTACACTAAAGCCCTGGTTTGGGCTGCCTCCCAGAACCATGTGCAAGGGCTGTGCAGAACTGATCCCATCCCTTGCTGGCTTCAGCACTGGGATAGTGGTCTCTGAACCTCTCCTGGGAGGCTCAGTAGAGCTGGCCCTTGTGGTAGTGCTGTGAGTGAGCTACCTTGCCACTCATCAGCCCTGCCACAGTGTGAGTGAGGGAGAGATATCTTCCCCTTCTATGACCCTTGCCACCAGAGGCTGGCAGGAGAGTTGGTCCCAGGGTCACAAGAGTGAGAGATTTGGCTCTGCTCCTTTTGGCTGCAGTACTGGGTGTGCTAGTGGACCAGTGCCGGAGAGCTCGCCCTGGTGCTGTGAGTATGAGAGAGCTGGGGGCTGAGCAACTCATCTACCACTCATACGCAGATCCAGGGCTTTGAGTTGGCCCATGCCAACACCTATCCCATCTATGATCCACTGAAGGGACTGGTCCTGCAGATCCAAAGCCATGCAGGATCTCTATGACACAGGGATGCAGGATCTCTATGACACAGGGCAGTAATAGGAGTCCTGGTGAGGATCCAGATAGTGCAGCAGAAACCAGAGGCCTCAAAACAGACCAATGACTCATTGCAATGAGCATTTGCAAGTAAAGAAGTGTGGACAAAAGGGTATACTGTGGGACACACTGTCACAGCTTCCATGGCAAGATTTTTTTTTGTTTGTTTTAATTCTTTATTTTTATTTTATTGTTATTCTGTTAGAGGGGAGGTTGCAAAGGCAGATAGATACGAAGGGACTGGGAGATGAACAGGATTGGAGTACATGATGTGAAATTCACAAAGAATCAATAAAAAGTTAAAAAAGACATGAAGTTAGGAGGGGGGCTTGCATTTGTGTATATATGTGAAGTTCTCAACAATAAAGCTAGGCATGGTGACACACACTTGGAATTCCAGCAATGGGGAAGAGAGACAGGTCAATTCTTGAGGCTCTCTAGTCCATCAATCTAACTTAATTAGCAGTCTCCAAGCCAACAAAGAGATTATCTATCTCAGAAAAAAAGATCTGAAATTGACCTCTGGTCTCCACATGCATGTTCACATACCTGGTATACTCACACAAACACACATCCACACAAGCATGTGCACACACCTGGTGTACTCACATGAACACACACTCACACAAATTTTTAGTGCTAAATATCCATATTAGAAAAGATTTCAGAACAATAATCTCTATCACTAAAATAAGAAGGAATTAAATTTTACCCAAAGCAGCAAGCAGACAAAAAAAAAAAAAAAACAAAGAGTGAAACAAACTGAAAGCAGAAGAAAAAAAAAAAACCAGAAAAAGTCACTGAAAAGTTTGGTTTCTTGAAACAATAAAACTAATTTTATCTACTGAGGGGGTGAAATTTACCAGTGTGAGGAATGGAAGGGAAGACATTGCTATAGGAATGAACACAAACATTGTTGTGGGTTGCACTGAAGAACTTAGATGTGGCAGGCAAGTGACTGCAGGCTGTAGGGTAATATGCTTCATTCTCTTCCTGGTAACCTGATTACCCTTGGTTGGTTAAAGAAATTAAAATTGATGTTAGTAGCCGTTTCATGAAAACAGTAATTCAGGTGGTCTCATTGATGGATCCTACCAAGTACCTGGGGAAACACTAATGCCATACAAACTTTTCTAGAAAATGGAAGATGTAGGAAAACTTCCCAGCTAATTTTTTTTTTTGAGGGGAGGCAGGCACGAGATAGGGTCTCTCACATATCCAAAACTCTTCAATTTATTCTCTGGCATATTTTTAGGACAAGGGCAAAAAGCAGCCCCATCTTGTGAGATTCTTTGCCAATATATCACAAGAACTATCTCTAGGCAACTTACTAATATTCTTCCCCTCTGAACCTCTTGAGCTGGGCCTCATACTCTACATCCCTCTCAGCACCGTCTTGAGGAATGAACTAATTAAATTATTACTTGCATTTATATTATATTTAATTGGTCAGTGGTAGTGTTAATCCTTAACCCACCATTATAAATGAGCACACAGATACCACATGGATTTTAACAAGAATAGGCCTGGATTGTGAAATCTTAGCCCATCTAAACTAGCTCTTAGTTCTATTTCTCAAATATGACCATATATATATATATATCCTCTTGGACTGCTATTTTCCACGCTATGTTGATGTTCCAGACCACGTGGAATGATCTCCTTTTCTCTAACCCATCGTGTGTGTGTCTTCCTTCCTGCTCCTGGCTTCTTCCCATCAACCTCTCTGTTTCAGAAGCCCACGTGCCTTAGTCCTGCCTCTGTCTTTGCCCAATCTCAGGCCCCAGCATTTATCTAACCAATCAGAGACAATGTAAGTAACAGACAGCAAGCAGGACCAATTAATTAACATTTAGAATGCATAACATCACTCCATCACTATCTTCCAGTGTTCCTACTGGGATAACCCATTAAACACTGCCTCCTGCCCCTGCCCAACCACTGAACAAAGTATACCTGAATTTTTATGGAAAGGCAAAGAGACGAGACTAAAATAATGTGTGTGTATGTGTGTGTGTGTGTGGTGATTTTACTATATTGATTTTAGATTTACCATGTTAATCCAAACACAGAATTCAGAAAAAGATAACAAATCAATGAAGCAGAATGGAGAGATTATTAAGGAAATTACAAATAGTTTCTACAAATTAAAAATAGAATTCATAGCAGTGGCAGTCTGGGAGGGAGGGCTGGCCCTGCTCTCACAGGCTGCCTGAGGCCCAGACTGACTAACTCAGCAACCTTCCAGGCCTAGATTCAGGACTTTGAGCTGTCCCACCCCAACATCTACCCCATCTATGAGCTGCTGGAGCATGTGAAGGGGCTGGTCCTGCAGAACCAAAGCTTCAGGATCTTCATAACACAAGGCAACAACAGGATATCCGAGAGGAGTCCTGATGAGAATCCAGTATTGATAGAGTAGCAGAAGGCAGAGGCCTCAATCCAGACCAATGACTCACTGCAATGAACATTTGCAAGCAAAAGGGCATACTGTGGGACACACTGTAGCTTCCAATGCCACTATGACAAATGAATATGGAGAGGCAGGAAAGATGGAGGAGCAGAGTGGTTTAAGCAAGGTGGAACTGGAGATGAGACAGCTGTGACAGATGTGAGAGAAGGCTGCCATTGGTGGGGGAACAGGTCATTCATGGCAGTGGCAGCCTAGGAGGGAGGACTGTGAGAGAAGGCTGGATGGTGTGCAGCAGTCTGGATCTTACAGGGACTCAGACTCTGAGCAAGCTGCCCAGCCACACCATCGTCCTGGCTCTGAACAGGGACAGGATGTTCAAGATGAAGAATGGTCCATTTACTGAACTGGACCTCCTCGAAAGACCTCCATAGTCCTTACTTCTCCCAGAGGCCATGCTGGTCCATGGCTGTGATTTAGCAGAGGGATTGTGTTGATGTCCCCAGGCCGTATTGCCACCTGAAACCAAGCAAAGATCCTTAGCACGTGCTGATGCTGGAGACCATGTGGATGTGTGTGGTCCTTGCTTTTGCCAGAAACCATGTAGAAACCCAGGATCCATCCTCCTGCTGACTGTAAAGAGCAAGGAAGCTACTCTTGCAGGGGTATCTATGACTGCAGATACACAGTTGACAGAAAGGGACATAGAAGGCTTCTGTGATGACCCTTACCTCCACCTCACCCCCCCAAAAAGAAGTAACAGCCTAAAAATGAAGCCATCAAAGAGAACTCTTAAAATTGTGATAAGGATGCTGAAGTGTAGCTCTCCAGAACTGATGACTTCTGGTGGGGTACAGGTGGGGAAGGACTCAGCTTTCTTACGGGATGGCCACTGGGAGTTTGACCATGTTACAGTGAGTACACGGACAACACAAAATGAGCTTGTTTTTCTTTCCCTTTTTCTTTTTTTTTTGGGGGGGTAGGTCACAAACGCAGATGTGGGAGGACTGGGAAGTGAGTGTGATCAGGGTGCATGAGGTCAAATTCACAATAAAAATATTATGTTGGAAAAAGAATAGAATTCACTGGAGACAGAATCTTTTCCCTTACAAAGTGTACTGGGATAGTTGGAAATACGCATACAAAAGAAACTAACACTCACAATAAAACAGAAGTGTGAGGAGAGAGTGAAGGATGGCACACTGAGAAAATGTCATCTTCCTTTGCCATTTGCATTTGTACTATGTACCTGTATGCTAGCTTTTCTGTTTTAAAAAAATCAACAGTCAGCTGGACACCTTTAATCTCAGCCCTTCAGAGGCAGAGGCAGGCAGATGTCAAAGCTAGCCTGGTCTCCATGGTGAGCTTCAGGCCAGCCAAGACTGTGGAGTGAAACCCTGTCGCATCGGTGCTGGTAAGTGAAATAAAGCAAATGCAGAGGTCCTCCAGCATTTGCTTTCCAGCCATCCTCTGGTACAGAGAACCAACATTTTTCACTGCCAAAGGAACTCTGGGGCTCATTCCTTGGTGTTCTGGATTTGTTAGAGGTTTGGGACAGTTCTCATCCTAAAACCTACCGTTTTAGTCTGAACTCCAGTGTTGCTATCCCAGAAGTCAAGTCTGACCTTACCAATCCCATTGGACCATTTCCTGAAGTTTTTTTTTGTTTTTGCTTTGTTTTTTCATTTACTCTATGTATGTGTAGCCTTGAACCCACTGGCATAGGAAAAGACTTTCTGAACAGAACACTGTTAGCACAGGAACTAAGATCAACAATAAATGGGACCTCATAAAATTGAGGAGCTTCTGCAAGTTAATACACACCATCATTCAGACAAAGCAACAATGGGAAAAGATTTTTACAAAGTACACACTTGATAGATATTGGCAAATATCCAAAATATATAAAGAGCAGAAAAAAAACCAAAACAATAATGAAAAACAAAAAACCCCCAAACCAAGATCCCCAAAACCCTAGATATCAAGAAAACAAACAACCCAATTTAAAAATGAGGTACAGATCTAAACAGAAAATTCTCAATAGAGGAAACTCAAATGGCTGAAAAACACTTAAACAAATGTTCAATGTCCTTAGTCCCCAGGGAAAGGCAAATCAAAACTACTTTGAGATTCCAGAACAAGACAAGTGATGGCTCATGAGGGCAAGGGTGTGAAGTAAGGCGACACTCACACACTGCTGGAGGGAGTGCAAACTCACACAGCTACCATGAAAATCAGTGTGGCAGTGCCTCAGGAAAATGGGAACTGATCTTTCTCAAGATCCAGCTCTACCACTCTTGGGTGTATAACCAAAGGATGCTTTACCCTTCCACAAAGACACTTGCTCAATAATGTTCATTGCTACTTTATTCATAATAGCCAGAAATTGGAAACAACCTAAATGTCCCTTAACAGAAGAATAGATAAAGAAGATGTGGTGCATTTACATAATGGAGTACTACTCAACCACTAGAACAATAAAGTCGTGAAAAGTGCAGACAAATGGATGGAACTAGAAAAAAAAATTATCCTGAGTGAGCTATCCTAGACCCAAAAAGACAAATACACTATGTGTACATTATATGTGGAATTAGCTGTTAAGTCAATGATAACCAAACTACAATCCATAAAACCACCCAGGGTAGGTATAGAGTTAGGGATTGAGGGAACAGCTAGATCTCATTAGGAAAGAAAAATAGATAGCTATGAATGGGGGAAGCTGGAATGGGAGAATCAAGTGGGGAGGGGGGAGAGGAGAAAGGGCTGTGGGAGGGAACATGGGGAGAGGTAGCTAAAATTAAGGGGCATGTGAGGGAGGTATGGAAACCTAGTACAGTAGAAACTTCCTAAAGTATATACATATATAAAAGTGATCTAAATGAAATTGGCAAATATTGGGGGAGATAGAATCCTAAACAGCTAGCTCTTGTCATCAAGAGAAGCTTCTGGTACCAGGATTGGGTTACATGTATTGGAGTTAATGACCAAATGAGCCTCACGGGAGTCCCCAAACAACCCAGGCTTTTGCCAAGACTATAGATTGCTCTCCACAAACTGACAGCCCCAGTGCTGAAGACAACACCTACAGGACTCCTTAAATATGCGGATCTTGAGTTTGTGCTTACCCAGAGCCCTCACCCTTATTTTCCATCATCTTTGTTCTCTGCACACTATCAGAAGAGAAATGTAAACACCAAGCCAGCCACAAACCCTGGATCCACATGATATGCTAGGGCAATGATGGCACAAAACTTGTGGAAGTAACCAAAAAATATCTGATTTGACTTAGGCCCACTCTACAAGATGGAACTCATACCCAGCACTGGACAGATGACCAAGAACCTGAGACTAGTTAGCACAGGGATCTACAGTAAAACCAAATAATGTTGGTCTGTCTTGGGGTTTCTATTGTGATCCAACACCATGACCAAAAAGCAAGTTGGGGAGAAAAAGGTTTATTCATCTTTCACTTCCACATTGCGATTCATCACCAAAGGAAGTCAGGACAAGAACTCAAGCAGGGCAGGAACCTGGAGGCAGGAGCTGATGCAGAGGCCATGGAGGAGCGCAGCTTACTGCTTTGCTTCCTCCCACTTGGTCAGCCTGCTTTCTTATTGAACCACCCAGGTTGGGCCCTCCCCCACTGAGAAAATGCCTTACAGCTGAATCTCACTGAGACATTTCCTCAACTGAGGCTCCTTCCTTTTTGATTACTCTAGCTTGTGTCAAGTTGACACAAAACCAGCCAGTACACGGTCTAAAAAAAAAAAAAAGAGAAAGGAATGTATTGATAAGACAACTCCTAATGATATTCTGCTATACTATAGGTTAGTGTCTTGTTCAGCCATCATGAGAGAAACTTCCTCCTGCAGCAGATGGAAACAAATATAGAGACCCATAACCAGATATTACATAGAGAGTGAGAGACCTAGGAACACTCAGCCCTAAATGGGAGGTCTCCATCAAATCCCTCTCCTCAGAGCTCAGGGACCCCTAGAGAAGAGGAGGAAAGAGTATAGTATCCAGAGGGAATGGAGGACACCAACAAAACAAGGTCCTCTAAATCAACATGAACGAAGCTCATATGAACTTACAGGGTCTGTACCATGTCCTTTGTGTACATATCATGGCTTCAAGTTTAGTGGTTTTTATGGGATTCCTGAGGGTTCAAACAACTGGGTCTCTCACTCTTGTTCTTTCTCTTGAGCTCTTTTCCTTCTGTTTGCTTCCCTTGATCAACTTTCAAAGTGATATTTATTATATAATATATATCATTATATTTTGCTATTTTTTAAAATAAATGAATGAATTAACAAATAAATGAAAACCTAGACACTATGGTAAACAGTAAACAATTGAACGGTAATTTATCCCTTCTGGGAGAGGGAAAATTAGTTTTCTTCAATAGAGTGTAATTGGGTATATCAACCACTCTAGGACAGGTCTCATGTTCAGAAGTTGTTGACTATCAAATAATGGACTCCACAGGTTTTTTTTGTATACTTTTATTTGGTTACAGTTTGATGAGGTGTTTTTTGTTTTGTTTTTTTATGGTACTATATTTTGTTTTCTTGGTTTGGGAAGGTTTTGTTTGAGAAATAACTTAAAGTTCAATGGGTAGGGAGGGGGGAGGATCCAGAAGGACTTGTGTGTGTGATATGATCAAGATATATTTAAAGATAAAGATAAAAAGATAAAATTGTTTTACCATATGTACGTGTACACATTTATCATGGCATACATGAAGAGGTCAGAGGACAACTTTTCTGGAATAGGTTCTCTTTACCTTGTTTTTAAGACTTTTAAAAACTTTGTGTGTGAATATTTTGACTGCATATAAGTGCACCATGTGCGCACCTGGTGCCCAAGAAGGTCAGAAGAGAGTCCAGATCTCCAGAACTGTTAGAGATGGTGCTAGCAACCGAATATGGGTTCTCTACAAGAGCAGCCAGTGCTCTTAACTGCTGAGCTCTTTCACATTGCTTTAAGGCAGTCTCTCTCTCTTGTTCTTCCTGCCATTGAGCTGTGAGCCCGAGCTTCCCATGTGGAGTGATCCTCCTGTCTGTCTCAACCTCCCCCATTGCCTTAGGGGTGCTGGGGCTGGGACTTCAGATATACACTACCACATGCAGTTCTGTATATGAGTCCTGGCATCAAATTCAGGTGGTTGGGGTGTACAACAAGTGATTTCACCCATTGGGTCATCTTACCCACCCCTTACAAAGTTACTCTTAAGTCCAAAAACTCTTAATGTGAGCAGATAAAATGATTTGAAATAAACCATTGACTTGTGAATTAGTCTTATCTTTAAAATTAGATTGTCAATTGTCTTGAGATCAGGAAGATAGTATTTCTCAAATATATTTATACACATGTGCTATGATTTGGATCTGAAAAGACCCCCAGAGGCTCATGTTGAAGTCTTGATTGTCAAGACTATCTGCAGAGGCAGGCTTTGGTGAAGTGACTGAATTTTGAGGGCTCTGACTCATCAGTGAATTAATCCATCAATGGGTCATGGTTTACTGGGGTACTGAGAGGTAGTGAAAACTTAAGAAGTGGGGTAGATGAGAAGGATCAGTGAATAAAGGCACTGGCCACCAAGCCTGGTGACCTGTGTTCCATGCCTGGAACCCACAAGGCGGAAGGAGAGGACCAACTCTCGAAAGTTGTCTTCTGACCTCCGTATGCGTGCTATGACACATGTGCCCTGCCCCCATAATAAATAAATAAATGTATAAAGATTGTTTGACTTAGAAGTAGAAGGGAGTGGTTCCTTGGGATCTGTTTGAGGGGTGTAGCGTGCCCCTAGCTCTTTCTGCTCCCCCACTCTTTTACTTTCTGACTTTCATGAGGTGACTGGAGCTCCTCTCACCACCAGCTTCCATTCCTGCTATCTTCTGCCTCATCACAGACCCAGAGCGATGAGGCCAAGTAAATGAGTATTGAAATGCCTGAAACCATGGGATCATGGAATGAACCCTTTCTCCTGTGGGCTCATGTACTTTGTCACAATGATAGAAAGATGCTCAACATACCCTGAAACTACTCAATGTGGGGATGAAGGCTCATCATGCCAGGAGGGTGGAAGACTGGATGCTGAGGGAAGAGAGGAATAGACTCTTCACAGATTTGGGATACAAAGATTTTTATGAGGCCATTCTTACTGGGCAAGAGAGTTTAAAGACTTTTCAGAAATCCTGAGTGTTACAGAAACATTACAGTCTCCATGGGCATCAAGCAAGTAACACAAATGCATAAATTAATGGGAAGAACACAAGAATTATTGGTCCTAGAAATGACTTGCAAAACACTTGCTCTGTTTCTTAGATTTTAAAATGCACATTAAATAAACAAAACTCCTACAAGAATATCCAACCACAACCAGCAACTGTTTTATGATTCAGGCTGGAAAAGGCCAACTAATCCCTCTGTGTAGACATCAGTTGCCCTGAGCAGGCAGGATGCTGGAACATGGATAGAAAGACCTCCAGATACTCAAAGCCTCAAGCTCCACAGTGAGCCCCATTAGTGAGCCCCCATGGAGAACAGTGCTTACAATCTCTTTCCACTCAAACTGGAGGCTTCTCCTCCTTGTTCTTATTGTTCCATTTAAAGATAGGGCTGCCTTTGTGGTTGGAACACGGTCTAGACTTTTATGCTATTTATCAAATGTTTCACTGAGGATGCTTTTTGTTGGTTTGATTCTGAATGTGCCCAGCAGCTAATGATTAACTTGTCTGGGGTCCCAGTGCGTACACTGGATTTTGTTCCTGAATATTAACCTAGTAGATCTGATGACATGTTCTTGTCTTGAGGTCTGATTCTTGCTCCCTTCCCTCAAGTAGAATTAAGAATCTAATGTTGAAAACTTGCACAGGTTTGTGTGAAACAAAACCTAGGGAAAGAATGAAAAATATAGATTGGGTAGTAATCTCAGTGTGATTAGTTGGGGGGGCATTAGTTTTGGGTGTCATGATTTCTTTTAATTGGTATTGTACTTTTATCAGTTGAAATATGTTTCTGTACCACAATGCAAGTTTCAACAAAATTAAATTAAAAATTAAAATTAACACTGCCATCTTGGCATTCCCTACCACATCAATCCTTCTTGCATTTCTGGTGTCTTATTATCTCTTAAGTGAAATATCAATCCTCATTTCCAATCCTTAAATATGTTCTCTCCCTGAACCCCTATGTGCTTCTCAGACACACTACCAGGTAAGAAAGGAAAGTTTGGTAGAAGTTTCTCTGTGCCAGCCACCCTTCTTGACAATGTGTCTGGGGTGCCAAAGTACTCAGTTTTCTGAGGATGTGTAACTTGGAAGTAGGCAAGCATAAGAATTGCTTAGCAACCTAGGACTCCACTTGGCTTGGGCTTTGCACACATCCCTTTAGTAGTGCATTTGTGATATATACACATACTCCTCTCCAAACAGTATATCTAGCAGCCTAGGTCCCCCATTTGTATTTGAGCTGCATGCACAGCCATCTCTAAAGAATGGAATAACTTTCTTCACTCTTAACAACCATCAAACTTGGGCAGTTTCTATTCAAAGATGTTTCAAATACATCCTGTAAGAGGGTAGAAAGATTGTTAAATTAATTTTGGATTCATGTATAACAAGGTGAAAGTATGTACTCCGAGTGAACTTTTAGGGAATGACCCCCTATTTACTCTCTAATGCCTGTGCATAATTGGGTATGTATCTGTTTAAGATCAGATGCACTATGGGAAGGAACATGCATAATAGGAAAGAGGTTATATAACATTCTGTCAAGATAAGAATCACCTGTGCCACCTTCAGCAACCAAATTCTTCCTTCTCTTAAATTCCATAAAAGACAGTGACAAGCAGTAGTTGGGCACCTTGTATACCTTTTAGTCATGTGACCCACAGTCACTATTTTAATGGCATTCTTTCTGATCTATACTATCACTTTGCTTTGAATGAAGTTTCCTACTTTGCAAATCTCTATGAGTTTATTTCAATGCTTTGAGTAAGGTGTCAAGAACCTGGAAACACCAAGCCCAGACTCTGACCACCAGTAACAACTTACACAGTTGTGAAGAAAAGAGTCAAGCCAGAGGGCTGGTATGGTGGGGTATGAGGTGAAAATGGGGAACAGGCACAGCTTGTGAATGTGACATATTCAGAGCCAGGGTACACAACCTTTAAAGAGAACCACACACTCTCTTCTACAGACTGAATTACCACATAAGCTTCTTTTATGGAATGGCAGTCTTTGTGATGCAGTCTGGTGGCTTGATTCTATCCTCTGTGAGGTTGACAAGACAAGGCTCAGCCCTGGGAGATATTAGACATGAGGACTCTGAATGTCCTAGGAGTAGGGATGGCTGGTCTCCTCATGGTAATGAGGTTTGGACCATGTTGAGCTCTACGTGCTTTCTGTGGGAGAGTGAATATCCCTTATATGTTTATTTCTGCATCTTTGTCATTATCCTAATTATCTGGCAAGTGCAACAGAATTACTGCAGGTTGAAGTGTGAACATAAAAGGAACTGCTGCCGGGTAGGGAAGCCCTGCGACCACTGCTGAGTTAGCTGAGAAGTTCGCTCAAGTTCCAGTGTCTGCCACCTTCCATTTAGGACCCCACCAACCCATCTGACAGCTTTGATATGACACTTTCAAGTGTGTTTATATAATACCTTTCTTCTGTGAGGCCAGAAGTCTTTCCTTACCAGGATATTCATGAGGCATAAACCAAGAACCTTTGTATTGGTTTGAATAGATTACCATTATCTCCAATCTCCCAGTACAGGAGAATTTCCCAGTTTAGTTTGTTATGGCATTTATATGTGGAAGGCCTTTTATATTAGAACACACCCTATAAGGTATCCTATTCTTGCTACTGTTCTGCCTGCAGTCCCCAGTGGAACGTCACTCAGTAGCTGGATAGGAAATAGAGTTCAGATGAGTTTCACAGAGAACCAAAAGGGTGCAGAAAAGGGAAAGTTGGGGGTGAAAAAGAGGTGGAGCATAGCAAAAGGTGATGTAGGAGAGTGTCAAAATTACCCATTGATAATGAAAGGAAAAGGAATCATGTAATATCTTTTCACATATGGACACAAAAAAGAAAACAGTTGCAGGTTCACATTCTAATGTTTTTCTCTTTAAGCGTCATCAAAAATTCAGTCAAAGGGCTAGAGATGCAGCATCAAGAGGTAAAGTCCCAGTGTCCCTGACTCCCTACCCCTGTGAGAGCTCCCCACGGTTCCTCTTCTCTATGACCCTGCCCAGTGCCAAGTGCTCTAACTTCTGAGGCTCCAGAGCCACTAACAAAGGACTGGTCTGGATGGGAAATCAGAAAGTAAGAATGTTAAAAAAAATTCTCTGCCTTACTCCCCTGACAAGAAAGAATTGAGGAATTAAGACGTCCTTCACTGTCATTGACTAGGTTGATGACGTTATGGAATTTATTTCACCTGTAGGTTTACCAATAGAATAAGCACACCATTAATTATCCCTACAGGGGCCAGTGCATTGTAAATGGTGGTGTTATATACAAACATACCTGGGAGCACTGAGTTTAGGTGCTCAGATTCCTCTTGCTGAGCCAAGGATTTACTATTCAGATTCCTATAGGACACCCCTAAATGCTCATTTGCCACATAACACTATGTCCTGATTGATTCCTCAGCCAGGAGACTTTCCCAAGAAGAAGCTGAGAAGCCATGGGAGCTGCTCTCTGTCATGAAAAGGTGACCTCATGACCTTTGTGGTCTAAACTGTGATGATTTCTTGGCCTGGTCTGGGCCAGGGGTGAGAAAAGAGATCACTGAGGGAAGGGGAAACACACTGTGGAGGCAGCTGAGAGGGCTGCTGGGGCAGAGATGGGTCAGATCTCAGCAGGAAAGAGCCACCCAACACCCAATCTGTGTGTTAGGATCTCAGCAGGTCTGCATTTCAGAACAGACTAGCTCATACTTTGTAAAGGACAATTACTGGAGTTGCTCCCAGACACCAAGGGGTCAAGAGAGTGGGTTTAACATAAAGAAGTCACAATGCCACACCTGTTCCAGCTGCTCCCTTTCAAGGGCGGGGCTCTAGGTCTGGCTGGACCCTGCTGATATTACCTTCTGTCTGTCCTCAGGGCAGGGGAGCAGTGGCTGGGACGCCATCACCCCATCATCTTATCCTATACTTAGTTTCTAGAGAGCATGAATGATTCCTGAGGGTCTCTGGGTACAGCAGCAGGGACAGCCCATACTTTGGATGGCTCCCTCAAGGATCTTGTTTCCCACAGTGTAGGCTCAGAACTTGTGGGACTGGAGGAAAGGGCACAGCAATCCCCAGACACATTCTTCCAAAGAGGCAGATGTCATGCCACCATTAATGGTTGCCACTTTTCTCTTCCTAGCCAAAGCTGGCTCCCCAAGGAGGAAAACGTGCGGCAGCTCCTGTGTGTAGATCCCTGCTGCCATATCTGCGATGCTGCCACTCTAGAGATTCAGCAGCTGCTGGAGAGTGAGAGAGGCCAGCCCTTGCCTGCTTTAGTGGGATTGCCACAGGGTTCCTCTTGCCTGGAGATGTTGCCCAGTGTGTCTTTGGAACAGAACATGGAGCCTCATTCCAGGTACTCCAGACACCCTCCACTGGCATCTGGCACTCTAACAGCACAACTGACGGCACGCTTAACACAGTCGGCCAATGCAGGTGGTGTCCAAGAATACTGGGCTGATCACCTCCAGCTAGATCAGAAATTTTCTCTGGCTGACATGCCCATGGTCTCAGAGACTGTGGCTTCTTCAGGGCTCAAGGAGCCTATGGTTTTAATGATTGAGGAAAAAATAATGCAAAGCAAGCAAAAGTTTGACCAGGAAAGCCAAGACCACTGCCACTTGAAGTCCTCTGTGTCCTTACTGTCCCTGAACCCGAAGATCACTGATTTGACACACACTAGGTCCTTGCACGTGAACTCGGTGCCGTCTTCCCCCCTGCCATTTCTCAGTCCTCATGTCCATAGTCTTCTGGAACGACACATAAAGAAATGGATACACTTCCAGAAGTGGGGCCTTCCCAGACGTGTGGAGATGTCCCTGAGACAACTTATGCCAGACCCAACATTGTTTTGTCAATCTAGAAAAAATACACTTTCCTCCACTCTGAGCAGTAACTCTAAGGTCACTGTGGACAAAATTGAGATTATTTCCCACAAGACCAATAGCTTATATTTGGCAGACCAGCCCACCCAGTCCTGCTGGGTTTCTGAATGGTCTGTTATAAACCTGAAACAAAGAGAGCACTGGCGTCAAATCCATGCCTACCTGCCCTCTCATGAACCTGAACGCCTAGGTGACTGCTCTCTGCTGCTCATGGCACAAGCTAATGACTCGGGGGGCAAGCTTCCCAGTGAATGTTACAGCCAGTTATTCTGTGGCCTTCCATGTCTTCACAGTGAGTCCCTGGATGCTACTTCCTCAAGCTCTCAAGGTGTCTCCAAGAACAGGTCCAGCCCCTCCACAGATCCTCAACTCTCAAGGGAGCTCTCACCACCCTTCTTGCCCAAAATATCATGTAAGTCAGCCCTATCTTCTTTCCCAACTTCTCCACATGGCAATACTCCCTATGAGCACAAAGGATCACAGAATGCTGTCCCATTTCTGACTCTGGCTGTGTGTGAAACCTTGGAATGCCACCTCCTAGAGAGGCTGGTCAAGCTTCAGTGGGGCCTGCCAACTATCTTCCTGAGAAATTGGTGCACCCAGAGCCACATGCAGTATGAACCACATAGGAAAGATAAGATTGTAAAAACTTCCTGGCCAAAAAACCTCTCCTCATGTACCACCAAAACAGTCTTCCCGAACCATGCGCGCAAGCTGCTGGAATTCCACCTCCAGAAGCAGCTGATCCACCTTCGCTGGGGACTGCTCCAGAAGATCCAGCACTCCATCCACTTGCTCCTCTCCTCTACTGACCAGAAGTCCCTGCCCTGCAGCAACAGTAGGGTGCTACCCAATGTGAGCATCCCACAGCCAGGGGCCCCAGAGGCTGATGGATCTGGTGACAAGTTCTCACCCACAGTGGATCAAGGGTCAATCCCCATGCCACGCTCGTTTGCCCAGGCAAAGGCAATGTTGAAGAGTCATGTTGATTCCAAATGTGAACAGATCCATGAGGACAGGGTCCCTGCCTGTGTCCAAAGATCCCAGGAATTCTGCATTCCCGGGAGCTTGGCAGCAGGGACTTCCTTTCCAAACATTCCACAAGGCCAATCCCTGGAGCTACAGGCAAAAAACAACCCTGACTTACATCAAAAAGTTGTTTGCTGGAAACCAATTGAGGAGGAGAAAGAGGCTTTATCAGGTGCTCTCATTGAACACTGTAAGCGGCCCCAAACCCTGTCTGAGGAAACCATTGAGAAATTGGAGACAACCTTAAGACATAAGTATCTGGCCTTCCTGTCAGGCTTGCCTGCCCTTTATTGTGTGGCTCCATCTAGAGTGACATCCCCAACAACTGTTGTCCAATCTACAATCACAGAGATGATGCCCAGGCCTGTCGAAAGCCCACAGGAACCTCTACCTCAGATGACCCCACTTGAAGACCCATGTCCGAGTAGGCTTGAGCCCTGCACTCAGGATGACAGTGAGGCTCCTGCGGACATTGCAGAAGAGTCCCAGCCTGTAGGGCAGGTGGAAAGAAGGACAGAGAAGGTGCCGCCTCTAGACAGCCAGACTCCCCCCTCCTCAAACACAGAGATCTTGGAAAGACTGCATTTCCACCTGAAAAAAAAGGTCCTAGAGATAAAGTTGGGAATTCCTCCAGTGGCAAGTGAGTTCAAAGAGCCAAGTCCAGCAGGCCTGGAGAATGAACCCATACAGAAGTCTCTCGGGAATCAAAGCATTCCAGAAAGTACAGTGCTGCAAGAACAGCCCACCTTATATGACTCTCCTCCAGCCCCAGATGAAACTAGAGTCCACATTAAAAAACAGCCAGCTACTGCAGTGCAGGCTGTGAGCCAGGAGCAAAAGCAACCCAGTTCCAAAGCAGTGCCCCATGGTTCTGCCCAGGGTGGCTCCAAGGCCTCACAGTTCGGGACTGTGATCGAGGCCCAAGTGCACTGTGTTCAGATGGAGAGCAGTGGGGAGAAGCCCAACCTAGAGGAGCCCTTCATCCCTGAGCCCCAAAGCCCTGGAAAGAGCAAGTCCTCAGCCCTTGTCCCCACACTGACAGAGAAGAGCAAAGACCCAGGGAAACCCAAGGCAGTGGGTGACAGTGGTGAAGGGGACGCAGGTCTTGGGCTTTCCATGGCCAGTAAAAAAACATGCCTGGACGGAGATCAGGAGCCAGAAAAGAAGCCACTGCACGGAACAGCCCAAGGTTGCTCACAACAGGGACATAGCTGTCATCTGGGGGTCGCCTGTCCACCCAGCCTCTGGGACTCCCCTGAGTTTGAGTTCCCAGCTCCATCTCCAGGGTTGTTTATGGAGACAGAATCCAAGCACGGCATGCAAAGCAGTCAAACCAAGGTAAACGTCATCCTGGAACCTGCAAAGATGGCTAAGGTCCCCCAGCCTGTGGCCTCCCAGGCTTCCCAGGGCCGGCCTTTCCGGAGTCCACCAATTCAGGGAAAGCCTTTTCAGGGCCAAGCTTGGCAAGGTCGCGTTTCCCCAGGGCGGGGAATGCCAGCATCTCCTTACATTAGGCCCAACCTTCACCCAGAGGCTAACATGAAAAATAAGATGAAATCCTTTCTTCACTCTACTAACCCCAAGATAAACGGCAGAACACAAATGGAATCATCCATGGTCTCTACACCTGGAAAAGTGGTTCAGGCCAGAAGAGAAAATGCTGGAAAGCCAAGTCTGCCACAAGCCAAAAGCCCCACCAAGAAAAGCAAGACAGAGGACTCCAGAGGGCCCAAAGCCCATTCTGCGTCCTCAGAGAAGTCCATGATCACCCCCTTCATAACTACCCCCCATATTCTAGATAGTAAGCCCTGGCCACACTCTCGATAGCTGTGCTCCATCTTAGGGCCACACCAGCCCCTCCATTGCCCTCGGCACTGTTCTAAGCTGACTTGTGTCACTCAACGTGGAAACCCACCCTAGGTCCCAGGGTTCGTCTCAGAAAAGTTGTACTTCTAATAGAGGCTGCTCCCCAATGGCGGCCTCTAGGCTCCCCCTGCTCCGTGTTCTTTAAAGAGCACCATTACCGTCATTTTCTTTAATAAACAGGTGAATTAAAGAGCCACCCAAAATATATTCTGTACCTGTAAACAGAGAGTTATCTGACTTTTCTTGTCTCTGCTGTGCATTATTAAGGGAAGGTGTGAAGAAAATGATGATGTCTACCCCATCCAGGAGAGGAGATTTATCCCCAAATTCTGATGGCTTGTTTTAGAGGAGAACCATTAGACATCTTTCTTCAAGGGATCCTTTATTTTTTTTTAATCAAAACCAAGTAGCTAAAAAGAAAATACATAAAGTGTATGTGACAAATATTAACTGAGTTGTAGAGTGTCTAGATTCACCCCACTGGTGTTTGGAATATCTTTCTGAATATCCGTCTGGAAGCCTGTACAGCCTGGTTCTTGTGCTTCAGCTATGTAGTGTAGGTGCCTCCTGGAAGGAGGATCCAGGGAGAGGGAAGCTTATAGAGGGATCTCTTGTACTTTGGACATAGCTGTTGTGTTCCTGATTGGCACACAAGGAACATAAGGTCAGTTTTCTTTGCACTAAAACAAGCCTAATCAGGAAGCTTGCCCAAGGCCCAATTGTGTGGAGATAGGAGGCCACTCTAAGCTACTTACAAGACAAAGGAGTGAATGGAGCATTAAGCTTTCTTGGTTAAGATCCACAGCCCTAGAAGTCATGTGAACATATTTGAGCCCATTAAGGCCAATAGCTTGTACCCAGGCCTACTACCATGTCCTGTCTATATCACACACACACACACCCCTCTGCCACCCTTACTCTCCCAATATAGTTTCATTTTAATTTAAAAATTTTAAAAGTTTTTCAAGACAGGGTTTCTCTGTGTGTTCATAGCTGTCTTGGAACTCACTCTGTAGACCAGGCTGGCCTCACACTCAGAGATCCACCTGCCTCTGCCTTCCGAGTGTTGGGATTAAAGGTGTGAGCCATCACTGCCCAGCTAATTTAATGTATTTATGTGTGTGGGTGTCTTGCCTGCAATTACTTCTTCACACCAGAAGACGGCATCAGAATCCATGGGATTACAGTTGTGAACTGTCATGTGGATGCTGGGAATTAAACTCAGGACCTCTGGAAGAGCAGCCAGTGCTCCTAAGGTGGAACCATCTCTGCAGCCCTTAATTTTATGCATGTGAATGTATTTCCTGCATGTATGTCTGTGCACTACATGAGTACACAGGCCCACAAAGGCCAGAAAAGGGCATCAGATCCTGCAGAGAGCTCAGTTGGTGGGCTGTGAGGTGGTCAGTAATTAGGGTGTCTACTGGAGAACTGTCTTTCAAATATTCTGTTTATCCACACAAACATTCCTTACAATACCATGTTAATATAAAGGTTAAACACATCTCACCAAGTAGGGAACAAATGGACAAGATACCCTGCCGCAGGATTCCACTGGGGACTCTGTTCCACGCAGGTGCTTTGGGAGCGTGGTGGCTCAACCAGTGACTGCAGTGAAGTCCTCCAGCTGTGGCAGGCCAGGAGGATGACACTTGTGGAGGTTCCAGAAAGTCCTTAAGAGCTTACAGCCAGATTCTGTGCTCATAGGCAGGCACATGTGTGCTCAGCAGCGGTGCTGGAAATGGCCACCAAAGCCAGGGCCACCGCACACAGAGGCAGTCTCAGGGATACCTTGCCAATGGGCATAGGTTCTGAGGCTTAAGACGCTGCCCTGGCAACACAGCACAGCAAAGTGATCCCAGGGGCCACTCCAAGGTTCCGTTTTTGTATCCTTTCATTGGGCCTTAGCTTTGCACTATCTGGGGCTCACAGCTTGGTCTTGGTGCTAACACAGCAATGCCACTTTGGGATTAGTTCATTAGCATATCAAACTCTGTTTTGGGCTTAGTTCCTATCTGAGCTTTCTTGTGGCAGGCAGACAATTATTCTAAGTCACATAAACTGGTTTTCAGTTACACAAAATGGTTTCTCTTACGTTCATAACAGATTCTTTGGAGCTGGAATTACAGGAAGTTGGGAGTAGAAGTGTAGGTGCTTGGGACTCAAACACTGGTCCTCTGGAAGAACAGCTTGTGCTCTTAACCGCTGAGCTATCTCTCCACGCAATGTAGTTTCATATCAGATAATGGTACTGATCTCAGTTAGCCTAATCCCACCCCATGATCTGCATAGTAATTTCCCTTCAGAGGATAACTCCTGTGCTTTCTCCAACCAAGGGAGAGTTCCACATAAGCCTGACAACACCAACCCTTAAGTTCAGTCATTCTTTCTCTTCATCCATCTGTGTTCTCATTGCTACAATGAAACACCATTACCAAAGCATGTTGGGGAGGAAAGGGTTTATTTGGCTTGTAATTCCACATCATAGTCCATCACTGAGGAAGCCAGGACAGGAAATCAAACAGGGCAGGAGCCTGGAGACAGGAGCTGATGCAGAGGCCATGGTGGGGCACTGCTTACTGACTTGCTCCCCATGGTTTACTCAGCCTGCTTTCTTTTTTTTAATAATTTATTTTTTATTTCTTCAAGTTACATCTCAATCACAATCCCCTCCCTACTCCCCCCTCCTGTCCCACCCTTCCACCCTCTTCCTCCTCAACCCCCCATCCTCTACCTTTTTTTTTTTAGTTTAAGGTATATCTTTTTTCCCCCAACAGCTCTCCCTTTCAGTCCAACAAATGGTTCTTTCTCTTATAACAATAAATACAATACAAAACAACAGAAATAAATAGGCCACAATTATGACAGTTATATGGCTTAGCATACATTCCCAATGTCCAGTCCATATATATTTGGCACCTGACTTTAACATTCTACTATCTAACCATCTCCATGAGTTTAAAGTTCTATATCTAACTCAGCTTTCATACTAACTTGCCTCACAATTTTAAAAACATCTTCTTAGATCCAGAACACCCTCTTGATTCCTAAACAACTCAAAATTTAACTATGAGACTCTAGCTATCTATTCTTCAACCACCTCAGAGACTTGAGAGGGATAAATATATATGATTATATAGGAAATGCAGGGCCTGCAGCTTCCAAAACTAAGAAATGACATACCAGTGGCTGCCTGGACAGTTCCCATTTTCTCTCCATACATTACAGCATCAATCTTCAGCCATTTGGCCCCGTTTCTCTGATAGACAATGATTGTAGAGCAGGAATTATGAAGGACTTGCCTACCCTGTCTTGGCAGAGCCAGGCTGTCGACTTACCTGCTTCCAAGTTTTGTCCTTTTTGGACAGCATTCTGTCTACAGTTGAAGCAAGGGGGTTTTCTTGCCAAGAGACAGGCTTGCCACTAATTCAACCATCTCACACTGGAGATTCTTTGATGCTCATCTTCTACTTGGAGTAGAATAGGGGTGCTGTCAGGAGCTGATATGTCTCGATATCAAAAAATCTTAAGTTAAGAAAACATCTTTGAATGCCATCAGCCTGCTTTCTTATAGAGCCCAGAATCACCAACCCAGGGATGGCACCATTCACAATGGGCTGGGCCCTCCCCCACCAAGCACTAATTGAGAAAATGCCCTACAGGTTTGCATATAGCCCAATCTTATGGAGACATTTTCCTAATGGAGGTTCTCTCCTCTCAGGTGACTTTAGCTCTGTCAAGTTGACATAAAACTACCCAGCATACTCTCTACCTCTTCATTACTCCCCACTTAAGTTTAGAAGACATCAAAACCCTCTACCTAGATTTCAAAAGAAGACTTTTGGGTTCTTTTGAAAATGTCTCATCTAAATAGCCACAAGATGTGACCAAAATTCTGGCATTTAATAGCACATATAAGTTTACAACCAGATTATCAGGTCCAAAGGAAACTCCACGTCTCCAAATCCTGAGGGTTAGACAAAAGCCAGCATTCCTCAAGAACTTGTGAGGCAAATTCTCCTCTACCAAAATGAGCCATGTCACTTATCAATGGCTGCTGGGGTGATGTTAAGCATTCATTCTAAATGTTAATTGGTCATGTTTGCTGTCTGTTACTTACATTGACTCTGATTGGTTAAATAAATGCTGAGGCCCACGATTGGGCAAAGACAGAGAAAGGTGGGACTTCCTGAGATTAGAACAGGAAGCCTGTGCTTTAGACAGAGGATTAAGGCATTCCAGCCAGCAGCAGGAAGAAGAAGGAATTCCAGCCAGGAGAAACAGGAAGAAGGAGGCACACACCATGGGTTAGAAAAAAGAACCTCAGCCGGGCGGTGGTGGCACACGCCTTTAATCCCAGCACTTGGGAGGCAGAGGCAGGCGGATCTTTGAGAGTTCGAGGCCAGCCTGGTCTACAAAGTGAGTCCAGGACAGCCAGAGCTGTTAAACAGAGAAACCCTGTCTCGAAAAACAAAAAAAAAAAAAGAAAAAAGAACCTCATTCCACATGGCCAAGAACATCGGCATAGCATGGAGAATGGCAGTCCAAGGGGACGTATGTATATATGGGGTCATATTTGGGTAATAGAATTAAGAGCTAGCTTAGATGGGCTAGGATTACCAAATTCAAGCCAAGGCTTATTAAAATCCATGTGGTGTCTGTGTGCTCATTTATAATGGCTGCTTAAAGATTAATAGCCATCGAAACAATCAACAATAACGTAAATACTTTTTAACAATTTAATTAATTATTTCCACAAATGACACCCAACGTAATTTAATTAATTTTTTTTTTTTTTTTTTTTTTTTTACAAATGGCAGCCTTCTGCCAATCAAATGGCTGTCTGTGGTTCCTCATAACATACCAAAGGGCATGCTGGCCTCCAGGCTCCCTCAGTGTCACAAGTACCTGTTACTTCAGAGTCCACGCTAATATCTTAGTTCATCTTACCTCCTCCCTTTCTTTAAACTTCCTGAGCTCACAGGCTTCCTTCTCCTCAGCTACTCATTCTTATATATCTGCTATTTCGGCTAAGCTCATCTTTTGCCCTTTCTTTTGCCTACACACTATTTGTCTTCCTCTCTGTCTCCCCTGTCTCTCTGCCCTGCTCCTGATTCTCTCGTGGCCATGTTCAGTCTATTTTCTCTCCCAGCTCTGGACTCTTCTAGATGCCTCTGTTCATCCTCTCCCTCATATCTACAATAAAAACCTCCTTAACCATACCATGTGGGCAGTCATGTTTGTCATTTTAAACACAAATAAAACATCTGGCCCTTAGGCTTTTTTTGCTGGCAAGATCCATTACTTGGCTCTTTCAGGGACATCTGTTTATTACTAATGAAAATGTTATGTTCAGTTTTCTGAAATCCTTGTAAAGAAATGGAGAAAGTAAACAGGCCGAAAGGCAAGCTGAGAGAATCTGCAAGCATAATCTAAGAAACATAAGCTCCAAACTGTGCCTTGTCTACATTCTCCCTCACACACTAAATTAAGTCTCTCTTAGAAGCCTGAGGACTTCTCAAAGAACTTACTATTTTGAGACTTTTCTAAAGGCCTTTTCTGTTATCTGGACTATTCAGACAAGAGTTTAACCTTTTTTTTTTTTTTTGCCCTTTAAGCCTTTTTTTTAGCCTGCTGGTGACTACACTGGGCATTTTGGATCCTAGTGTAGCACTGAGCATTTCTCAGGGTGAGCTTTTAACACACACACACACAAAAAAAAAACAAACAAGCAACAACAACAACAACAAAAACCATGTCCTGGGTTGACATACTTCAGTTAACAAGAACAGTTAGCCAGAGGCAGAACCACAGAAGCCAAAAGGCACAGTTAGCACATTTAGTGACTGTCCCAGAACTGTGGACTTGGGTGGATTAGGTCTTCATTTCAGTTTTGGCAGATGGTGCTGTCTACATGCTGAGTTTTAAGGCCTGATTGGTATATCCATCATGGCATCAGTTGTGGTAAGGTCTGGGGACCTGCTACAATTCCATCCCTATCATTGTGTGAGTTACTCACCACCAAAGGCAACCTTGATGGCCCTGGATACAAAGACCTCCACTTTATCCTCTAACCTATGAGGACAGAAGACTATTTTCCTCCTCTAATTACTCAGGCCAGGACAAACATTGGTTTCCCTGGGGAGAAGACTGGAAGCTCAAACTTGCTAAGAAAGTGTGGGCACAAGAGCATAGCTCAAGGCTATGCATGCATTGTAAAGTCAAAGATTTGAGTTGGAAAGAAACTTTAATTCAAGTGGCAGTGAATGACTTTAAGAAAGATGACAAGTATGAATAAAAGAATGTGTGTAAGCGCGCGCATGCAACATAAGGAAGACATTATAAAAGTCCTTGAGTGTTTTGCTATTATTTATTTTTGACAATTTTTAGGTCAAATGTCTGACCCCTTGTGGGAAAGATACACCTTAAGATCAAAGTTCCAAGAATGGGATGTGGAAAGTAATCCTCGGCCCTGACAAGTTAACATTTCTAAGTCCCAGTTTCTTTGGAGAGGACAACTCTATATATATACCCAAAACCTCAATTGTTGCTAATATAATTAATTGTTAAAATAGTAATAAAGATGATTCTCAAATCCATTTTTCTGGCCCAGTATCTCCTATGAACTCTAAACTATACAGAAGGATTTTAAAAAAGCAAAAAAGCCACACCTCTTTCTCCAAAGATAATGCTTATTGATTAAAGGTTTCCAGACACCCTCTTCCCTGTTAAACAGTGCTAGGGAAGGGTCTCACCTCTACTCTTGTTTGCTCAGTCCATACATCCTGATGGGCACTTGGCTCTAATCTTCATAATTCTGAGCTTACTCCTCTCTAATTTGCTGACTATTCTTGAAGTTCAGTTTCTGCCCTTCACTTACTTTAGTAACTAAGGGAATGTCTTGAGTACCTAGGACAAAGGCAAGTACATAGTAATATAGTAGATGAATTTCCATGCCTGGGTCACCAGGCACTGTATCCATCTGATGAGCCCTGTGGGAGATGTGATCAGAACACAAAAGGATGCGCTCAGCTTATGAAGAGAACTCCAGAAAGTCTACAATAAAAATGGCCTTCTGGAACATCTTCCATTCAATAATTGAATGTTTGAATATGTGCCAGCTACTATGACAAGCACACCGGCCTGTTGCAATGTCGTTAGTTCCTGTCATAAAGACCATGATCAAAAGCAACTTGGGAAGCAGAGTTTTTTTGTTTGTGTGTGTGTGTGTGTGTGTTTGTTTTTACTTACACATCCTGATCACTGCCAGCCACTGAGGGAAGCTAAGGCAGGAACTCACTCAAGGCAGGAAAGCAGAGGAAGGAACTCACTCACGCATTGACCATGGAAGAATGCTGCTTACTGTCTTGCTTAGGTCAATGTTCACACATCAATTATCATTAATCAAGAAAATACCTTCCACGACTTGCATACAGGCCAATCTGATGAAGGTGTTTTCTCAGGTAAGATTCCATCTTTCCAGATGGCTCTAGCTTGTGTCATGTTGACAAAAAAAAAAAAAAATCTAACTAGCACACATGTCCAAATGGTCTAATCAATGTATACACTTAAAAGGCTAATACTTCAACTTGCAAAAAATAATGTTCTGGATCCTTGACCCAAACCTATGCACTCATACCAAATCTCTCCAGTCATAGTATTAGATCAGTTAATGGCAGTTCTGCCTTTCCAGTTACTCAGGCTGTGAACAGCAGCGCCACCTTTGGCTTTGCCCCTCCAACAGACATTGGACCCAAGTGGATCCGTAAATCCTGTTGTCTTCTCCTTCAAAATTATTCCTGACTGTGACCAGTTGTCATGCCCTCTATTACTGTCATTACTAGAGTAATATCATAACTAGTCTCTGTTTTGTCCTGAGACACTATCATCAACAGTCTGTCCTTAACAACAAGCATGATGATGCTCAGGATTAGTCCTGCCTACCTAAGACAGACAGACAGATACCCATGATACCAGATAAGATCATCAAGGGTGAATATAAATAAGTTAGAAATCTAAGGACTGGAACTAGACATACCTCTGCTCTAAGAAATTGAAAAACACAGGAAGGAAGGGAAGGAGGAAGGAAGAGAAATAGGGGAATATGGTTAATAAAAAAACTAGAAAGGGATATTCAATAAGTGGGGTGATGGGAAAACAGGAGCCACTGAGGCAGCAGGAAGACCAGAAGAGTGTAGGATAACAGAAGTCAAGAGAACATTTCAAGGAGAAAACAAATGCATAAAGGTGCCAACTTATTAAGTAAGATAGAATCTGTTAGATTTATCAACAGGGAGAAAATTCATGGTCTTCAGAAGACAACTCGGGTGGATGGGGAAGTAAAAGTGTGATTATTACAGAAATACTATGCCTTCCCAGTGAGAAATCACCCCACACACCTAGAGATCAATGAAGGGAAAACTCTAATAATGGCACATGTCCAGCTCTGGCTCCTGCTCAAAGAGGAGCCATCCTCGAATAGAAGATTTTACTAACTTATATACACTGTGACCTTATGCATTCCACATACATTGTCATACTTAAATCTCTTTTAGGTCCAAGTCTCGGGTTTAATTTAAACAGAGACAGGGGACTGCAAGTCTGGACACTTGGACAGATGTGAAATTTACATGGCAAAGACACTGTCAGAATTACTTTTTGTGAACACCAGTGTTGTTCTTTTAATGTTACTCAGGGTTGTTGTGGGGTTTCTACCAGAGAAGACTGGGTTTAAGCCAATAGAAACTCTTTGTTAGCTGGCCTGCTTAGGGGATTCCAGTGTAGGAACAAGCATCTCTCTGGGTGAGTTTTAAGCACCAAAACCGTGTCCTGGGCTGACATACTTCAGTTAACAAGAACAGTTAGCCAGAGGCAGAACTATAGAAGCCAAAAAGCAAGATTAGTACATTTAGAGACTTTCCCAGAACTGTGGACTTTGATGGATTAGGTCTTTGTTTTCGTTTTGGCTGGTAGACGGTCTCCATGCTGAGTTTTACAGCCTGAATGGTACTTCCATTTTGGAGTAAGGTGTGCTGAGGTCTTGGGCCTTGTGCAAGGTCATTTGGCCCACCTGGCAGAAGTATTTGTTTCCTTGACCCAGGGGAGGTAATGGTAAGCCAGGGCATGCTGGTAGTTGTTAGCCTGAGCTGCCCCCTTGAGCTGCCCCTGAAGTGCCCACTTGAGCTGCCTCCTAGAGGCACAGCATGTGGAAAACAGGCAGGACAGCAAAGGAGGAAGGAACCCCAGACCAAAGTGCTGCTTTGGAGGAGAAAAAGTAACATTACTGGAGCAATGTCGCTGTGGTTTGGGTCTGAAATGTACTGGAAAGGGCCACACGCTCCAAGCATGGTGGACCAGCCTGAGGTGCTGCCATGAGTGAGCTTGACTGTCAATGTGGTGGCATTTAGAACTGCTATGAAAACAAATCTCTGTGCTTCTCTGTGAAGGATCTGGTTAACTGAGGTGGGGAGATCCACCCTAAATGTGGGTGGTACCATTGTGTGACCTGGGATCCCAGACTCGATAAACTGGAGAAAGCAAGCCCAGCATTCATTTGTATCTGCCTGCTTCTGACTGCAGATGCAACGTGACCTGTTGCCTCAAGCTCCGGCTGCCGCAAACTCAGGGCGCCACGACTTCTCTACTGCGATGGATTATTCTTTTAAACCGAGGGTGGAAACAAACTCTTCCTCCTTTAACTCTTCTCATTACGCATCCTGACCCAGCAAAGAGATAAGTAACTAGTGCCGCTGGCTGGCAGGGAGGTGCCATGCCACTGGGGAGGGTTTATGAGGGGAGGTTAGGTCCCTGGGTGCACAGATGACACGGGGATATGGGACACCGGCTCCTTCCTACTTCATCTCCACTCTGTTTCCTGGCCATTCTGAGATGAGCAGTTTTTCTTGACCAGATGCTGCTGACCATGGTAAGCTGCCTCATCACCCAACGCAGCAAAGTTCACTGATCACAGACGAAAGTCTCTGAAGCCGCGACTGAAGACATGGCTCAGAGGTTCAGAGCACTGGGGGTTCTTCCAAAGGACCTGGGTTCAACTCCCAGCACCACATGGCAGTTCACAGCTGTCTGTAGCTCCATTTATAGGGAATCTGACAGCCTCACACAGATGTACCTGCAATGCAGGTAAAACATCAGTGCACATGAAACAAGTATGTAAATAAAATCTCTGAAACCATGAGTCAAAAGAAAACCTTCCTCTGTAATTACCATGGGTATTTTATTTTTCAGAGCAACACAAAGCTAGCAGTGAGGAGGGTGTCTTGAATAAAAAACTACAAACATCTTGCTGATGCTGGAGAAATGGTAACATTGAAGAAGAGACATTTTTCTCAGAAATAAGTGACTATCAACAAAGACACAGAAGAGATGACAACAGGGAAGGGAACCATGAAGGTGGAGAAGCACTGGAGAGACTCTGGGAGTCACCAGCTGTGGTGGTTAATCTTTGTTGCCAACTTAACTACATCCGGAATCCACTAAAACCCCAAGCAGATGGGCACACCTGTGAGGGACTTTTCTTAGTTGGATCATTTGCAGTGGAAAGACCCACCTTAAATCTGGATCATATGAGGCCAGAAGACTGACCTAAATCTGACCCATACCTTCTGTGGATCCACATAAAAGGATACGGAAGAGGGAAACTTTTGCTCTTTGCCTGCTGGCCTCACTCTCTCTGGCAAGTTCATGTATTGAAGGCATACCTTAAAACTATTTGTTAATAACCTTCCAACCCACCAACCCGAAGCACAGGAGAAAGTCTACTTCTCAGGTCCTTGTCCTTGGGGCAACTGTCAGCGGTCCATCCAAATCAGCCAATGCCAAAGGCAACACAGCAATCAGCAGTAGCTCACTGGTTACCCAGCTCTGGTATTGTGATGGCATCTGCTGAATTCCCGCTTGCGTCTATGGCCTCTTCAGCCCGTCTGATTTTTCCAAACCTGATTTTTCCCAACCTACTCCGGGCAGGTCCTGTGCCTCAGCCTCTACTGCCAGCTTGAGCTTGCTGAATCTCCTTAGGGCAGGTGTTGCCCTGGGGCCTCGCCTGCCCTCCTGAGCTTGATCCCTCGAGGCAGGTGTGGCACACTCACTTGGGGCCACAGTGTCTTCTGTCCATTGAGTTTGTTGAACCTTCATGAGGCATGTACAAGCCTTCGCCTGGGATCCACTCAACCTAGGCCACATGTCTGGGCAGCTACAACCTTTGTCTAGTGTCTTTTGAAATGAAGCAGTGATGAGCAGTGACTCAGAGCAATGCCAAGAAAAAAAGCCCCCTTGAGTTTCTGGGCCTTCCTTTTTATATGCTAATTATGCACGGGATGTTTTCTCATTGGCCAACCTTATGCCCTCCTCCCGAGGTACTTCCTGTGCACTCCCAGGTGTTCCCCACAGGTGCCAGTCATTAGGCTGATTTGTATGCCCCTTTTAAGAGTCTGTTTTTCATCCATAGATCAAGCACTCCCACAACCTTTACATATTCCTTAAACACAACTGTGTTTCCAAAGAAATCCAAACCTCCACCACAATGTATCCTGCTGAGGCACTCCTTCACTGGCATTAGAACCTACTTATTCAGGATTCCAACATAGACTGAGACTGAAGAACAACTGAGACATCCAGCCTCATGGACTGATCAACTACTGGATTCTTGGCCTTTGTATTGTGAGACAGACATTTTTGGACTAGCCAGAACACAGCCTATAAGCCATTATAATAAACTCCATATACATATATATATATGTGTGTGTATACATATAGAATTTAATATATATATATATATATATATATCACATCCTATCAGTTTTGTTCCTCTAGAGAACCCTAATACAGCAGACAGGACTTAAGTTAGTAGCAGTATGAGAGGTCAAGTGGGCTTAAAAAGTTGGTGGAGGTCACTGATCACATATGTGAATCATGTTCTTGGAACACAGGACTCGATCACAGAGCAAGCTTTGAATGTATGGAGCCTAAGCAACACTATGGGTGTCAACCTAACATTCTAAAAGGGATGAGGCTAGCTTGGGAGTGTCTTATGACTCAAGTATGGGGTGTCCCACACAAGTTCATGTTTCAACACCCAGTCCTTAGCTCCTGGCACCATTTTGAAGATTCTTGAGCCATTAGGACAGTGGTTCCCAATCTTCTTAATTCTGTGACCCTTTAATTCACCTCATGTTGTGGTGACCCCCAACCATAAAATTATTTTGTTGCTACTTCAAAGCTATAATTTTGTTACTGTTATGAGTCATAATGTAAATATCTGTGTTTTCTGATGCTCTAAAGCAACCCCTGTGAAAGGGTTGTTTGACATCCTAAAAGGGTTAAGAGTCACTGCATTAGGAGGTGAGGCTGGCTGGAAGAAGTAGATCACTGCAAGCACAACTCTGAAGGTCATAATCACTTTTGGTTGTAGCACAGCTCCTTGCTGTGTGGATTGAACCCCATAAGCTCCTCCCATCCTGCCTTCCCAGCTGCAATGAATTGAAACTCCCTGAAAACAGGAGCCAAAGCAAGTCCTCTTCCCTTAAGTGACTTCTATGAGTTATTTTGTTACAACAACGAGATAAGCAACTGATACAGAGTAGATGAGAATCAACCATTGGGAATTAGGAAGATAAGCGATACCTGAGCAGATATCATGGACCTTTTTTAGATACTTTATATCTCTCAGAAAGTGACATTTCTGTGCCCTCCTTCCAGTCTGTCATGGTATAGCAAGAGCTGAAGTAACAGTCCTTAAGTTTCTTTACAATGTGGTATGAGAAACATGGATATTCTGAGTTTTAAAGAAAATACTAAGCAGTCTGGTCAAACGAAGAGGCGGCAGTGAAGGACTTGCTAATGCAGCAGGACTCCACGGTGTTCAGCACCATCGCCTACTTCTAGCAGGGAGCTCAGAGGGCAAGAAGTATGGATACTTCTCTCCTCTGAATGGAGTGTCTGTGCCTGAAGAGTAGAAAGCCAGTCCATAGTTGGTCTTGGAGAGACAAGATCAGGCCTGTTGAACCAGCTCACTCCCTAGGTGTTTTCCTGAAACATCCCAAAGATCAAAGGAGGTCTTGTGACCAGCACATGCTCTCTGTCTGGAGGGAGCTGGGCAGACAGCCACAGTTATAAGACCAGAACAGTCCTTAATGAAGACAGCTGACTGGAAGGGTCATGATGGCCTGAGGTAGGAAGGCGGGTTACTGCACACACATCCTGGTTTAGGGTGGAGCAGGTCCTACCAATGGCACCCCACAGGCTCCTGCCTGTCACAGTCCACCCGGCTCATGCTGCTGACCAACCTCCCATGGCAAAGGGCTGGAGAGATGAACTGAAGCAGAGACTTTCCAGATCCTGAGTTCTCAGCAGAGATTCAGCAGGGTGCTGACAGAGGATGAAGCTTTCTCATCCCTTCCCACACTCCTAGCACAGTCCCGCTGTCACCTTTCCTGAGACTTAGGAGAGGGAAAATCTGAAGAAGCAAAAGCCCTACGAAGACACACATTCAAGAATTTGCTATCAGGGATGACAACTCAGTCACTAAAGGATTTGGTGTGCAAGGATGAGCGCCTGAGTTTGAATCCCCAGAACCCACAGAGGGCTGGGCTGGGCAGAGTGACACAGATCTGCAATGCCAGAGCTCCTGCAGCAAGATGGGAGGCAGACCCAGGAGAATCCCTCGAAGCCGCCTCGGCTCAGCTAACTTTGCATGTGCTGTGGAGAACAAAAGAAAGAACCACAAAGTAGGTGGAAGGTGAGGCCCTAAGCCTCAGGTGGCCCTCTGCCCTCCACAGCTACACAGGTCCTCACACTCACACACATGAAGGTACACACACACACACACACACACACACACACACACAGAGAGAGAGAGAGAGAGAGATTTTTCAAGAGTTAATTCACCAACTCACTATCTACATCATTTGGTTAGAAATCTGTGGTTCACTCCAAGTATGGCATGCCACTGCGAACGGCCCAGATCTTTCAGAAGCCTTCCCTTTGGACCCAGAAAGGCACTTCAAAATTGTTTGGAAAAAGATTCTGGCAACTGAACATAGGTAGTAGGAGGAGAACAACCTCTCTCCTTCTGTTGTTCCTGTCAAGTGTTGTGTTGTACAGGATGGACCCTAAAGCTGTCTCACTTTTGTGCCTGTTCTCTGTCAGCTAGGGAGGGCAGAGACCACAGCACATACACAGGTGTAAGTCCCATGGGAGCACACTGCATCATGAGGAGGTGGTGTCTTGCCAACCTACCAACGTCTAATGCTCTGCCTGGAATAGTCAGCCCATTTGGTAGATTAGGAGTGTCTCAGAAGGAAGGATAAGGATGGTTTCTGTGTTCACCACAAAGAGGAAAGAGGTAAGTGGAGAGTGTGCTGGCATGTATCTGTAATCCTAGCTTTCAAGAAGCTGAGGAAGGAGAATTGTGACCTGAAGGTTCCCCTCAGACAATGACACACACCTGGAAATAAAGAGCTTCTGCTGAGGAATTGCCTCCATCAGATTGGCCTGTGATCACATCTATGCGCATTTCTTGACTTGCTGATTGGTGTAGGAGGGTCTAGCCCACTGTGGGTGGTGCCATTCCTAGGGAGGTGGGCCTGTCTTGTATGAGAAAGGTAGCTCAGTAAGCCAGAAGAGCACACCAGCATTTTTACTTTAATTTCTGCTTCAAGGTCTTGAGTTCTGCCTTGGTTTTCCTCAATGATGGACTATAAACGATAAGCTAAATTAAATCCTTTCTTCCCCAAGTTGCTTTTGGTCATGCTCATGGTTTGTCGCTTTCATTCACAGGAACAGAAAGCAAACTAGAACAAGGAGAAAAAAGAAATGGAGGAGAAAGAGAAAAAGAAACAAGAGGAGGGGGTGGAAAACATAACAGGGGGGGGGGAGAGGACAGCTGGGAACGCAGTGGGCACATAAGCCCTTGAGCAATGCAGCACATAGTCCAGATCCACAGCAGGTCTGATTGGATTGCAGAAGCTTCCCGTCCCCATGCCCAGAGATAATTTGAACACAATTCTCACCACATGCTGGGAAGGGAGCATGGGGCAAGGGTAGGGACTGGGAACGAGAAAGGCTGGGTGCTGCTGCTAGCTTTTCCCACTTTGCCTCTCTCTGCATAACTTCTGTTGGTCCTCAGATTGGAAGAACCACACTGGGGATTTCCAGTGTAGCACTCCCAAGGTCAGGCCTGCTTCAGAGGCCAGAGGGCCAGGGACCTGGGCAGGCAGCCTTACCCATGGGAATCCAGACAGCGGGAAGGGAAGCCATTATTTTCAGTAAATAGTGCTGGCAGCTGGGACGTGTCAGGTGGAAAGGGGGGGGGGCAAAGAGAGGGGCTGAAGCCAACTCATAACGCAGCAGACACCCAGTCATACAAGTATGTCAAAGGTAGCCATGCCAGTCAGAAATTCAGGGAACACAAAATCTTGTCTTGGAAATGTTCCATGAACACCCCATGCAGGCATGCCAGAGCAGACACAGACAAGACATTCACACAGACCCAAAGACATTTGTACACATAGTGCCACAGCCCATTGTAAAGACCCACAGACACGAATGCGCCCCAAGTCCCTCTCCTTTACTAACCCTCTAGACTTCTTCTGACCTGGCCTCTCCCTCCCTCTGCTAAGCCTGGTTTGTAATTTTTTATCCTATTGCTTGTATTTAACGGGATAATCTCAGATTCACGTGCATAGCCTGATCTCAACACCTTGGCTGTGTGCTCTCAGAGACTCTCCAGTCAGGTGGCAACTCCGCTACCCTCTTCAGAAACTTCATCATTCAGTTGTGAGTTCTCACCCTGAAAGCCACTGCACTGTGTGCTGGTGTCAACAAAATCTGTTTGCGGGGCCAAATATGTTTGACAGAAAACCGTGATGCTCTCCTTCTCTTTGGCAGCTGAATGGCTATCTGTCCTATTTAAATGACTCAACCATCAAGCATAGAGGGCCCAGAAAACAGCCAAGAAGTTCCTGCCTAAACCAGAAAAAAAAAATTGCACAGAATACAAAAGCCTAAGCCTGTCTCAGTTCAGATTCTCACCATACCCTTCTTGGTCTTGTCTGCCAGACAGACTCTCTTTGAAGTTAAAAGGGGCAAGAGAGGTGGCTTGTCAATTTTAAAGCCCTTGATGTTCTTCCAGAGGACCTGAGTTTGATTCCCACCACTCACATCTGGCAGCTCACAACTGCTTGTAGCTACAGCTCCGGGGGATCTAATGCCCTCTTCAGGCTTCCAAGGACATTCACACACATGTGGCTTGCACTCATGCAGGCACACACATGTACACACACATAAATAAAAAACAAAAATGTACATTAAAAAGATTATTTTAAGTAAAAAAACAAAAATTTTAAAGAGATTAAAAAACTAACCTCTTACACACATTTATCTCCTTGGCCATTTCAATCCCAATGCAGTCCTCTATATAAAATCTTAATATAAAAAACACCAGGTCTTTAAATTTTTTATTACATTTAGAATTTTTTATTTAATTATCGTGCGCAGTGTGCATGTGTGTCTGTGTGTTTATTCGAGCACACGCGTGCATAGTCGGCATGCCGCAGTGTGGGCGTGGAGGTTAGGGGACAGCTTTTGGGACTCAGTTCTCATTTTTGCCTTGTAGGACCTAGGAATCACTTAGACTCTCACGGTTAGTGGCAAGTACCTTTACTTGCTATGTCGTCTTGCCAGCATGAAATACGCTAGATCTTTTCATAAGGACCACAGATCCAACATCAAGCCCCACTTTGGCATCAACAGAATCACTTTGAACTTCCCAGTGCCCAGCTCCGGTCTGTGGCTTTCCTAAGCTACAGGGGGACTCGGGAGCCACAGAAGCTACACCTTGGATCACACACGCCCTGCACTGGGCACAGGAATTTCACATGCACGTGAAGGGCTGTATCATTTGCACCCTCGAGGGAACACTGGCTCCTTGGGAACAGCTGCTCTGTCCCTGCGGCATTCTGTTGCTGGAGGACTCAACAATCTGCCGAGGACCTCAGAGGTTCAAAGTGCCTCTGACCCTTGTTGGATATACAGGCCCAGGGCAGCTGGCTCACCCCAAGCCTCTTCCGGGACCAGCTCAACCCCTGAGCTCATATTCCCGTTCTGGACCCTCAGGCTCTCTCTTTCCTGCCAAACGAGGAGCATTTGTTGCCCTGGAACCCCACGGCAGTCTGAAGTAAGTGGGGCTAGGTCTAAAAGCGAATGTATAAACACGCCGTTCTTGGACACAACAAACAATAGAGGACTACCGCTATAGCTAGGATCTGAAATGCCCTCCCCCCAAAGACCTGTGGGTTAAAGGCTTGGTCCCCAGCAAGGGGTATATTAAGAGGTAGTAAACACTTTAAGAAGAGGGGCTCAGTGGGAGGCTTTTGCAGGGCTGAAGATTGGACTGAGGGCCTTGCCCTTGACAAACAAGGGTCTACACTGAATTGCAACATAATCCTAGTGGGCAGCTCTATTCAGTCGGATCCTGTTCTTTAAGGACATGGAACCCTACCCACATCTCTCTTCTGCTTCTTGGCTATCAAGAGATGATTAATGAGCTCTAGTTAGCATACCCTTCCAGCCATTCTGTATAGCCTTGCCACAGGGACCAAAGCAAGAAGTCAAGCAAACATGGACTGAAATCCCTGACTTAATTCCACACAGGCTTTCTTTTCTTTCTTTTTTTGCCTTGTTTTTTTATTTTATATGCATGAATGTTTTATCTGCATGAAAGCCTGTGTACCACTAGTGTGCCCGATCCCTGAGGAAGCCAAAAGAAGAATCTAGAGTTGCAGACAGTTGTGAGGTGTCATGTGGATATTTAGAATTGAACTCAGGTTCTCTGCAAAAGTAGTAAGTGCTCTTAACTGCTGAGCTATCTCTTCAGTCCCACTTTTCCTCTTTTTAAGTTAGTTGTCTCAGGCATCTTGTTATAGTAACAGAAACCTCCGAGTGACACAACTGCTGTTAAGTACGGGGTCTCTGCTCCAAAAAGTCCTTCATATGATTTTACTTTTTTATATCCTCTAAGCCTGTGATAGGTGGCGGTCTGGCCAATTCTTAATATGTACATAAGACATTTTTCCTTTTGTACCAAAGAGGTTTATTTCTTTTTAATGACAGTAATATCTTTTATTGTCAGATTCTTCTTGTCTAAAACTTTTAAAACACTTCTAATTTCTAGCCAAATTGCATAATTTTCTAAACTTTCCACTTGCTCCAAATTCTCACTATAAACCTGGCTGAAAGCATTCTGCATTAACCATACAAACAGCCAGAAGACTACTATTCTGTTTTGAAATTTCCTCCAAGTTAATTAGTTCATTGCCTTTAAATTGATCTTTTCTCAATCTCAGGACACAAATAAACTGCAGATGGGTTCTTTTCTCTGATATACATAAATAATCACAGTTTAATTCCCAAAGGTACCTCTGCCCAACTGAAACCTCGGGAGCCTTGTGGCCTTCACTGTCCACATTCTTGTTACTATTCTGATCTCCTGTGTACCTAGTGTATAAACTGAAAACATGGCTGCTCTATGGTATGGTTAAATGGAAATATTTTTATTATGATGAAGAGAACAGCCAGAGGCATCTGGAAGAGTCTGAAGCAGAGAGAGAAAGTAGTAGATTGAACATGGTTAGCAGACTATCCCTGACCATGAGAGATCAGGAGCAGAGCAGAGAAGGGGTCTGGGAGTGAGAAAGAAGACAGAGAAAGGACCAAGAGAAGCCAAAGAGAAGAAGGCATATGACAGCATGTAGGCAAGATAGCAGGGTTATAAAGGAGAAAGGAGCTTCAGGGAGGGAAGATCATGAGCTGGAGAAGTTGGGATTGTGGTGAAAAGAGCTGAGAAGAGCCAGGATGTCAATATGGACTCTGAAGTGTGTGACAGGTACTTGTGATATCGAGGGAGCCTGGAGGCCAGCCTGAGCCTTGGTATGCTAATTGGTACCACAGACAGCCATTTGTCCCTTCTGGCAATGATAAGGGAAATGGCTCCTTTGGTAGAGGGAACCTGGCTTCAAAGTTCCAGAGGAACGCTGACTTTTGTCTAACTGCCAGACTTTGGGGAAACGGGGTTTCCAGTTTTCCTTTCCTGACACCCACCATAATCACCCTTTAAGCCTTGCCTACAGCATTCCAGGGCTTCTCTAGCCTGCATTTCCAAATTCCTTCCATAAACCTTTCCAAAGACTTTGGAAACACATGGCCAGGTTTGGTCTTAGCAATGACCCCCTCCCCCCACTTCTCTGGTATTGATTTTCTGTATTAGTTACTTTTCTCATTTCTGTTATAAATACCTGACAGAAACCATCTAAGAGACTTATGTCCTGTTTATGGATGGTTTCAGAGACTTCAGTCCATAGTCCCTGGCTGTACTGGTTCTGGGCCTGTGAACATCATGATGGTGGGACCAGAGAGTGAAGAAGGGACTGGGCACCACACATAGCCTTCAAAGGCATGCCCCAAGTGACCTTCTTTCAACTAGGAACTACCTATAAAACGTTTCTAGAATCTCCCAAAGTAGTCCCAATAGCTGAGAACTATACAATCAACACATGAGTCTGTGGAGAACATTTCATATACAAATTATAATAGATATTTTATGTAAATAAAAGTTGGAGTGTGTGTGCGCGTGTGTGCATGTGTATGTGTGTGTGTGCATGTGTGCGTGTGTGCGTGTGTGCGTGTGTGTGTGTGTGTGTGTGTGTGTGTGTGTGTGTGTGTGTGTGTATCTGGACTTGTTGCAGATATGTAGCCTAATGGAAACTGAACTGTCTTTGTCTCCAATGTCAGAGACTGTAGTCCGTGAGACAGAGTACTGGGGAAAATGATGGATGCAAAGTGAGAACTAGTGAGAATAAGCTGAAACCCTGAAGCATAACTAGGCCACAAGGATTGGCTGAGATCAGTGTCGGCTCTGCTCTACTGACCTTGGCAGTATTAGCATACTAATGAGATCAAGGCTCTTTGTTATGGAGTTAAACACATGCACTTAGCTCACGAACCAGAGAAATTGGTGGGGATCCAGGGAAAGGGGAGACTCTTGCAGACCTACTTACTACTTTCCTACCAACAAAGTAACCAGCAAATATGAGACATTTATACAGTGATAACATGCTCCAGGACTCTCAGTGAATGACTGAAATCATGAGTAATACCAAACCCTATACATGTTATTTTTTTCCTATCTAAATATATCAATGATAAATCAAATACCTAGATGGTTCAGTTGTAACAATTACATTAAATATAAATGTCTTAAACATCCCAATAAGACAGGGATTGTTGAGGTTGGATTTTAGTAAACAGTAAGATCCAATGATATCCTGCATCAAGAAGCCTAATCTGAATATATAGTCATAAGTAGGTTAAAAATAAAAGATTGAGGAAATATATACCATGATAACATTAGCCAAGAGAAAGCTACAATGGGCATGTAATAGTAACTAAAGTGTATTACAAAGCAAAAATTACCACCAACATAAAGATAATTTCAGAGTGGTAACAGGCTCAATTATCAAAAGGACATAAGAATCTTAAATGCTTAATCATCTAATAGCAAAGTTTCAAAATACACAAAACAGAATCTGGTAAGATAAATAGATTTATAATTAAAACAGAAGATTTTATTTAAAAAATCACAATGATTTTCACAATGACTAAGAGAAAAATGTTCTGAAGAGAAGTGGACTGTAGATTTGAACTCAAGTGCCAAGCAATTGACATAATGGCTGTTTATAGATGACCTTTGACCTTTCCAATGACAGCAAGATCTGCATTGTCTCCATCGGCATGCCAAATGTTAGCATGCTAGGCCTCCTGCTGACCCACAAGACAACTCAGAAAAGCTTAGGAATCAGACAGTGCACTTACATAGCATAACAGAACTGCTAGAATGCTAAGGTAGGGAGACATCTGGCTAGTCCTCAAATATGCAGAAACTAAAAATGAGATCTATAGCCTCTGAACTATGAAATCAAAAGCATGATCCATTCAAAACAAAAACAAAAACAAAAAAAAAACTAGTGATGTCTGGACTCATCAAAATAAGAATTTCTACTCTTTAAAAGACTTTTTTTTTTTAAAGAGAATAAAGCAACCAAATACTGGGGAAAATATTTTCAAACAATGTATTGGACAAATGACTTAAATACATAATGTATAAACTTGTGGACTAGGATGATGGCTTCGTGAGAAAGAGCACTTGCTGTGAATGCAAGAGATGAGTTCAAGTCCTCAGCCCATAAAAAGCTGGGCATAGCTGGGCATAGCTGGGCATGGTAGTCCACGCCTTTAATCCCAGCACTCGAGAAGGAAGAGGCAGGTGATCTCTGTGGGTTCAAGGACAACTTGGTCTACAAAGCAAGTCCAGGACAGCCAGGCTTTGTTATACAGAGAAACCCTGTCTCAAAAAAACAAAACAAAACAGCTGGGCATTACCATACTTCTTGCAACCCCAAGCACTGGGGCCTGAGAGGGAGATCCTAGGAGCTTGATAGCCTCCAAACTATCCAGTGCAGTGAGCTCCAGCTTCAATGAGAGATCTTGCCTCAGAAAAGTCAGTAGCCAACAAGATGGCACAGTTGGTAAAGGTGCTTGTCACCAAGTCTGACAACCTGATTTTGATTCCCCAGAATCCAAATGGTAGGAGAGAAATGACTCTCATAGGTTGTCCTCTGACCTCCACATGTGTGTATCTACACACTGATATACACACACACGCACAAACAAATAAGTAAATAAATGTAAAGTAAACAGAGACCTCAACATTATTAGTCAATGGGGAAATACAGTTAAAATCATAATGAGGTAACATTTCACACCTATTTAAATGGCTCAAAATTAAAAATGACATGGGGCTAGAGAGATAGCTCAGGGGTTAAGAGCACTGGCTGCTCTTTCAAAAGACCCACATTCAAGGCCCAGTACCACAAGGAGGCTTACAACCGTCTAAAACTCAAGTTTCAGGGGTCCAATGCTCTATTCTAGTCATACATGCAGGCAAAACACTCATACACAGAAAATAAAATAATAAAAAGGGTTTTATAAAAAGAAGAGAAAGAAAGGGAAGGAAGGAGGGAGGAAGGAAGGAAGGAAGGAAAGAAAGAAGGAAGGAAGAGTGATAATGTCAACTTCCAGGGAAAACAGAGCAGTTGGAATTCTTGTATTTTTACCAAGGATACAAAATGGTACAGTCACATTGGAAAACAGTCTTGAAGTTTATGGTAAAGTTAATAAAAATTTTATTATTTACCCCATCAATCCCATTTTACTTAAAAGAAATGGATGATGCATTTGTTATTGTAAACATTTGTGTGAGTTCTTGTAAAAGGCTTAATTTATTATAACTAAAACCCTGAAACATCTTAAATATCCTGTAAATGGACAGTCTGTGGCGCAGTCCCAAACAAGCATAATTCAGAAAACTAAAACAAAAACAATCAGAACTAGTCTTTAGAGAGAAAAAAGAAAATGGGCAGGCAGCCTAGAAACTTTCTCAAACTTGGTCTACAAGAATGTTACCCAGAATGTGGGTGCAGAGAGATTTTCTGCTCTGGGTCCCAGGTCAACAATAGAGGCCAGCCTGGTCTACATAGTGAATTCCAGGACAGCCACAGCTACGTAGAGAGTCTCTCAAAAACAAAACAAACAAATAAAAAATGGACAGTCTTCTCTAAGGGACAAGGGCGACATGTGAAGTATAAAGTATGCATTTGACTGCAGTGGCCCAAGAACAGATTATTACTGACACCATTTTTCTAAGAGTCTTTGAAGATGGAAGGTCAAGCAGAGATGGACAAATGGTAGTATGCCTGACTGAAGACAGTTCTGTGCAAAACCCTACATTGTGCTTGCTGTGCCAGGCTCCAGGTCAACCTGCAGCTCAAGAAGGAAGAGGAAGAAGAGAGAGGAAGAGGGGGAAGTTCTTGTCTTTCCAAAATTCCTGTGGAAATCTCCAATGTGATGGATTAAGAGAGTTTATGTAGATTCTGAGACAGGATAGAAAAACAGGGAGAAGTTATGGGCACCTGAGAAAGGAGAAAGACAGAGACAGAGACAGAGAGAGAGAGAGAGAGAGAGAGAGAGAGAGAGAGAGAGAGAAACAGACAGAGACAGAGACAGACAGATACGGTTAGTCAGACAGACAGACAGACAAGCTCACCCTGTGGAGCTGGTTTGTGTCACTTGCTGACAGAATCAAGAATTTTGGCAGCTAGCTGGAGATAGCCGTGCAAAAACCACTACACTTCCTTCCTAAAAACATTATAGATATGACCCTTAGGACAGCTAATGACTGATTCCTAAAATCAAAACATAAACCCCCCACAAAGGGTCACAGTCATCTTTTTTTCTCTGGCAGATTCTTCAACTTCCCCCAGGAGAGCTGCCTCAGAGTTCTAACACTTTCTGTAAGGAATTGCATGTGCAAACACTTTTTAAAGTCTTAGTTGTAGATTACCTCCTCTAACTGGTGTATCTTCAAAGGCCCCAAATTCACCTCACTGCTACCGAAACACTTTCGGTAAGGAAATACAGGTGCACACCAACACTTTTCCACTCAGTCCTTATGGATTGCTTTCCTCAAATGTCACTTCAAGAGCACCAAAATCACATGTATAACTTGCTGATGCATTTGCATGTGTTCTTCTCTCAATGGCCACCTGACTCTGTTTCAGTGCATCTTGTCCTTATCCTTAATCAATACACTCTTACTTTGTTCTACTCTGACTTATATGAAAATACTTTTCTTTCATTCAAGTCAATATCCTGGATGCTTGTGAGTGGAGGTTCCCTAAGGGGGACTCCTTGGGCAACTTCAACCTCTATCCCTAGCATAAAGTTACAGTTTCTCCCTCAAGGGTAGGATTAGTGCCCATACACACAAGGCTCAGGAGAGCTGCCTATATCCTTTCATGATGTGAAAACATGACAGAAAGTCACTTATTCAGTCTTCAGGGTGCGTTTCCTTCTGGAGTCCCTGTGGGCATGGGACAGTGGTGGAGAAAGCATGCCTCCGGTTGTAGGGTCGTTTTTTCTCTGGCCCAATTGGATGACACCTAGCAGGACTATGAGAGAAAAAAAAAAAAAAAAAACATGTGCAGCTCTGGATCTGCTCCTTCCCTGGGTGTCCACCGGTCACCACAGGGACACTGCGGGCGCCAGGGAAAAATCGAGAAGGAGTCATGCCAGATGCAGTAAGTTCTGGATTCTTTCACTCTCTGGAGTTGTCCCAATCACCCCCCACCCCACCCTGTGCACTGGACTGGAGAGGACTGGAAAGTCCGAAACTGGGGAGAGGTTTGGTGGAACCCCCAGTTCAGTAGGGGAGTGCTGGGGGTCAGAGAAAGCTTTCTCCGATAGTTGAAATGTTATAATCAAGACAGTTCAGATGGTATTTTGTGTGTCAACTTAGGCCCTTTTAACTCTTTATTTGGGGATGAATAAGGGTTTATGAACTGTGGGAAATGGGAAGTGATTGGACAGTGAATGCATTTTATTGGCTGAGACTGAGATACTGGCAGTGCACTATTTACATGAGAAAGGATCCCATGACCTGTGTCTCCTGATGGGAGGTCACTTGGGTTGTGTGTTACAAGGCAGGTGTGAAAAAGGGAGGGAGTTGTTCCGTGCCTGCCGTGCTCAAGATGAGATTTCTGGGCTTTGAGCATGCTGCCGCTTCCACCAGTTTCATGCCAGGGCCTCTGATGGCACGGTCCAGGTACCCCGCAACTCCAGGTGCCCCACAAAGGCAGTGGGTAATCAAGTTTAGAATCATAATTATGTCCCATAGTCACTGTCCATAAATTACCAAACACGCCTCACCAGAACTAAAAGTACTGTCTCTTCATCGCTTTTTCCCTTTTTTCAACTTTTTATTGATTCTTCTTGAATTTTACACCATGTATTCCAATCCCACTCATCTCCCCATCCCTTTGCATCTACTCTCCACCCTTGCAACTTCCCCCCAAAAAGAAAACAAAAAATAAATAAAATAAATAAATAAAAAAGAAACAAAATATCTTGCCCTTTGCCCTTGCAACCTTCCCCACAAGAAAAAAAAAATAGCTTACTGTAGAACTTCCCCTCCATGCATTTCAGCAGCTCATAGATGGGGTAGATGGGGTGGAACTCAACTCAAAGCCCTGGATCTGGGCCTGGCTGGTAGGCGAGTTGGTCAGCCCATTAGCTCTCACACAGACACACACCAGAACCAGCTCTCCAGCATTGCCCTGGCTGGCTCACCCAATCGCCACAGACAGCAAGTGGCAGGGACAGCTCTCCCACTCTCATGCCCTAGGGGCCAACTCACCTGTGCCCAAGTCACCAGGCCCAGTTCTACTGTGATGCCTGGAGGGGGAGTGGGCCCACTCTCTGAGTGCTGCAGCACCTGGGTGAAGGGTAGAACCAGCTTTCCCACTCCCGTGACCTCATGACCAGCTCTAGGCAGAGGGGATATCTCCTGCACTCACACCACCACACATCAGTTAAGGAATGGGGCCACAGCTCTCGTGCCCTCAGAGCTGGCTCACCTCCCTAACCCTCCAACCCCTCCACCCAGGGCCTGTTCTACTGTGCTTCCCCAGTGAGGGGCAGGGACAGCTCTCCCACTGCAGGCTGGGGCAGGGCCAGTTCAGCACAGATCTCGGACATCAACAGGACCTCAGTCAACAACTCAGGCCATGGACATCAATATAGACTCCAGCTGCAGCAAGACCATGGACCCAGACATGGCCCTCAGTAGGAGCCTGGGCTAAGAAGTCACCATGGTCTCAGGTGGCAGCACAGGCCACTCAGATCAGTTTGGCCTCTGGCGTCATTACAACCTCCAGGTACCAATGTGGTCTCAAGTAGCAGCCCAACCACTGACAACCAGGTGGCCTTCAGTGGCAACAAGGGTCACAGAGATCAGTGCAGACCCCAGCTACAGTAGGGCCATGGACTCAGACAAGGCCTTTGGCTGCAGCCCAGACTCACCATACCCTCAGATGGTTTTACAGGCTCCTCATATCAGACTATTTCTCACAGCCACCTTGTCTCCAGTTCTGCCTCTCTCCACAGTGCATGAGCCACTTGGCTTCACTTTTTCTCCCATCCGTCCATCATGTACTCCATCTTTCCCATCTTTCTATCACATATTTGCTTATCATAGTGGTGCCCACTATAGGGTCACGGGGTGGAGACTTGGGTGAAACTAATCATTTTTAAAAACTGATTAGTTAATTAATTTACTTTACATCCCAGACACAGTTTCCGCTCCATACTCCCCTCCCAATCTTTCCCCCAACCCCTCCCATCCACACTCCTCCTCCCTTACACTTCAGGAAATGAGAGGCCTCCCTTGGGTATCAACCAGCCTTGGCATATCAAGTTGCAGTAAGACTAGGCACATCAGGGGCTGGAGAGATGGCTCAGAGGTTAAGAGCACTGGCTGCTCTTCCAGAGGTCATGAGTTCAGTTCCCAGCACCGACATGGTGGCTCAAAACCATCTACAATGTGATCTGATGCCTTCTTCTGGCCTGCAGGCATAACTGCAGACAGAATACATAATAAATAAATCTTTTAAAAAAATGAGTGGAGTCCCTTTACCTCCAGGCTTTCAAGCCGGGTGTGGTGGTCTTTAGTCCCAGCACTTGGGAGGCAGAGGCAGGCAGATCACTGTGAGTTTGAGGCCAGCCTGGTCTACAAAGCAAGTCCAGGACAGCCAGAGCTGTTACACAGAGAAACCCTGTCTCAAAAAACCAAAAAAAAAAAAAAGACTAGGCACAGCACATCTTCCCCTATGAGGCTAGAAGAGGAAGCCCAGTAGGGACAAAAGGGTCCCAAGGGCAGGCAAGAGAGTAGAGACGGCCCCTGCTCCCTCTGTTAGGAGTCCCACATGAAGACCAAGCCACACAACTGTTACCTGTTGGGGTAGTGTTAAGCATTCTAAATGTTAATTAATTGGTCCTGCTTGCTGTCTGTTACTTACATTGAATCTGATTGGTTAAATAAAATGCCGAGGCCTGAGATTGGGCAAAGACAGAGAAAGGTGGGACTTCCTGGGATTAGAGCAGGAAGGCTGCACTTTAGAAAGAGGATTAAAAGATTCCAGCCAAGCAGCAGGAAGAAGAAGGCATTCCAGCCACCAGCAGCAGGAGGAAGAAGAAGACACACACCATGGGTTAGAAAAAGAACCTCATTCCACATGGCCTGGAAAATCGGCTAGTGTGGAGTATGGCGGTCCAAGGGGACGTATGTATATATGGGGTCATATTTGGGTAATAGACTTAAGAGCTAGCTTAGTTGGGCCAGGATTGCACAACTCAGGCCAAGGCTTACTAAAATCCATGTGGTGTCTGTGTACTCATTTGTAATGGCCGCTTAAAGATTAACAACTGCCGAACCAATTTAATACAATCTAAATACTGGCTAAATAACTTAATTAGTCATATTTCTTTCTACAGTTACCTATGTGCAGAGGGCCTAAGTCAGTCCCATCATGCTCCCTGGTTGGCAGTTCAGTTTCTCTGAGCTCCTATGGGCCCAGGTTAGTTGATTCTGCAGGTTTTCTTGTGGTGTCCTTGACCCCTCTGGCTCCTACAATTCTTCCTCACCCTCTCCTACAGGATTCCCCAAGCTCTAGCTAATGTTTGGCTGTGAGTCTGTGTCTGTTTCCATCATTTGCTGGGTGCAGCCTCTCTGATGATGGTTATGGTAGGCTCCTGTCTGCAAGTATAGCAGAATATCATTAATAGTGTCAGGAGTGGGCTCCCTCTTATGGCATGGGTCTCAAGCTAGACCAGTCATTGGTTGACCATTCCCTCAATTTCTGCTCCATCTTTACTCCTGGACATCTTGTAGGCAGGAAAAATTGTAGGTCAAAGGTTTTGTGGCTGGGTTGGCGCCCCAATCCCTCCATTGGAAGCCTTGCCTGGTTACAGGAGGTGGCCATTTCAAGTTCCATATGCCCTGTTGCTAGGAGTCTTAGCTAGGGTCACCCTCATAGATTCCTGAGTATTTCATTGCCCTGGGTTTCTAGCTCGTCCCAGAGAGCCCCCACATTTCAGTTGTCTCTCCCAGTACTCTGACACTGATCATTTTTTATTTGTAGGGTATGTAAAAAGTGATTACCACAACCTTGCTTATAATGATAGATAGAAATGACTTTTAAAAAGGAAATATTTAATAAATCATGGCACATTTGTACTATGAAGAAGAAAAGTTGCTGCTGTTATAAATAACTTTGTCCACATGATGGGACAACCTGCACTACAGAGTGAGACCATCTTCCAAAATATAACAAAAAATATTGTTGTGATTCAATAGGAAAATGGTGACTTATCTGTGATTCCATCTGAGAAACCTTGACAAAGGACAGTGCACGCAGAGGCTCCAGCAGGAGTCTGGAGAAATAGAGAGACTGAAAGTTTTATCAGCTATAACATGCATCTGTATTTGAAAAATATTTTGAGGGTTTTGGTTTTGCTTGTTTAAGCATGGTCTTACTATACAGCACAAGATGGCTTCAAAATTGCAATCTTCCTGTCTCATCTGGGATTACAGGTATATGCTATCACATGTTAATTACACCAGGGAGAATAAGACCACTACAACAACTTTTGAGCCAAATTTGAAGCAAGCTTTATTAAATACTGGCCAGGATGATAGACACTGACTAGGTCCATATCCGGTATTCACAGAGAATGCCACTGAATTACGTTAGTAAGAGGCTTATAAAGGCAAAACCCACAAGGTTACATACTTCCCAACTTTGTCCAATCAAGGGCAAACGTATCCTGACATACTTCCTGCCTGTGAACCTCCTTTCTATGTGTAATCAAGTACATCCCGTGCATTTGGGGTAACCAAGTTTGTTTATGAAAGTGAAAACAAAACGTGGTTTGTTATCTTACATGAGCAATAGCTCCCAGCATTCCAGGAAATTATTTGTCTTTGGGCAAGTGGGGCTTACAGGGTTAGAGACATTTCTTTTTAAAGATCTCTTACACACAGTAATTTAAACTTGAAACATAATTTTAGTAATCATACATACTTATCCATAAAACATTTGTTAAACTGCCCCTTCCCCATAATACAGAGTAAATATAGCAAATTCAACATCATCTTAGCTGCTGAGTTAAGAGGGATGTGCCCAGTTCTCACTATTTGAGTAATAGAGCAGGCACTTAGGAACTGCTTTTGCTGAAATTCTTGACTTCTCACTTGGGTCCACAGGTATCTGATGTAGGATGAACCCCTGGCATCTCCACCCTCATTTGGTGTTTTCCCTTAACTTAGAGTCAGACCCCTGATTGGCTCTGCATAGGGTAGCTAATCTGTTTACCTAACCTATCTTTCCCACCCCTTGACCAAAGGCACAAAAGTAAGTCATTGTCCTAAAACAGCAATCACACCCTGGATTCCAGATACAGGAATGCCTCACAAGACAGACAACCAACCCAGTCCCCACCTCAGTGAGAACCAGTGCTGGGACGGCCTTGGCTTCACCCTGGAGCAGAACTAATCTCTTACAGGAACCAGATCACCTCAGGTCAAGATACCTTGATAGAAAGAGTTTATTCAGACATACCAGAGAAGCAGAATTCAGCCCACAATCAAGCACTCCATGGCCATTCATGTTTCATGTTCAGAACTTAGGGTCACTGGGCCCTTTATTCATTTCTCGTCCCAATGAACACGGATTGAACTCTTCATTTGCTTCTCACTGCTACCCACTCTGTAACTTAACTGTCCTATTGGGATGGGAGCCAAGCCTAGCCCGTGGGGGCTCCTGAAGCCCCAGACTTTTGCTCTAAACTCTAATTACAATGTTAGAACAAAGCTGTCCGCTAAAGAATGGCAGACCTTGAGATGAAGGCAACCATGAAAATTTAAATCACCAAAAAGATAGCAAGAGTTTGACAGGTTTAGAAATATTCCTTTGAAAACCTTAAAGGATAATACTAGATTCATTTTTAAGGCTGATTTACTGAAAGTGTATCAAGTCATATAAATTCAAAACAAACATTAAAATGCGTTTTTGGCCCTGACCACAGAATCTGTGTGGACAAAAAATAGTCCAAAATCCTTAAAACAAAACAAAACCCAAATCTATTTTTAAATTAATTATTTTTATTTTATGTGCATTGATGTTTTGCCTGCATGTATGTCTGTGTGAGGGTGTCAGATCTTAGAGACAGTTGTGAGCTGCCAATGTGGGTGCTGGGAACTGAAGCCAGGTCCTCTGGAAGAACAGTCAGTGCTCTTAATCACTGAGCCATCTCTCCAGCCCTTACAAAACCCAAATCTAATGTTATTTAAAAACCACAGCTTTAGATTATATTTGGCCACATTGGTATTGATACAAAATAAAAGTTAACTCTTTTTAAGGTATTGTACCTAGGTAACGCTTAAAAATGAAATGTGAAGTTTTGGACTTTTGTTAGCAACTGTCATAAACTGTTTAGGATAATTGAGAATGCAAACTAATAGTCATTCAAGCATGTCAGTTTTAGGTAATAAGGCAGTCTATCACAGGTATTTTCTAAGTTAATCAGAAATCAAGTTGCTAAGAGACAAGCAACATTTGCTTATCAAAATACAAGAGATAGATAGGTGGTCTTCAAAAACCTCAAGAGATCTGCAGAATAAGGCATTTAAAGATGTTTTCTTAACTTAAGATTTTTTTTGATATTGAGACATGTCAGCTCCTGACAGCACCCTCTATTCTATTCCAAGTAGAAGATAAACACCGAAGAATCTCCAATTGGAGATGGTTGGATTAGTGGCAAGCCTATCACTTGGCAAGAAAAATCCCTTGCTTCAACTGTAGACAGCATGATGTCCAAATAGGACAAAACTTGGAAGCAGGTAAGTTGACAGCCTAGCTCTGCCAAGACAGGGTAGGCAAGTCCTTCATAACTCATGCTTTACACTCAATGTCTGTTAGAGAAACAGGGCCAAACGGCTAAAGATTGATGCTGTAATGTATGGAGAGAAATTGGGAACTGTCCAGGAAGCCACTGGTATGTCATTTCTTAGTTTTGGAAGCTGCAGGCCCTACACTTCCTGTATAATCAGATATATTTATCCCTCTCAGGTCTCTGATGTGGTTGAGGACTAGATAGCTAGAATCTCATAGTTAAATTTTGAGTTGTTTAGGAATTAAGAGGGTGTTCTGCATCTAAGAAGATGTTTTAAAAATTGTGATGCAAGTTAGGATGGAAGCTGAGTTGGATATAGAAGTTTAAACTCATGGAGATGGTTAGATAGTAGAATGTTAAAGTCAGGTACCAAATACATATGGACTGGACATTGGGAATGTATGCTAAGCCTTATAATTCTCATAATTGTGGCCTAATTATTTCTGTTGTTTTGTATTGTATTTGTTGTTATAAGAGAAAAAGCCATTTGTTGGACTGAAAGGGGGAGCTGTTGGGGGGAAAAAGATATACCTTAAACTTTAAAAAAAAGGAAGTGGATGGGGGGTATAAGGGGGAAGAGGGTGGGAGGGTGGGACTGGAGGGGGGAGTAGGGAGGGGATTGCGACTGAGATGTAACTTGAAGAAATAAAAAATAAATTAAAAAATGAAAAACAAAACAAAAACACCACAGCTTGGGGCTGGAGAGATGGTTCAGTGGTTAAGAGCACTGACTGCTCTTCCAAAGGACCTGGGTTCAAATCCCAGCACCCCCATGGCAGTTCACAGCTGTCTGTAATCCCAGCACTGGTGGAAGCCAGTGATCTGTTAAGTCAATACCTTCTAAGAGGTTTTTACTTATTATCACAGGATGTCGTCAGTTCAGATCAGAGTGGGACAAGGAATGGCTGTTCCAGAAGGCTAAAACCAGCCCAAGATAAAGTATCCTCTGAACCCACAGAATTCTAATATCTCACAGTACTGAAATTCCAGTCTGTTCATCAGTCTCTGCAGACACAGACATGCTCCTTCCAAGAGTTTTTTGTTTATAGCCAGACATAGCTTCTTTTCAGGGATTTTTGTTCACAACAACAGCAACATAGTTAACCCACTGTATTATAACTTTTAGGTGTCAATTCACCTGGATTAAGGAATACCTAGAAACTGGTAAGACATTTATGATGGTTAATTTTGACTGTAAACTTGAAGAGATTAAGTTGCTGGGTGGTGGTGGCGCACGCCTTTAATCCCAGCACTTGGGAGGCAGAGGCAGGCGGATCTCTGTGAGTTCAAGGCCAGCCTGGTGTACAAAGTGAGTCCAGGACAGCCAGAGCTGTTAAACAAAGAAACCCTGTCTCGAAAAAACAAAAAAAAACAAAAAGAAAGAAATGCCCACAGCATTTGTAGGCTCACCCTTTAAGTGCATCTGTAGGCTTTTTTTTTTTTTTTGGAGAGGGTGAAGTGAAGGGGAAAGACTGTCCTGAAAGTAGACAGCACTATGCTCGTGGCCTGGTGTCTGAGGCTAATAGAAAGGAAGAGAAAAGAAAGGGCTGAATAAGGAGAAGAAAAGTGAGAAAGCCAGTTGAGCTCCAGCATTCTCTCTGTGCCTTGGTTAACCCAGGAGTGAGCAGGCAGCCTTGTGCTCCTGCCCCCACGGTCACCAGCCACTCCCATTGTCCCGCTTTCCGCCAGACCCTGTGAGCCAGACCCTCCTTCTTTAAGCTGCTTCTCACTGTCATAGCAATGAGGAGAAAAAATGTAGCCTCAATTGGGGGCAAGGGTGGGCAACAGTGTCTGTGAGTGGTTCATGTTTCCAGATTAGCAAATGACTCTTAGTGAAAGTGACGATCAACCCTGAGGGTAGGCTCGCACCATCCCATCAGCACAGGACTAGAAAAAAACAAGACAACAGCCAGGAAAAAAGTGTGTGCTCAGCAGCAGGGGCTGATAAACAACCTTCCTTGCCTTGGATGCTAGACTCTCAGGTTCTCCGGGCTTTGAGCTCCAATGCTTAATAGCAGTTGGTTCTAAAGTTCTCTGGTCTTTGGTGTCAGACTGAGATCTGCATCACCAGCCTCCCTGGTTCTGAGGCCTTCACACGAATATTTACTCTTTCCCCTCTCATGTATTTATTTATATATCCTTTTGGTTCCATCTCTCTGGAGAACCTTAATACAGCAATTCATTTTAAAATTGATACACTTGGCACTTAATTCTGAGAGTAAGCTTTGAGGATGCAACCAACTAAGAAAAAAAACTTTTTTTAATTTTTTTTTTTTTTTTTTTAGAGACAGTGTCTCATTGTGTAGTCCTGGCTGTCCTGGAGCTCTTTGTTTGTTTGTTTGTTTGTTTTGGGTTTTCGAGACAGGGTTTCTCTGTGTAACAGCCCTGGCTGTCCTGGACTTGCTTTGTACACCAGGCTGGCCTCGAACTCACAGAGATCCGCCTGCCTCTGCCTCCCAAGTGCTGGGATTAAAGGCGTGCGCCACCACGCCCGGCAAGGGATTTTTTTTTTGTTTGTTTGTTTGTTTGTTTGTTTTTTGAATGTCCTGGAGCTCTTTATGTAAACCAGGATGGCCTCGAACTCAGAGATATCCCATGAGGTCCACAGAGTGTGGCACCATACCTGGACCATAAGGTAAAGCTTTTGATGCTTAACTGAGGTACACACTAATCTTATTCTCAAAACGAAACAACAACAACACAATCCAAAACCAAACCAAAACAAAAACTATACTGATTAAAAAAGTTTAATTACCCAAGAAATGCTCCTGGGGTACTTGGGAAATGAACAAGATCAGCTTTAACATCTAGAAACACACGCTGCAGGGACAGTTAAGAAAGACCTATCAGAGTCTGAGATTTTATTTCTAAGTTAACAAGCCATTCTCCTCCTGTTTCATGAATGCTGGCAGAAAAGTCAAGGCTCCCTCCCAAGTCAGAGGTAAAGAACTTGACCACTCACAGCCAAAGCCTAAGCGATTTTTTTTGTTGTTGTTGTTCAAGTTCCTCCAAGTTCCACTGGAGTGGTAAGGGCTTAACAGATGTCTGTCCGTGCAGTGTGCTACAGTGTGGTAGAAGAACAAGGAGCATTAACAATTTGTCACTTTTGCAGTAAGACAAAGCAAACCTGATTTTCCTCAGAAAAGGAAACATTACCTTAATCCTCAAGGCTGCTTGTTGCAAACAACATTGAGAAACGTCCCAGTTTAAAGACAAAGAAATAAAGTGTGCTGGTTGGTTTGTTTGGTTTTGTTTTTTGGTAGTGGTATTTTATCACATATGACATAAGCTAGAGTCATATGAAAAGAGGGAGCTCCAATTAGGAAGCTGGCCCCAAGGGACAGACAGATGGCTCAGCAGTTAAGAGCATACACTGCTCTTCCAGAGAACCTAAATTTGATTTCCAGCATTGACATTAGGTGGATTACAACCACCTGTAACTCCAGCTCTGGGGGAATCTGACACGCCTGGCCTCTATGGGTACCTGTACTCAGATGTACACACACACACACACACACACACACTAAAATAAAAATAAAATAAAATAATGAAGTTGCCCCATCAGGCTGGTCTATGGGTATTTTCCTGATAGATGATTGATAAAGGAGGGCCAAGCCCACCTGGGTTCAGACCATCCCTTTGCAGGTAGTTCTTCCTGCAAAGTAAATTTGGGAAGGAAGGGTTTATTTCAGCTTTTGGTAGTGATATTTTATCACATCAATAGAAAGGTAACTAAGAAAGAAACTAATTTTTCCTTCTTGGTACACCCAATAACAACATTCAAGAGTTCTAAGGGTCCAAGGCAGGATGCCTATCCCAATATTGATGAGGGACAAAAGCAAATGATTCTTTTTTTGGTTTTTGTTTTATTTTTTGAGACAGGGTTTCTTTGTGTAGCTGCTCTAGCTGTCCTAGAACTCACTCTGTAGACCAAGCTGGCCTTAAAATCACAAAGATCCACCTGCCTCTGCCTCCCGAGTGGTGGAATTAAAGACGTGCACCACCACGCCTGGCAACAAATGGTTCTTAAGACAGGGGTAGGGAAACAACTAGCTAAATTTCCTGGTGCTGGAGAATTCCTGGAAGAGTCATTTCATTTAAAAATAAAATTAATTAGCTAAAACTCCGCTCTTGATTAACGATTGCTTTCTTTAGTCCATAGATATAGAACTGGACTTTTCCATATTGTTAGGGAAGATGCTATCAGTCAGACTCCTGTGGAGGTTCCTGCCTGTAATCCCAGCACTTGGGAGGTTGAGCAGGAGTGGGTAATGCCATAAATTTGAGGTCAATTGAAATGCATAGTAAGGTCCAGGCCATCCTGGGAGGAGGGGATAGAATAAATTGCAAATGTTGAGGAATTTGTGGTTTGGAAAAGCCTCAGGGAGGAGGGGCATGTGGTGGCCCAGTCACAAACACCCACCACTCAGCAGTAGATCCTCTCTCCCACATCTTAGCCACTGTTCCATTGCCATGAAAAGAAAACAGGACTAAGACAAATCTTATAAAAGAAAGCATTTAATTGGAGGCTTGCTTACAGTTTTAGAGGATTAATACATGATCATCATGGCAGGAAGTAGACAGGCATGGTGTTGGAGCAGTAATTGAGAGTTTTGCATCCTGATTCACAGGAAGCAGGCAGAGAGAGAGAGAGAGAGAGAGAGAGAGAGAGAGAGAACCTGTCCTGGGCTTTTTAAACCTCAAAGTCACACCCAATGACACACTTCCTCCAACAAGGCCACATTTTGGATCCTTCCCAAATAGTTCCACTAAATGGGGACCAAGCATTCAAACATATGAGACTATGGGGACTACCTTAGTCACTGTTCTATTGCTGTGAAGAGATACATAACCAAGGCAACTCGTAAAAGAAAACATTTAGTTGGGGGCTTGCTTATAATTTTAGAGGTATACTCCATTGTCACCATGGAGGGAGTATGGTGGCATACAGGCAAGCTGGAGTAGTAGTTGAAAGTATATCCTGATCCACAGGCAGGCAGAGAGAGACAAACAGCCTGGCCTGGTATGGGCTTTTGAAACTTTAAAGCCCACTCCCAGTGACATACTTCTCCAACAAGGCCACACCTACTCCAACAAGGCCACAACTCCTAATCCTTCTAATCCTTTCAAACAGTTCCATTCCCTGGTGACTAAACATTCAAATATATGAACCTATAGGAACCATTTTTTTTTTTTTTTGGAACCGTTCTTAACCACCATACCCGGTAAGGAAGTCAGCCCCAGGACAACGTAGCCTCTTCCCAGAAAAGGAATTATGGTTAACTGTCCAGAGGTTCAAAGTTCTCTTCCCTAGAAGAGATGTGTAGGAATCATGGTCCCTTTGAAGTTGGTTGAATTAAAGGTGTGTAGGTGCCTATGACAGGCCTTAAGAAGTTGATTGTGGTGCTGTAGCCACCCAAGTCTTGAGTTTGTACCTTGCAGACTTTGATCACCTTCTTCACTGTATCACAGTGGAGTGATGACACTCAAGACTGAGATCCTTTGGCATGATGGGAACATACTCTTTATTCCTGCCACTACCTGGGCAAATGGGTGCCAGACCCCCATCTCAAAAAACTGCATATGCCCACTAGGGACCACATCAACTCCTCCAACAAGGCTGGCAGCCACACTGTCAATAATGTTCCCATAAAGATTGAGTGTCATGAGCACATCCAACTAGTAAAGATTCTGCCCCCACTGCATTGGCTCTGATCTGCAGCAATTGTGTCTAGTCTTTGTCTCAAACTTGATTTGGGTGTTGTATTAGTCAGAGTTCTCTAGAGGAGCAGAATTCATAGAATGGGATTTACTAGAATGGTTGTGTACCAATGGAAGGTCCAAGAATCCAGTAGTTTGTTCAGTCTATGAGGCTGGAAGTCTCAGATGGTCTTCAGTATATGCCAGAATTCCAAAGAAGTAGGCTCTAATGCCAGTGAAGGAATGGGTTTGCCATAGAGAGTGAGAGCAAGCAAAGAACTCAAGTTTCCTTCTTCCATGTCCTTTATATAGGCTGCTGGAAAAAATGTGTGGTCCAGATTAGAGGTGGATCTTCCACCCCAAAATATCCAGATTAAAAGTGGGTCTTCCTACTCCAATTGATTTAATTAAGAAAAATCCCTCACAGGCATGTCCAGCTGCTTGGGTTTTAGTTGGTTCCAGATGTAGTCAAGTTGATAACCAAGAATGGCTGCCACAGATGTACAATTTGGCAACTTCCTCACATCACTACAGGAACAAGCCATCCCTAGGGTTTATGAAGTTGGCCTTATGGATGGCTGTGACTTTGCTCTGCCACTTCTTGAAGGAATAGTCAAACACAAACTTTGCAATCAATCCCTTGAGCATTATTAGTTCTGGAGACGATCTCCAACCACTCAATTACACCTTTCTGGCTCTTGTGTTCCAGAGAGCAGTATGCCCCTTCAGTCAACTCACAAATGGTTATGAGTATAGATTGTTGAGCTGAGTCATGTACCCAGGGAGTGACTTCACATGGACTCCGTTGACAATCAAGTCCAACTTATGTCACAACCGCACATCATACAAACCTTATTCTCCTTCATACTCCACTGGGGTGTAGATCTTTCCAATGATGGCAACTTTGTTCTTCATGGAACCCAGCATCTGCTCCAACTTCTCAGAAGCTATTCTGCACCTGACTCAGGGGGTACACCTGGAATTACACCCAGACCTTAGCAACCTTGAACATTTTCTTGGCAGTATGCATGAGCTCCGGTCCCACGCCATTTCCCCACAGGATGGTCCCAGGAAGAGCACCCTGAGGCCTTCGTCCTGACTTTATGAAGTTCATGAGCTGTGGCCATGGTTCTGGAACCTCTCCAATGCCTGGGATTCCAGGCAGCAACTCAGGTCAGCCAGGCAGACACTTCTCAGTACCTGCTGCCATGTTCTCTGGAGGAAGTAGAACACACAGGTGGATGAGGAAAGAGGAAGAGGAGAGGAGAGAGGAATGGACAGGAGGGGAGCATTGTACAGGATGCTAGCTTATGTGTATGTACTTGTAGCCAACATTCCAAAAATGAAGTTTTACAAGATTTTATTTATTTATTTAATGCCAATGAATGTTTTGCCTGCACACACACACACACACACACACACACACACACACACACACTACATGTGTGCCTGGTGTGCAGAGGTCAGAAGAGGGTGTTGGAAGCCTTGGAAATGGAGTTACAGGTGGTTGTGAGCCACCTTATGGATGCTGGGAATTGAACCCCAATTCTCTGCAAGAGCAATAAGTGCTTGAAACTTCAGTCCCCCCACTCATTGCATTCTTAATAGAATTAAAAAGAACAGGACACTTAGAAATAAATTATGTAAAAGAAGTGTAAAAAATATTCCAAAAACTAAATCATTTTTGAAAAAAAATAAATCTATGTAAATATTGTTTAAAGCCTGTAATCATAGTTAAAGACTTAGTATCATTAACATGGAAACACTCCCCAAATGCATCTTCATATTCAATGCAGTCTATGACAGAGTCATGTTTTAAGCAGCTCCAAACAAACAAACATCCTTAAATATAATGAGTAGGAGGACTCACACCTCACAATTTAAAAACTTATTACAAATAACAGTAATTATAGCAGTGTCAACACTACTGGCATAAGGGTAGACACACCCCCTACACATATACACACGTCATATGTATGTATGACACAGAATTGAGAGTCCAGAAAAACATGCAATTTGGGAAAAATAAACTCATATTGGTTGTCAATTAATTTTCAATAAAAGTGTCAAAAACATCCAATAGGGAAAGAATGGTCCTGAATCTGCATGAGATCTAGCCAATAAAAATTCCAGCACAGGTGGGGAAAGAGCTTGTGAGGCTCCACCCCTCTCTGTGGAACTATTGGCAGTTGGTGGGCTTGGGTGGAGACATAGTCATTTTTTCCTTGAAGGTGGGGCCTGTTGTAGGGTGGTCATATTCCAGCTGACAGCCTCATACCCACAGACATAGAGGCATCACTAATTGGAAGCAATGGATTATAAAAAATAATAATTTGAAATAGAAGACATGAAGTTGGGAGGACAACATGTTGGGGGGGATCCAGGAAGAGTTAGAAGGGGGAAGAAGGGGTAGATATGATTATAATACATTGTATACATGTATGATAGCCTCAAAATTTAAAAAAGAACAGTCTCTGAACAAATGGTGTTGAAATAATTGATACCCATACAAAAAATACTGTTGGATCTCTACATCATATCAAAATTGGATTAGGGTCTTTAAAAAAGGAGCTCAAACTACAAAAAAATGCACACATGAAAACACAGGGAGAAACTTGTGACACTGCACTTGACAGCAATTTCTTGGACATGACATGACATCAAAGCACAGATGACAGAAAAATTTGACAAATTGTGTTTCATCAATGTCAAAAACTTTTGAGCATCAAAGGTCATCATTGGACTAGCAAGATGGCTAAGTAGGAAAAGACACCAAGGCTGGTGACTTGAGTTATGACCCACAGAGTAGAAGAGGAGAACTGACTCCAATACACACAAAATCACAAACTAAATATAGACAAATATAAATTTAATCCAAAAAAATGGATGAAATAGTTACCAGGCATGTATCTGACAAAGGACTTTAGAATATATATATATATATAATATGTAATTATATAATATATAACATATATAATATATAATACATAATATATATATGAAGAATTACAATAACAAAAGACAAATTTTAAAATGGGCAAAAGATCCAAACAGACATTCCTCCAAAGAGGTCTTGGGGTGGGTTTAGTGAAGTAGTGCAGCATCTGCCATCATAGGGATTTTGGTCCTGGGGTATGTAAGAGTATAGAATTATGTTGGATAGATCATTAATATATTAAGGGTAGGTAATATCCTTGGTTGGTGAAATAGATAGGTGATTATGAGCTAAATATCTGGAAATATTCAATAAGGATACATGCTTATATGCTAGGGAAAAATAATTTAATGTACATTAAACATTAATGTACTAGTGTACTAAATAAATTTATGTACAGGAAGTAGTTTAATTAGAATATCAGCTTTGGGAGTTGATAATGAAGAGTATTCCTTCTTGTTGTCCTGAGAGGGTATGACCTCACTTCTGGTTTACAAGACCAGGGTAATAGTTACACTACCAGGACATGGATTTAGTTTTAGTAGGTTATTTTCGATTAATCCTGAAATTGGTATTAGAATTGGGATAATGGAGAAGTAGCTAATTGAGGCTAGTTGACCAATAGTAGTGAATGAATATTCTACGGGTTAACCCCCAATTCAGGTAAGGATAAGAAGATTGGCAGCTAGAATTCAGAATATGATTTGGGAGATTTGTCAAAATATAAGGCTGTGTTGTTTTGATGTATGAAGTAAGGGAAGAAGAATAAGGATAAGAATAGAAATAATCAATACTAATACTCCTCCTAATTTGTTAGGAATTGATCATAGAATGGCGTAGGCAAATAGAAAATATCATTAAGGTTTAATGTGTGGAAGGGTGTTGAGTGGGTTAGCTGGAGTATAATTATCAGGGTTGGTTAGGAGATGGGGGAAAATAAGACTAGAGTTAGGAGGAGGACAAGGACTAAGATTCTTAAAAAGTCTTTAAATGTATAGTATGGATGAAATGGAATTTTATCAGGGTCAGAGTCCAGGCCTGTTGGGTTGTTTGAGCCTGTTTCGTGGAGGACTAGAAGGTGGACATTTGCAAGGGCTGTGGTGATGAATGAAAGAATAAAGTGGAATGTGAAGAAGCGTGTTAGGGTTGCTTTGTCAACTGAAAACCCCCTCAGATTCATTTTACTAAGGTGGTTCCGATATATGGAATAGCGGAGAGAGAGGAGATTAGTAATGACTGTAGCTCCTCAGAAGGATATTTGTCCTCATGGGAGGACATACCCTACAAATGCTGTAGTTATGACGGTTGAATAAAAGGATAACCCCGATATTTCATGTTTCTATGAAAGCATAGAATCCATAACTTATTCCTCATCCAATGTGTAGGAATAAGCAGATAAAAAATATGGAAGCTCCATTTGCATGTAGATAGCTAATTAATCATCCATAGTTTACGTCTTGGCAAATATGAACTACTGATGAAAATGCAGTTGATATGTCATATATAAAATGTATGGCTAGAAATAAGCCTCTGAGAATTTGTAAAATTAAACATACTCCTAGGAGAGAGCTGAAGTTTCATCATGATGAGATATTTGATGGGGTTGTTAGATCAATAAATGAGTCATTGCTAATTTTAAGTAATGGGTGAGATTTTCGGATTTTTTCATTAATGTTCTTATAGTTGAATTACAACGATGGTTTTTAATGTCGTTAATCATAGTTAAGTGCTATGTGGGAATAATGACTAATTTGATTTTTGTTGTAAGTGTTTATATTCAGCTTGTGTTTAGGATTAGCTTTGAAGCCGTCTCCTATTTTTGGTGGGTTATCTTATTATTAGTGGTTGTGTTGGTTGTGCTATGGTGTTAGGTTTGGGGGGGTCTTTTTTAGGGTTGTCAGTGGTTTTGACTTACTTGTGTGGAATGATGGTCTGTGTTTGGATATACTACAGCTATGCTACGGAGGAGTGTCCTGAAGTTTGAGGGCTAGGTTTACTTGTCTAAGTATTGTTTTAGGAATTCTAATTGAGTTGAGTGTAATATATGTAATGAGTTGTTTTTATGTGTTTGATTTAGAGGCTGATGCTTATGTGACAGATAATTGAGCTGTTCTTGAAACTGATGATTTAGGGAATATAGGGGAGGGGGAGGGGTGTAGCAGCTATATAGAGTTGGGTAGCTTGATTAGTAGTTGTGGTTGGATGATCTTTGCTGGGATTTTTAATATTATTGAGATTACTTGAGGGAATAGAATAAGAATAAGATGGGGATGGAGATTAGGGAGACAAAAAATGATACGAAGTACATTTTTATTAGGCCATTTTAATTTGATAAGATTTTGGTTATGTGAATATGAGTGGTTGAGATTGATTTAGGGATTATTTTTCAATTCATAGATGGTCTAGGAGGTTGGAGGCAGTGTTAAAGCTTATTATTAACATTTTTTTTAGGAGTTGCTCAGTGAAGGGTAATGGGAAAAT
>CAJQZJ010032188.1:19816163-19827609 GCA_907164525.1 Lophiomys imhausi
GTAATTAAGGGGGGAAATCGAGGGTTAGGTATAGTAATGAGATAGATAATTCATAGGCTGTATGCAGCTGTTAGAGATGTGGTGAGGAGTGTGGTTAATAGATCTCAGGTGTTGGTATTAGATGCATTAATAGCTTCAATAATGAGGTCTTTGGAATGGAATCCTGTTTAAAAAAAGGTATTCTGGTGAGAGCTTGGTTTCCAGTTGTTAAACTGGAAGAGTTTTGATTATATTACCTATCTTTTGAATGTCTTGTTCATCATTTAGGTTACGAATAATAGAACCTGAGCATATAAAAAGTATAGTTTTAAAGAATGCGTGGGTGCAGATGTGGAGAAATGCTAGGTAGGGTTGGTTAATTCCTAGTGTGACCATTGTAAGTGCTAATTGACTAGATGTGGAGAATGGCACAATTTTTTTTTATATACCACTTTGAGTTAGGGTGCAGATGGCTATAAATAATGTAGTGATTGATCCTAGACATAATATTGAGGTTAGGATAAGATTATTGAGGTGAGAGAGGAAAATCAGATTATTAGGAAAATCCCTGCTACAACAATAGTGCTTGAGTGGAGTAGTGCTGAGACTGGGGTAGGGCTGATGGGAGTCAGGGGTGAAGGCCAAATTGTGCTGATTTGTCACGTCCCCCTCGACCAGCAAGGACGACGCAACTCGCAAAAGCTCTTCTCAAGCAGTTTATTCAGGTCCCTTGAAAACAGTCTTCCGAATCCCTGCTTGTGTCTCTGCTTGTCTGCTTGTGTCTCCGCTTCTCCTCCCCCAAGCCCTTATATGCCTACTCAAACCCAATCAGATCATGCCACCTAGCCTATCCAAGATAGGCTCACAAAAGGAGGAAGCACACCGGGCTAGGCAGCTGCTACCAACTAAGGCTTGTTTACAGCTAAGCTTGAGCTTTCTGGCATCAAGCCCGGTGCCATCTTAGGGTTGTGGCTCACCACACTGATTTTCCTGTGGCTGTGATTAAGAGGCCTGCAAGAGGAATTGGGTTAAAGTTGTTGGTGGATAAGATTTGTTGTAACTCCCATGAGTTGGAGTTGAGGCAAAATCATGTTGTGGCTATAATAAACCCAATATCACCAATTCAGTTATATAAGATTGTTTGTCCATATCATCATCCGATTAAGAGAAAAGATATAATACTAACTCCTTCTCATCCAATGAATAGTTGGAATAAATTACTTGTGGGGGTTAAAATTATTATAGTAATAAGAAATAGTAAGAGATATTTGACAGAGTGGTTTAAATGTGGATTTGAGTGTATGTATCATGAGGAAAACTCTGTGATAGATCATGTGACGAATAGTGTTACTGATACAAGTAGAGTGGAAAAATAGTCTATTTTAAAACTAATAGAAAGTTTGATAGTATTAATTGTAATTCAATGTCAGTTGGTAGTTATACATTCAGTATTGTTGAAGAAAAATGTCATGAGGGGGATTAGGCTAAGGAGGAAGGCATACTTGATAGATGATATAACGTATGGGGGAAAGTTAATTAGTTTAGTAATGTTAGTTATAAATACTAAGATAGGCAGTGATAGAATGAATAGGATTAGGACAATTGATGAAGAAGTTATGTTTATTACTTTTATTTGGAGTTGCACCAAGTTTTTGATTCCTAAGACCAATGGATTACTGCTGTCCTATAAAAGTGAGAAAGCCGTAGATTTAAGTATGGGTGCATGAGTTAGCAGTTCTTGTGTTCTTTCTTGGTAAATAAGGGGGTTAATTTCCTATTGTCAGATTCACAGTCTGATGTTTTGAATAAACTATATTTACATAGTGTAAGCCCTAAGATAAGTTTAGGGTTCAGGGTGAGTAGAATAAGGAGAATGATATGAAGTGATATAAGTGCTAGCTGTCATGTATGTGATGGTTGGAGTTTAATGATGTAGTTGGTAAATTTGCCTCGTTGAGTGGTAATGATGATGTATAGTGAGTATAAAGCTGTAATAGTCATGTTAATCCCTATAAGAATAATGGAGAAATTGGATCATGAGAATATTGATATTGTAATTAATAACTTGCCAATTAGGTTAATTGAAGGAGGATGGCTAGATTTGCTAGACTTGCTAAGATTCATCAGGTAGCTATTAGTGGGAATAGGGTTTGGAGCCCTTGGGCTAAGATATGGGGTATGTAAGAATATGCATACAGCTGGTCCTGGATGCGGGGGTTGTGGGTGAGCCAGCCCTAAGACAGTGAGTGTGACAGAGTCAGTCCTGCCTTCTGTCTGATTTGTGGTGTTGGTGAGGGAGAGATCCCCTTTACTCTCTTGCCCTCACCACAGGTAGAAAGCAGGAGAATTGACCCTGATGGGATCATGAAAGCAGAAGAACTGACCCTTACCTGCTGAAGCACTTGGGAAAGCAGGCCCTGCAATTGGGGGTTGCAGGCTCAGAACCAGGGCTTTGAGTTGGCCCATCCCATGGATGATCTGCTGTAGTGCATGAAGAGGCCAGTTCCAGACTCAAAACTACAGGATCTCCATGACACAGGACAATAACAAGTTGCAAAGGTGGAGGAGGGTGTGTCTGAAGGGAGGTAGGAGAGGAGAGGGAACAGGATACATGATGTGAAATTCACAAAATAAAAAAAAACAATTTTTAAAAAGTAAAAATAAATAAATGGGCACTTTTACATGAAAAGATTCTTAATGTGATTAATTATCAAAGAACTGCAAATCAAAGTGACAATGAGGTACAGCTAAAATAAAAAAGTTGGATATTAAGAGTTGAAAGGATTTAAAGAAATGGAGCCCCCATACATTGCTGGTAAGGATGTAAGAGGATACAGCTGCTTTAGAAAGCAACCTGGCAGCTCCTCAAAAGATTAAAGATAGAATTGACACATAGCCAGCAGTTCTTCTTTTAGGTAGATGCCCAAGAGAAATTAAAAGGTACATCCTCACAGAATCTTAGGGTAAATGACTGTTTATAGTAGCATTGTTTGTAGCTACCACAGGGAAAAACAACCCAAATGTCCAACAACAGAATAATGGATAAGCAACATGTAGCATATCCACATAATGGACTATTATTTATTATTCCATAATCAATCATTAATGTAATGGAGTATTTTTAGTCAGCCACAAAAAATAATATACTGATACATGCTATAATGAACCTTGAGAATATAATGCTAAATGTAAATAATCAGAATAGATCATTTGCTATGTGATTTAATATACAAAATTCCAAGCTGGGCATGGTGGTACATGCCTATAGTCCTAGCACTTGGAAGGCAGAGAGAGGCAGGAGGATTTCAAGGTCAAGGGCCACCTAGGCTGCATAGTGAAATCAAGGCCAGTTCAGATTACATAGCAAGATCCTATCTCAAAACACAAGAACAACAAAAAAGCAGGAGAAACAGGAAGAGGAAAGGAGAGAGAAGGGAAGAGAAGAAGGGAGGAAGGCAGACAGGCAGGTAGGCCAGCTAGTTCACAAAAATGAGCTCAATAGAAACAGAATATAGATTACCGATTGTCTAAGGACTAGGAGGGGCTAGGAAGTGATGATAAGGGTATATTGATTCTAATGTGTTCTCCAAAAAGTTTCATGTTAAAAATAAAAACCTCCAAATGCATATATTAATAGTATTTTGAATTAAGACCTCTAGAAGATAATTAATTAGGATTAGATGATCTCTTGTAGGAAAAACAAAAACCCACACAATATATCTGTATATTAATTAAAAAGAAGAAGAGATACTCAGATGATCATGCTTGTTCTTTCTGGCCATGTAAGGGTGTCATGATGCAGCAATGGAGCCGACACTAGAAGGAAAGTAGAGGCTGGCCTTTTGGACTTCCCAATCTCTCATTAACCAAATACATTTCTATTCTGTATAAATTACTCACTCTCAGTCTATATTGTTAGAGTCACGAAAGAAACACTAAGATGGCAACAGTTCTCTTTTACAATGATCAACATGTTCTAAAATTGTAGTGATATTTTGTTATCTCTGGATATACCAAAATCACTGAATAGTGCAACATTGGATTGAATAAATTGATCAGTTTGATATATATTAAAGTATGTAAATTACATCTCACTTTTTTTTTTTTTAACAAGAGTCTCACTGTGTAGCCCAGGCTGGTCTTGATCTCTTCTGTTTCAGCCTCCCAAGTGCTAGGATTACAGGCAAGTACCACCACACCTAACTTGGTAAATATATATTTAAAATAAAAAGCAAGCATGTGGTCTAGCCGCAGAGAAACCTATGAAATGAGCCAGTTAGTCAGCTACCTATCGTTACAACAAAATCCCTCAGATAACTCCATGAGAAACCATTTACCACAGCTTGATGGTTGTAGAGTTTAAAGATGACGGGCACTATTTCAATCTTCTGCTGGGCTTGTCAGTTCGCAATGGTAAGAAGTACACACATGCACAATGGAGAAGACCCAGTGACTTCACCAGAAAGCAAAGGGCAAGGAGAAGACAGCAGGGTCTCCCTTTGATGGGCTCATCTCCAGTGATCTAAGGGCTTCTTCTATATCCTAAGGGCCCACAGGGTTTCCAAACTGTTCCATCCTGGGGGCCAAACCTCAGCCCACAGACCTTGGGAGCACATTTAATTTACAAATTGTGGCAGTTCTCTAGACTTCTCTGGCAATTAAAAAAGAAAAAAAAACCCATCTGTCTGAGCCTCAATCTTCTCATCTTTGAAAGAGTGGTTTAATAAAACAAAACATATTAAGGAGTATAATGCCTATAATAAAACAAATACCTAAATGTCAGATATGTACCAACATCAAAAAAAATTTAGAGCTGAAATTCTAATTTTATAAACAACTTCCCTTATAAAATACTCTAAGCCAGTAGCACCCAAGGCACAGTAGAAAGTGGAATATAAGAAGTTTAGACAGGATGGAAATACAACTCAGCGGTTAAGAGAGCTCACTGTGTAATCGTGAGGACCAGAATGCTAATCTCAGCACTCATATAATAAGCCAAGTCCCTGCAAACGCCCACAACTCTAGTTCCAAAGGTCCAGTGCCCTCTCTGGCCTCTGAGTACACAGGCATGTGTATCTGCATGCACGCTCACACAAACACACACACACATGCTGTGTGTGTATTCATGTATTCATCTACATTTATGTGTATGGGTATTTTGCCTGCATGTATGTCTGTGAACTACATGCGTGCATTGCCTGTGGGTGTTGGGCCCCCTGGAACTGGAATTATAGATGGTTGTGAGCTGATGTGTGGGTGCTGGGAAACAAACCTAAGTTCTCTGAGAGAGTTGTCAACACTCTTACCCACTGAGCAGTCTCCCATACAAACTAAAACAAAACAAAACAAGAACAATTTAAAATCTAAGGGATTTCTTCCAGAAGCTATGTGAATTATGCATTTTTTTTTAATGTAAGAGGGTTTTAGCAACATTGTGGTGCTGTGCCCTCCAGACATGGTCAGGTCATTGCCATCTTAAAATAAAAAGCAGCTGTGATTGCCCACAGCAGGCCATCACAAGACTGGTTTCTCCCATGGAAGGACAAAGGGAACATGAAGTGGCATGGAGACCCACTACCAATTGCTGGGGGTCAGCCTGGCATAGAGGCTATGCACACCTCTAATCTCAGCACTTGGGAGGCAGGGGCAGAGCGAGCTCTGGAAATTTGAGGCCAACCTGGCCTACATGTCGAGTTCCAAGAATACATAGAGAGACCCTGTCTCGATACACATATACACCCCAGTTGCTAGGGGAGGAGATCTTTATTGCTTTGGCTGTCCGTGTTCCTATAAGTAACCCCAATTAAACTTGCTGCTTCACCAAACTAGACTTGGGTGGGCCTATTTCTCTAGACTACTCTCACTGCTGTATCTGGTTGCTCTTTCACACCGTCCTGGGCATCATTCAGCAATAATTTATACTAGCATGGGCATCATTGCTTCAGACTACTATGTACTACTCGGCTGTTTATATACTACTACACACTGTATATACGACTCCCCAGCTCTACAGTGTGTATCTTGTTTTAGGACTTAAAAGGGTCTACTACACAGAGCTTTGTTCTTATTGAGCCAAGGATATGACTAATTCACTTGGAGATAGCATTCTGATCATCTCCCATCCTACAACATTTCTTTGGGGAAGACTCTTACAGTGTTGGGCCATTTAAGGACATTATTAGCTTTGTCCCGTGCATCTAGGAGAACTGTGAGCCATTCCTGCTTCAGGATACACAACTGTCGAATTTCAAAGAAATTAGTCCTAGCTCCTTCTTCCACCCAGGCTTTCACATCCTACACCTCACCCCTTTGCTGTTCTCTGAGCCGGCACTGACCTTTGTGTTTGGTTTGGAGTGAATGTTAGTCAGGATTCTTTTGCGGAACAGAACCAAAAGAATGAATATATATTACAAAGAGGATCTACTACACAGAACCAGCTGGTAGTCCAACCATGTCTGTCTGTATGTTGGAAAGATAGAGAACCAGAGGCTCCACATGGCTGGATGCCTCAGTGGTCCCAATCTGCCATTGAAGAAGGCCTGGGAGGTTCCTGGAGAACTGTCAGTATTTAGCCTGCATTGGAAAGCTGAAGGGACCAGGTTTCCACATCAGCAAAGGATGGCAACAGAGTAGACACACTCATCAGCAAGGAACAGCATGGTAGCCTCAAAGCACCATTCTTTTTCCATAGGATCTCTTTATGCCTGGACTGCAGCTGGAAGGTTCTACACACTCTGGGAAAAGATCTTCCCTGCCTGCTTGGTCAATCTTTACAGGAAATTCCAACCCGGAGCATGTCTCTTGATTCTAGATCCCACAGACACCACATGGATTTTAACAAGCCTGGCCTGGGTTGAGCAATCTTAGCCCATCTAAGCTAGCTCACAATTTTATTACCCAAATATGACCCCATATATACATATGACCCCTGGACTGCTATTTTCCACACTATGCCAATGTTCCTGGCCACATAGAATGAGGTTCTTTTCTCTAACCCATGGTGTGTGTCCTCCTTCCTGCTCCAGCTGCTTGTCTTGGAGGCTTCTTCTACCCAAGAATCTATCTGCTTCAGAAGTCCTCAGCTTAGTCCCACCTATCTGTCTTTGTCTGGGGCCTCAGCATTTATTCAACCAATCAGAGAGAATGATTAGAAAACAAAGTAACAGACAGAAAGCAGGACCAATTAATTAACATTTAGAATGCATAACATCACCCCATCAGGTAAGGGCAAAAGGGAGGGGAGGGCATCTCTCCCTAGCCAACACCACCACATAGCAGACCGATGGCAGGGCTGGCTCTCCCACACTCACTCCCTCAGAACTGGCTCACCCACAACCTTACATCCAGGGCCAGGCAGAGTTCTTTTAGTTTCTGGCTTGTTTCCTGTCCTGGGAGCCCATTTGGTTCTTGCCTAGTACTGGTCTGGTAGTCATCAAAGGCTACCCCATGGCACCAAAGTGGTGTTGGTATCCAGCTTGCTTTTTTTATCCCCAGGAATGTTAGGCTACTACACTTTTAGATGTTCATAGGTCAGAACACTGAACGAAGACATAGCCTCTCCTTTTTGCCCCCTACTGATGCACATGTGACACAGCAGCCACATCTGCAATGCCTCTAGGGGCAGGAACTTAGTCTTTCTAATGTGACCCTCTCTAATAGATGCTGCACATCTTTTCATGTGCTTAACTGGCATCCATACATGCTCTTTGGTAAGTGCTTCTTCAATCTGGCTATTTTTATAGACAGAGCACTCATACACAAGAAATTTGAACAATCTGACTGTTTTTAATTGGATTAGTTATTTTCTCTCTGTTGAATTTTAACATTAAAAAAATAAATTCTAAGCTGGACGTGGTGGCACATGCCTTTAATCCCAGCACTCAGGAGGCTGAGGCAGGTGGCTCTGTGAATTTGAGGTCAGTCTGGTCTACAAAGTGAGTACAGGACAGCCAGGGCTGTTACACAGAGAATCCCTGTCTCGAAAAACCTAAATAAATAAATAAATTCTATGCTATTGTGTTTATATAATGGAAATCCCCTAGATGTCCATCAACAGATGAATAGATAAGGAAAATGTAGTACAGACACACAATGGAACTTTATTCAGCTGAAAAGAAAAATGAAATTTGCAGGAAAATGGATGATCTGGAAAGTCTAGAATTAAGTGTGATGGCCCAAACTCAGAAAGACAAAGACCACATGGTCTTTCTTATATGTGGATCATATCTGTAACATATGTGTGTTTGTGTGTAAAGGATTTAAATGTGGACCAAACCTAAGACAAATCAGAAAGAAGACCAAGAAAGAAATTGAAAAAAAAAATAGGTGCTGAGGAAGGATGGCAAGGGGTGGGCCAAAGGATGCCTGACATGAAAAAGGAACAGAGACCTGATGGTGGTGGCGCACACCTTTAATCCCAGTACTCAGGAGGCAGAGGCAGGCAGATCTCTGTGAGTTCAAGGCCAGCCTGGTCTACAGAGTCACCCAGTGAGTCCAGGACAGCCAGGGCTACACAGAGAAAACCTGTCTTGAAAAATCAAGAGAGAGAGAGAGAGAGAGAGAGAGAGAGAGAGAGAGAGAGACTGGGGAGAGAAACATGTTTCTGCCACCGGCCCTTCCTTGTCATTGGTAGACTGCACCCTCACCTTCACCCTACTGGGGAAGCAGAGGCAGATGGATCTCTGTGAATTTGAGGGCAGCCTGGTCTTCTTAGTGACTTCTAGGATAGACGGGGCTATATAGTGAGACCTTGCCTCAAAATTTTTTTCCTGAAAACTTCCCAATTTGGAGAAAAAAAAAAACCAAACATACCAATTTAAGAAGCCTAAAATACCTGCAACAGGAATAAATTCAAAGGATTTTATACCCAGACACCTAATAATCAAAGTGATGAAAAACAGAGACACAGAAGTTTTGAAAGTAACCAGAACAAAAAGCAACATATTAATGAAGCAGAATACAATTTCAGTGATTACAGATTCTCTTGAGAAACCATGACAACCAGAAGAAAGTGGAACAATACTTTTCAAATGCTGAAAGGAAATAATTACCAAGACAGAATTCTATAACTACTGAAATATTCTTCACAATGAAGGTAAATGGAAGACATCTGAGCAAAATGAAGAAAAATGAAGAATCTGTTACTGGAAGACCTCATCTGTGATTACTGCTTAACAGAGAAACAGTAACAGAAGGATTTAGACCATTAGGAATGAAAGAGCAGAAACAGGGATTTCTGCATAAAAATCCCAATTATCTTTCCTCTGCAATTTTAACACTTGGCCACTGAAAGGAGACACTGTGACGCTGTTGTAATCATTTCTTTCTTCATTTCTTAAATCCCCAGTACTGGGATTTAAGGTGTGTGCCTTTCTTCAAGTATCTCTCGGCCATTAGAGATTCCTCTTTTGTGAATTCTTGGTTTAGCTCTCTACCCCATTTTTTGATAGGATTATTTGGTTTCTTGGTGTTTAATTTCTTGAGTTCTTTATAAATTTTGGATATTAGCCCTCTGTCAGAAGTGGGGTTGGTAAAAATCTTTTCCCAATCTGTAGGTTGCCGTTTTGTTCTAATGACAGTGTCCTTTGCCTTCCAAATTTTTTCAGTTTCATAAGGTCCCATTTATTAATTTTTGATCTTAGAGCCTGAGCTATTGGTGTTCTGTTCAGGAAGTTGTCACCTGTGCCAATAAGTTCAAGGCTTTCCCTCACTCTCTTTTCTATTAGATTTAGTGTGTCTGGCTTTATGTTAAGGTCTTTGGTCTACTTGGTCTTAAGTTTTGTGTAAGGTGATAAATATGGGCCTATTTGCATTCTTTTACATGTTGATGTCATTAGACCAGCACCATTTGTTGAAGATGCTTTCCTCTTTCCATTGTATGGTTTTGGCTTCTTTGTCAAAAATTAAGTGACCATGGGTGTGTGAGTTTATTTCCGGAATCATCAGAGAAATAAAACTCAAGATGACTCTGAGATTCCATCTCACACCAGTCAGAATGGCTAAGATCAAAAATTCAAAAGACAGCACATGCTGGCGAGGTTGTGGAGAAAGGGGAACACTCCTCCATTGCTGGTAGGAGTGCAAACTTGTACAACCACTATGGAAATCAATCTGGTGATATCTTAGAAAACTTGGAATAGCTCTACCTCAAGACCCAGCCATACCACTCCTGGGCATACATGCAAACGATTCCTCACCAAACCACAAGACATATACTCAACTATGTTCATAGCAGCTTTATTTGTAATAGCTTGAAACTGGAAACAACCCAGATGTCCCTCAACGGAAGCATGGATTAAAAAATTTGTGGTACATCTACACGATGGAATACTACTCAGCTACCAGAAACAAGGAAATCGTGCAATTTGCTGCCAAATGGATGGAACTAAAAAACTCATCCAGAGTGAGCTAACTCAGACCCAGAAGGATACACATGGCATCTACTCACTTATAACTGGGTTTACCCCATACAGTACAGGATAGCTACCCTACTATCAACAGACCAAATGGAATAGGGACATGGACTTTGTTACCTGTTAGTGGGACACTTTGCCCTAGTGTTGCTACCATATAGGCCCCCAGTGTAAGAGGAAGCTCTTAGCCCTCATAAGACTGATGAACTGAGGGGGGCTGAGATGTGGGGGCACCCCATACCACAGGAGTAGGATAGGTGAGAGAGGGGGTAGAGTGTGGGAGGGTGAGGCCAAGAGGGTGGAGAGAGGGGACTGTGAGGAAGATGTAACTTGAAATAATAAATAAATGTGATTTAAAAAAAAAAGGTATGTGCCACCAAACCCAGTTAAACCTATTTCTTAACAGGGATTTTCTACTTTTTCTTTTGTTTCATTTACTTTAATTTTCTATTAGCTACTTCAGTATTTGGCTTATCTTGGTATTGTTGTCACATTTATTTTCTACCAGAGATTTGTTTTTTGGTCTTTCATTATAACCAGACTTTTGTCTGGTTTGTTGGGTTCTTTTTCCTACCTCCCTACATCAACCCTATCCCTTCTACCTCCCAATGTTGGTTTTATGATTTTTTTTTAATCTGACTTAAATTTAACTAAGGAATTTCACTCTGAACTGAGGCTCCTCTTGATAATCCTGTTTCTGCCCTGCAAAGGTACAAATGGTTTCTGGGTCTGTTGAAAGTGGGTCCCTAGTTAGGGCAGAAAGAAGGATAGAGTGGAAAGGGGGCATCAATATCGTTAAACTACTTCCTGCTGATTAGGGGCATTGAGTTTCTTGGGCCAGGGTTGATCTTCACCAACAAGATATCCAGTTTCTTCTTCTCCTCTCTTTGCACATGACCACTTGAAAAACTGAAAAACCATGACCAACAGCAACCACCACCACCAGCAGCAGCAGCAGCAACAGCAGCAGGAGCATCAGGGGCAGGAGCATCAGGGGCAGGAGAAGCAGGAGCAGGAGCATCAGGGGCAGGAGAAGCAGGAGCAGGAGAAGCAGG
>CAJQZJ010032188.1:19836886-19860953 GCA_907164525.1 Lophiomys imhausi
CAGTCCTCTGCTCAAAATCTTTCAAAGATCCCATTGCCAAGAGAACAATCTGCTTAGCACACGTGGCTTTTCTCATCTCTTCATTTTTTTCCACCATTATTGATTGGATAATAGGCCCTGCACTAGATGTTAGTGATAAAAAAAATAGCGGACCAAGAGACCTCAGAATTCTTAGAGCCCATGTCTTAGAGACAGAAGTTAAGTTAATAATTTATATATGCATGTGTGTGCATGTGTATACAAAATATAATTATATAACACATAATATATAATAACATGATATATGATATAATCTATTATCTAATATGTTGTATATCACACATCATATATATATATATACCTCATGCATGCCTGGTGCCCTTGGAGTCCAGAAGAGGGCATCAGGTCCCCTGAAACTGGAGTTACAGAGCATTATGAGCTGTGGTTCTGAGGATAAAACCTGGGGTCCTCTTCAAGAACAGTAAATGCTCTTAACTGCTGAGCCAGCTCTCCAGCCCCAGGCCCTCATTTTTGATATGATGCAACAATCTCCTTTGGTTAGATTGTTTAACCCATATTCTCCCAATGCTGTTTTTAATAGATAAATTTAAGCCTCACAATTTGCTTTTTCTTGTTGCTCCTCTTTAATGCCTTGTTTTGCATTTAGTGAATAACCCTAATATCATTTTTATTTTTCATGTTCTTTCACTATTTACATTTATTTTCTTAGGTTGCTCTTACAATATGTCTTTTATCAGAATCGCCATCAGATCTATTCTAACTTAATTCTGGTTGTTAGGCAGGAGGCTTGGGACAAAGGCAAGATGGCCTGGGCCAAGAGGTCCCTGTCCTTCTCTTCTGACTAGGAGCCCACACTTCAAAAAGCCTGTGCAAAGCACTGGACAAAGCCAGCTCCAAGTTCCAGATTCCAAAGTGACAGCTGGACCTAAGACCCCCCACCAGGGCCCTAAACTCACCAATTAGGCTATAGCCCCAGTACGTCACCATCACTTCACAAACTCCCCCTACTCCCCTTAAGAAGCCCCTACCAGGAAAAATTCATCAAGATGACATCTCAATACTGAATATCTATGCCCTAAATACAAGGGTAGACACACTACTAAAGCTTAAACCACACATCGATTCCCACACACTAATAGTGGGAGACTTCAACACCCCACTTACACAAATGGACAGGTCACCGAGACAGAAGCCAAACAGAGAAATGAGACTAGCAGAGGTCATGAATCACATGTACCTAACAGATATCTATAGAACTTATCACCTAAACTCAAAAGAATATACCTTCTTCTCAGCATTTCATGGAACCTTCTCCAAAATTGACCATATAGTCAGTCACAAAGCAAGCCTCAACAGATACAAGAAAACTGAAACAACCTCTTGAATCTCATCAGACTACCATGGATTAAAGCTGTACTTCAACAACAACAGAAATAACAAAAAGCCTACGCATTCATGAAAACTGAAAAAAAATCTCTACTCAATGACTACTGGGTCAGGGAAGAAATAAAGAAGGAAATCAAAGACTTACAATTCAATGAAAATGAAGACACAACATACCCAAACCGCTGGGACACAATGAAAGCTGTGCTACGAAGAAAGTTCATAGCACTAAGTGCCTTCAAAAAGAAAATTGTGACAGCTCATATTAGCGAATTAACAGCTGAAATGGAAGTACTAGAAAAGAAAGAAGCAAACACTCCCAAGAGAAAAAGACAACAGGAAATCATCAAACTCAGGGCTGAAATCAACAACTTAGAAACAAAAAGAACAATATAAAGAATTGATGAAACCAAGAGTTGGTTCTTTGAGAAAATCAACAAAATAGACAAACCCTTAGCCAAACTAACTAAAAGGCAGAGGGAAAATGTCCAAATCAACAAAATCAGAAATGAAAAGGGAGAAATAACAACAGACATTGAGGAAATCCAAAAAATCTTTAGGTCTTACTTCAAAAACCTGTGCCCCACAAAATTTGAAAACCTAAGCAAAATAGACAATATTCTTGATAGATTCCAGCTACCAAAGTTAAATTAAGATCAGGTTAAAAAATTAAACAGTCCTATAACCTTTGAGGAAATAGAAACAGACATTAAAAGTCTCCCAATCAAAAAAAGCCTAGGGCCAGATGGTTTCAGCACAGAATTCTACCAGACCTTCAAAGAAGAGCTAACACCAATAATCTTCAAACTCTTCCACACAATAGAATCAGAAGGAACACTGTCAAACTCATTCTATGAGGCCACAGTCACCCTGACCCCTAAACCACACAAAGACCCAACAAAGAAAGAGAATTTCAGACCAATTTCCCTCATGAACATAGACACAAAAATACTCAATAAAAGACTTGCAAACTGAATTCAAGAACACATCAAAAATATCATACAGCATGATCAAGTAGGCTTCATCCCAGGAATGCAGGGGTGGTTCAACATATGAAATCCATCAATGTAATCCACCATATAAACAAGCTGAAAGAAAAAAAAAACCACATGATAATCTCACTAGATGCTGAAAAAGCATTTGACAAAATCCAACACCCCTTCATACTAAAAGTCCTGGAGAGAGCTGGCATACAAGGACCATACCTAGAAATAATAAAGGCAATATATAGCAAGCTGGTAGCCAATATCAAATTAAATGGAGAGAAACTTAAAGCATTTCCCCTAAAATCAGGGACAAGGCAAGGATGTCCACTTTTTCCATACCTCTTCAACATAGTACTTGAAGTTCTAGTCAGAGCAATAAGACAACAAAAGGAAATCAAGGGGATACACATCAGAAAGAAAGAAGTCAAATTATCTCTATTCGCAGACGATATGATAGTATACATAAATGACCCCAAAAATTCCACTAGAGAACTCCTACAGCTGATAGACTCTTTCAGCAAGGTGGCTGGATACAAAATTAATTCAAAAAAATCAGTAGCCCTTCTTTACACAAAAGATAAATGGGCCAAGAAAGAAATTAGGGAAACAACACCCTTCACAATAGCCACAAATAATATAAAATACTTGGGGGTAACTCTAACCAAGCAAGTGAAAGACCTGTACAACAAGAACTTCAAGTTCTTGAAGAAAGAAATTGAAGACGATATCAAAAGAAGGAAAGATCTACCATGCTCATGGATAGGTAGGATCAACATAACAAAAATGGCCTTCCTACCAAAAGCAATTTACAGATTCAGTGCAATTCCCATCAAAATTCCAACATAATTCTTCATAGACCTTGAAAGAGCAACTCTCAACTTCTTATGGAAAAACAAAAAACCCAGAATAACTAAATCAATCCTGTATAATAAAAAAACATCTGGAGGTATCACCATCCCTGATTTCAAGCTATCCTACAGAGCAATAGTAATTAAAACAGCGTGGTACTGGTATAGAAACAGACCCATTGACCATTGGAATCAAATCAAAGGCCTGAAATAAACCCACACTCCTATGGTCACTTAATTTTTGACAGAGAAGCCAAAACCATACAATGGAAAAAGGAAAGCATCTTCAACAAATGGTCCTGGTCTAACTGGATGTCAACATGTAAAAGAATGCAAATAGACCCATATTTATCACCTTGCACAAAACTCAGGACCAAGTGGATCAAAGGTCTTAACATAAAACCTGATACACTAAATCTAATAGAAGAGAAAGTAGGGGAAAGTCTTGAACTTATTGACACAGGTGACAACTTCCTAAACAGAACACCAATAGCTCAGGCCATAAGACCAACAATCAATAAATGGGACCTTATGAAACTGAAACACTTCTGTAAGGCAAAGAACACTGTCATTAGAACAAAACAGCCCCCTACAGATTGGGGAAAGATCTTCACCAACTCCACATCTGACAGAAGGCTAATATCCAAAATCTATTAAAAAAAAAAACTCAAGAAATTAAACACCAAGAAACCAAGTAACCCAAACAAAAAATAGGGTACAGAGATAAACTGAGAATTCACAAAAGAGTAATCTCAAATGGCCAAGTGACACTTGAAGAAATGCTCAACAGTCTTAATTGTCAGAGAAATGCAACTCAAGACGACTCTGATGTTCCATCTCACACCTGTCAGATTGACTAAGATCAAAAACTCAAAAGACAGCACATGCTGGCAAGGTTGTGGAGAAAGGGGAACACTCCTCCATTGTTGATGGGAGTGCAAACTTGTACAACCACTATGGAGGTCAGTCTGGTGATATCTTAGAAAACTTGGAATAGCTCCACCTCAAGACCCAGCCATGCCTGGTTATATATCCAAATGATTCCTCACTAAACCACAAGGACATCTCCTCAACTATGTTCATAACAGCTTTATTTGTAATAGCTAGAAACTGGAAACAACCCAGATGTCCCTCAACTGAAGAATGGATTTAAAAATAAAAACAATGGTACATTTATACAATAGAATACTACTCAGCTATCAGAAACAAGAAAACCTTGCAACCAAATGGATGGAACTAGAAAAGCTCATCATGAGTTAGCTAACCCAGACTCAGAAAGATACATATGGCATATATTCACTTTTATAACTGGATTTTAGCCATATAGTACAGGATAACCATCCAACAATCAATAGACCCAGGAACAGGAACATGGACTTGGTTACCTGTTAGTGGGACACTCCACCCTAGTGGAACTGCCATGTATGCCTCCTGTGCAAGAGGAAGCTCTTAGACCTCAGGTGACTAACGAACTGAGGGGGGCTGATACACAGAGATACCCCACACTGGAGGAGTTGGGATGGGTGGGAGAGGGGGTAGAGGGTAGCAGGGTGGGACCAGGAGGGGGTGAAGGAGGGATGTGGTAATGGAGATGTAACTTGAAGTAATAAATAAATGTAGAAGAAGAAGAGGAGGAGGAGGAGGAGGAGGAGGAGGAGGGGGAGAAAGAAGAAAGAAGAAGCCCCTACCCCAGCCTACCCTTGAGACTTCACTGACCCCTTCTTGTGAGGCTGGTGAACCTGCCAGAAAGCTGTTTCCCCATAAACTTGCCTTTTTTTTTTTTACTATAAATTTGGCTCAATTCGATTTATTATGTTGCTGGAGAAGTCATTCTCTGGTAATATATAGAAAATGTAATCCTGTCTATATACAGTTCTTTCCCCTTTGTGATGACTCCTCAGACTATGACTCTTCTTTCTCTCACCTCCTCCCCTTCCCCTCTCCCTTCTTCTGCTTCTCCTCCTCCTCTTCCCATCTCCTCCTTAGAATTGAACCCACGGCCTTGTGCATGGTAAGCAGCTGTTCTGCCACTGAGAAATAACCCACTCATCCCTGAATTGTAGTCCATACTTTCACCAGGACTCTGATTTAAGCTACTTAACAAGGCTACATGAGCTCCCTAGGGAACCCTAGGTGGCTTTCCAGTTTCCCATATAATTGAGGATTATCCCAGGCACAGGAGACACAGTGTTTATCTGTCACTGACATGTAGCATTGCAATGCCCTCAAATACAGGTTAAGAGGAGGAGGAGAAAAGTTTTCTAATTATTACCTTTAATAACCCTCACTTTTTAAACAAGGAGCCTTTCTTAGTTAGGGTTACTGCTGTAGTGATGAAAAATCAAGCAAAAGCAAGTTGGGGAGGAGAGGGTTAATTTGGTTTACACTTCCACATTTCAGTCTATCACTAAGGGAAGTCAGAACAGGAACTCAAATAGGGCAGGACCTGGAGGCTAGAGCTGATGCAGAGGCCATGGAGGAGTGCTGCTTACTGGCTTGCTCCCCATAATGTGCTCAACCTGATTTCTTATAGAACCCAGGACCACCAGCCTAGAGGTGGCACCACCCACAAAACTCTGGGCCCTTCCCCATCAATCACTAATTAAGAAAATGTTCTACAGACCTGCCTACAACCCAATCTTATGGAGACGTTTTCTCAATTGAGGTTCCCATATTTCAAATGACTCTAGCCTGTGTCAAAATTAGCCACCACAGGGCCTAATATTTTCATTTTCTCCTGGGCCCTGCAAATAATACAGACAGCCTTGTTTTTAAGAAGCCGTTGGTGGTTCTGATGAAAACCCAGTCCTGAGATCCACGGGAGCAACTGATCTCAAAGATTTCAGCCAAAGCAGAGCCTGCCCTACCTGGGGACCTAGGAGTGTAGGATGTGCAGGTGCCGCCCTCTAGCGCTTCTGATCTTCTGCCTCGTGATCGCCCTGCACTGGTACTTAGAGAACTAAAGGCCTGAAGGTTGGGCAGTCTTGATGCCTGACACTACACTGAGGTTTCCTGAAGAACTTACTAGAAACTTTGGCCTTTGGGCATGAAGAAAGATGCCTGTGTATTTAAAAAAAAAAAAAAATCCCTGTCCTCAGAACCTTGGCACATCCTAGGTGGTTTTTGTTTGTTTGTTTGTTGGTTGGTTGGTTTATTACTTCAAGTTACATCTCCATCACAGCCCCCTCTCTCCACCCTTGTTAGGTGTTTCCTTGTTAGAGTTTCTATTGCTGTGATAAAACACCATGACCAAAAGCAAGTTAGGGAGGAAAGGGTTTATTCAGCTTACACTTCCACACCATAGTCCGTCATTGAAGGGAGTCAGAACAGGAAGTCAAAACAGGGCAGGAGCCTGGAGGCAGGAGCTGATGCAGAGGCCATGGAGGAGTGCTGCTTACTGGATTTCTCCCCCTCGCTTCCTCAGACTGATTTCTTGTAGAAGTGAGAACCACCAGGCCAGGGTGACCCCATGCACAATGGGCTAGGCCCTCCCCCATCAATCACTAAATAAGAAAATGACCCCTTTTCTTACTGCCTACAGCCAGATTTTATGGATGCATTTTCTCAAGTGAAATTCCCTCCTCTCTTTTACATGGTTAGGCTTGTGGTACTTCATTAATTTCACATGTTGTCCCCATAAACTTATTCTAATTAGCATTTTTACCTGGTGTCTTAGACAGTGTCTCTGTTGCTGTGGTAAAACACCATGGCCAAGAGAAACTTTGGGAAAGAAAAGGATTTATTTCATCTTGTAGCTTGTAGTCCATCATCCAAGGAAGCTATGAAATTCTTTCTGTTTTCTCTCCCACGACAGCTGCAGCTACTTTGTTCACTCCAATGAACTAGTTACCTCTGCAGTGAAGGTGACAGATGAGAGGGAGACAGTCACCCTCTCTGCTGCTCTTACTGTGACTGACAATCTTGGCCAATGAAACTTTCCATGTGTCAGGTATAGGGGAGCAGGAAGGCGATTAGAATCAGCAATTCCCCAGTTCAAAAACCTGATATTCAGCTCATATCTGACCTCTCCTGGGTCATGGATGAAGGCATGCTTTCAAACTATTTATTTATTGTTATATTAATATCTCTACCTCCCAACCCACTAACCTGAGGTACAGGAGAAAAAAGGTTACTAGAGACAGAGAGTGTAGATCTCTTTAGCTGTAGGTCTTTTGAGCAGGTCATCAGGATTCCAGCAGTGCAGTCAGACAGCATACACAGGAAGAGGTTCCAGCAGCAACACGAACTAACAACAGTTCTGAGGAGGTCTAGAAGGGACAACAGCAGTGGCAACAGCTCTGGTATCGGTGGTGACAGCAAGTCTCTAAGCATTGTCTGGCGTATTTCAAAGCAAAGCAGCAATGAGAAGTGATGCCAAGCAAAAAGCCCCTCTGTGTTTCTGGGGTTTCTATTTATACTCCCTCAACATCTACACAAGGATATCTCTCACACAAGGTGCTTTCCTGTTGACCAAGATCATGCGCTCTCCAAGGAGCCCATCCATCAAAGGCTGTTTTCCAGCAAAAAGCATTTTCCCCGCAAGTTACAGTTTCCGGGTGGCAAAACATGATGCACTCTTTTGTCAAGATGTTCCTCATGCCCTTCTCACAAGCTTGTTTTTCAACACTGATCAAAGCACCCCACACTTGGGACCAAAACAAAAAACCACATTCGTTCAACACAACCATGTTTTTAAAGAAATAAAAATTTCTACCACGCATGGGGATGGTCTACCAGCTAGCTAGCTACTCATTGCTCTACTCCCTCCTCTATTTCTATGTGTTCAGTGCACTCTGGTATTCTGTTAGCATCCACGTCAGAAGTAGTGACAGCTTCTGCTCAAGGCTGATGAGTAGGAGGTGACTCTCTCTTCTCGCTGGTGCTAATGTATTCCTGTCAAGTTGCAACTAACTCCCAGATTCTTGCTGAACACCTGTCTGGCTGGTGGAGTCAGTGATTAATGAGTTTGTCATGGATCGGGATAAAAACAAATCTTTCAAAGCTGTAACAGATAGCCCTCTCCACCTACTGGGAATGCACAGGGGCCAAAGATTACCTAATCTTGGCAAGATCTGTTCTTTTCTCCCATTTATTACATTGTGTGTGAGAGAGAGAGAGAGAGGAAAAGAGAGAGAGAGAACTTTCAAAAATATGTTCTCTCCTTCTACCACATGGGTTCTGACAACCAGGTTTGTCAAGCTGGGTGGTAACTTTTGCCTTAACCACTTAGCTGTCCCACCAGCCTCGAATATGTGGTTGTTGTTGTTGTTCTTCTCCTCCTCCTCCTCCTCCTCCTCCTCCTCCTCCTCCTCCTCCTCCTCCTCCTCCTCCTCCTCCTTCTCCTTCTCCTTCTTCTTCTTCTATGTGTGTAGATGTTTTCCCTGCATTCATGTTTGTGCACTGTCTGCTGCCTGGGGAGGCAAGAAGAGGGCCTTGGATAACAAGAGCTGGAGTTACAGATGCTTGTGAGCCACCAAATGGATGCTGGAAATTAAACTTGTGCCCTCAGAAGAGCAGCCAGTGCTCTTAACTGCTCTAGCCCCTCTAGCCCCTCACATCTGTCCTGTAAAGCAGCAGCTCTCAGGCTTTTTTTCCCCCTTTGATTAATTTGACAGTCGATTTTCAAAAACTCAGTGTGTGCCAGTGCATAATTTCCCACATATTTTCTATAACTCAAACTCTTTCTCTCCAACACAGAAAAGCATGTGTGGAGTGGAAGAATCATACTATAAGCTTAGACCACCTTTCATTTTCATCATGTACAGCATTTGAAGATTTAGGTTATTAAATAATAATGCTATTTAAGAAGTATCACGAAAATGAAGCTTCTTGATTTTAAATTCATTTCTCATTAATTTTGAAAAATTATTGACTATTTCTTCCTCTCTCACTTTCTTCCCCCTTTCCCCCCTCCTGCCCCTCTCTCTGTTTCTAGGATGTCTGCTGCATAAATAATAGATTTTTTGATATATGTCGCAACTCTTGGATGCTCAGTTTTGTTTTTGTTCTGTTTTTCACTTATATTTCATCCTGATAACATCTATTGAATTAACCTTTAGGCTACTGATTTTTTTCTTCAGTGTCAAGACTACTGCTGATAAGCCTGACAAAAGCAACCTCTGTTAGCATATTTTCTTTTCCTTTTCTTATTCTATGTTCATTGATGTTTTGCCTGCATGTATGTCTGTGTACAGGTGTCAGATTCCCCGGAACTTGAATTACAGACAGTTGTGAGCTGCCATGTGGTTGCTAGGAATTGAACCCAGGTCCTTTGGACCACTGAGCCATCTCTCTCCAGCCCATGTTAGCATATATTCTATTTCCAGAATTTCTATTTGATCCTATCTCTCTGTTGAAATTACCCATTAATCAGAAGGACTGCCACATAATATTCTGTCGAAAGATGGTGTTCAGGTAAGAAATGTCCCCCACAGGCTCATGTATTGGGAGACACGGTACCCTATTGATGGCCCTGTGTGTGGGTAGAGAGCAATTGTGAACATCATGTTCCTCCAAGGCACACTGCTTCAGCACAGTTGTGGAGCTCTAACCACCATTCGAGTTTCCACCCATCTGAAAGCCTCCTGCATGTTCTGGGTGATGAACCCTCATAAGAGAGGGATTAGTGGCCATTTCTGTCTATACCCACCAAAGCCTTATGGCTTACGGTTGGATATGTGGCTTTATCCCATCAGCCATAACCACCTCTTCTTGTAGTTTTGATCTCTGGTCATCCTTTGTTTGAAACATTAAAGTTCTCCATTTCCAAGCCATAATCATGCCATGCCCTCCCTAAACTCCTCTGTGTCTCAGGGTCGGGGTGGAGTTAGTGGAGATTACTCTTTTCCAGCCTCTCTTTCTCACAAAATGCCCTGTGTGTCAAAGAACTCAAAATTCTGAAGAGAAGTGACCATAGTTGAAGAGGTTGGGTTGGTATGGGAGACAAAGGAAGTAAAGGTGGAAAATTCATAATACATAACACACACACACACATATATATACATACATATATAGAGAGAGAGCCTGGCATCTATAAGCTCAGGCTCTATAATTTTTACAGATGACCACATCTATAGAATGAAATGCCACCAGAACGAGCTCTGGAACAGGGGGCTTTGTGATGATTCTGATACCCTAGTTCCATCCTCTGTGACGCAGCCAAGACAATGCCCAGTGCTGTGAGCCATCAGGCACTTAGGCCCCCGAGTGACTAGTACAGAGATGACTGGTCTCCTGATGCTGATGAGGTTGGGACCATGTTGAGCTCCGCATGTTCTCTGTTTGACATTGGTCACCCTTTATGTACCTATAGCTCCATCTTCATCATTTTCCTAATTGCCTGGCAAATAAGACAGAGTTACCAGGGATTGAGGTTGGAACCTAAAAAGAGCTGCTGCTGGGTAGGAAAACCCTGACTATAATTGAATTAGTTTAAGCCTATAATTGAACTAGTTTGAGCCTAGATAAGTAACTTTTAAATTCTAAGTGCTTCTCCAGATTGTTCCCACTTTGTGCCAAAGGACTTAGAAAAGAAAGGAAGTGGTTACAAAGCACTTATAAATAATTCCTTCCCAGGCCCTCCCTGCAATGTACTCCAATTGAAGAGCCAACAGTCTCCCTATTTGCCTTGTAGAAAAACTACTGCACCAGAGGTCTGAGAAGATCTCCCCAACTAGAGGGGGGGGTCTCTACTTGGAGGACTTTGTGAGCAGAAGTCCTCGGGTTGTCAGAAATATCTTTGAGTCTGTTCAGCCTTTTCTTCCTTCCTCTCCAAAGAGGTTCTTATGAGAGAAGAGACATGAGGGAGGAGGTGGAGAGCCTTAAGTGAATCAGAAATAAGCAGAAGCAGAAAAGGCAAATGTTCAGGAGGAAAGAAAGGCGGGATCTAGGTAAGGAGATGTGAGGGAGCACTTGAAATACAGGAAAGTGTGTATGATTTTCCTCTCATTTTGGACGTGAAGAAGAAAACGGAACCTTAGCTTTACATTTTAATACTTTTCTCTTTAAGCGTCACCGAAAAGTCAGGCAAAGGGCTAGAGATGCAGCATCAAGAGGTAAAGTTCCAATGTCCCTGACTGCCCCCTCACCCCTGTCCCTGGGAGAGCTCCCACCATCTCTGTCCCTCTCCAAGCCCTGCTGCCAAGAGTCAGGTGTTCTAAATATTGGAGCTCCTGGTTCTACAACTTGTGATTTACACAGAAGGTTGTCGTGGGTGGAAATGAGAACATGGGAGTGTACCAAAATGTTCTACCTAATTTCCTTGGCAATCAACAGTTAAGGAAGTGATGGAGCATGCCATACAGCAGGGATCGTTCAGCATTTACTACTTCCTCTCCTCATTGCTGTGGCAATGCATACCCAGCAAAACGAAGGAACAAGGGTTTATTTTGGCTCACAACTTTAGAGCTTATCGTCCATCACAGTAGGGAAGGCATAGTGGCTGAATGGCTTGTCACATAGCAGCAAAGCTTGCAGCATGGCTTTTTCACATCAGAGCACATCTGGAAGCAGAGTTCAGGCACAATGGAAGGTGGGCTGTAATCCTTTAAGGCCCAATGCTGTGGCCTTGCCACTCACAACGCATGTAGGCTTTCTCTGGGACTGGCTACCCTCAGTACTGACAGCACTCCTCATCCAATTTTCCATGTCTCTGGCATCTCTACCATCCCTGGGGCCTCCATTATAACATGGGTTTCACTTTCCCAGTTTCAAACAAGGTATTCCAGTCACCATGCCTTTCATGCCACGATGGATGGAACTATGTGCCAAAAAAAAAAAAACAAACAAAACAAAACAAAACAAAAAAAACCCTTCTTCTCCTGTAAATTACTTGTATTAGGTATTTTGGCATAGGAAAGAGAAAATATGATTAAGGATTAGTTTTATAACCCTGTAAAATGTAGCTTGTTCAGTCACTCGGGAAATAGGCATAACACTGAGGGCGATCCTGTGTGCTTGTGAAGACCAAATGAAGTCAGGCAGGGCAGCAAATTGTAAATGGAGGTGCTGTACACAAACATGCCATAGAGCACTGAGTCAGATTCCTATAGGACACCCCTAAATGCTCATTTGCCACGTAACACTGTGTCCTGATTGATTCCTCAGCCAGGAGACTTTCCCAAGAAGAAGATGAGAAGCCATGGGAGCTGCTCTCTGTCATGAAAAGGTGACCTCATGACCTTTGTGGTCTAAACTGTGATGATTTCTTGGCCTGGTCTGGGCCAGGGGTGAGAAAAGGGATCACTGAGGGAAGGGGAAACACACTGTGGAGGCAGTTTCAACAGCTGAGAGGGCTGCTGGGGCAGAGATGGGTCAGATCTCAGCAGGAAAGAGCCACCCAACACCCAATCTGTGTGTTAGGATCTCAGCAGGTCTGCATTTCAGAACAGACTAGCTCATACTTTGTAAAGGACAATTACTGGAGTTGCTCCCAGACACCAAGGGGTCAAGAGAGTGGGTTTAACATAAAGAAGTCACCATGCCACACCTGTTCCAGCTGCTCCCTTTCAAGGGCGGGGCCCTAGGTCTGGTTGGACCCTGCTGATATTACCTTCTGTCTGTCCTCAGGGCAGGGGAGCAGTGGCTGGGACGCCATCACCCCATCATCTTACCCAATACTTAGTTTCTAGAGAGCATGAATGATTCCTGAGGGTCTCTGGGTACAGCAGCAGGGACAGCCCATACTTTGGATGGCTCCCTCAAGGATCTTGTTTCCCACAGTGTAGGCTCAGAACTTGTGGGACTGGAGGAAAGGGCACAGCAATCCCCAGACACATTCTTCCAAAGAGGCAGATGTCATGCCACCATTAATGGTTGCCACTTTTCTCTTCCTAGCCAAAGCTGGCTCCCCAAGGAGGAAAACGTGCGGCAGCTCCTGTGTGTAGATCCCTGCTGCCATATCTGCGATGCTGCCACTCTAGAGATTCAGCAGCTGCTGGAGAGTGAGAGAGGCCAGCCCTTGCCTGCTTTGGTGGGATTGCCACAGGGTTCCTCTTGCCTGGAGATGTTGCCCAGTGTGTCTTTGGAACAGAACATGGAGCCTCATTCCAGGTACTCCAGACACCCTCCACTGGCATCTGGCACTCTAACAGCACAACTGACGGCACGCTTAACACAGTCGGCCAATGCAGGTGGTGTCCAAGAATACTGGGCTGATCACCTCCAGCTAGATCAGAAATTTTCTCTGGCTGACATGCCCATGGTCTCAGAGACTGTGGCTTCTTCAGGGCTCAAGGAGCCTGTGGTTTTAATGATTGAGGAAAAAATAATGCAAAGCAAGCAAAAGTTTGACCAGGAAAGCCAAGACCACTGCCACTTGAAGTCCTCTGTGTCCTTACTGTCCCTGAACCCGAAGATCACTGATTTGACACACACTAGGTCCTTGCACGTGAACTCGGTGCCGTCTTCCCCCCTGCCATTTCTCAGTCCTCATGTCCATAGTCTTCTGGAACGACACATAAAGAAATGGATACATTTCCAGAAGTGGGGCCTTCCCAGACGTGTGGAGATGTCCCTGAGACAACTTATGCCAGACCCAACATTGTTTTGTCAATCTAGAAAAAATACACTTTCCTCCACTCTGAGCAGTAACTCTAAGGTCACTGTGGACAAAATTGAGATTATTTCCCACAAGACCAATAGCTTATATTTGGCAGACCAGCCCACCCAGTCCTGCTGGGTTTCTGAATGGTCTGTTATAAACCTGAAACAAACAGAGCACTGGCGTCAAATCCATGCCTACCTGCCCTCTCATGAACCTGAACGCCTAGGTGACTGCTCTCTGCTGCTCATGGCACAAGCTAATGACTCGGGGGGCAAGCTTCCCAGTGAATGTTACAGCCAGTTATTCTGTGGCCTTCCATGTCTTCACAGTGAGTCCCTGGATGCTACTTCCTCAAGCTCTCAAGGTGTCTCCAAGAACAGGTCCAGCCCCTCCACAGATCCTCAACCCTCAAGGGAGCTCTCACCACCCTTCTTGCCCAAAATATCATGTAAGTCAGCCCTATCTTCTTTCCCAACTTTTCCACATGGCAATACTCCCTATGAGCACAAAGGATCACAGAATGCTGTCCCATTTCTGACTCTGGCTGAGTGTGAAACCTTGGAATGCCACCTCCTAGAGAGGCTGGTCAAGCTTCAGTGGGGCCTGCCAACTATCTTCCTGAGAAATTGGTACACCCAGAGCCACATGCAGTATGAACCACATGGGAAAGATAAGATTGTAAAAACTTCCTGGCCAAAAAACCTCTCATTATGTACCACCAAAACAGTCTTCCCGAACCATGCGCGCAGGCTGCTGGAATTCCACCTCCAGAAGCAGCTGATCCACCTTCGCTGGGGACTGCCCCAGAAGATCCAGCACTCCATCCGCTTGCTCCTCTCCTCTACTGACCAGAAGTCCCCACCCTGCAGCAGCAAGGTGCTACCCAATGTGAGCATCCCACAGCCAGGGGCCCCAGAGGCTGATGGATCTGGTGACAAGTTCTCACCCACAGTGGATCAAGGGTCAATCCCCATGCCACGCTCATTTGCCCAGGCAAAGACAATGTTGAAGAGTCATGTTGATTCCAAATGTGAACAGATCCATGAGGGCAGGGTCCCAGGCCAAGTCTGGAGCTCTTGGCAGTGCAGAATTCCTGAAAGCTTGGTAACAATCAGTCCCATCTCTTGGATTCCACAAGGCCAATGCCTGGAGTTACAGGCGGAAAGTGAAAGTAAGCCTAACTTACATCACGAAGTTGTTCCTTGGAAACCAAAGGCTCACAACCAGGAGAAGTTGGTCTTATCAGGTGCTCTCTTTGAACACTGTAAGCGGCCCCAAGCCCTGTCTGAGGAAACCATTAAGAAACTGGAGACAACCTTACATCATAAATATCTGGCCTTCCTGTCAGGCCTACCCGCCCTTTACTGCATGGCCCTCTCTAGGCCCACATCTCCAGCGGTCACTAGCCAACCTAGGATCACAGAGATGATGTCTGGGTCTGTCAAAAGCCCACCAGAAGCTCTGATGCAAATTGCCTCACTTGAGTCCTGCACTCAGGATGACAGTGAGGCTCCTGAGGACATTGCAGAAGAGTCCCGGCCTATAGGTCAGGAGGAAGGAAGGACAGAGAAGGAGCTGCCTCTAGACAGCCAGACTCCCCCAGGTAGTTTCTGCTCGCTAAACACACATACCTTGGCAAAACTAAATTTCCACATGAAAAAAAAGGTGTTAGCAATGCAATTTGGAATTTCTGACAAGGAAAGGGAGTACAAAGACAAAGCTATAGCAGGCCTGGAGAGTGAACCCATACAGGAATTTCTCGAGAATCTAGGCATTCCAGAAAGCACAGTGGTGCAGGAACAGCCCACCTTATATGACTCTCCTCCAGCCCCAGATGAATCTAGAGTCCACATTAAAAAACAGCCAGCTACTGCAGTGCAGGCTGTGAGCCAGGAGCAAAAGCAACCCAGTTCCAAAGCAGTGCCCCATGGTTCTGCCCAGGGTGGCTCCAAGGCCTCACAGTTCGGGAATGTGATCGAGGCCCAAGTGCACTGTGTTCAGATGGAGAGCAGTGGGGAGAAGCCCAACCTAGAGGAGCCCTTCATTCCTGAGCCCCAAAGCCCTGGAAAGAGCAAGTCCTCAGCCCTTGTCCCCACACTGACAGAGAAGAGCAAAGACCCAGGGAAACCCAAGGCAGTGGGTGACAGTGGTGAAGGGGACGCAGGTCTTGGGCTCTCCGTGGCCAGTAAGAAAACATGCCAGGACAGAGATCAGGAGCCAGAAAAGAAGCCACTGCACGGAACAGCCCAAGGCTCCTCACAACAGGGACATAGCTGTCATCTGGGGATCGCCTGTCCACCCAGCCCCCAGGACTCCCCTGAGTTTGAGTTCCCGGCTCCATCTCCAAAGTTGTTTATGAAGACAGACTTTGAGCACGACATGCAAGACAGTGAAACTAAGGTAAATGTCATCCTGGAACCTGCAAAGATGGCTAAGGTCCCCCAGCCTGTGGCCTCCCAGGCTTCCCAGGGCCGAGCTTTCCCTCACCTGCCAATTCAGGGAAAGCCTTTTCAGGGCCAAGCTTGGCAAGGTCATGTTTCACCAGGGCGGGGGATGCCAACATCTCCTTACATTAGGCCCAGCCTTCTTCCAGAGGCTAGCTTGAAAAATAAGATGAAATCCTTTCTAAACTCTATTAACCCCAAGATAAAAGGCAGAACACAAACAGAATCATCCATGGTCTCTATACCTGGAAAAGTGGCTCAAACCAGTAGAGAAAATGCTGGAAAGCCAAGTCTGCTGCAAGCCAAAAACCCCACCAAGAAAAGCAAGACAGAGGACTCCAGAGGGCCCAAAGCCATGTCTGTGTCCTCAGAGAAGTCCATGATCACCCCCTTCTTAAGCTACCCCTATATTCTAGACAGTAAGCCCTGGCCACACTCTCGACAGCTGGGCTCCATCTCAGTACCAGGCCAGCCCCGCCATTGCCCTCGGCACTGTCCTAAGCTGACTTGTGTCACTCAACGTGGAAACCCACCCTAGGTCCCAGGGTTCGTCTCAGAAATGTTCTTCTGGTAATGGAGAACGTCCAATGTGATGACAGTTTCTAGGCTCCTCAGTTCTGTATCCCTTTAAGAGCACTATTGTCATTTTTCTTTAACCAGCAAATGGGGAGTGCAGTACCCAAAATGTATTCTATGTCTCTAAATGAGTTGTCTGTCATCTTTGTCTCTGCTGTACATTATTAAGGGAATGTATAAAGGTAACTTGTCTGCCCTTATCTCAGGAAGGAGATCTAAACTCACATTTCAGACAGTCAGTTTTCCCTATCCCAACCTAGAAAGTGAAGTAAAAGACTTAATCAGAAAGGAAGTCTCTTGTGTAATATACATTAATGATAAAAGTCAGGCTTGAATTCCTTCACCAAACTCTTTGCTTGTCTCATATCTCAGGGCCAAAGAGAAAGAGACAAAGGGAGAAAATGTGACATTCTCAATTATGAAAGCCAAAAGCTAGAAGAAAAGGAGATAAGGGAAGTTAATAAGTTAGCAACTGCAGAGAACCAACAAAAAAGATTATTAATGTTTTTTAACCTTTATTTAAGTCCCATCACCACCAGGGTTACTGAGCTCTATTTATGCACGAACATTACAAATGGTTAGCTGCAATCACTCCAGAAGAAACTAGGTGCCCAGTATAGTGGTGCACACCTTTCATTCCAGTGCATAAGGAGGCAGACACAGTCTGATCTCAGTGAGTTCAAGGCCAACCAGGGCTACAAAGGGAGGCCCTTTCTCAAACAAGATCACAGAGACTATCCTCCTCCTCTCCCAAAGCATTGCCTTTGCCCATGATCCTCTCATCTATAGCCATGGTGGGACACAATTCTTTCCTCAAAGTTTATAAAAACGTCCTTAGCTCTGACAATGACTATTCCCCAACTGTCACCTACCCCAGCTGCTGCTGAAAGCTATGAAAACTAGTCCCAGGAATTGATTCCTGCTGGCTAGAGCCTAATGGCTCCATGAACTTTTTATCTAGTTTAAGATGACCGCTGCTAGTTTATCATGATGCATTAATGATACTTGTGTCTGTAGTCTAGATATAGCATCACGTTAGAATAATCGATATTGTTGAGTATGGAGTCCTGACACGGGTAGGGGGGCATACTCAGATGAGGAGGTCTCCAGAAGTGTGGCTGTGACTTTGTACTGAACAAACTATGTGCCAGGTACTTGACTCTATGTCAGAAGTTACACTGAACACAAGACACAGGCTTTGGCGCAATGGAGTTTCTGAACTCTTGCAGTAGTCATTCTTATGGAGCCAAATTGCCTGTGTCCGCTTGGAATCTCATTGGTCACCTTCAGCCCTGCAGAAATGAACTCTCGAATCCCGCCCCTCTGCCCCATGACTCACCTGTAACAACTGCTCCAGTCAATATTTCTTTTTTTTTTTTTTTTTTTTTTGGTTTTTTTCGAGACAGGGTTTCTCTGAGTATCCTTGGCTGTCCTGGACTCACTTTGTAGACCAGGCTGGCCTCGAACTCACAAAGATCCGCCTGCCTCTGCCTCCCAAGTGCTGGGATTAAAGGCGTGCGCCACCACCGCCCGGCAATATTTCTTATAGAAGTTTAATGGCAGACCCATCTTCCCAGCACAGCAATGGTGCCAGCTTTGATTTTTTTCATCTAAGAGCCCATATCCAATTCACTAGCCAATCCCCTTATTTCTAGCATCAAAAGCACATGCAGACTTGGGCATTCTGTCATCCTCTCTGGTGCTGTCATCACCACAGTAGGGCACACAAAGATGATCAAAATGCAATTGGGAGCACATATTAATGCAATTTTAGTTTGGAGGCCATCAGCTGAATATTTCCTTAAACAGCATTTTAGGAGGATTGGAGCCATAAATACATTCTACATAAAAATGAATCTAGTAACCAGAAGTATCACAGATCCGCGGGTCTTATAGAAAGTTAGTTTTTACCTTTATCATAGAATTTAGAATCCCTGGCACGGCAGAATGCTTAATTAGGGAATTTTTTTCTCTGGTGGGTCTATCTTCATTAGCTTTAAACATCGTGTCACTTTAGGAAAGAGTAGTAACAAACACAGATTTATTTGGTACACATTTTCATCTCATACACACTGTGGCAAAAATGATTAAAGCAAGCAGATAAAGGCCAAGTTTCAGGGCTGGAGAGAGCTCAGTGGTTGAAAGTACTGTCTTCTCTTCCAGAAGACCCAGTTTGAATTTCCAGAATCTATGGTGGCTCACAATCATCTGTAACTCCAGTTCCAGAGAATCTGATGCCCTTTTCTGGCCTCCATGGGCACCAGGCTCACACATGGTACACAGACAAAACATGCATACATATAAAAGAATCTACAAAATTTTTAAAGAGAAATATTTAGTAATCTTTTAAAAAGAAAAAAATCAGGTTTTAGCCAGATAAACCAGGATCTTCTAAATAATGTCTTTTTTTTCTGAAATGGTACCAAACACAAATAGCAGAAATGCCAAGAGTTTTATTCTTGATTCTGTGTTTAAGCTCTAAATGCCATGCATAGTGTACAAAACACAGTATTCACTGATTTCCCTGCAGCCTAACCTTCTATTCAGACTTTTGTATAACAATTGGATACATAGCATATGAAGCCTGAAGATGCATGTGCATGTCTAGATACTAGATAAGAAATATCACATATACTATAATAACCTAAAGTAATAGGTGTTTTTTTAACTAGAGCTAGAAAGTAATCATTTAAAACATTCTTTAGAGACTTAGTAAATAAAACAAATATCAACTTTATTGGCTTAGTAACTGAGATGGAGACATTAATTTTAAAGACGTCTTTATTTTTTATCTTCCCAATAAATTTAAGTTAACATAGTGTCAAAGGTTTACCAAAATCATGGGAACCAAATAGCATTTAGGGCTCATATTTTTTAAACTTAAAAAATTTTTATGTGTATGTGTGTTTGCCTGCATGTATGTATATGCACCATGTGAATGTCTGATTCCCACAGAGGGCATCAGATTCCCTGGAACTGGAATCACAGATAGCTGTAAGCTGGCATGTGGGTGCTGGCCACTCATCCATCATATAATTAGTACAATGCAAATGCACAGACAAGTATATATGTAGACATATATACAAAACACATGTGTATGCAGCCACTCTAAAAATAACCAACAAGCCCATAGATTGGATTGCTTTCATTGTATGCATCATTTTGTCTATTTTTTATTTCTCTCTCTCTTCAGGCAGAGTCTCACTGTGCAGCCCTGGCTGTCCCAGAACTCACTCTGTAGACTAGACTGTCCTCAAACTCATAGAGTTCTCCTGACACTGTCTCCCAAGTGTTGGGATTAAAAAGTATTAAACTATCACTCCCTGTCGTTAAATCTGCATTTCTAAATGTAATACAACTGGAATCAGAGACAGATTCTAGTAGAAATTTACTCAGAGATGCTGAGCTTAGTCTAAACATCATTAAGAAAGCCTTGGCTAGAAACCCAGTAGAAACAAAAGGTCAGTAAGTGCAAGTGTCGCCCAGCTTTAAGTGGGTATTGTCCCTGACTTAAGAGCTAATAAGTAGGCCAGGCTCTTTCAAAGGGAAATGTCTTTTACTGTGAGTTTTTCTTTTCTCTTTTTAAAAAATAATTTAATTGTATTTTGTGTGCATTGGTGTGAGGGTGTCAGATCCCCTGGAACTGGAGTTTCAGACAGTTGTGAGCTGCCATGCGGGTGCCGGAAGAGCAGCTGGTGTTCTTAACTTTTGAGCCATCTCTCCAGCCCCATTGCTGTGAGGCTTTAAGTGGCCAACAAACACATCAGGCAGACATACTTTAGAGACCTATCTCGGTAGATGTAAGTGTTCAATGCGACTCATCTTGTAATCAGATTCAGCCTTTAAGGAGGAGGCAGAAAACTTTCCCATTCACCCAAGAGCACCTCTCTCGGTGTTCTGCAGCTTTCCTACCTATTTTATCCCTCCAGGGCCTGAGATTCTACAGAATGTAAGAGCCTAGAAGGTCAGGTGCAGCAAATCAAAGAGACACTCTCCAAAAAAGAATTTCTCCAGCCCCGGTCTCAGCCACAGGCTGGTATCTCACACAGCCCACTCACCAACACCCTTCTTCCCTTATTTCAGAGTGGGATGGATGAGCCCTAGAAGCCAAGAACTGGTCATCCACAGTGCAAGAGAAGAAAAACAGGAAAGAAAACACATAAATGAAAGAAAACATTAAGGTTGTGATAGGCTATGTAGATAAACATGGTAACAGGATGTATAGGCTACCAAACCCTGATTCTGATGCCAGAAAAAAAAAATCCAGGAAGGTCCTCATCTGATGCCAGAAAGATTCCAGAAAGGTCCAAGGATCACCAGTTCTCTACCAGAAGCCTTGGGTTTACAACTCAGATTTCCTGCAACCCGCCTGGGGCCACTCCGCTTCATAAGGCCATCCCAGCAGTCCACATCTTCTCAGGCAAGCATTCCTGCCTCACAGTTAGTAGAAAAACAACAAAAAGCAATCCTCTCACCCTTAATGTTCTTTCACTGGTTGGTGGCTTTATATTTACAACAAGTCACCCTGCAATGGGGAACAAAGTCAAGTCCCACCTTGTTCCTCAAAGACAAGACTGGGTAAGGCAGGTAGAAATTCAGCTAAGTCACCTAGGCAGTAAGCTATGATCTAAGGAACAAAACTGTGATAGCAGGCAAGGCCTTCCAGGGACTGAGTGAAAATGGAGACGTTTAAGGACTGGACCCTGGGTTGCTTTTAAGAATTTCTATTGGAAGATTGGGGATACGGTGCAGCAGCAGAGTGCTTGTCTAAGCTCGGAGAGGCCCTGCATGCGGTCCCTAGGAGTGGGGTGGAGGTGTAAATCTGAACATAGAGCAGCTAATAAGCGAAAAGAATTGAAACATAGTAGCCCCTAGTTAGTAAAAACACAGAGGACTGTCACAGAGGAAGTGAAAAGACCAGCTTTTCAAGAACAACATGTTGCATTGTGTGAACGATGCAGACATCCAACTTAGCTACCAAAAGATTGTTTACAACCCTGAGAACAGCGGCCTTGGGTGAGGGAAACACACAGACCTAACGGAATGGTTTCAAGGGGAAAAAAAAAGTGGAAGCCGGGTATGGAGGTTTGTGCCTAAAAAGTCCAGTAGTAGGGGGCTGAGAAAGGAAGATGCTGATTCCAAGGGCAGCCCGGCCTAATAGCAAGAGCTTTTCTGAAAAAGAGAGAGAGCAGAAAGTGAAGGAAGGGGAAGAGAGAGAGAACAGAGAAAGAACAGACATCGTTCCCATAAATAGAACATAGAATTACTGTGTGGATAATGACTCTGAGGGTAAAGGGGAGTCTAGGGACCATGGCTTCACAGGAGAGCAAACCAAGCGGAGGGGGGAGGAATAAAGGTAGAAAGGGGTTCTTTAAGTTACCATGGAAGTTTCTATTGCACAAAAATTTGACGGCCGCATAAGAGCCCAGATGCACTCACAAAAAAAAAAAAAAAAAAAAAAAGGTAGTTGAAGCTGCTGTTCATGCATCTGAATCAGGCGCTAGTAGTACATGGGCCAGTCCAGGGAAAGTACGGAGTGCTCAGCAGAGGACCAGGGAGGAGTGCTCTTAGGGGACAGACCCAGGAAGTAGGGAAATGAGGCTGCCTGAGCCGCTGTCCCTTTCTGCATTCCCATTGACCCCTCAAGGTCATCAGTCATACTCTAATTAGTTAAGCAAGAGACTTTCTATCTTTGGATCCACAAACTATTCTCATTAATGCTTACTGGCCACCAAAGAGCCCTCAGAATATGCTGCTGCATCCTTCTAACATGACACAGAGAGATCAAGAACTGCAACAGAGGCCAGGAAATGCTGGGTTTGGTTATGATATGGTATCAGGGGTAAGAGGATGCCCTTGGTCTTAAGAAAAATCTAGCGCCAGTAACTAACTCATCAAACCAGTACGGAGTAGAGGCAAGGCTTACTTAATCCAGCAGAACACGATTGTTTGGTATAACGTGTCCCCAGGAGAAAGTCCAGATGGCAAAAACATGGACATGTCCCTACTTTGAATGACGGATGACCCTGTACATGAAGGAAGGAAACCCAGATCCTAGTTGGTCCAGAGGACAGAGAGACACAAGACCAGGCCAGCTGAGCCAGCATTCCCCCAGGTGTTTTCCTGAAGCACCCCAAAGATAAAAAGGAGGTCTCATGACAGGCATCCTTTGCCTGGTGGGGTCTGGGCAGAGAGCCACAGAGCTAGGAGACTGGGGGCAGGGAGAAATGAAGGGAATTGACTCAGAAATGTCATGGTGGCCTGAGGTAGGAAGGCGGGTTACTGCACACACATCCTGGTTTAGGGTGGAGCAGGTCCTTCCGATGGCACCCCACAGGCTCCTGCCTGTCACAGTCCACCCGGCTCATGCTGCTGACCAACCTTCCATGGCAAAGGGCTGGAGAGAAGAACTGCAGCAGAGACTTTCAGGATCCTGAGTTCTCGGCAGAGATTCAGCAGGGTGCTGACGGAGGATGAAGCCTTCCCATCCGTTCCCACACTCCTAGCACAGTCCTGCCCATCACCTTTCCTGAGACTTAAGAGAGGGAAAATTTAAAGATGCAAAAGCCTCACGAAGAACTTACAGCCATAGATTTAGTGATACATGCTAGGAACATATCTGTGCTTGCTTAGAAACGTGAAGGCCGTTCTAGCACGTCCTGACATGATAAGCAGCACTAACCTTCTAGAACATTCCCTTTTGGCTCTCAAGAAGATCATTTCAAAATAATAGCCTGGAAGACATGAGGCCCCACTCTTAGCTGAAGAGTTACTGACAGCTGATGACTTCTGGGACAGGGAGAGTCGGTTTTGTTTAAGGGTGTGGCCCTTGGTAAGTCAATTAAATTTTAGTGAATGTCTCCATGACCCTTAGTTTATGGGCTACACAGTTGGACTCAATGGGCTATAAAAAATAAATTTAAAAGACGTGAAGTCAAGCCGGGCGTTGGTGGCACACGCCTTTAATCCCAGCACTTGGGAGGCAGAGGTAGGCGGATCTCTGTGAGTTTGAGGCCAGCCTGGTCTACAAAGTGAGTCTAGGACAGCCAGAGCTGTTATACAGAGAAACCCTGTCTCGAAAAACCAAAAAAAAAAAAAAAAAAAAAAGACGTGAAGTTGGGAGGGCGTGGAGAGGTGTATAGATCTTGGGTGGGTCTTGGAGAAGTTAGGAGGAGCAGCGAGGGGTGACTACTATCAAAATACACTGTGTGTATGAAATTCTTCAAGAATTAATTTTTATTTATTTATTTATTTATTTATTTATTTATTTATTTATTTATTTATTTA
>CAJQZJ010032188.1:19860963-19878728 GCA_907164525.1 Lophiomys imhausi
TTATTTATTTATTTATTTATTTATTTATTTATTTATTTATTTATTTACTTTGGTTTTCTGAGTCAGGATTTATCTGTGTATCCTGGCTGTCCTGGAACTTACTCTGTAGACTAGACTAGCCTCAAAGGCGTGCACCACCACCACCTGGACCCCCTCAAAAAAATGATACAAGGCATTCTGGCTAGTTTTATGTCAACTGGACACAAGAAGTATCTGACAGGAGGGAACCTCAACTGAGAAAATGCCTCCATAAGACCTTACTATAGACAAGCCTCCAGGGTATTTTCTTAAGTAATTGACGGGGGAGGGCCCAGACTATGGTAGGTGGTGCCCTCTCTGGGTTAGTGATCCTTTGTTCTATGCCAAAGCAGCCTGAGCCAGCCATGAGGAGCAAGCCAGTAAGCAGCACCCTCCACGGCCTCTGCGTCAGCTCCAGCCTCCAGGTTCCAGTCTTGTTTGAGTCTCACTTCCTTCAGTGATGGGCTACGATGTGGGAGTGTGAGCTAAATGAACCCTTTCCTCCTTGACTTGCTTTGGTGTTGAATCGCGACAACAGTAACCCTAACCAAGACACAAGGTCTCACGATGCAGTCCTACAAGGCCTGGAACTCACTATGTAGACCAAACTGCCCTTGAACTCATGGAGATCTGACTCTTTCTGTTTCCTGAGTGCTGGGACTAAGGGCATGGGTTACCACCATACTTAGTAAAAATACATTTAAAAAAATACATCTTGGAGAGAGCTGTTTCTTACTGGGAGAGAATGTCTCTTAATGGTAAAGTGTTTGCCTAGCATGGAAGGCCCTGGTTTCAATTCCCAATATGGTTTTGAACAAACAGAAATAAAAATAAAACAATTTCCTGGGCGGGGGGGGAATTGGACAGCTGAAAATAAATGGACATAAGAAACAATCCTCTCCCCAGCATCACTTATGTTAAACAATGGGTCATAGTGTGTGTGTCTGTGTGTGTGTGTGTGAGACAGTATATGGTGTGTGTGTGTATACATGTGTGTATGTCTGTGCCTGTGCGGATGTGTGAACATATATGTGGTTATTTGTATGTGCATGTGTGTTGTGTGTGTGACTGGATGTGTGTCAGACGATGTGTGTGTTGATCTGTCTGTCTGTCTGCTTCCCTTCTGTGCCTGTTCACTGTAGCCTACACAGAGATTACAAAAAGCATGGGGACAAACAACACGGGGATGCTGTTCCTGCACCGTGGGTGCTGCACAGTGGATGCTGTGGTCTGGTCCCTGCTACTATGCCAATCCACCAGGGCATAATCTCCAACTGGACTCTGGAGCCGGGCCTGCAACACAAAGAAAAATGTTTCCTTTGTTCACTACAAAGACAAGAAAGAAGGGAAGACAACTTTGAGTTCAATGTGGACAAGGTTCTTATACAATGCAGACACAGGACAGATCTACACCTAATAGGAAGAGGCTTGGGGAGGACTGTCTATTCTCATACCCAGAGCCTGAGGTCAGGACCCTGAACGTGGCTGGGAAGACAGCATGGAGAGAAGAAGCCTGGGAAAGAATCAGGAAAAGCTCCTGTTTCCAGGGTGGGGGGGTGTCTGCCAACTGCTGCCTTTCTTGCCTTCTCCATCCCCACATATCTTCTCTCTGCTCCTACCCACACAAGGAGCACTGGGGATTTCCAGAATGTAGCACTCCCAAGGTCAGGCCTGCTTCAGAGGTCACAGGGCCAGGGACCTGGGCAGGCAGCCTTACCCATGGGAATGCAGACAGCTGGAAGAGAAACCATTATTTGCGGTAAATAGTGCTTGCAGCTGGGACGTATCAGGGGGAATGGGGGTGTCAAAAAGAGAGGGTGAAGCAAACTCGCATGAAAACAGAAACCCAGTCCACAGGTTCATGTGACAAAGTCAACCACACCACTCAAAACTGCATCAGACCGTGAGAAATCTCGTCTAGAAAATGTACCTACGTAGACTCATAAACGCCCCAAGTCAGATATGCTGGAGCAGACACAGGCAAGACAGTCAGGCAGACACAAAGACATGCTTACATACATAACTAGATAGCCAGTCACACAGATCCACGGGCACAAATGCTGTCCAAATCCATCCTCTAAGCCCCTCTCCTCCAGTAAGCCTCTCACTCTTCTCTGACCTCTCCTTCCTCTCTTCTGAGACCTGGTCTTACTATGTAGCCCTGGCCAACTTGGAACTCATGCTTTTTATAGACCAGGTCAACCTCTAACTCACAGAGATCCTCCTGCCTCTGACTCCAGAGGGCTCAGATTAATGCTGGCCCTTCTCCCTCCTTTAAACATGCTTTGTAATTTCTATCCTATTCCCTTTTCTCAACAGGACAGCCTTGGATTCATGTGTATATCTTGATCTCAATAGCTTGACTGTTAGGCCTTAAAGAGTTACCAAAGGAGGAGCTAGCCCAGTGACAGAGCACTTGCCTCACATAAGCAAGGTCCTTGGTTCGATCTCAAGTACTATAGAAAAAGAAAAAAAAGCCCGGCGGTGGTGGCGCACGCCTTTAATCCCAGCACTTGGGAGGCAGAGGCAGGCGGATCTTTGTGAGTTCGAGGCGAGCCTGGTCTACAAAGCGAGTCCAGGACAGCCAGAGATATTCAGAGAAACCCTGTCTCGAAAAACCAAAAAAAAAATAAATAAATAAATAGAAAAAAAAACTGGAACAACAATCTCCCCAACAATTGAGAGTGGTAAATAGTAAATGATGACGAAGGTAGGTGAACCCTAGAAATTGTTCACATGGGAAGATTCTCTTTTAAGACTTACCAAAGTCAGGACATGAGTTCGAGATCCACTTTAGGAGCCCATCGACTACTCCAGTACCTATCACCATGAAGCTCTGTTTACTCAGGGGCCCCATGCCTGTAAACTAGTGACTCCCCCAACTCCCACACAGCAAGCACAAAGGGAAGAACAAACCAGGCATACATGCCCCACCCTGGCTACCCTTAGGGAACCATCGAAGTCTCAGGTGCCCAGGAAGGGGCACCTGACACAAGGCACGATCTCTTTAGTAGCTCTGTATCAAACTTTACTGTTAGCCACAATCCCAGCCTTACAGCCCTACTTCTAAACCAAACTCCAATCTCATTCCCAAAAAGAGACCAGTGTTCAGAGGAAGGTGGTGTGGTGACTGTCAACAAGATGTTTGTGTGGCCAGGTGAGCCTGACAGAGAAGGCTGTGATGCTCCTTCTCCCTAGGACCTGGATGATTCCCCCTACCTGCCCTATTTGGGTGGTTCTAGAGATATAACCTCACACAGAGAGCCCAGAGAGCACCCAACAAACTCCCCCCATATCAGAGCAGAACTGTACATGGCACATAACTGTACATCTCTCCCTAGATTGTCTTAGAAGTTGAAACCCATCCTCCAATATACAATGCAACTGATTGGCTGATCCTAACCCCAAACCCAAATTCAGTGACCTACTCCCTTCCCTCTTCAAAAGACCAATCAAAGATATACCAACCTTTATCAGCAAGAATCAGAACCCAATTCCAAACTCTACTTTAGCATCACCAGGATCCTTTCCTGTCCTGACCAATACTCTATTCTGATCTGTACCCACAACACCATTCTAAGACTATCCATCTAATTCCAACCCTAACCCTGAACAACTGCACACTACATAACATACACCCTATGCTGGGCACACAACTTTCACACCTATGGGACTCAATGGCTCCTGCTGGCACAGCCACCATTTTTTTGTCCACAAGGCATCTTATTCCTGGATGGCTCAGTGCTCTTCCGGGAACCCAGGAGCACCAAAGTGCCCAGGCCTTTTGACCTTGGTTGAATATACAGGCCCGTGGGTCCTGGCCCACTCCAAAGCCTCTTCCAGGATTAGCCCAACCCTTGAGCTGAAATTCCCGCCATACCCTCCCCTTGACTCTTGTCTGCCAAGCTTGGAGGGAGCAGCTGTGGCCTGGAGCCCCCAAGTAGACAGGATCAGGCAGGCCCAGAACTGAAGGGAATGTGGCTATTCCAATACAGGGATTTCCAGTCTTGCAACACCTAAGATGTCTACCCCAGGTAGGCGGTGGACCTGCTGAAACTGAAGCTGAGGGAGGCAGTGATCCGCACAGCTGTTCTCCCACTTGCCAGGGGCTCAGTGTGGTAATCATGTGTGTTCTACTCTCATCATTTGTGTAGGCATCAGCCTCGGTACCTGCCCCATGCATTATCCCCAGGTATCAGTGTAGGAATCCTGTGCTCTGGGGCCTCCGAACAAAGGACTGTCGAACAGTAGCCATGTTTCCTGAGGAGTCAAAACCTTTACATTAAGGACTGGAACACTTAAACAGACACTCAAATTTCAGACAGGGAACCAAAAAGGCTTTGTGTCCTTTCCCCACTGTTTACATGCAGTCTGGCTCAAAGACCCAAAGAGGTTCTAGGGTGTAAGAGCTGTGCCTATGTTAGGGTCCATGTGGGATTATGGGCTGGGATGAGGCTAGACCAGCAGCTAAGGGCAGAAGGCTGGCTGGGCATGGGTCCTTGAGCACTGGAGAAAGGTCACTATACCTTCCCCTCTAACCTCTCTGCTGGCCTTACTCTTTCCTGGGCTACCTCAGGGCCTCCCTCTCAGTGCCCAGTTGCAGTCACAGACCAGGTAGGGCAGGAACTTATCATCCCCTTTGTTTTCAAGTCAGAAGTTTCCTCCCCTGGGTTTTGCCCAGCAAGGTTTCTGTCCCCATCAAATCTTCACTTTTCCCCAAGGCCCTTCATTTAGATTATAAGCCCAAGAACAAGCAGGAAGACACCCCTTTACCCCACACGCAACTCGGGGATAGAACATCTTTTTCATGCTGTTCTACCTCTGCGGGCTCAAGTTTGATGGGAGAGGTTCCTGGTCTATGGTAGAAAGAGATTTCAGGATCTAGGAATATGGGCAATGATGGGACCTGAGGCGGAACCATGTGCCACAAATATGAGCATAAATAAAGGTGAAGGTGCAACAGGATCTTGGGTGAGAGAGAAGCACCTAGAGATTTTAGAAGGGAAGCTACACCTCCCACACCCTCCCCCTCCCCCACCACCTTTTTCTGTGCTAGGCTGGAAATAACCTCCCTCAGGAGAGGTGGTGGGGGGACACCATTTCTCTCAGGCCACCTTTGTTCCCTCCCACAAGCTCTTTGCCCATCTGGAGTGTGGGAAGGGAGTAGAGCTGGCCCAGGTGGCTCCTTCAGCCTCATCCATCAAATGCCTGGAATTACCTGGACAACCTGGTAAAAATACAGATAATTTGGCTGTGTTCTGAGGTTCTATTTTAGTTGATCCGGGACAACGACTGATTATTTTTAACAAGCTGTTCAGGTGACTCTGGAGTGCAGTCAGTTTGGAAAAGAGTCTGATACAACACGACTGTCTTCTACATACCTTGGTCTATGCCCATGCTGACTTCCTACTTAGAAAACTCAGAGACAGCTTACTGTATTAGGGTTCTTTAGGGGAGCCAAGCAGATAGAATGAATACATATTAAAAAGGATATTTATTAGGCTGGCTTATACAGTACCATCGGGGCTGCTCAACAATGGCTATCTTTACACTGGAGAAGCTGAGAGCCTGGCATTTGCTGTCTCCAAGGCTGAATACCTCAGCATCCCAGTCTGGCCACTGGTCTTCAGATTGGAAGCCAGAAGAATCCAGGTTCTGATGGCAGCAAAGAAATGCAGCAGCATCAACAGAGTAGATGAATTCCCAAGCAGGCTAGATGAACTCACCAGCAAGACTCAAGGCAAAAAGGCAAAATGTGAAACTTCTTTGTCCCTCTGACTATCTTAGCTGGACAGTTACCGGAAGGAGCTCCCCTTGTTCATGATGTGTCTACTCACTTCAGTTAACGCCGTCAAGAAAATCCTGGGGCTGGAGAAATGGCTCGATGAGTAAAAACATTTGTCTCGAAAGCCTGCTGGCCTGAGTTCAGTTGCAGAACCTGTGAGAAAAGGGCAGGTGCAGCTGCAAGCATCTGTAACCCCAGTGTTCCTACAGTAAGATGGGAGGCAGAAACAGAAAGCTTTGCCTCAACAAGGTGGAAGATAGGAATTGTCACCCCAAAATTACCCTCTGACCTTCATACTTGCATTGTGGCACAGGCAAGCTCACATACCTGCATACTTAGTCACACACACACACACACACACACACACACACACACACACGAAATTAGCTAATTAAAAAAGAAAAAACCTTTATAGATATTCCCAGAGGCTAATTTTAATCTAGATATCGCCTCACAGGTGTGACCTGGAGGAGATTTAAGACCTTATCTCTTAAATCCAGATCCAGGCAAGTTGCCAACCATCAGAGAGGCTAAAGAGAGCTCAGCATGGGTGCTTTCTGCTCCCCTTGAGGACCAGAGTTCAGTTCCTGGCACCCACTCTCTGTGGCTTACAACTGCCTATAATTAACCCCAGGTTCAGAACATATGACACCCCTTCTGGCCACCTTGGTACCTACATGCACACGCAGATGCATACACATGAAAAATAAAATAAATCTAAAAACAAAACACAACCCTAGTGTGGTGACACCTTTAATCTCAGCACTCAGGTGGCAGAGCCAGGCGGATCACTATGAGTTTGGGGCCAGCCTGGTCTACAGAGTGAGTTCTAGACCAGGAAGAGCTAAATGGTGAGACACTGTCTCAAAAAGAAGTGGAGGGAGGAAGGAAGGAAGGAAGGGAGGGAGGGAGGGAGGGAGGAAGGAAGGAAGGAAGGAAGGAAGGAAGGAAGGAAGGAAAGAAGGAATGAAGGAAAGAAGGAAGGAAGAAAAGAAGGAAGGGAGGAAGGGAGGGAGAAGGAAGGGAGGCAGGAGAGAGAGAAAGAAAGAAGTAGCAACCACAGATACTCACTGCTTTCTTTGTCACCTCCACAGAGAAGAGAGATAGATGGAAATTTAAATTTTTCTGGTGCTACGATCTAGGTAAAAGATCCAAGACTTCATTTCCCCATCCCCACCTCTTGGTTTTTCAAGACAGGGTCTTACTATGTAGGCTTGGCTGTCCTAGAACTCACTCTGTAGACCAGGCTAGCCGCAAATTTACAGAGATCTGCTTGCCTCTGCCTCCCAAGTGCTGGGATTAAAGGCACTGATTTTTTTTTTAATTTTTCTTTGTCGTCTTTCTAGTCTTTATTTCATTTATCTATGCTTTAATCTGTATCATTTCACTCTTTGTACATATTTGGATTTAGTTCGCTTCTCTTCTTTTGTCTCTTAAAAAAAAAAAAAGGAGTCACTCCAAAATTACCCTCTGATCTTCTAAGCTAAGACAGACCACTGAGTTACATCCTTACAGCAGCTCTGTGGTTGTTTTTAAGCCAGTGTCTCCTCACTGCAGAGCTCAGGTCAGCCTCAATCTCTTTCTGTAGTCCAGACGGGCCTTGAACTAGGCTTGTCCTGCTTCTGCCTCTAAATGGTAGATAAAGGGTGTCAAGTACTATTTCTGCCTATTCTCAGCGTTTTCAAACACTGATTTCTAAACTTCCTATTCCCAAGGTTGTGCGGCTTTCCAGATTTCCTTTGCTTCTTTGTCCAGGGTTCCCTTCAACCATCTGAAGGTAGTTAAGTAAACAATAATGAAAACTTCTCATTTAGTGTACCCTATGTCTGGGCTTTCTCAGCAATTTTTTTTTATTTGTTTCATTCTGTTTTTGTTTTTCCTCTGAGTGAGCTATATTTTCCTTTTTCTTTGAATATTTGTAACTTTTTTATGGCTACTAGAGACTCAGACCCTTACAGTGTGGGATCTTTGGACATCAATTTTTATGCTTATCAGAAGCTGATGACACTGTTAGCCACAAACTTAGATATCTGCCTGCCTCTGTCTCCTGAATGCTGAATTTAAAGGAGTGCACCACTACACCTGGCTGAGGGCCCTTGTTAAGGGCTGTGCCATCCACTTGTGACTTTTCCAAAGCCATTTTGGTAACTTTGCTGTCTTTGCTGTACATGATAATATTTGAGTGGTTTGAGGGGAGGGGGGATGCAGAGCATTGGAGATGGGGTACTGTTGGAACGATTTACAGGGAAGGGGGCTGGATATGAGAAATGGAATAACCAAGTCCTTGAATCTGTGGTTTTCCAACAAGCTGAGGTCTTATGCAGGACATAGAGTGTTCCTGCTATCAAGAAGGTGGTATTCCTGGAAGATGATTGGGAAAAACTAGGAGATAAGATGTCTTGGATCATCAGGGAAATGATACACATGAAATAAAATCGTTTTTAAAATTTAAAAGATCAAGTCGTTAAAGTCAGAAGTGAAAGTAGGGACATCGCTATAATTTGAAGTAAATAAAAAGGCTTGTAAGAGGGTCCAATAAGCCTGGAGTGGTGGCGCACATCTTTGATCCCAGCACTTGGGAGGCAGAGGCAGGCAGAGCTCCGAATTCGAGGCCAGACTCTTCTACAGAGTGAGTTACAGAACAGCCAGGGCTACACAGAGAAACTATCTCAAAAAACAAAAACAAAGAAATAAAAGGAACCCCCCCAAAAAGAGGATACTATGTACAACTCTGTTCCAGCAAATTAGATAACCTAGGTTGAATGAACAAATTCTAAACTCACAAAAAATGCCAAAACCAACTACAGAAGAAATACACAAACTAAATGGATCCACACTAGCTAAGGAGACTGAATAAAGAATAACAATTTTAAAATACCAAACTAAGAAAATGCCAAGTCCAGATGGTTTGGGTGTCAGCCTGTTTTCTCTTTTTCACTTAACTGAGGATTCCAGCCCATAGCATGATGCTGCCTGCATTCAAAAATGGATTTTCCCTCCTCAGCTAAACCTTTTTTGGAAACACCTTCAGATGGACCCAGAGGTGTGCAGTGACTCTAAAACCAATCAAGTTCACAATGCAGGTTTACCATCACAGGTGGGTCACCAAGATTAATAATTTGAGACCATGAGATTTAAACAGGATACAGCAGGAAGTAAAGACACTATGGAGACAGGAAATCAAACATACAAAACAAAATCCCAGGGCTGGAGAGATGGCTCAGTGGTTAAGAGCACTGGTTGCTGTTCCAAAGGTTCTGAGTTCAATTCCCAGCAATGACATGGTGGCTCACAACCATCCACAGTGTGATCTGATGCCCTCTTCTGGTTGCAGATGTTCATACTGATAAAGCATCCATACATAAAATAAGTAAATAAATCTTTAAAAAAATCCCAAAAGGATATCAAGAAAACAACTGCATTTATAACAGCATCAAAGAAAACACGTGTAAATAAACTTAATCAAGTAGGTATAAGACTTATACTTCAAAAAATACAAAATACTGTTAATTAAAGCAGGCCTGAATAATTTTTTAAAAATTTCTTATTCAAGGATTGAAAGATTTAATATTACTAAGATAACAATACCAACCTAAGTGGTCCACATATTTGGTGAAATCTCTATTAGTATCTCTAAGGGGGAATGGGACAGGAGAAATTATGTAATTATAATCTCAAAAAGTAAAAGAAATAATAATAAAAAAACAGCAATAGCAAAACAAACCATGGGGGAGGGACGGAAAGATGGCTGAGCCATTATGAACAGGTACAGCTCCTGCAAAGGACCTGAGTTCAATTCCTGCACCCTGGCTCATCACTTCCATTCACAGACACATACAAATACACATAATTTAAAAAAAGAAAAAAAGCAGAGGAAACCTTCATGGGCTTGGATCGGTTATGAATTTTTAAATGTAATGTTGTAATATAAAGATCACAGGTAATAAGCAAGAGGGGGGAAACTGGACTCCACAAAACTTTTTAAATTGTGTGTGCGACCCACGGGAAACCGATAGAACGAGTGGACACATTTGCACGTCATGTATCTAAATTGAGGCCTGTTATCAGCGATATATAAAGAACTCTTAATTATCAACTGGATGATTAGTTGCTGGAAAGAGAGGAAATGTGTGAGGCCTGAAGGGCAGTGAGGAAGTGATCACGCTTCCGGGGCAATAGCTGGAAGGACGAGAAGCGGTGAGGAGACAGGCAGTTAGGAGCCAACGGTAGGCTAAGGCAGCTCACACCAACGCCATCCGATCCAACTCGCAGGAAAAGGAGGGGGGCAGCGAGGGAAGCGAAAGTCCCAGACTGCATAAATAGGCAGCAAGCCAGTCGCCGCCCACACACAAAGACCCCGACTTGCTGCTGTCCATCTCACCTACGGCTCTGGTCTCATCCTCAACTCAACCACGACCATGGCTCAGCCGCTGACTCTGGGCCTCCTTAGCCTGGCCCTGGCTGTCTGCATTCCCTGGACCCAAGGTACCAAGGAGGGAGAGGCTTTAGCCTGGGAAGGGAGCTACAGAGGCACCTTGTAAGCTGGTCTGTGCACCTACCTTGCAGGCAGTGATGGAGGGGGTCAGGACTGTTGCCTTAAGTACAGCCAGAGGAAGATTCCCTACAGTATTGTCCGAGGCTACAGGAAGCAAGAGCCAAGCTTGGGCTGTCCCGTCCCAGCAATTCTGTGAGTACGCCGAAGTGGGGATTCAGGATGGTGGCTGAGTTGGGGGCGGGGGCTACGGTGGGCCACACTAAGAAAGCTTGCTACCCACCAACCTTCAGGTTCTTACCCCGGAAGCAATCTCAGCGTGAGCTATGTGCAAACCCTGCAGAAGGCTGGGTGCAGATGCTGATGCGACGTCTGGACCGGTCTCCAACCCCAGGGAAACAAAACCAGGGTTGCAGGAAGAACAGAGGAACCTCTAAGTCTGGAAAGAAAGGAAGGGGCTCTAAAGGCTGCAAGGGGTGAGGATGCTGAAGGAATGGGAAGGGGAGCAAAGAGGACCTTCCACCTGCCTCTCACACCCCTCTTCTGCCCTCCTAGGACGGAACAGAAACAGACCCCAAATGGGCCATAGCCGAGGGACCAGCCTGGAGCCCAGAAGATCCTCCATGAACTTCATCATGACTCCATGCTTCAAATCACTGGCAAAGAGGGAGTTAGAAAGAAGAAAGGCTCAGGGCCCCGAGCAACCGCCTCATGCTGGCCTTGTCACACCCCTAAGAAGAAAGGCTCAGGGCCCCGAGCAACCGCCTCATGCTGGCCTTGTCACACCCCTGCCCTGCTTCAACCATCTCACCTGCATGGCCATCCCTTTCTTTATATGGCTGAGCTGCCTTCCCTGGGACAGACTCAGAGAGTCAGAAGGAAGAGTCTCCCAGGGAATGAAGAGGAGACGGCAGGACTGTCCCCTCTAGGAGATCCCTCAGGTCCCAAGACCTGGCCCTGCACTCCATAGCGCCCCGCCCTTTTCCTTGCAAATATGATTTACACCTAACTGAATAAAAAGCTGTTAGAGCATCAGCCTGAATACCTCTGATCCTGGTACTTGTGTTCACAGGGAGTCAGTGTTATTTCAGAGTGAAGTCATATTCTCTGGGTCCCAGTGAGGGCTCAGAACCGTGAACTCCACATTCTTACTTACACCAAAAGTTTCTTTGTCTCCAAGGTGCCAAGACTCTAGATCAGGTAAAGGGAAGCTAATGGCCAGTGTGAGCCAAGCTCTCTGAAGGAACTGTCAATGAAAAGATAATAGAACCAGAGCATGAGTGGGAACACACATACACACTCACATATACACTCACACACCCACCCTCACTCACACATACACATACACACACACACACACAAACACAAACACACACACACACACACACACACACACACACACACACACTCCAATGTTCTGCAGGCCTTTGAGGCCTCCCTTCCCCGGTTCTGGAAAGTACCCTTACTCCAGGAGTGAAAAGCAGCCTGTTTCTTGGAACCCCACAGCCCTGATCCTCTCCAAAGACCCCAAAGGCCCTCGTCAGGCTGCTTAATGCAGCTCCAGTCCCAGCCTCTTCTTTTGTTTCATGGAGCTGTTGTGATTTCTTCCCAATCCAGTCTGGACTCCTTGCCTCCCTTAGCTTGCTTCCAGTTAGGAAAGCCTCTCCCTTTTTTTCTTCTTTTCCTCTCTTCTCCTGTGGCTAGGATCTACAGTTCTCCTCCAAATTCTTCTATTGTTGTTGTTAGTATGTATGTGCATGTGTGTGTGCATGCATGCGTGTGTGTGTGTGTGTGTGTGTGTGTTGTTCAATTGTGTTCGAATTTGTGGGGTAATATGAAGAGGCCAGAGGAGGACATCAGGTGTCTTCTTCCGTAGCTCTCAACCTTATTGTTTAGACATTCTCTTGGAGCTGGAGAGATGGCTCAGAGGTTAAGAGCACTGGCTACTCTTCCAGAGGTCCTGAATTCAATTCCCAGCAACTACATGGTGGCTCACAACCATCTATAATGTAATCTGAATCTGATGTCTTCTTCTGGCATGCAGGTGTACATGCAGATAAAGCACTCATATACATTAAATAAATAAATAATATTTTAAAAGACATTCTCTCATTTGAACCTGGGTTCATATTTCACTAGGCTAGGTAGCTAGCAAGCTGCTAGGATCCACCTGTCCTAGCAGGTGGATCTCCACCCTGAAATTCCAGGAACGTGCAGATAAGCTTGGCTTTTACATGGGTGCTCGGGGATCTGAACTCAGGTCCTTTTGGGTTTCACAGCAAGTACTCTTACCCACTAAGTCATATCCTCAACCCTTTCCTCTAGTTTCTTGAAGCCAAAGACCAAGTCACCTGGGACAGGTCTTTGGAAGCCCAGAATTCGAACACAAGTCCATCTTCCCTCCAAGAAGACCCCAGTCAGACTGCCCTCTACCTCTTCTTAGAGCAGAGACCCTCCTATCCCCAGGCAGGGGCAAAGAATACCTGAGCCATGACAATGTGAGAAAGCAGGGGACAGATCCTGAAGGAAGGGTGAGAAAGGCAGGAGCAGTATTGGCTGCAGCACACCATTTCCACAGAGTCCGAGTTGGCTGAGGCATTTACCACTTAAGAAATCATCAAGATGTCTGCATCTGCCCCTCACTTCCTTGTGGGGTTGGTGACGGCAAAGAAACCTACCAGGCTTTGTGTGATCAGGGGTGCTCTTAACCTACAAACCCAGATGTGCACAGCATACTGCATTATAAAATGCCTATTTTATTAATGTGGTTCCTACTCCAAGCCCCTGTGGCAGAAAACCAGCAACGAACGTGACATTAGATTCTCACTCATAGGGAATTCCCTCTCTCAAAGGCTGGGTATAGTTACAGATCAAGAGCCCCAGCTGACACCTTCTGCTTGTACCCACCAATTCCCACAACCACACCATCTTGGGACATGCCCAGGGACTTGTGGTCCCCATGGACTCTGCCTCTTCAGATCTATGCCAAATTTGAGACATGGGAATTCTGACACTGGAGCCTCTGACCTTTGACCTGAGTGCCTCCTCACACCCCTGAAGCCATCTGCCTGTCACGGCCCTAACTGCCAGAAATTAGAGCAGCTGGGCAGTAGGACAGTCTGCCCACCCTGTGCCGACCCTCCAAAGTTTAACCTCTTCCTGGGCTTACTTTAGAGTCAGACTCTTACAAAAGGTAAAAGGGTCTTTCATATCTAGAAGCCTCTATTACCTATTTTTAAATGTTTTTTTCCTAACAAAAAAGTGCCAGAATCTTGTTGAACAAGATCATTCCCTACAACTTTTGACTCTTAGGATATTTCTTCTGGGAATCTGCTCCACATGTCCAAATCCTTGTAACTCCTGTTGGGTGTTATCAGTAGACTCCTTACTCTAAAAAGTGAAGAATCCACATTCTTGCCAATTCTCCTGTCACTCCACCTTCTTCAGGTAACCACCATGATCCCCATATTTACATCACGGTCTATTCATAATATTATGATTTGCAAATGTTCACTCACTGATGAACAGGGAGTGAAGTGTGCACACTTCTTACTTCTCCTTTGCCACTTGACTTTTCCTTTTTCCTTATTTCTTTTTAAGTTGTATGGGGGATTGAACCTAGGACCTCATGCACGCTAGGCAAGTGCTCTGTTGCTAATGCCATACATTTAAATTACTTCATCACTCTCTCCTCCATCAAAGGAACACACACACACACACACACACACGCATGTTTATGGACCAGCTCTTTGTCAAACAGTTGCTACCGAGGCTGATGCTTCCTACATCCCCTGGTTCACTCCTTGTCAGCCTTTAACCTCTTTAGAACCAGTCCTGAGGCCTTCATAATGTCAATCAAATACCTAGAAGCAAATTCCAAGGTAAGAAGCCAGGTGTCTTAACAACCTTCAGTCCATGATATCTAGCTAGCCACAATTCCACACTTCTATAGTATATATTATTTGTTTTTGTTTGTTTTGTGAGTGTGGCATGTGTGTGTGTGTGTGTGTGTATGTGTGTGTGTGTGTGTGTGCAGAAGTCAGAAGGGGACATCAAGTATCCTGCCCTATCAGTCTTTGCCTTATTCCTTTAAGACAGGCTGGCAGTGAGCCCCAGCAGTCATCCTGTGTCTGTCTCCCATAGTGCTAGGGTTACAGGCCCAACATGGCCACACCGAGCTTTTGACATGGGTGCTGAGATTTGAACCCAGGCTTCTGTGCTTGTGTAGCAAGTGCTCTTACTGACTAAGCCACCTCTCCAGCCCCCAATCCTTGTCAGCCTTTGACTCATTAGTGCCATGCCACCAACAGCCATTAGTAGTTAGATTATGGTTTGTTTAAAATGGAGCAGTCTGGGGCCAGCACAGCACCCGTAACACACGTGGCGCCTTCCAGTTCCGTCTGTGACCCAGCAAAGGTCAGAAATGTGGAGTGTGTCACTGTTAGCTATAGAAGTTCAAAATTTCCCTCCTACTTTTAATCATTTCCCTTAGGGACGTGTCTCCTGCAGAACTGTGAAGTTCTTTTTCTTTACTCCATCAATGTGCTTTTTTCTTCTTGTGTTTTGGGACAAGATGATACTGAATTGTTAAAATCATCAGTTTTTCTATTTGTTGCCATAGATCTTGAAGAGTGAATTACCTTTTCTGTGAATGGTAATTGTCCAGCCCCACTTTTCCCCCCTAATCCTGTATTTTTTTTCCTTTTTATTTATTTATTTATTTATTTATTTGTTTGTTTGTTTGTTTGTTTGTTTGTTTATTTGTTTGTTTGTTTATTTATTTATTTTGGTTTTTTCGAGACAAGGTTTCTCTGTGTAGCCCCACTTTTCCCCCCTAATCCTGTATTTTTTTCCTTTTTATTTATTTATTTATTTGTTTGTTTATTTGTTTATTTGTTTATTTATTTATTTATTTATTTATTTATTTATTTATTTATTTATTTAGGTTTTTTCGAGACAAGGTTTCTCTGTGTAGCCCTGGCTGTCCTGGACTCACCTTGTAGACCAGGCTGGCCTTGAACTCGCAAAGATCCGCCTGCCTCTGCCTCCCAAGTGCTGGGATTAAAGGCGTGTGCCACCACCGCCCGGCTTTTTCCTTCCTTTTAAAATGACATATACACACACATTGTGTGTGTGTGTGTGTGTGTGTGTGTGTGTGTGTGTGTGTGTGTACGTGTGTGTATGCGTGCATGTGTATGCATGCATGTGTGTGCGTGTGTGTGCCAAGTGTGCTCAGATGCCTTCAGAGACCAGAAGAAAGGGCGGTATCTCACGAAGCTGGAATTACAGGTGGTGGTGAGCCCACCCCTCATCATGAGGATCTTGGGAACCCAGCTCAGGTCTCCTGCTAGCGCAGCAAGATCTTTTGATCGCTAAACCGACCCTCCGACATACAGAGATTGTAAACTAAAAGTTTCAATTTCTTCAAGATCACTGTTCCTCCCTTGGTGGCAAACTAAAACACCCCAGAACAATTCTGTTGATACTGTTGATTTCTGCTTTAGATACATTGATTGTGATAATAGCGTAATAACATAATTTAATCCAACGTTAAGAGACTAAGCGGACACATCTCTTGCCAACATCTATTTCTGTTCTGGACACTCCCTGCCCCGGGAGAGAGGAGGAGGGACATACCACTGGCTCCGCCACCGGGGGGCAGCATCATCGCCGCAGTCCTAGGACAGCCCCGGCTTGCGCACTTCATTCTTGTGGAATTATTTTTAAAATGTGTTTTTATTATTTAATGCGTGTCGTGTTGGAAGAGAGATTTATCACTTATCTGTGTCCATTTAAGAATAGGACAAATTTCTTTTCCGCTCGTTGGGTTCAGCCCTTTCATCAGGCACCGAAGCTGCGTTTAGTCTCTCAGGAAATCTCTCGGGAATAAAACAACTTTGCTTAGAGCGGGTTCAGCTGCTAAGTAATTTAGGAACTTATGTTGAGAAGGAAAGAGCTGGGGATGATGTGACCTTCCTTCAGCCTTTAAGTCAAAGATTAGTTATTTCAACAATTGGTGACATGGATTCCAGTACATGGAGGTGTTTGGGTGGGGACCGTGGAAGTAATCGCCTTCTATTTACTGCCACTCTCATAGACCTGGATGGGAGGGATCTGGCGCTAGGCCTTTTGGGACAAGAGCTCACGCTGGGATGCGAGCTCCATCCCCTGCCACGCCTTTCTCCTGTCCCCAGCGTTCGATGACCTCTCGAGGAGAAGCTGAGAGAGGACAGAAGACATTGGAGACTCTGCGATTCAGGATGCTAACGCCCTCGCGTCCTCATAGCTACTCTGCTTGGACCGAGCCTTGCTCTAGTCTAAAGCCATCTTTTCCAGGCTCGGGCGCCCCCTGCAGGTCAGTCTGGGCACAGCAGCCGACACACCACCACACGCACATGCTAATCACGCGCAGGTAGTGACTTCTCAGGCTCAGGTGAGGGTGGAGAGTTTCTTATCCTAAAGGCAAAGGTTCCCTCGTCCAATTCTCCCCACCCTGGTACAAGGATTTGGTCAGGGTGCATGAAGACAATGAAGGTTCCTTGATGAGTATGAAGCCAAGCTGAGCTAAGCCCACCTGGGCAATTTTCGCAGGGCCGTCACTGAACCAAGAGCCTCACAAAGGCAACCTGGCTGGGTAGAGGTTGAACTGGGTGAGGTGGTAGCCCTTCAGGTTCGGTGCATACAGTCAAAACCGTTTCAAACCCACCTCCGTGATCTGGGGGCCTCCATCCCTGCCCCACCCCTCCTCTTAATAAAACCTAAACCAATGTCTGGGTGTGGATGACTGAAAGTCGCTAATATATATTAGAAGGGGATCTTTAGATTGGCTTGCATAAAACTGTCTGGGTAGTCCACCAATGCTATCTTCACACTAGGGAGACTGAGAGCTAGCTAACTTCTCAGTCGACCAGGTCGGATGCTTCTGCAGTCTCTGTCCGGCAATGAAGGGCTGGGGGATTCCTTGAAAGCTACTAGTCTTCAGCCATATTGGAAGACTGAAGAAGCAGAGCTTTCTGGGGCAGCAAAATATGGCAGTGGCAGCAATGAGCCAGATGAACTCAGCAACAAGCTGTATAGACAAGCAGGAGAATAGCATAGCAAAAGCTTTTTCCCAGGGGCCTTGGGTAGGGTCCACTAACAGAAGAAGCTGCCCTGACAACAGTTACAGTGGACCCTCTCCGTTCAATTAATCTAACCAGGAAAATCCCTCATGGGTATACACAGAGGCTATCTCAAAGTTGATTCCACATCCAGCCAATATTAACCACCGCAATGCCTGTGTCCTTTCCCTCTTTGCCTTTATAGTGGGCACTTTTCCTAACATCCCCAGTTCCTCCTCCTTCCCTGATTCTTCTTCATCTCTCCAATTGTGTGTGTGCATTTGAGTGTGTGTGCATTAGTACATGTGTGTATGGAAGACAGAGGCCAATATTGACTATCTTCTTCTGTTGCTCTCCACCTTATATTGTT
>CAJQZJ010032188.1:19883183-19895363 GCA_907164525.1 Lophiomys imhausi
GACAGCCAGAGATATTCAGAGAAACCCTGTCTCAAAAAAAAAAAAAAACAAAAACATTCATTTGAGAGATGGAGTCAGGATTAAAGAGCCTTGGGTGGATAATATGGCACCTTTAGGTCTGACTATGGTGGGATTCATTACCATCCAGAAGTCAGAAGGGGCAAAAGCGAAGAGTCTGTGGCTAGAGATGGGCAGAGTGAGCTTGCCTATAATCCTAACACTGTACAGGCTACAACTGGAGAATTGCTGTGAGTTTGAGGGCACTCGGAGCTACATAGTAAATGCCAGACCAGCCAGAACTCCACAGTGAGACATTGTTTCAAACAACTGAAAACAAAAAACTCATAGATCAAAGTTTAATTGCATGAGAATTATCTGAAGGTGATTAAATGACTTGCTGGACCATCTCCAAGAGTGAGAGTATCAGGTCTGGTGTCTGGATTTCTATCTAGATCCCAGGTGATACTGATGCCATTGTCAGAGTTCAGTCTGAGCATAACTGCATTATCTGTGCCAAGGCCACACCAGTACAAAGGAACTGGGGGATGAACACCCCAACTTCTCTTTCCTGTCCACTTCTCCCCTGTTGCTGTGTCTTACTGGCCAAACCCAAACAGAAGCCAAGGGGTAAGGGATCCCGGGTAAAGCAATCTGCAGATATCAACCTTCCGGGAACTATAGTGGAGCAAGAAAAGCAGGGAACAGACAATGGTGGAGACAAAAAGATAGCCAACACTGATGGATGGACAGACAGAAGCCTGTATGAAAGGAGGGTGTGATAATGAAGGCTAATGTTTGGTGAGTATTCACAGTGCGCCAGTCTCTGAGCTAAATTGGCTTTACTGAATAAAATAAGGAAGGCTGATTTAATCCTAAAAAGCAGATGCACTGATGTTCGCCTGTTATACATAAGGACACCAGGACACAAGGCTGACTAACTTCCCTGGCCACACAGCGGTGGGTGGTGCTGTTCCCACCTCTGTCATGTGCTCTGTACTGGGCACTATGCACAGGCAGGACAGTGGGTAGTACTAGCTGTGTGACTGTTCTCTGAGCCTCGATCTGTGTATGTGTAAAAACAAGGATTACAATCCAGAATAATAAGCATGTGTCACAGCATGCCTGGGAGTGATTGATCCAGAGCCCAGAAGACAGTCAGAATGTTATTGTGTTTCTTAGTAATGAATGGAAACACCCATAAATGTGAGAACGACAGGGCCGGCTTAGGTGGTAAAGCCACTTGCTATCAAGCCTGAGAGATAGCTTAGGCAGTGAAGTGTCCTGCGCAAGCATGAGGATCTTCAGCATCCACATTAAAAACTAGGTGCACAGTGGCACACACCTGTAAGCTTTGTGCTTGGAGAAGAAGAGATGAAAAGGAGCCTGAAGCTCATGACAGGCTGGTATTGACAAGACCATGAGTTCCAGGTTTGGTGAGAGGCCCTGTCTCTAAAACTAAGGTGCAGAGTTATGGAAGAAGACACCTGATATCAACTTCCAGTCCCTGCATGGCACACAGACATGTACGTTTCTACACAGCACACACATAGAGAGGACCCAGAGCATGGGTTTGGAGGGCTGGGTGGGTACCCCATATATTTGTTGTTCTTTTGTGGTTTTCTCTTCTGGTCTTTCTCATGAGGATAGGAAATTATCTATTCCTCCCCTATCTGTCAATTCCTTGAAATTTAGGGATTTGTCTCAGAAGGAGCTGGCCAGCCCCTCTCCTTAGAAATCCCCTCTTGGTTCCCAGGATTGAGAAGGGAAAGATGGAGGGGCTGTTCCAGCCATGTTCACTCCAGCTGTTCCTCTGAGGTAGGCATTGGATTTGAGAAAATGGGCAATGACTGAAGACCAACACTTGGAGATCCAGGTGGTTGACTCACAGGGACCTGAGGTGTGGGAAAGGGGTCCTGGGCCCTCTTCTTAGGAACCTTTCCTTTCAGTTCTTCCTGTTCCAGGAGAGGGACTGGTCCCCAGATGGTGGGTTGGAAGGCACTGTGATGACACAGAGAGATCATCCAGTCTCTCACAGTTACTCCAAAAGTACCATGGAACTGACTTCAAAATTGGCCCCATTAGAAAGGAGAAGGTAGTGAGGCTGTAGAGACACCCACTCAGCTCCTAACTCTGTCCCATCCTAACCAGCACTTCTGAAGCCCAGGCCTACAGTTGGTGAAGCAAATGCCACCATCGAGAGGACAGCACAAGCCCTCCCTGGAGCTGACAGGACACAGCTTTTTTCTTTTTTCTCCTTTGGCCAGACTGTTGATGTTCTCAGAGCTGAAGCCAAAGAAAGCAGAGGGGTAAGGCCCTGGGGGTGGGGGAAGAAGGAAGCCAAGGTTATGTTTTGCCAGAAAAAAAGGGGTGGGGGGGGGAAGGGGAAGACCCAAGATGGGCCATGGAGGGGGAATTTTTGGACAGAAAGTGAAAGCTTGGGGCATAAATTGGAGCTGGTGGCAGCCTCACACAGGCACACACGGGCTCACTCAGGCTCACACAGACTCACATGCTCCTGCTCCTGAACCCCTTCACACCACACTAGGACACCTGAGTGCTTCCCATCACTCCCTGGCACACCCGTCAGAGCCTTAGCCTCTCACAGATTTCCTGCTCACACCCAAGAACTCTCAGGCTCACACACTGTCTGTGACCTGACTCAGATCACCTGCCATGGCACCTCGAGTGGCCCCACTACTGGTCTTCAGCCTGCTTGCTTTCTGGACCTTCCCAGGTAAGGCTGAGGATGTAACTAAGGTGGGGGTGACAGTGACTTGTGGGTAATGTCTAGATCTCAGACTATTTCAATGGTCATGAAAGACCCTGCAAGTTCAGAGTCAGTGGATCTAAGTTATGCCTTCTGTGTGTGCCCATCAATATGAGTGTGCCTGTATTTCTGAATGCTAATGTGGCTCAACTCTTAGTATATCAAGGAGCCTAGGGCTGCCCCCCTGTCTGTGGATTCCATGTCCTGATACCTCTGTTTCCAAGCAGCAGAAGAAAGAAACAGTATATCTTCCTGGAGGGTATAACTAAGAGTGTATAGTGTTTGCCTCACCTGTATGAAACCCTGGTTTCAATTGCACCACTGGGGTTATGGGGATTAGAGCCTTGCTGTGTATTTGCTTCTATTTGGAAGTGAGAAACACTGAAGCAAGGATGAAAACATGCTTAGAAACATGTTCCCTTTTCGTGGTCGCTTTTTAGGGTCTTTGTTTGTTGGTTTGGTTTTTGAGAGAGGGTTTGTCGATGTTGCCCAGGCTAGCCTCAAGCTCCTGTGCTCAACTGATCCTTATGTCTCAGCTTCCCTAGTAGCTGAGACTCCAGGTGTAGCAGCTGCGTGCTGGCTATGTAGTAATCTGTAAGACTGAAGGGGTCTCGGCCACAGCAAGCCTCCCTGTCCCAGCACTGTGACCACCATTCATTAACTCTCCATTTGCTAAGACATGGTGAAAATTTAGAAAACCTAGGGGAGGGTGTGTGGCCAGATCATCATTTGAGAGACATAAGGAAATGGTTATTTATTAAATGGTTTAGAAGACTACAATATGTTCAGTAATAGATAGGGCCACAGTGGCACACATGGCTGAGTATCAGGTACAGCTATCACACACACACACACACACACACACACACACACACACACACACATGAGATGCTGTTAAAACCACTTAGGACTGTGGCCTCCCTTCCTCACGGTCTCCATGTCTTTCCCCCTTCTTTCTCCTATCTCAGCCCCAGCTCTAGGGGGTGCTAATGATGCAGAAGACTGCTGCCTGTCTGTGACCCAACGCCCCATTCCTGGCAACATTGTGAAAGCCTTTCGCTACCTTCTTATCCAGGACGGCTGCAGGGTGCCTGCTGTTGTGTGAGTTGTGGGAAGAATGTCTAGTCCCATCTTCTCATGAGCCCTTGCTAATACCACCATGGCTTTATTCTCAGGCTCAAGGCCAAGCTCACTTTCACTGAAACCCCTGAAATAGGTCCCCACACATACTCTCCAAGCCTCTGCTCCTCACTCTAGAGCCTTTTAGCAAACTGGGTTCCAGGGCTTTATTCTCTCTGACTTCTGACTACAGGTTCACCACACTAAAAGGCTACCAGCTCTGTGCGCCCCCAGACCAGCCCTGGGTGGAACGCATCATCCGAAGACTGAAGAAGTCCTTTGCTAAGGCAAGCCAGAGCCTCCTCAGCCCTGCCTCCACCCTCCAAACCCCTACCTGAGATTCCAGACTGTGACCCTGCCTCTCCTCCCTCCCCTTAGAACAAACGCAACAGCAGTTAACCATGAGAGCCCCAGAAGGAGCCCTGCGTCTTGAGTCAAGAGATCTGAACCACCCTGGCCCAGGAAACCAAGGACCAGAAAGAGGACTAGGCCTCCTGATGCTCTGCCCCAGACCTAACCCATCCAGGGCTGTGCCTAGAGAGTTAATATGAATGGGAGTGTGAACAAGAGAGTTGGTGTGGCTGGAGCACAGCCTCTCCAGGGCTAGGCTGCAGCACTTCCAATAAACCTGCTTGGTACCCATAGATCAGTCTGTCAACGGTCTGTTTGCTCTCTCCCCAGGAGGACAGGAATAGGAAGGGAGGAGGTGGAATGGCAGGATATATTTCCACCCTGAGTTCTGAGCCATCTGTTCACCAGCCTCCACCTAACACCCGGATGCCCCCAGAGTCAGTCCCACGGTAAAGGACATAGCCCATGTGTCCCCATGCCCATCTGTGAGCCCTGTGTTCAGCCACACAAAACTTGCATCACTTTGCGAAGTTCCCAAGAAGCCTTGGACCTTTCTGCCTTTGCCATCCAGGCAGGTGTCCAAGTGTCCAGGCGTCTCAGGGATGTCTACAGGAAGCTCATTTGGGGAGCTTCAGTGAGGATAAGAGGAGAGGCAGAAGGCACCCCTCAACTCTCTGGGAGAAGTTCTCAATACCCCCAAAAGTGATGCTCCCTCACCCTCAAGTGTGGTGCTCCCTCACCCCCAAATGTGGTGGTCCCTCTAACACTCTTCTCCATCCTCTGCCCTACTGGCTTCCCTTCAGGGTCTGGATGTTTCCTACTCCAGAAAATCATCCCTGACTCTCAAACTGGGTTAGGGAGCTTTGTTTCCTCCCAAATTCCCATGGGTCTGCATCTTTTTCTCACGTAAACACCCCACCCCCACCCCATCACACTCATACAGCATTCATTATAGTAACCTATTTTTTGCTAGTTTGTCCTTCTCCCTGGACAAGGGTCATATCTATGTTGGTTTCCAACAGATCACCTGGCACAAGATGGGGAGTCAGTAAATAGTTGCTTAGAGAATGAACAAGTACATGAGAAAGGGATCAGTAGCCGTGAAGAACAGCCCCATCTTCCATTCTGTCCACTCTAAATCTGACCGTCAGACCAGCTCTCCAATCTCAAACAGTCTGAGCAGGATCCAGCCCCAACAGAGCAACCCTAGGGCCAGACCCATCAAAGATACTGGCTGGGGACCAGGGGTCAGGGAAGGAATACAGGCCCACAGGGTAAAAGAAAGAGCAGCCAGGAATGCTTGCAAGCTTCAGCGTGGAAGAGCCTCGTGACCACCCTTTCAGTGCACACAGACCCTGGGACTACAGGCAACACAGAGTCTCCGGTCTAAAGGACAAACGCCCTCTAGCTCTTGGAATGCCTGGGATGATTCCTGGATGTGACCTCCAAGGGTCTGTCCATTGGGAGTGGCAAGTCTGAGTTGCAAGGGTCAGAGAGCCAGGGTCAGATTCTCTTTCCCTTGTCTGGGAAGAGACGCCATCATTACACCAGATATACATTAGCCAGTAACCAAGCCAGGCCCGGCTGGGCAAGCCTTAAAAGGGAAGTTATAGTAAGGGGACTGTGCTCCCCTATTCCTCTCCAGCTCTCGGGCTTCCCTGTCTTTGCTGTCCAGACAGGTTCAAGTATCCAGGTGTCTGAGAGATCGAGTATCAGAGGGAGAGGTGGTGGGAGGGAGTTACAGTGGCGCGAAGAGGCAGCCAGCGTGGAGCTACTGGAAGTGTGGTAGCCTCTTCTCCCACAGGCAGGTGTTCAAAACCTCAAGTGTCTCAGGTGTCAGAGTTACAAAGGGTGAGCCGGGTGGGGACAGTTTTCCAGAACAGCTTCTATGGCTAGAGAATTGTTTCCACTGCCCATTCACGCCTTCACGCATGCACTTACGCAGCCGACCGCCATCCATCCACCACCCCACACCCACTTCTCCTGTACCAATCCATTAATCCATCCATAAAGTCACCCAGCCATGGAGCACTATGACTCCCACAGACAAAAGACAAACATATGGGAACCAAAAAGAAATCCGCTTGCCTCGGAAGCAGGCGTAAATCCTTCCTCTGGTGCCTCAGGCCTCGGAGAAATATAAAGAGGCAAACATGGGAGCCTTGCCCAAGGTGCTGCCAGTCCAGAGGCCCTTGGACATTATCTCCATGGCACTGGCAGTGGGAGGTTCAAGAGTTCTGATCCCAATGTCTGGACCTGTCTTACACTCCGGTCTCTACTTTTCACCAAGTGACTGTGAGCAAGTTTCTTCAACATTCTCCAGCCCGGGGTTTCATTGCCATGTATCTGATAGCAGACAAGGAAGGACTTGATTTTTGAGTCCTTCCAAAGCTTTGATTCTTGGATCTTCAGTTATCACACTAAGCCTCCAGCTTTGTACAGGCTCCCCAAAACAGCCAACATATCCAGAAATGCTCCTACTTCCTAGGTCCCCAGGGGCTAACCTCTAGAAACAAAGGGAAGTCTGATGCTAAGGAAGAAAACTCTAGGAGCTAGTGGCACATCTTATATCATGCAGTCTCCTACTTGACTAGGAGAGCCTGGGAAATGAAGAATTTAGGGAGTGAACACCACACTAGAAACAGGTACACAGCCGGGTGTGGTGGCGCTCACTTTTAATCCCAGCAATTGGGAGGCAGAGGCAGGCAGATCTCTGTGAGTTCAAGGCCAGCCTGGTCTACAGAGTGAGTTCCAGGATAGCCAGGGCTACTCAAAGAAACCCTGTCTCAAAAAACCTAAATAACTAAATAACTAAATAAATAAATAAGAAAAGAACCAGGTATACAACCTTTCCCACTCCTCCAGCCATTGTCTTCCACCTTAGCTTCCTGTTTCCCGTCCAAGCTGTAATGACCCCCCCAGCAATGGGTCTTATTCTCTCATGTCTCCAGCAACCAGGAACTTGCTCCTCCTACTCAGAAATCCTCAGCTCAGTGACTCCATCTGCCTCTAGTTTCTTTAGAACTCACGGATGGGGGTTATGTCTCTGACAATGGTGAACATGCTAGTTCTCTGACAGTTAGAATGAACTCCTAGCTCCTCAAACAGGATAGGGAGGCTTGTTGCACACCCTAGACACTTCCTCCGTGGGCACACAGCACCTATTACAGGCTCAAGGCCTGATGTAGGTTGGTATCACTGCCCTAAAGACACATGTCCCTGGAGGCTCAGGGTCCCTGAAGCTAGTATCTAACATCCCTGCTCAGGGAGCTCCCAACATTTTCAGATTAAGTTTCCTGCCATTAAAGTCTGCTGAGGATTCCCAGGGGAAGGGGTTGAGCCTTACCCATTTCCACTGCCAACACTGATTTGCACAGCCAGCACAGAATAAGCCCCAACACATATTTGATTAACAAAAAAAAAAAAATTGAAATTGAGCATAGTCCTTCACACACACACACACACACACACACACACACACACACACTCACACACACACACACATACACACACTCACACACTCAGACACAGCACACATCCAACTCTCAAAGCAGTCAGGGCTGCCTCTATTGTGGGATTGAGTGTTTGGCCAGACCCAGCTCCATAAGGTTTTGATAATCTCATTTTCAACTTCTCGGCAAGCCCCAACTCCATGCCACCCCCTTCTCCTACCATCCGGGAAACTCAGAATCAGCAGAAAGTCTTGGAAATGGTCTCACAAAGGAGCAAGATTTCCAACTGGGGAGTTTCCTCCAAACAGGCATTTCTCTAGACACTGAACTTCCCAGATGCCCTTTTGCTGAGACTTTGTCTATGTGGACAAACATGGTCCTATAGTAATAGCTAATTCACCATGGGGGCTTTCTAGACACTGGGCAACTGTTGTGGGCACTGTGACCAATCTCATGCTGTAGGTGAGAAAAATGAGGCACGAAGGGAGATAACTTGCCCAAGCTAGACAGCTAGAAAAATGGCAGAGCTGGGGTTCCAGCAGGGCCATTTGGTTCCACATGCTGCCACACATACCACCTTCTGAATTGGCCCATCCCCTAGACAAAAACGGAGAACAGTACAATGGGGCCAGATCTGAAGGCATAACCTCTATTTTCACATGGCGACCATGTACCAGTCTCCAAGTCCAAGCCCTCGTCTGCATTATATCATTTTGCCCTCAAATAATCTATGAGGTACCTATCATTACTGCCATTTTTTATATAAGTAAATTGCAGAACAGAGGAGTGTGACCTCTCAAATCCTCAAAAGCAGGAAGCAGCAAGCTGAGACCAAAGCCCAAATCTACCTGATCAATAGTATTTGAACTGAGGGCCAGAGGGCTATGATGTCCAGTCGGGGTAGAAAGGCTTGGCTTGCTAGGAAAGGTCACAGTGGGGAGAAGAACAAGAAGTGAAGCTGGAAGACCCAGGCGGTGCTTGAACTCAGAAATAGGCATGGCCCCTGGAGAGCATCCAGCCTCTTGACACTCTCCAGCTGAAGGACAGTGAGAATCTCCAGAGCTGCAAAGAGGAAGTCTGCTCCAGCATCAGCTTTCCTAACAGCAGATGGATGTGGAACTATGCTGCAGTGCTCGCCCTCTCCTTATTCCTGAGGCTAGGACCTGGCACCATTAAAAGGAAAGGAAAATGGAAGGGCAGACTGGGAATCTGGAGGACTAGGGGTTCTCTGTGTGTGGTTTCTGGAAAGGGGCAGGGCCAGCCCTCCTGATGGGACAGGGGACTGAGGGCCTCTCTGCTAATCTGCCAAGACCCAGTCTGAAGGACAAAACTTGGTGATGGCAGTGGAGTGGTAATGTCTCCTAAATGAATTTGCAAGGACCATTTCTATTTCCTGAAGGGTTTCAAGCAGGCAGGCAAAGAACAGGATGCAGGAGTAGCCTCTGAAGGTCAGAGAAACCTTACCCTGCTCCTGTGCCTAGGACCTTGGGCTCTTTCCTCTGGCTCCAGTGAGAAGAAAACATGAGTCATCTTGGGCTCCAACTTAGTGGAGGTGGGAAACCTTTAGTACCAGGTACAGTGACATTAGAGTCCTAGGCCAGTTGCCTCCCCTAGGGCTTTGGATATCAGATTCTCCATACCTGGAAGTCTGATCTTATTTTCACCAACACCCCAGTCAGTACAAACCCATGTCCTTCAGGCAATCATCTCAAGGATCCTCCTCAAAGGAAAGTCAGCCTTTCTTGTCAGGATCCCAGTGCTGTAAAGATCTCAGCAATTTAAGAGCACCCACCCTTGACAAGAAGTCCTAGCACCTACTGGATCCTCTTCAGTGGCAGGACCACCACTCATGTCAACTTCTCCCTGTTATCACCAGGCCACCACTTCCCTCAGAAATCCTATCACCATCTGAAACACACAGTCCTGACAAGGGAGTACAGAAATTCTGCTCAATTCTGGGGCCACCACTTTCTCTACAGCCTACATACATGACGCCTCCCAGTGTGGCAGTGCTGAGGGTCAGGGCATGGCTGTTCATGCTAAGTAGGACCTCCAGTATTCTCAAAGCTATCATCGTGCAGGGTCCTACCAAACCTCCTTTCATTAAAGGAATGTTTTGCCACTGGCTGCAACCCAGAATAACTTACTCATGGCAAGCTCTGTTCTGATTACTGATAACCCAATAGCACACTAAATGAATATGGTCTCAGGCTTCATGGGTGCCTCCTGCTTTTAGAAAGCAAATAAATGGCTGGGCGGTGGTGGCGCACGCCTTTAATCCCAGCACTTGGGAGGCAGAGGCAGGCGGATCTTTGTGAGTTCGAGGCCAGCCTGGTCTACAAAGCGAGTCCAGGACAGCCAGAGATATTCAGAGAAACCCTGTCTCGAAAAACCAAAAAAAAAAAAAAAAAAAAGAAAGCAAATAAATGTATCATTAGGATTCTTACCTGCAAGCCACTGATGCTCACTGACAGATCTAAACAGAAGTGGGGTAGTAAGGCCCTGGAAGGTGCAGAAAATGACAAAATGTGGGAGCCCAGGAAGGCCATTCTCTAGTCATGCAATGCAGCTAGGACAAATCCAGACAGCACTCTAGGACAGCATGGTGCCTGGACCTTCCTGTAGTCATGTTTCTAAACACAAGGTAAGGAGTCTCCAGGGCCAGCAGGGCATGCCCATTCAGATCCCATTTTTCTTCATTAACATTCAAAGAACTAAAATCCAGGGAATTCTCTGACCTCTGGAAGCAGCTTCCAGTACCATCGTGGGCCTCTTCTGTTCTTCCTAGGAAGGACCATGTCACTGATGATACAACTGTAGATCTAGAAGGTGGCCAAGAAGTAGCTATGCACAAAGAGTATGGTGTTTGTACTTAAATGTGGGGCTGGAATGTTTGATCTCAGGATTATGAGACCTTTAAACAGAATAAGATAGGAATTTGATTAGGAAGAAGGAAGGACAAGTCTCTGGTGGAACTGGCCCTCCCTTTATCACTCTCAATGGCTTGAGTATGGTTTCCTATGAAACTCATGTAGAAATTTAATCCTCACTGACACATGAGAAGTCAGAAACAATCAACCCACAGTGTTAAGAGGTGAGGCCCTCGTGAAATGATTAGGGTTGAATAGCGTCAACAAGGTTAAGCCCCATGATTGAATTCTAGTGGCACTGTAAGAGGTAGAGAGACCAGAGAGATCTGTGTCTGGTGTTATGTGATATCTTGGTATCACCACAGAACTCTTGCAGTAAGAAAGCCATCCCCAGATGTGGACCTTTAAGCTTGGACTGGAACTACAAACCAAAATAAACATCCTTTCTTCTTATTTAACCAGTGTGTGGTGGTGTGTTATTAGCAACAGAAAGTGAACGGAAACTCATTTCATCATGGAACCTCCAAGGTCCAAGGATTCCAGAGTCAAATTTAGCCTTCAAGTTGTTTTAAAGCATATTTTTTGCATGATAGGAAGTCATTCTGTTATTTTGGTGTGATGTTTTTAAATGGACAGACCAGGGGAGTAGCTCAGTGGTAGTACACGTGCTTAACTTATCCCCAGAAATAGATAGATGACAGATTAGATAGATGATATATATATATATAGATATATATAGATATATAGATAGATAGATGATAGATAAATGAGAGATAGTAGATAGATGATAGATAGATAGATGATAGGTAGATAGTAGGTAAATAGATAGGTAGATAGATTATAGATAGATAAATGATAGATTGATAGATGATAGATAGATGATAGATAGATAGATGGTAGGTAAATAGATAATAGGTAGATAGATGATAGATAGACAGATGATAGATCGATAGATAGATGATAGATAGATAGATGGATGGATGGATGGATAGATAGATAGATAGATAGATAGATGGATGATAGATAGATAGATGATAGGTAGACAGATGATAGATAGATAGATAGATAGATCCTCCATTTGTACAGATAATCAACCTACCATCTGTCACCTCTGTAATAACAGTTTCAATTACCCTGTAAAATGTATATTATTTCTATCATCATTTCTACCACCTCCAAAATAGATTCTCTGATAACCCTGCTCCTTCTCATTGGATCCAGCTTCCTACTCATGCCTTTGAAAGGTATTTCTGATTGGCTAAGCCTATGCTATGTGTCTGTATCTCAGATGCAAAAGTGCATAGCCTTCGGGTTCTATGGTGCACAGCAAGCTGCAGCAGTAACCAAGGCTAACAGAGCAGGCAATTCCTCAAACACCAAAAGGGTGAAGTCTGTGGGCAGTGAGACAGTGAAATGCCTCACAGTCTGCCCTATGGCTGTCCCACATCAGTATACATCCCTATCTTCCCCATCCCTAGACTTAAAAACTTAACATGGTATCATCTTTGCTTGCACAACCAAGAACTGCTTTCCAAAGACAGACAACTCAGAACCTTAGCAACTAACTACCACATCTGTCCTAGTAAGCTCAGGTTAACATTAAAACACAGACACACACACA
>CAJQZJ010032188.1:19910363-19960632 GCA_907164525.1 Lophiomys imhausi
TCCTAGAAGGGGATGGGGTCAGTCACAACAGGCCAAGAGTTGGAGCTCAGTATGACAAGATAAGCAAAGGCATTGCCACCTGTCTCTGACTCACCTAGCGCCCAGGGCAAAACACGACTAGATAAAAAGGCAGGAGAACGGATGAGAAAGAGATGTCTAGGTTGAGCAGCATGGAGGGGCTCTCACCCGTCAGCAGCCTCCTGCTGATATTGTTGCTTCTGAGCCCAGACCCTGGAGCAGGTAAGTTATGGGGTGTACAGAATGCTGAGTGAATGGACTAGAAGGAATGGGGCCCAGAAAGTTCAGCCTCTCGCTGTCTACTAGAGCAGCTGTGGGTCGTCACCTTTCTGAAGACATGACCCTGTTGTTCTCCAGCCTTGCCACTGCCTTCCAGCACTACCTGCTGTACTCAGCTTTACAGACAACCACTCTCCAGCAGGCTACTGAGGAGGATCATCCATGTGGAACTGCAGGAAGCTGATGGGGACTGTCACCTTCAGGCTGTTGTGTGAGCTCTGCCCCCAACCTTGATACCTCTAAGTCTGCCCTGGGTCAGAGCCCCTGCTGCTGAACCCAACCCTAATGATGCTAATTCTAACACCTACTCAAGTTTTCTTCTGGCTCTTGCCCCTAACCCCTGAACCCTACCTAAGCTCATCCCTCAAATTTGGACATAGCTTTGGACTTTTCCCTTCCCAGGCTTCACCTGGCTCGGCGCACTGTTTGTGTTCATCCCCAGAACCGCAGCCTGGCTCGGTGGTTTGAGCGCCATGGAAGAAAGCTCCAGGGGACTGTACCCAACTTAAATCTGGTACTACAAAAAGAAAATGTGCCCGAGCCCCCAACAGCAAAACTAATAAAACAACATTAGACAGTAATCTCCAAAAACATTGCTGTCTCTTTATTTCAACTCTTCACAGTACCCATAAGGTCCAAGGCCAAGACTGAACACACTCTCCAATCATCTGAATACACACATACAGAGAACATATGCTCCCTATCTCACATACACACAGCCACAGACATGCACATCTATACACATTCTTCGGGTGGACTTCCACCTCAAGGATGACATCAGAGGTCCAGAGAGCATTCATCTGGTAGCAAGTTTGGAGGATAGGGTCTCAACGAAAGGGTTCCAGGCTTCCAGCTGAGACCTCCACCAAAAGGAATCTATTGCCTTGCCTCTTTCTGCCTGTCCATTTAACCACCCCAGTCTGACAGGGTTATAGGTGAAATCAGCTGAGGTTCTCCTGGGTTCTCTGCAGGTTTGAAATGCCTAAAAGAACAGGGAACAAATCAAGAGACAGCAGGACTGGGTCCTGACATCCTGAGAATAAAAGAGGGACATTCCTAAGCGAAAAACTCTAAGGTGGAACAGAGGATCCTACTTTTGAGGGAAACTTAACACTCTAAAGATAAGGGCCCAGGGGTAGGGGTGGCAAGACGCTGAGTGGGTAAAGCACATGCCAAGGAAGCAATGACCGGAGCATAGTGACCTGAGTTCAGTCCCTGGAACCAATGTAAAGGTGGAAAGAGAAAACTCCACAGGTTGCCCTCTGACCTCCAAATGCATGCCATGGCACATGTGTGCCTGCATGCTCATATCATACACATACATAACACACAGTAATAATAAAATTTGATTTTTCAAATCAGGGAGAGGAGCAAGCATTGATCCAAGACATTTAAGGGGGGAGGGGACAATATCCAGTTCTGATACCTTGAAAATGAAGGGAGTGCAGGGTGTGTTGGCACACGCCTTTAATCCCAGCACTCAGGAGGCAGAGGCAGGCAGATCTTTGTGAGTTCAAGGCCAGCCTGGTCTACAAAGTGAGTCCAGGACAGCCAGGGCTACACAGAGAAACCCTGTCTCGAAAAAACAAAACAAAAAACAAAACAAAACAAAAACAAAACGAAAAATGGGTCCAGCAGGCCTGGTGGCGCACACCTTTAATCCTAGCACTTGGGAGGCAGAGGCAGGCAGATCTCTGTGAGTTCAAGGCCAGACTGGTCTACAAAGTGAGTCCAGGACAGCCAGGGCTCTGTTATACAGAGAAACCCTGTCTCAAAAGAACCAAAATAACAAAAAACAAAAAGAAAGGAAGGAAGGAAGGAAGAGAAAATGGGTCCAATAGTAGAAGAGAGGGCAGGAATGGCCAGGCCAAGAGGGTAAAATCTTGGCAAGACATAGGGATGGGATGGGATTTGAAAGAACTTTCATTTGGCTTTGCTCATCCACAGAGGAGTGGAGTTCAGGCTATGCGGCTGTGGCTGTGCAGGCTGCAGCAGGTCTGGGTGGGTCTCAGGGAGTCTGAGAAGTGACTTTCTCTAGGCTTGCTCACCTTCCCTGCTCCTCCAACCCCGACATATCTCAGAGCTATAGGAAAGAGGTGGGGTGTCTTAGTGTCTTTTCTGTTGCTGTCATAAAATATTCTGACAAAAGGAACTTAAGGGAGAAAGGGTTCGTTTCATCAACAGTTCAAGGTTCTGTCTATCAGGACAAGAAAGTGCAGGAGGCTGGAGCTTACTGTTTACGCTGACTCCCCTCCCCCTTGAGAACGACAGTTGAAATACCTCATGAGATCAAGGTTGCAAACTTTCCCTAAGGATGACACTGCAACACACACACACAGTCACACTTTTTACATTTTTTTTAAAGACTTTATTTTTAAGGATAAGGGGCTATCTGCACACAAGGGCTGGTGCCCACGGAGGCCAGAGGCATCAGCTCCTCCTGGAGCTGGAGTTACAGGTGGTTGTGAGCCAATCATAACCAAACTCTGGCCCTCTGCAAGAGGCTAAGCCATCTTTCCCACTGTCCCTCTTACCCATACTTCTGAATGCTGTCATTGTCAGAACAGAAACCAAGAAGTAAGAAACTAATGCAAGCTGGGCATGATGGCGCACACCTTTAATCCCAGCACTCAGGAGGCAGAGGCAGGCGGATCTCTGTGAGTTCGTGGACATCCTGGTCTGGTCTACAAAGAGAGTCCAGGACAGCCAGGGCTGTTACACAGGAAAACCCTCTCTTTAAAAACAAAACACAACACAACAAAACAACAACAAAAAAAAAAAACAAATGCAGCTCCTAGGAAGTTTAAAAGGGATCCTCCCCCCCAAAAAAAATCTTCCACAGTTGGGTGTGGTGGGTGGCACACGCCTTTAATCCCAGCACTCAGGAGGCAGAGGTAGACAAGGCCAGCCTGGTCTACAAAGTCAGTCCAGGACAGCCAGGGCTACACAGAGAAACCCTGTCTCAAAAAAACAAAAAAAAGAAAAGAAAAATCTTCCACAAACAGGAAGACAGTGGGGAATCCACCCAATGAGAAAGTATTCTGTTACCAGCTCTTACTGCATTCAGTTACAACAGTAGCACCCCAAAGTTAGCCTAAGGCCCCACAGATTTGAGAGAACAGTCTTCAACAACTGTTCCATTCTAGACTGTTCACTGATCAACAAGCCAAAGTCTGATATAAAGAAGGTGGGCACACCATTCCTAGACATTCAATAGTATTTGATTAATGCTAATTAATCAATTAGCTGTGAAAAAGTAAAAACCATTAGCTATTTGGCCAAGGCCATTGGGCTAAGAAATATTTCCATACCTTAGCCTGCTCTAGGTTGTGTTCTCTCTGGTGGCCTATTCCTTCTGGCTTGAGATCATTCAAGAACTGGGCAAGAAAAACAATTGACAAGGTAAATGTCAGGAAAGTGGGGACACCTGAGAGAGACACTGTGAGGAGAATGTCAAAGCACTTTTTGCTTCCTCGAGCCAAGGTCACAGCCTACCAACGTATGTAACTCTAAAATCTGACTCCATCCTAGAAAAGAGTCCTGCATGTCTGCCATCTGAAAAAACACCGATCATGACCCTTATGCAACAAAAACAGTGCTACTTTTTTTTTTTTTTCGAGACAGGATTTCTTCTCTGTGTATCTCGGGCTGTCCTGGACTCACTTTGTAGACCAGGCTGGCCTCGAACTCACAGAGATCCACCTGCCTCTGCCTCCCGAGTGCTGGGATGAAAGGCATGAGACACCATACCCGGCCGCTGCCACTTCTTAACCAACATTTAGATCCCACCTCTTCTAACGAAAAACTGGCTCCTCCTCTTCCGGGTGACATGCAAGCCCCACCCCTAGAGTGTGACGGTATCCCTGTGATGTAATTGTTAACAGTCCGTTTCCGAGGCGGAGCCAGGGAGGGCGGGGAGTTTAGGCTGTGCCGACCCCTGAGCCCCCCTTCAGGTGACTCCAGCCCCTGAAAAATCTTCATCCAGGGCCCTAAATGTCCCAGCCGCACTGCCGCCAGACCTCCTTGATGACTCCATGTCCCTAGATAAACGTCCTCTTAACGCCTTAACTTCCAGTGACTTCCACATCATCAATCCCATCCTGTCCCGATGTGGCAGCTGGCTTCCGGGGTGCCACCTGCCTCAGTGTACCTGAGGACTATTCAGAATCGTCCTGGGAAAGATGGAGACTTGCGGCTGGGAATAAGTGTTCCTATCATGCTGCTCCCCAGGAACCGTTTGGAGGCCGGGACATGTCGCGATTGAGTAGATACGAGGTGGCGCTGGAAGCGGAGGAGGAGTAAGTGGAGGCGGGAAGGGCGGAGGAGGGTTGGGTGGCCGGGGGTAGGGGAAGGTGCACGTCCCGGGGCGGGCGGGGCGGGCACCGGAGGGGCGTGGGCTGCTGCTGTCCAGCCCCTGGGGGCGGGGCTTCCCTGCGGGCTAGGTTCCAGAGGTGGGGTCTGTGGGCCAGCCCCGCCCCTCCCGGTCCGGCTCTGCCTTCAATTTGCAGGATCTACTGGGGCTGCTTCTACTTTTTTCCTTGGCTGCGAATGTGGCGCAGGGAGCGGAGGTGAGGGGGCTGCGATCTCGCGGGGGCGTGAACCAGGTTCACTGTTGGAGGACTGATGTGGGGGAGTGCAGGCGCCCCTGCCCCGCCTCATGTCATTGTCGGGTCGCCCTACAGCTCGGCGCACCCCCGGGAGCAGAAGCTGGAGCCTCTGCGGGGCCTAATGAGCTGTTTGTCGAGCGGCCTGAGGCCTGCTCCCCAGCGCTCAGGTCGTGGTCTCCTCGGTCGCACCCCCACCACCGCTGCACAGACAGCTGGTGGATTAAAGATTTAAAGTCACGTCCACTGCCTTCCTGACTTTACCGCCGCCGCCGCCCGTGGTGCTGGGAATCCCACTCCACACTCCACACCTGCTGCTTCCTCACCCACAGGGCGTCCCTCCCTGGTAGGATGCCCTTGCATGTCAAGGCCTCCGTTTGTCCCAAGGGCCCCTCATCATCGTCAGGCTTCCAATTACCGTCATTGACTGGCCCCCTGCCACACCCTCCCCAAAAGCACCCGCGCTGAGAGTGAGTAGACCACATCTTTCCCTCACTATCAATTGAGGGGAAATGTTTCCTCGACTAGTCCCACAACTCCAGGGTTGACCGCCTTTCTCTAGCTGAAACTTCGCCAAATGTCTAAAGAATCTTTTTCTGGGAATGGATCGAAAACATTTTAGCCAAAGTTGCAGAGACATCTGTCAATGAGAGAGGAAGGTCCAGTTCCTAGTAGCTGCCTCCCAGCAGTCTACTTCAGGAGAGTGACAAGGGTTGTGGATCCCAGGCCAAACTGGCTCCCCCAATCTGACCCCAGTTTTTTGTTTTCTTTTTTTATTACGTGTGTGTGTGTGCATGCAGAGGTCAAAGGACATCTTTTGAGTCAATTCTCTTTTCCTACCATTTGGTTTCCAGGGATGGAACTCAGGTCCTCAGGCTTGGCACCATGGTTATCTTGAGAGCCCCCATCACATTTTTAAAAATACTTAGCATCAGAAAGAACTAGCAGTTCTTGCTACTTCCTTAGAAGAGTCCTGCCACCCCCATTTTTATCTTGTCAACCCAAATACTGTGGAGCCAATTAACCCTTACAGTGGCTGAGAGTCGGTTTTTCTCCACATAGACACTAAGCCCAGTACCAGGAAGGGCACCTGAGGATTACGTTGTGGTAAGCCTGGTTTCTGCCTGAGCCCAAAGCTGACTTTTAGCCTGACACTGCCCCTTCCATAGCAGATTCTGCTGGGGAAGGAGACTTGGCCTCCATATCTTTGGAGGAGCCAAAAAGAAGAGATAGGTACACAGCCAGGAAAATGTTTCTGCCTTCCAAAGATCTCTGGATTGACAAGTCTAGGAGAGCTTCCATATGGCAGGCAACCAGCTAACAGTAAACAGAAAACAAGATGATAGAACGCAGGGTGGGGGAGGGGTTCCTTAGAATTTCTTTTTTGGTGCTACACCCATGCCCTGGGACAAAGGTTTAGACTGGGAATGAGAGAGATGGCCTGAAGCTTTTGGTACCAAAAATTGAGGAGAAGTGCCCTTTGGGTTGGAGTTACCTTCAAGTGTGCAAACTTTTACCCATTCCCTCACAATGTCTACATCAAAGAGCCCTTCAAATGTTTTGTCTAACCCTGGGCCCATATCTTGTCAGACTGTCTAAGACCTCTGAGACAATGTCCACACCTGGACATTGGGTCTCACCCTGGACAGGAGGAAGCAAGGCTTGGGTTTCCAGCCTAGCTGTAGCAGAACAAGCTGCTCAGAAGCAGTGGGAGTCCTATCCCGAGAGCTCTACCCCACATACAGGGATTACTGGCCTTGGAGCAGAAAAGGCTACATCCAGATAAGGCAGGGATTCTTGGGGTTATGACTTAGTTTATATTTCAAATCTAGAGCAGAATTTGAGAATCCAAATCCCCAGATTAGGAGTCTGGGCCATTCACCCAACAAGCTCGCCCCACCCTATGCAGTTTACAGCTTTCCAGAAGGAACTGACTCAAGATGAGTAGGAATTCTGCATGGAGGAGAAGGAAGGGAAAAGAAGGATAGGGTGCTTAGAGTTTGGGAAATGGGTATTTCTGAACCTGGGTTGGGAAGAGATATGCTCCTTCAAGCCCAGGGTGGAAAAAGAATAGAATTGGAATCAAAAGAGACCTAACTTTTCTCTTGAGTCCAATGTCTCCAACAAGCCAGAGACTAAGTCTGGAACCCCCCCAGGCTCCCACTGACAAGCTGGCATCCGTTGAACAAGACCAGGCAGAAGCAAGAAGGTGAGATTTGATAGAGGGGTTTTGTCATCTTCTGGGAGTTTTGTTGATTTGTTTGTTCAGGAAGAGTCTCACTATATAGCCCAAGCTTCCCTGGAACTCACTGTGTAGACCAGGCTAGTCTCAAACTCACAGAGATTAGCCTGCCTCTGCCTCCCAAGTGCTAGAAATAAAGACATGTGCCACCATAACCAACCCCCTTTCACCTGTTTTAACATCAGCAATCCAGCACCAAAGAGCATTATTTCTCTTCCTTATCCACCAGGTTCCTCCTTATCTTCATGGTAAAAGTCTCCCTGTTAACCAAGAAGAATCTGTTTTAGGGGCCCAGTCACATCAATTTCTCCTGATAAAAACTACAGGCCAGCACAGGGAGTAGGGAGGAGACGGTGGAGGCAGGTTAGAACTGGCCTGGCTTCTGTTCCTCCTCACTTACAAACTCTTCCATCAGAATATGTATGTACTAGTATGGTATGGAGGGATGGTTGTGGGAATGCAAATGTATTTCAGTGGGGCTTTTGGGTATAACTGGATCTGTATGATTCATGGGTGTGACTTTACAAGTTTCCATGACCAACGTATGACTGAGTGTGTGGCTGTGGACATAAATGTACATGCCTATTAGCAGACGCCACAGTGGGTCACGGCTGTCCTAAGCCTCTATAACATCAACCCCCACATCACTCACTCCCTCTCCCCCATCTTCTCTGTTGAGGACTTAGAAGCCCATGGGAAGTGGCCGTCCTAGAAGGGGATGGGGTCAGTCACAACAGGCCAAGAGTTGGAGCTCAGTATGACAAGATAAGCAAAGGCATTGCCACCTGTCTCTGAACTCACCTAGCGCCCAGGGCAAAACACGACTAGATAAAAAGGCAGGAGAACGGATGAGAAAGAGATGTCTAGGCTGAGCAGCATGGAGGGGCTCTCACCCGCCAGCAGCCTCCTGCTGATATTGTTGCTTCTGAGCCCAGACCCTGGAGCAGGTAAGTTATGGGGTGTACAGAATGCTGAGTGAATGGACTAGAAGGAATGGGGCCCAGAAAGTTCAGCCTCTCGCTGTCTACTAGAGCAGCTGTGGGTCGTCACCTTTCTGAAGACATGACCCTGTTGTTCTCCAGCCTTGCCACTGCCTTCCAGCACTACCTGCTGTACTCAGCTTTACAGACAACCACTCTCCAGCAGGCTACTGAGGAGGATCATCCATGTGGAACTGCAGGAAGCTGATGGGGACTGTCACCTTCAGGCTGTTGTGTGAGCTCTGCCCCCAACCTTGATACCTCTAAGTCTGCCCTGGGTCAGAGCCCCTGCTGCTGAACCCAACCCTAATGATGCTAATTCTAACACCTACTCAAGTTTTCTTCTGGCTCTTGCCCCTAACCCCTGAACCCTACCTAAGCTCATCCCTCAAATTTGGACATAGCTTTGGACTTTTCCCTTCCCAGGCTTCACCTGGCTCGGCGCACTGTTTGTGTTCATCCCCAGAACCGCAGCCTGGCTCGGTGGTTTGAGCGCCATGGAAGAAAGCTCCAGGGGACTGTACCCAACTTAAATCTGGTACTACAAAAAGAAAATGTGCCCGAACCCCCAACAGCAAAACTAATAAAACAACATTTGACAGTAATCTCCAAAAACATTGCTGTCTCTTTATTTCAACTCTTCACAGTACCCATAAGGTCCAAGGCCAAGACTGAACACACTCTCCAATCATCTGAATACACACATACAGAGAACATATGCTCCCTATCTCACATACACACAGCCACAGACATGCACATCTATACACATTCTTCGGGTGGACTTCCACCTCAAGGATGACATCAGAGGTCCAGAGAGCATTCATCTGGTAGCAAGTTTGGAGGATAGGGTCTCAACGAAAGGGTTCCAGGCTTCCAGCTGAGACCTCCACCAAAAGGAATCTATTGCCTTGCCTCTTTCTGCCTGTCCATTTAACCACCCCAGTCTGACAGGGTTATAGGTGAAATCAGCTGAGGTTCTCCTGGGTTCTCTGCAGGTTTGAAATGCCTAAAAGAACAGGGAACAAATCAAGAGACAGCAGGACTGGGTCCAGACATCCTGAGAATAAAAGAGGGACATTCCTAAGCGAAAAACTCTAAGGTGGAACAGAGGATCCTACTTTTGAGGGAGACTTAACACTCTAAAGATAAGGGAGTAGACATAGCTCTGGGCCCGGGGGTAGGGGTGGCAAGACGCTGAGTGGGTAAAGCACATGCCAAGGAAGCAATGACCGGAGCATAGTGACCTGAGTTAAGTCCCTGGAACCAATGTAAAGGTGGAAAGAGAAAACTCCACAGGTTGCCCTCTGACCTCCAAATGCATGCCATGGCACATGTGTGCCTGCATGCTCATATCATACACATACATAACACACAGTAATAATAAAATTTGATTTTTCAAATCAGGGAGAGGAGCAAGCATTGATCCAAGACATTTAAGGGGGAGGGGACAATATCCAGTTCTGATACCTTGAAAATGAAGGGAGTGCAGGGTGTGTTGGCACACGCCTTTAATCCCAGCACTCAGGAGGCAGAGGCAGGCAGATCTTTGTGAGTTCAAGGCCAGCCTGGTCTACAAAGTGAGTCCAGGACAGCCAGGGCTACACAGAGAAACCCTGTCTCAAAATTTAAAAAAAAAAGAAGGAAGGAAGGAAGGAAATGAAGGGAGCTACCTGGAATGCCCAACACTCCAAGACGAGAGAGACCCATTTCTGAGATAGGCACTCAAGAATGAAAGGTCTACCCCTTCTCCTCCACCTAGATATAAAAACTGAGAAAGACCCAACTCCGGTGATTCCCAGGACCCATAAAATTAATAGGGCATAAGGTTCTTAAGTCAGACACTCAAGTGGAGGCACAGATTACTCACCTGGAAGCTTGTCCACTGGAATCATTGGTGCCAAGAACCCAGGTTTTTGAGGTCCATCCTTCCCACCCTGTCTCAGCCTCAACCTGAAGCATAAAAGGGCAGCTGTCTCCCTAGCACCATGACCTCTCCAAGAGGATTTATCAGCGAAGGGTGAGGAATCAGTGAAAATCATGATGGAGAGAACAGTCGGGGAGAAGAGGTTCCACAGTCAGGTAGGCTCAGCAGGCAATCGGCAGGAGGTGGGAATGGATGTGGTCTCTGGGCATCAAGCAGCTGTTGGGGGTTACAGCTAAGGAACCAGTGGCATTCACTTACCAGAGCCCCAGTGCCAGGGCCCCCACAGCCAGGCCAAGGAAAGAGAAGATTCCCAAAGATGCTAACACAGCCACTTGCTCCAAGGGGTCCCTGTGATCTGAGAGAGAAGGCTACAATATAACTGGCAAGGCAATCTCAGCCATTCTTGTTGCTTCTGTCTAGGACTTTCATCTGCCATGCACCTCTGTCAATCCACCAAACTCACCAAGTGGCCTTGGGTCTGACTGCAAGGAAGGCCTTGGAGGAGTGGGACTGTCCTCCTGTGCCCCTGCCTCCTGCTGCTGTTTGTGCACCTGGCTCTCATCAGGCACCTCATCCTGCAGGGGACCTGAAAGAGGACAAAACCTGAGACGTGTACACAGAAGCTCATGCCTCTCTAATGCGGGAGAGGGCTAGAACCTAAGTTCAAGGTGGGTGCCTAAGAGTCAGTTTCAAGGCTTCTGTGGATGTGGCTTGTAGACTTGCAGATATCCAGTCTATACATGCAGAGGTGGGGACTCAGGGCTAAGTTAGGATGGGGCTGCAGGCCACCAAGGCAATAGCAGTCCAAAGGGACCATAACAAGGGGTGTGGAAAACTGTCTAGTAGATAGTTGCCTCAGTGTGAGGGAACTGCCCAGTTCTTTGTCTTTGTCTCTCACCCATGCTAGGAGTACCCCAAGCCTCTGGGCTCCACGCACTCCAGGTGCCAGCATCCAGAAAGTCCCTGGCACTGACTCGTACCGCATGGGGCAGCCCAGCCACAGCATCTGTTATCACCTCCTCCAAGCCAATGGGCTCCACCTGGAGGTAAAGACTGTTCCTCAGGGTATGGTCCAAGTTGTAAGCAGAGAACCTGCCCAGCCTCAGCCAGTGTACCCCTTTCTCACGCTGCCATCCCTATCTACCTGGTACAGAGGATCTAGGCTCCATGGGTGGCTGATGGGACAAAATCTATGTCTAGGATTTGGAAAATGGAAGCATGTAGTGGTTACTTAGAGGGTCTATGGTGTCAGTCTGTTCAAAACTTTGTTAGGCTACTTGCTGAGTGAACTGTGGGCCTCTCTATGTCTCAGTTTCTTCATTTGTAAACAGAGGTGACTATACCTAACAGAGATAATATATGTCAAATGTGTAGCAAGGTACCCTGCAGGCAGGTACCTCTGAATGCATATTAGGAACTAAAAGGGTGTGGCTACCCAGGACAGATGCCAACCATTCTTTGACATTTCTGGATGTGGAGATTCACTATTTTCAGCTAGACATAGGAGTGTGTATATGAGAAGGGTAAAAGGTACCCCTTTTCCTGGAAGTTATTATTATCTATGCATGTGTGTGTGTGTGTGTGTGTGTGTGTGTGTGTGTGTGTGTGTGTGTGCACTCGCCACAGCATGTGTATGGCTGTCAGAGGTCAAACTCAGGAGTAAGTCTTTTTGTCTGCTACATTGTTTGAAACAGGCTCGTTCTGTTGCACTCAGCTGCATAGCAGGCTAGCTGGCCCATTACCTTCTAGGGAGTCCCCTGTCTCTGTCTCCCCTCTTGCAACTGAACACTCAGGTTACAAACTACACTACCTCACCTGGCTTTATGTTGGTTCTGAGGATTCAAGCTCAAGTCCTCATGCTTACAGAACAATTGTATTACACACTGAGCCATTTTCCCAATCCCAAGAAGTGATTTTTTTAAAACCATTTCTGTCTTCCACAGACAGGCTTGCACTAAAGTTAGTAACCCAAGACAGAAGTCCTACCAGTTGCAACTCCAGCACCCAGTTCAACACATGGAACACTCTATAGAGAGGGAAAATCCGGGTCTTCTGAGACCTGCCAATGCCTGGACACTATGTAGAATATTCAAGATCTCAAAACCAGAGACAGAACCCAAAGATCAAGATTGAGACACTCTGCAGACCTCACCGTGGACCAGGCTGGATGCTGTGCGGGACGGTATTGCAGCCGGAACTTGAGCAGGAAGTGGGGTTGGCGACGCCAGGAGGCAGGGTATGTCCAGCTGGCATGCAGGCGTCTCGGATAACCAGGTACTGATTCCACCCGCAGCCCTTGGGGTGGATCGGGACGCACTAAGGGTAGCCAGACAGAAAAGTTCAGAGTAAGTGACAGGTAATCATCCCTTCCCACGATGTGTGCCTAAAGGTGCTTTAGTCAGATACTTTCCAGGAAGGAGGGGGAAATGTCAAATTTGATCACTCATTTAGCTCAGGACCTGTCTGTCATCCTTACTATAAAATAAGCACTGAACGAGAGCAGAATTTTGATAAAGGGATTCTTCTTTCCAGCCACAGAAAATTCATTGGCCTAAATACCTACTCGAGTTGACTGCCTCCTCCCCTCCCACACTCAGATCAAGAAGAAAAAGGGACAAGCAAGTCTTTCCCCTGGGTAGGGAGAGCATGGGACTGGGCTGCCTTCGGCATAGGGCCTAGAAGCAGGAGTCAGCTAGGCAGACAGGAAGAACTTGTAAGTGGCAGCAGCAGCCCATGACTGCTGCGACTGTGACTATTGGTCTCTATGTCAGGACCAGAAAAGGAGAGGACCAGTTGGAAGTTGGGACAAGGGGGTGTGAGTCTGTTTGGAGTCTCTGTGATGTGGGTCTGGAAGGAGGCTGAGGGGTTGGGATACTCACAGATGCTCTGTAATCTCACATCTAGTAGGCATGTGCTGGCACCCAGTGGGTTCACCTCAGTCACATTGATCCGGTACTCACTCCAGAACTCCGCCCCATGGACCACACATCGGGAAGCCTCTAGAGGGTCCTGTGGGCATGGCCAAGGCCCTGTGGATGGACTTTCCCTAGAAGGGTGGATATGAGCTTGGGTTTTAGAAATAAGACACAAGTTGGAGTCCCCAGTCTTTCTCTCATGTCCTACCTCTGACTCTCAGCTCCTGGCAGGGTCTTCTTCCTGGTAGAAAGGGTGCCATCTGAGGTCAGGAGGAAAGAGGGCCCCCTTCCTTCTCTGAGAATTTGTCAGAACCTCCCTCCCTGCCTCCCATACCCATATCATGCCAACACCCTCAATTGCATAGGCACACATACCAGACACACCTATACATACCTGTAGGAAGTAAGGTAGTGGGTGGGCAAGCCGCTGACTTGGCCAGGACTCCAAGTACAGGAGAAGTTTTCATAGTCTACTGCTTGGCAGGAGACCTCCGGACGGGCTGGGGGAACTGGAGACAAAGGGCACAGCTGGGGACTGAGACATCCTTAGCTCCTCCCTATCCCAGAGGGCTTGCTCAGGTCCCAGGTCCCCTTGAGAATCCCATGGTTCCTCACTGCCACCTTCCCTAACTCACAGCCCAGCTTCAGGGTCACCATGCCCCTAAATACGCCATCCAGGGTCTGGCAGATGTAAGTGCCCTCATCGACGCTGTCCACCTGGGCCAAGACCAGGCTGTGTCCTAGTCCTGGGTCAGGTCCCTGGAGCAGCCTTGATTCAGCATCTCGAAACCAGGACACTGGCGTCCTGGAGGTGAGATGAAGAAACAGAGAAAGACTAAGTCAGGCCATGCGGCTGCTCTCTGAAAGCTTCTCAGCACACCTGCAATAAAACCACCATTCCATGCCTGCCATAGTGGTGCATGCCAACCATCTCAGGTGCCTAGAGCAGGAGCTTTATGCATTTGAGGCCAGTCTGAGCTACATAGAAAGTGCCAGGCCATTCCCAGGTACCAAAATAATACCAGGTAATAAAATAAAAACAAGAAAGAGAAGAGACTAAACCCAAGCCCAAATTCCCTTCCCTTTATAAAATCCCTTGTGGTCTACTTTTGCCTTCTTTTCCTGTCACCTCAGCCTTCCATCCCCAAGGCCAGACTCTCTTCTCTCTGTCCCTTAGTACTGAGGTCATTCCCACCTCAGGGCGTTTTCACAAGCAGTTGCCTCTGGAGTCAGGGGTGTGTCTACTCTAACTCGTGCATGGCTGCTCATTTTTGATCTGGCACGATTCTTGCGTGCTTACTGTCTGTCTTCTCCACCAGGATCTTGAAGCCATGCATATTGTTGGATCTTATACAATAGACCAGGCACTTAGCAAGATCTCAAACATACTGGCCAGCTGACTGAGTGGTGATTTTTGTCACTAGGAATCACCCAAGGCCTTGTACAAGCCAGACAAGCACTCCAGCACCAAGCTACATTCCCAACACTGGTTGAATTTCCTATTGGATAAGTACAATTGGATGGAGGGTTAGGACAGACAGGAAAGGATTACAGCTGGAAGAAGCAAGTATAGGAAGGGAACACAAGGTCTGGGCAGGGTCAAGAAAGGGTCGTGAGTTTGAGTTTAACAAGTAGGTAAACACTTACCCAGCATTCACTCCAGGGCAGCACAGCATCACAGACCTACCAGGCTGTCCATACTGGACCCCTGTGAAGAGTATTTCTGAGGTGAGGTCTTTTAGAGCCCCTTTCCATTTATGAGAAAGACAGGGGGAGGAGCAGGATGCTAAGCCCAGGGTGGGATCATTGTTTCAAAACATGAAGTCATACTTGGAAGCCAGCAAGGCATTTTCTTACCTGGAGGACCCCAGGCTTGGGGGCAGGGGGAGGAGGAAGACACCAGGGCTGTAGCCACGGCCACCAGGACCCTGCTCAGCCCTGAGCAGCAACTGCTGCTCATCTGTGGGGAAAGAGGAGGCTTAGGAGTTGCCTATCCATGAGCTAAAGCCTGGCTCATCCTCTCCCAAAGCTGGGGCTTCCTTAAGGAAAGCTGAAGCATCCAGAAAAATGAAGCTATTGGAAATGACTGAGGAATCTAACCTGAAATCCCTTTCCCTCATTCAATGCTACATGTATTTGTCCTTGTGTGTGTGCAAATACACACACACACACACACACACACACACACACACACACACAAGTTCATCCCAGTCCTGGGCTTAGGGCCCAGAACAAAAGCCAGAGGCAACAGACTGTGCCAGCATTCACCCCCCCACACAACCCCCACACACCACCATTGGCCCCCACCCCTGGCACCAAGGACTGGCACTGGCTCAGCCACTCCCATTAACCCATACAATCCAGCTGCTGGGAATTCTGGCATTCACCCCCAACCTGACCAAGGCTAATTACTGCCTCTGGCCAACATACAGTAAACCTCATCATCCTAAGATAGGGAGCTGCCATGATGGCTCTAAATTTGCCCCATAATCCCAATATTAGGCTTGTCCCTGCTCTGGCTGCCAAGCCTCTGTCCTAGGCCTGGCTTCTTGCTCTAGTACTTGGGCCACTCAGATTAGCCTGGCTTGAAATCTTTTTGGTCTCAAGCCTGTGAGGCTGGATGGAACTAGGATGCAGGCTGGGGCTGCAGAATTAAGCAGATCCAGATGCCCTGGCTTCTGCCAGAGGCTGGGAGCAGGCAAGAAGCCAGCAAATAGAGATGGAGACAGGGTGGCTGAAAAGGGAGGGGAGCTGGGAGCCTGCAGGAACAGGGGCCTGGTGTAAGGGCCACAGCACCAAGTTGGGGGGGAGGTGTCCAGGACCAAAGGCAACAGGCTTGGGGGCCAATATGCAAGAGGTCTGGATTGGGGCAAAAAGAACTCAAAGTCTGAGAACTGTGTGTATAGGAAAAGAGTGGGGTGCTGGGAAAAGGGACCGTGGGCTGGAGAGGGGCAGCAATTTGAAGGTAGTAAGGAAAGGATAGATGGCAAGCCAGAAGGCCCCTCCAGAGTAGGACAGAAGGAGGCAGGCCTTCACACATCTGTGTCACCCTGTCTTGTCCCCCCCCCTTCAGCCCCACTTACCCTGTTTACCCCACTCTACCTCGATAATCACAGTGGCTGAGTGTCCATGGCCTCCAAGATTTCCTCCTACAGGCTACAGCACTGTCTCCTGCTCCACTGAGTCCTGGGACCCCACAACCATTCCCTCCTTCCCATGCCCTGCCCCACCCCCTCTGGGCCTTCGAGCTTAGCAGGCCCCCTCCTCCCACCCCTTCCTCTTCCTCCTCTCTCATTCCCCCCCCCCCCAGGGCCTGGGAAGGAAAGAGCCCCCCCCCCCCAAGTTGCAGAGGAAGCCAGAGACACAGCCAGGAGGGTTGCTTCTGTTTGTGTCCCTGTCACTAGAAGATTCCCTGTGTTTTCACAGAGCCACCAAAGCCATATTTACTCAGGGACTCACTAGGTACCATTAACTGACACAAAGATATTCACTTGAACACATATGGACACAATAAAAATTAACAGACACACACACTCATTCCTATTCTTTCCACTCTCCAACAAATGTTTCCTGGGGCACAGTTGGCTGCATTTCCAGGGGAAAAACAGGCCTCACACTGGAGAATATAAGGAAAGGCCAGAATCCAGTTCCCTGCACCCCTGGAAGTTCCAGCCATTTCTATTCTCCCCTCCACGAGTTGGGCCTCAGCACCAGGAAACGCCTTTGATCCCTTGGTGCCAGATATACAAGACTTACGGTTACTCTCAGACTCACACTCAGTCAGACACAGTCACACACAGATACATTCAGACACAGCCACACACCTCAGCCTACTGGTGGTCCCACTGACACAGAGACACACACTTTGTGTGTGTGTGTGGGGGGGGTTCCCAGTACTCCCAAAAAGCAACTCTTCTCCATTAAGAGCTCACAAGAGCTCTTAGCAATGACAGTTCAGCATCATATACTAAGGCCATAAGTCCTGTGTGGCCAGGAACAAGAGTAAGTAGGGAAGTCAAGGAGACATGGAGGTACAGACAGCTTGACAGCTGGGCGGCAGAACTAGAAAAGCATGGAGGCACCTGGGAGAAAAAGCTGTGCAGAGACATAAAAATTTCTCCAGGAAGATAATCATGGGGACAGAGGAAGAATATAGAAACTGAGTCAGGCATGAAAACAGAAACACCAGTAGACCAGGAGCCCAGGGGTGAGCTCAGTTGGTAGAGCTTGCCTAACATGCAGAGAGCCCTAGGTCTGACAACCTGCACCATATAAAACGTGTCACATCTGTAACCCCAGCAATCCAGAGGCTTGGGATACACGTGGCCCTGGCTTAAGTAAGGGCGGCGGGCCAGTGATGGCACTTACTTTCTCAGCCCTGGAGATGGAACCCAGGCCCTGGCTCACACTAGACAAGCACTCTAGCACTGAGCTGCACTCTCAGCACCCACCAGATTTGCAGCAGAGGAAGAAGGAAAAGCCATGTCCCTTGGAGATAGATCTGTCTATGCCCTGGAATGGGTAGAAAAGTCAGTCTCCCTCAACAACCGAAAGAGTTCTCTAATATAAGAACGCAGCCTCACTCCCACACAGCCTAGGCTAGGACACAGGACCCACGACCGTAACAAGTCTCACTTCTTGCTCTTCTATTCCTGAAGTCACACATTAGCACACAAAAACCCAGCCACCCACTCTCACACTGGCAAACAAAACCTAAAACCCCACAGAGCTTCCCAAAACACATTCGCTGGGGTGGTCACAGCCCCTCTCACGAACAAACGTAAAAACAGAAAATTGCCCGCTACAGACGAATTCCCACAGTTGCTGCAGGACAAGCAGACCCTGCTGGAAGCACACTCTCTAACGCAGCCACATTAGCTGTCAGCTACCCTAGATGACACCAGCTTCAGAGCCTAGCACATTGATATCGTCACACACAGACACTACCTCGAACTCACACAAACACACTCATAGCCCATCAGTCACTCCCTGCCTTACAGATTATACGCCACCCTGCCCCGCCCCCTCTTGGCAGGACTTGGGAGTCAACACCCAGGTCGCAGCAGGCCTCACCTTCCGCGGCTACCGCCGCCAGCGCCCTCCACCCTCACCCTCTGCCCCGGCCTCTACACCCTCCAACGCTGGGCTCCCGCAGTCGGGGCGGCTCCTCCAGGCGCCAATAGAAGGAGAGAGGTGAAAAAGGGGGGGCCCTCGGCCCATTGGAGCCTCCAACTGCCAATCACTTCCACCTCCTCTGGACACTTCCTGTCCCGTCTGGAACTTAGAGGAGGGTGCCAGAGTAGGATTCCAAGGACAAAACCTGAAACTGCATTCCTCAGACCTCTCCTGATAGCCTGTCCTTCCAAGGGACAGCAGGCCTGACAAGTCCTTCCCCTCCCAGCCGTCCACCGCAGCCTCAGGTTCCCTACTGAACACTGGGCAGCTGACTGCATTTAATGAAGGTGCCCCTGACTCCAGATAAGATAGGGAGACGAAGGGTTGGTCTAGTTCTCGGACTTTGTCCAGTATTATACTTTTAGAGCAGTCAGGCGGCATCACGTTAAATCAGAACCTCTGCCCGTTAGGCAAGGTTAGGGGGAGTGTGTTTATGTATGCCCTAAGAAACCAGCCACCTACCCAGATCCAAAGGGAGGTGCGTACTTTGACTGATTTACCAGACCCGGGCAACATTACCAATCCCAGTCACACCCACCCACCCACCAGGCCTCTGGAAGAATGGCCCCAGGCTGGATGGCAGGTGAAAGCCAGGGTACATCCAGGTGAGGCCCAGTTACTTATCCAGACTTAGTGTGACTTCTCAACCCTAAAACCCAGCTCCCCTGGAAAAGAATGGATGGATGACATTCTAGCCAAACCCCAGCCACTCACAGCTCTCACCTTTGCTTTAGAACTTGGAGGACACCATGTGACATCTGACCTCGTAAGTCAGATGACCTGTTGTCCCTCCACTATCACAAGGAAACACAGGCCCAGAGAGAACGAGTTAGACTCAAGATCATTCCAGGCCCTGGGGCTACCTCTGGCTGCCCTCTCCTGCTCAACACTTTTCTGCTCTGTCCAGTTGAGCATAGGTACAGTACTGAAGCTACATATACTACACATAGAAATTGAGGAAGCCAAGAACCCAAAGCCACACACACACTCCCAACCAACCCCTTTAGCCCCTGTGGTCTGGAGCAGTCTAGCTGTGGCCACTCACAAAACCAGGGTTCTGGCTAGCAGCCCAGTGTCTGGGATGACCACTGGGACTAGGATTCTGCTCACCCTCTTCCCATCAAACTTTTGAGGCTCAGGCTTGGTGAGCTGATGACAGGCTCAGTGATACAAAGGGCTCTGGCCATCCTGAAGACTGCCAAGCTAAGAACACAAGATTTTATAATAGTCTCCTAAATTAGAATGATGTTTATATCACAAGTTAAGGGGATCAGATACAATACTGAATATTGTTCAGAGAGTGAAGGTACAAATTTTTCTCCATATTTAGGACTGAAGGCAGGGCCTCACATGTGTCAGAGAAACACTATCACTGAGCTATTTCTCAGGTCCATTGTACCTTTTAGGTTAAGACAGTCTCACTAAGCTACCCAGGCTTAGCCTTGAATTTGCGATCCTCCTACCTCAGCCTCCTGGGTAGCCAGGATTACAGAGCTACACTTCGAGGACCAACTTGGCTTTGGTTCCATAGACTAGGTCTTGCTAAGTAACCCACATTGGCCTCAAATTCACAATCCTACTTCAGCATCCAATGTGGTGGAATTATAGGCACATGCCATTGTGTCTGGCTTGGGAGGGAATTCTTGCATCAAATTTCTGAAAATCTGTAGGCAAGAAAGTGTGTTTGGAGTCACACTTAGCCTTTACCCAAACTCCAGAATGTAAAAGTTCCTACTCCTCTGGTGTCAGAAAACATGGTTAAAATTTGAGATGCACTTTTATTAATGTCACATCTGCCCAAACTCCAGGTCCCAGTTCTGTCAGGCAAAAAGATCCAAGGCCCTGCTGTCATCATGGTCAAGCAATGGCTGTTGTTTCCTTGTCTTTCTGTGCCAGGCAATAATGTACCTCAGGAAGCGCCCTTAATCTTTCTGCAGCCTAGTAGGGGACAAGAAACAATCAGGGAGAATAAAGGTCACCCAGAATGGTATGGAGTTCTGGGCCCCGAAAATACTGAGGAGGGCTTATGGCATTGGCATTTTGGTAACAAAGGTAGCTGGAGTCACCAGGGGGTACTAGAGTTCCTAAGCAATGCCTAGATTGTTATGAGGCTCTTCGGAGTGAGGGCTGTTGAGATCCCTTGAGGAAATGATGTGAAAGGGGATACGAAGACCCAGGATGCTCTGAGTCCCGACCTGTTCGGGGGTGAGGTCCCGCTGAGCCTGGGCAAGCATTTCATAGCCAACCATGAATTTCCGGACAGTAGCAGAGCGCAGGAGTGGAGGGTAGTAATGAGCATGTAGCTGCCAGTGGTCATAGGCGCCTTCAGGCGTTAATCCTGTGGGAGCCCCTGCCAGGAAGAGGACTGCGATGACCAGGGAGGCCCTTGGTCAAGTCTTCAACCTAGCCTGTAATCCTGTGGGAGCCCCTGCCAGGAAGAGGACAGCGATGACCAGGAAGGCCCTTGGTCAAGTCTTCAGCCTAGCCCGTAATCCTGTGGGAGCCCCTGCCAGGAAGAGGACAGCGATGACCAGGAAGGCCCTTGGTCAAGTCTTCAGCCTAGCCCATCCCTAAACTAGGCCAGGTACCTGAATACAACATCTCCCAGTGCTTTCTACCAGGAAGCTCAATTAGGGAACACTCAGTCACAGTTTCACCAAACTGCTCCACCCTCAGTCCCAGCACCCCTGCTCTGGTCACTTGTTTTAAGGCCTCCAAATGTTTTAAGGCCTGGTAGGGGTTGTAGTTCCCTGAGCCAGAGCCTAGCAGCCCAAAAAGAGTGTTGGGGCTACTCCAACACCAAAAGCCTTACCATGCCATCCCATGGAGTAGGGAAAGGATGTCTCAAACAGGTTGTCGTACTTGGTCAAGAGCTTCTTCATGATGGAGGCTAGATCTAAAACCAGAGCCCGATTTTCAGCCCGGGAACAGATGCTGTTCTCATCATGTCCGTTCCTTCCAGCACCCAGTGCCAGGGTCCTACCTGGGAGACTCACCATCACGTTCGGCAGGGGTCAGCTCAGGGAGCCGCCGCACGTGCCGCCGGGGCAGCAATAGTGTCTGGAAAGGCCACACTGCCCAGAAGGGGACTAGGACTATCCAGTGCTCACTGGTCAGGACTAGACGTTCCTGAACACACAGAATGGAAATACAGTGTGCAAGTGGGAGGGGGAATGGAACAAGTGTCAGGAAAGCAGAAGAGAAGAATCTGACTGAGTCTCCCACTTAAACTACTGCCCCACTCTAAGCTACCATTATGTCCCTTGAGATGACTGCTAATGTCCTATCCTCTCAGGAATGTCTCTCTGTGGGCATAAAAGGCCTAGAGGCTCCCTGAGGACACAGGGCCTGGCTCTCTCCCACCTTCCTGAGGAGCTCTTGGTGTGCATATTCCAATAATAAAGGCTTTTCATGCTGGCTGTGATAGTGCTGCTGGGATCGCTCTTCACGCTGGGCAATATCTGGCAGGAAACTGCTGGCCCAAACCTGTCAAGGAGTGAGGACGAAGAAAAGTGGGCAAGTCCATTATCTCTAAGCCTCCACATTACCAATGTACTTCTTTGGCCCCATCTCTTGATCTAGGTGCCCTGTCCACAGTGCTGATATGGACTCAGGCAAGGGCCATTACAGCCCCCAACATACTTACCTGGCAGTGGGGGTGGGGGTTAGAGCAGCCCATCATGTCTCCTTTGTTTTCAAAGATCTATTGGGTAGGAGTAGATAGGTTTGTTAGTCATAGAGACATCAAGTCAACCCCCTCCTGGTTTGGGAACAAAAGTTCCATCTCCCTGTAACAGACCTGCACCCAAGGGTACTGGGCGCCCAGCTCCTCTGTGACTGCGACCCAGGCATCGATGACAACTCGGATCTCAGCGACTGACATGAGTGGCAGCGTCACATCCGACCAGGGGTGGAAGCACATAACCTTACTAGGCAGTGAGGGAAGGCAGGATAGGGATTTGGTGTTAGGGGCAGGGCCAAAGCCCAGGTCTCCGACTTTAACCCTGGGCCGGAGGTTGTAAGAGGGGAACTCCATAGCTACCAAACTCCTCTGGCGGCCTCCGCTCGGAAGAGAGGATGGTCACTGGGCCCTGAGGTAAAGGAGCATTACTCTCTGTAGCACAAGTTCCCCCAACAGATCCAGTCTCCCTTCTCCCCAACAGTGGTTACATTGAGGGTACCTGGATCCGGAGCATCAGGCTGCAGAGCTGGGAAGTCATTGTCAAACAGGAAGGTTCCATCATAGTGGGGATTCACCTACTGACAAGAATAGGCTAGAAATACTACCACCCGACGGGATTCAAGGGCTACACGGGCTGCAAGGGGGCAGGAAAACCTACTCAAAGGATCAAAATTGCTTGACAGGGTATGACCCAAAAGGAGGCACACTGCTCCCTCTTGTGGGTCAAAGGCAGCAATAAGGAAGAACTATTTCCAAGTCCCTCACTCAGTGGCTGTGTATTCGGGCTTACCTCCCCATTGGCTCGTGTGGCCCCGGGACACAGAGGGTTGAGTGGGTCGTGGCGAGGCACTGTCTTCAGAAGCTGGGGCTCCACTTGTCCTTGCCAGGGCCGCTTCATGCGATGGGCTGACACTAACACCCACTCATCCTGGAGCGGGTTGTAGCGAATATGCTGGTGTTCTGAGGACAGTCAGTTAAGATCAGTGAGCAAAACTCCCTGTCTCCCTCTCCCCGCAATGGCTCTGCAGGCCCAAGTTCAGAGGCGCTCGGTCAGCGCCGTGTGTCTAGGAACTGGAGGCTGGCGGAGGGGAGTTAAAGGGTTAAACCCTTGCAGTGCCACAAGGCCCGCAAGCCCTTCCTTCCCTCGGCCCGCCACCCTGGCCTCGGGTCAGAGTGCCGACCTCGACGCTGGGACCTGAACTTCCTACGGAAAAGGAAGGCTCAGCTCCACGCCGCAAAGGGTCCAGGCCACCCAGCACTCACCGCTGGCCCGGAAGGTCGCCGCCATGGCGTCCGCCTCTGACGCCTTCTGGCACAGCTCAGGATCCGCTCTGCTGTGCGACGAGAGGCCGCCAGAATTGACCGGAGGACACCGGGAACATCCGCGGGGCGAAGCGAAGCGAAGCTCACTATTTCCTTTTTTTTTTTTTTTTTCTTCCCCGCCCACCCTGGATGATTGGCTAGTCGCCAACACGTGACGTGTGGTCACTTGCTGGCGGGGCTCCAGGCCGCCGCCCACCTCGCCCGGTGGTTTTGATGATACCTCTCCACACCGGATTGGAGCCTCTTCCCTGGAGGGCGTCGGTGAAAACTGCTGTACCCATTCCTCTGGCCACGAATTCAGCAAATATCGGCTGAGGGGGAGGGGAAATTTGCATACGCGTATGTAATAGCTTTTGGTCATTGTCGCCCTCCTCTGTTACTAATTCCTTCTCACCCGCTGAAACATTTTTTTCCCCCAGTAAGCTCCGCTACTTTCATGTTCATTTGTGTCTTTTGTAACCCACTGAAATTAGTTAGGATTATTTGCATGAACTAGGGGAAGATATTTACTGGAGCTTGGGCAACGTATCGGTTACACCACTGAAGGTCTTGTCTTGCCTTTTTAACTGCCCATAGTCCCTCAGAGAGGGTGGAGCCTCATGAATCCTTCCCCCATCTGGTATGAAATATTGATGGGCCCAATCTCTGGTTTTGGGCAGATTACCACAGCTGCAGTGAGTTCAAGAGTGCATTGACCCTGTCGTGTTCAGAAGACATCGATTTTAACTATGTGCCAGGCACCCAGGTTCTGTGTGGAACATAGAGATGTCCCTTCGAAAAGAACAGCAACATCCTGGACTCATAATGGCCTGGGTCACCTGCGGAGCAGCTGTGGTGAAGAAACAAGTTGGGGGGACAGAGAGGGCGGGGGTGGGGCTTGATCATACTACAGATGAAGCCTGGAGCCTGGCCCTTCAGGTATTGCCTGGTGGTGTGAGTACACTTCGCTGTAACTATACCCACGCCCTCATCAGCAGAAATAGTCTTAGAAAAATAGAGCTAAGAAACGGAGTGTGGGGTGCTGTGGTAAACACCTGTAATCCCAGCACTCTAGAGACAGAGACAGTGAGTTTACAAGTTCAAGTTCAGCCTGCACAGTTCTACATAGCAAGACGCAATCTACAAACAAAAAGAAAGCGCACACACACACACATGCCAGGCACCCGTGCGTTTGCCCATAGTCTCGGCTGCGCTAGAAGCTGAAGCAGAAGATCATTTGAGCACACAAGTTCTAGACCCTCCTGGTCAACATAGTGAAGCCAGTCTCAAAAACCATCAAAAGCCCAGGCAAGGTGATACATACCATTATTTGGAAGGCAGAGACAAGTGGGTCTTGGTGAATAGCCTGGTCTACCTAAAGAGTTCTGGGCAGCCAAAAGTACTTAAGAGAGACCCTGTCTCTAACAAAAGAGGGAATAAATAAATATAAAAATGTAGGGATTCTCCAGACTATCCAGGAGCCTCAGCCTCTGTCTGGAAGGCATCATATGCATTTTTCTTTTTTTATGATTTATTCATTTTCTCTTGTGTGTGTGTGTGTGTGTGTGTGTGTGTGTGTGTGTGTGTGTTTTCCTACAGTTTATGTCTGTGCATCCTGGGAACCGGAGTTACGGATGACTGTGAGCCATCATGTGGGTTCTGGGAATCGAACCCACATCTTCTGAAAGAAAAACAAATGCTCTTAACCACTGAGCTATCTTTTCTTTCTTTTTTTAAAGATTTATTTTATTTTTTGTTCATGAGTGCTCTATCTGAACATACACCTGCAGGCAGAAGAGGGCATCAGATCACACTGTGGATGGTTATGAGCCACCATATAGTTGCTGGGAATTGAACTCAGGACCTTTAGAAGAGCACTAGCAAGTACTCTTAACCGCTGAGCCATCTCTCCAGCCCCTGAGCTATCTTTTCTTAAGAAAGTTTCATTTTGTTTAGAGGGAGACTTTTTTTTGGCATTGTTATTGTTTTCCCTTCTCCCTTCCCTCCCTCCCTCCCTCCCTCCCTCCCTCCCTCCCTCCGTCCTTCCCTCTCTCCCTCCCTCCCTTCCTTCCTTCCTATTTTCAAGACGAGGTTCTCTGTGTGATAGAGCCCTGGCTGTCCTGGACTCGCTTCCTAGACCAGCCTTGAACTTTATAGCTGGCCTTGAACTCACAGAGATCCACCCGCCTCTGCCTCCCTAGTGCTGGGATTAAAAGTGAGGCCACCACACCCGGCTTTTTTTCCTTTCTTTTTGAGACAAGGTTTCATGTCTCCCGGACTGGTCTTGAACTCTCTATGTAAAAACATGATTTTGAGCCTCTAATGTCCCTGATTCTACCTCCTAACTACTAGTATTACAGGTATGTATCAGCATTCCATTTCTGCCGACTAGTCAGAGCAAGGCATAAATTGGGTCTTGGTCATTTTTGAGGCTGTGAACTCCCAGCCTCAAAAGCCTCTGCCCACAGTCACCCCCATGGTAAGGCTCGCCCGTGCCAATCAGAACGTCCGGACCACCTAGCACCGCCCTCTGGATTGAACCATTTTCTAGTGGGGAGAGCAGAGGATTGGCTGTCGGTAAGAGGTCATTGGTCATTGATCTCTGCAGTACAATCCTCAATCTGGAATCTGAAGAGGCCATTAGGCAGAGGGACAGAGAGCAAGGAATAAAATATGAGTTTTACCAGTCAGCGACTGCTCAGAGTACAGTAGAGGATGAGGGCAGGGAAAGGGGGCCACGCTCCCTACCCGTTCAGCTGTCTTTGGTGACTGTGGCAGTGCGTTTACGAAGGGACACTGTTGCTTCAATGTCACTCCCTAGATCATACCAACTCACTCTTGACACCTTCAGAAACATCTTCATACTTCTTTCTCTGTGTCTTACTAGGTCCCTTTTGTGGGGTGTAAGGAGGATCATCTCGATAGGTCCTCTCCCTCCTAGATCCCAGACATAGGATCCGAACTATGACACTGGGAGAAGATGGCTGTCATTCTCCTCCCTTAGTCCCCTCCCGGAGTCACTCAAAGCCACAGATTGATTTGTTCGTTTGTTTGGTTGGTTTTGGGTTGGGGGGGGGGGGGTTTGTTTGTTTTTCGAGACAGGGTTTCTCTGTGTAGCCCTGGCTATCCTGGAACTCTCTTTGTAGATCAGACTGACCTCGAATTTACAGAGATCTGCCTGCCTCTGCCTCCCAAGTGCTGGGGTTAAAGGACTGAGCCATCAGCACTGGAGAAGCAGAGGCAGGACGATCTCGGTGAGTTCGAAGTCAGCCTAGTCTACGAGTTCCAAGCCAGTTAGGGCTACAGAGTGAGACTCTGTATAAAATATTATATAATGTATATACAATAACTCGTGTGTGTGTGTGTGTGTGTGTGTGTGTGTGTGTGTGTGTGTGTGTGTGTGTGTACTGTCTCGTCATTCTGCTCTTTGACTCTTGGAATCGGCTGCAATGCCCTCCTCTCTCACGGACTCTTCAGATGTCACCACTTCTGGAAGGCCTTCCCTAATTTTCCCCAGTGGCACTATCTCCTCCCAGCTTCTGTACTAGCAGTTACGAGCGGAGTCGGAGAACGCTCTACTTCTGGGTTCACCAGCCCAGGTGGGTTAATCCATTCTGGGTGTTCTCGCAGTTTACCTCCACTAAACCTGGTGCTAGGGGACACCGGGACTGACCCCTTCAGGGTGGCAGCGGGGAGGCGCGCCTCCCCCCACAGCCACCTCTCCTACAAACAGCACTACCCAACCCTATACTCTCCCTGCTACAAAATGGTTCAACCCGGAGGGCGGTGCGAGATGACCCGAGCTTCCGATTGGCCCGGGCGGGCGGTACCACGGTGCAGAGGCGTTTGAGGCTGAAAGTACAGTCTGAGTGCCTGGTTTGGTTGTGCTGGTGGTCCCAGGCTGCCCGCCGTGATGCAGTGGGCCGTGGGCCGGCGGTGGGCATGGATCACCCTGTTTCTGACTGTTGCCGCGGTGCTGACCCAGGCCGTCTGGCTGTGGCTGGGTACACAGAACTTCGTCTTCCAGAGAGAAGAGATAGCGCAGCTTGCTCGACAGTATGCGGGTGAGCGAGTGAGCGGGTGAGGGCGGGGAGGAGGGTGGGCCGGCGCGGAGCGGAGCAGAGCTGCGCTTTCCGAGGGCGCCTTCCCCGCCATGGCCCTACCGGGGGCTGGTTCACCCACGCCGCACCTATTTTGCATCAGGGCTGGACCATGAGCTGGCCTTCTCCCGGCTGATCGTGGAGCTGCGGAGGCTGCACCCAGGCCACGTGCTTCCGGATGAGGAGCTGCAGTGGGTGTTTGTAAACGCCGGCGGCTGGATGGGTGCCATGTGTCTTCTGCACGCTTCCCTGTCTGAGTACGTGCTGCTCTTCGGCACCGCCCTGGGCTCCCGTGGCCACTCGGGTCAGTGCTGGCGGTGGGCCAGATTGGAGGCTGGGGCTGGTCGAGGGCCCGTGCCCTCCATTCTGAGGTTTGGCTGGGCCATGTGTTGACAAGGGTAACGTGATGGTCGGTGCCTATTTTCTTTGTCACTCAGGGCGGTACTGGGCTGAGATTTCTGACACCATCATCTCTGGCACCTTCCACCAGTGGAGAGAGGGCACCACGAAAAGTGAAGTCTTCTACCCAGGTGAGTAGGGAACTTATGTCTGGGGGCGCCCTCTAGCTAGGGAAGGGCCTGAAACGTGGAAAGGGCGAGTTAAGAAGGCCTACCCTGTGCTTTCCTTCCTTCTCTCCCTGGTAAGCTACAGGTGTTTGGTTAGGGTAATTCTGAGGAACCCTCAAACGCTTAAAGGGAAACAAAACATGGCAGTTTCCGGTCATAGAGGGCTGATTTGTATCGGACTGTTTGACCCAGCCATCATCACACCAATTCTTTGGGTGACACTCATACCCAAAAGCTAAGACAGACATTACTTTCCCATCCTTCTTTTTAAACTAGTGAAGCAATTTGGGGTTGTTGTATTTTTGTTGTTTTCAATTTTTTATTTGTTTTTACGCATCTGGGTGTTTGCCTATACGTTTGTCCGTACAAAACTTTGGTGTCTGGTGCTTTCAAAAGCCAGAAGAGGAGGTCTGATCCCCGAGAATGGGATTACAGGCTGTTGTGAACCATCATGTGGGTGCTAGGAATTGAACCTGGGTCCTCTGGAAGAGCAGCCAGTGACTCTTCTTAACTCCTGAGCTCCTGTTTTTGTTTTCATTTTTAATGGACCTCTGGATCCATTTAAAAGAAAAGGCTTGGACTTGCTGGTTCATGGTTAAGCATCAGGCTTTGTGATTGAACAGCTACATTTCTCAGAGAGCCTAGCAAGCCTTGTAACCACATTTCCCTGTCAAATTAGCCCAGCTCAGGGCTAGCAAAATGTTCCACTTGACGTGAGTGAGGCTCAGGAATGCAGGTGCCCACGGCTTCTATACATTAGTGCGTAGCTGGGTGGGGTAGTCTTCCATAGTTTCCCCCCAAGAGTGGACATGGGTGAGGCAATGCCGTGGAATATTTATGAGTAAATGTTTTGGTCTCTCTTTCCCCTCTGATTAGTCAGCTGGGGCAGTGGGGTACAGCTCTTTTCTTTCTTGAAACTGCCTTTTTATTCTCCACCTCTAGGCAGGGAAATGCAGTGTGGAATGTCAGGGCAGAGCTGGGCTCCTCATGAGGCTGCTTCCTGTCTGTTCCCCAGGAGAAACAGTTGTGCATGGGCTTGGAGAGGCAACGGCTGTGGAGTGGGGACCGAACACGTGGATGGTGGAGTACGGCCGAGGAGTCATTCCGTCTACTCTAGCGTTTGCACTGGCTGACACTGTCTTCAGCACCCAGGACTTCCTTACCCTCTTCTATACCCTTCGCTCCTATGCCCGGGGCCTCCGGCTTGAACTTACCACCTACCTCTTCGGCCAAGACCCCTGACCAGCCAGACTTGAAGGAAAGACCTGTGGATGGACAGGAGCAGTCAGGACCACATTCATCTACTTGCTGGAACTCATATGCACAGACAGCAGCATATACCATGCAGATAGTAAGTTCCTATGGGGAAGGACATACATACTTAAACATTCAGACACAGCTCTTTGGGAGCAAATGAGACACATAGAGATGCTAAGACTTGTATGTACTGTAAGATCATACACTCACATCCACCCAGAGAGAGTTCCCTACATGTATCCCAAGGGAGCCGGTCATGTTTGAACACAAAACACAAGCTTGACTCACCTGACTCTGGCTTTTCCAGAGCTTCCTGCTGGCACTCAGGACTCTGAGATTAAGGATTGGGGTAGATGTTACACTCTGCCTCACTCTGATGCTTCAATCCAATCTCAGATGAAGGGAAAGAGGAGCTGCCCTTGGGAGGCCCCCTTCATCTGCATCTAGGATGCCCTTCCATTCATCTCCCTTCCTCACCATATGCCTTATCTCCATTCCACTCCCTTGCTATGCAAGTGCCCCTGTGGCTTGTCCTCCATGCCCCCAGCAACCTACTCAGCTGGGAAAGCAAAGGAATGTGCAGAATGCTAAAGGGAAGGAAGGTCCTCCATCCTGGAGACCCCTGTTGGGGATATAATGGGAAAACTGGCTTAAGTCCAGGGCCTGCCCCTAAGGAGAGGGCCCGGAGAAGTAAGCCTGGGTCCAAGGAGCCACCCCATTCCAAAAGAAGACTTTTAGTGATGTGCACAGCTATCAGTTTCCAGACATTTCTGTTTCATTCTCTGTCTACCTGTCTGTCTCTGTTAATAAAACCTTGTTAAACAGTTACATTTCCTTATGTGTCTGAACAGCAGAGAAGGCTGCTGCCTTCTAGGGCACTTCAAGAAAGCCTCCTGTACAATCCAGTTTGTAATATTATTTTTGGACAGAAGGAACTATATACTTGAGTGTGTTTAAGAATTGCTTAGAAGCCGGGCGGTAGTGGCGCACGCCTTTAATCCCAGCACTTTGGAGGCAGAGGCAGGCGGATCTTTGTGAGTTCGAGGCCAGCCTGGTCTACAAAGCGAGTCCAGGACAACCAGAGATAATCAGAGAAACCCTGTCTCAAAAAACCAAAAAAAAAAAAAAAAAAAAGAATTGCTTAGAAGTCAGACTTTTAGGGGTGGTAGTATTGAAGCAAGTTCTCACTGTACAGTCTTGGCTGGACTTGTTGATCTGCCAGCGTTGTATTCTAAGTGAAGGGATTGGAGGTGAGCACCACCACATACAGCTTGCTTTTATATATATGTGGCTGGCCTTGAATTTACTATGTGAAGCTGAAACTGACCTTGAGCTTCTGATCCTCCTGCCTCCACTTCTTAGGGCTAAGAATTAAAACCAGAGCTTTGTGCGTGCTGGCCAAGTGTGCTAATCATAACCCTAGAAGACTCCTGAGTCACCAGCTGACTGGATTGCATCTATACAGATAAATTTGAATATGAGAAATTGAAATCTGTGTCTACTTTGCCAGTTGAGTCCTGGGGATGGTCCTGAGAATTTAACTGTACATGGCCATGGGGTGGCACTGTGCTCCCACATTTGTGCTGAGACATTCTCAGCTAGCTTTTCTTAGGGGCTCCCAGAGTACCGAGTATACCCCTACCTGGAGCAAGAGTTGCTCTGCTCTGGTTTGCCTTTGAGCCAGCACTTATCATCGGGAGCTCCTGCCTGAGGCAGGAACCATGCTCCTTGCACAAGGAAGATAGAGCCAAAAGGGCACTCATTCCTAAGGACCTTCCTGGCTTCTTTTGCCCTGTATTCACCAAGCTTGCGTCACCTTCCTCCTGCTCCAACTTACGTTGGGTAAGGTCCAAACCTCTCCTATTTCTTGGACTTGATAAATAAACATTGGAAGAAGCAAGGTTATATAGCTAGACATTCTAAAGAACACAAATACAAAAGGCTACATGCATAACCTTATTTGACAATAACATCAAAAGTCATAGTGGCCCATGCCTATAATCTCAGCATTTGTGAGGCAGAGGCAAGAGACTGTCTGAAACAACAAAAAGCATCAACGATTTAAATGTGTAGCTCTGCATGAATATGAAATGCAGGCAAATTGGCCACCTTAATACCTTCCTGCAGCCATCGTTACCATGTTGGCTCTGACAGCCCTGGATGAAGCCCCTTGATCTTTAGAGGACTTCTCTGCCTCTAGTCTAGGAATACACACACACACACACACACACACATATATATATCAGAGAGTTGTCCCATCGCCCATCTTATGAAGAACTACTTTCCCTGCCCCCATCTCTGTTATTAAAGCCAGTGGTCATTTCATAGGCTTTGGTTTTTTGGTTTTTTGACACAGGGTTTCTCTGTGTAACAGAGCTCTGGCTTTGTAGACCAGGCTGACCTCAAACTCACAGAGATCCACCTGCCTTTGCCTCCTGAGTACTGGTATTAAAGGCTTGCCACCATGCCCTGCCCCATTTCACATTCTTAACTTTTGTTATTGGTACTGAGGTTCAAATCCAAGGTCTTGTAAGCACATGTTCTACCGATAAACTAGTCCCATCCTCCTCAAGGTTGTTTTGACACAGATAATATATCCTAAAACAAATTTGGCTTCAACAATCCTCCCCCCCCCCTTATTGATACTGTTTTTTTTCTTCATTCAGAGACACTTATCTCTTTGTGACTTTAAATCCCATCTACAGGGCTAAAGGAATGGCTCAGTAGGTAAAAGTACATGCTACAAAAGGATGAGTACCTGAATTCAGATCCTAGCTCGCATATAAAAAGCTGGGCATAGCCACCCATGTGCCTATAAACCCAGTGATGTGAGAGATTTAGACCAGGGGGTTGCTGGGGCTTGCCAGTCCATAACTTACTTCCAGGTTCAGGGAGGCACCCGGTCTCAAGGGAAAAAGGCAAAAAGTGTTGGAGCAGGACCTCTGTGTCCTGTATTCTCTGGCTTCAGCATAGATGTGCATAACATAGACTCAAAATAAGTAACATCTACATATCTTTTCTTTTGTTTTTTGCTTTTTTGAGACAAGGTTTTACTGTGTAGCCTTGGCTGTCCTGGACTTGGTTTATAGACCAGGCTGGCCTCAAACTCACAGATACACCTGCCTCTGCCTCCTGAGTGCTGGGATTAAAGGTATGAGCCACCATCACCCAGCTACATTTTTAAAAATTTCTTTTTGTTTGTTTATTCTTCTGTCATATATTACATCCTGACTGCAGTTTCCCCTCCCTCTACTCCTCCTAGCCCCCTTCCCACCTCCCCTCTCCCCTAGATCCTCTCCTCCTCTGTTTCCCTTAAAAAAAGAGCAGGCCTACCAGGGATAACAACCAAACACAGCATAACAAGTTACAATAAGACTAGGCACATGACCTCATATCAAGGCTGGACAAGACAACCCAGTAGGAGGAAAAGGGTCCCAAGAGCAAGCAAGAGAATCAGAGACAGTCCCCTCACACTGTTAGGAGTCCACAAAAACACCAAGCTAACAATCATGACATATATGTAGAGGACCTAGTCCAGACCCATGCAGGCTCCAGGATTGTCACTTCAGTCTCTGTGAGTCCCTATGAGCACTGCTTAGTTGATTCTGTGGGCTGTGTTCTTCTGGTGTCCTTGACCCCTCTGGCTCTTACAATCTTTTCTCCTCTTGAGCTACAGCTACATATCTTGACTCCTATATCTGTGTGTCTTAGGGTTTCCATTGCTGTGAAGAGACACCATGACCAAGGTAATTCTTATAAAGGAAAGCATTTAATTGGGACTGGCTTACAGTTTCAGAGGTTTAGTGTATTATCATTATGGCAGGAAGCATGGGAGCATGCCAACTGACACAGTGCTGGAGAAGTTGAGAGTTCTATATCTTTTTTGTTGTTGTTTTTTGTTTGTTTGTTTCAAGACAGGGTTTCTCTGTGTAACAGAACCCTGGCTGTCCTGGACTCGCTTTGTAGACCAGGCTGGGCTCAAACTCGTAGAGATCTGCCTGCCTCTGTCTCCCAAGTGCTGAGATTAAAGGCGTACGCCACCTTGATCCACGGGCAGTAGGAAACTGTTCCACACTGAGCAGAGGTGGAGCATAGAAGACTTCAAAGCCTGCCCCCACAGTGACACACTTCCTCCAAGAAGGACACACATCCTGATCGTGCCACTCCATACGGCCAAGGATTCAAACACATGAGTCTATGGGGTCATTCTTATTCAGACCACCACACTGCGCTGCCTAAATCTCTTCCCTGGGCTTTAGCTTTGGCTTTCTTATTCCTTTACTCAGCATCTTCACCTGGTTTTTAATAAGTGGCCCATACTTAAAAAGTCCAAAGCAAACTGATTTATTTCCCAATCTTATTTGACTGACTGCACCACCATGCAATCTTTTTTTTTGGGGGGTGGGGGGATTGAGACAGGGTTTCTCTGTGTATCCTTGGCTGTTCTGGACTCACTTTGTAGACCAGGGTAGCCTTGAACTCATAGAGATCTACCGAGCCTCTGCCTCCTGAAGGCATGCACCACCACCCCTGGCCACCATGCAGTCTTTAACTGTCTTGGAGTACTCTTTGAAATCATTATACACCTAATGGTCTAACAACCCACATTCAATCTATCCACAAATCCTCAGTTTTATCTTGAAAACATATCCAGACTTCACTGGGCATGGTGGCACACGATGGACATGCAGAAGCCTGTAATCCCAGCATACAAATGCAGGAGAATTGTGAGTCCAGGTCCTGCCTGGCCTACATAGGGAATTCTGGGCTATGATGGGATATTTAGAAAAGCCCTGTCTTTGAACAACAATAAAACCATCTAGATTCTAAACATTTCTTGCCACCTCCTTTGTTACCAGTCTGGTTCAGGACACCATCAGTCATTGATTATACTTCCCTCTTTAGTGGGTGTGCCTCACAGAAGCCAGAAGCAGATACTCACTCTAAAATGTTTTCACTGGAGTTCCACATCGTTTGGTCCTTTCTTTCCATGACTCTACTCCAAGGCCCAAGTGACCTGTGAGCAAACATCCAACTACTCACCCTCAGCTTACCCCATGGCCTCCAATTTTCTTTCAACACATCAAACCCCCTTCCACTTCAGGGTATTTGCAATGGCTGTTCTAATGTCAAAGCTCTTAGATGGTCAAATGACTTTCCTTCCCACAATTTCTCCTAGGTAGTCTTTCCTTTAACATGTAACATCCTTTCTGTGGAGGGTTCCAAATACTTCAGTGTATGCCTGTGGTGTGTGTGCATGAGTGCATATGTGTGTGTGTGTGTGTGTGTGTGTGTGTGTGTGGTGTATGTGTGTGTGTGTGTGTGTGTATGTACAGTGCTAAAGGCTGAACCCAGGACCTCAAGTATGCTCGGAAAATTCTAAATGACTGAGCTGCTCTTCCAGTTCCCTCAGTAAAAGGCTGCATGTTGGGGGCTGGAGAGATTGCTTAGTGGTTAAGAGCACTAGCTGTTCTTACAAAGGACTGGGGTTCAAATCCCAGCACCCACATGGCAGTTCACAGCTGTCTGTAATTCCCTGGTAGTGGTTGGGCACTCCTTTAATCCCAGCACTTGGGAGGCAGAGGCAGGTGGATCTCTGTGAGTTCAAGGCCAGCCTGGTATACAAAGTGAGTCCAGGACAGCCAAGGATACACAGAGAAACCCTGTCTCAGAAAACAAAAAACAAAAACAATCAAACAAACGAAAGAGTCTGGATGTTGGGAGAGGAGTAAATGTTCATGAGTATGGGTGCAGGGATGTGTTTAGGCCAGAGGTGTACTTTGGGTGTCTTTTCAGTCGCTCTCCACCTTATTTTTTGAGATAAGGCCTCTCACTGAACCTGGAGCTCACCAATTCAGTCAGACTCGCTGGCCAGAAAGTCCCAGGGATCCTTCTGTCTGTACTTCTCCACCGTCACCCCATCCCACTGGCCCCTAGGCTGGGAGTTCAGGTATGTGCCACCACTTCTGGTCTTTTATTTGGGTTCTGGGGACTGAACTCAGGACCTCATACTTCTGTAAACAAACTCTCTTCTAACTTTATCTCCCCAGCTTCTCACCCTCTGAGAACAATTTTTGACACTTCCTCCCTCAAAAGATGAAGCCTAAGAGCTGGAGAACTGGCTCCATGGTTAAGAGTGCTTCCTGCTCTTGAAGAGGGTATGAGTTGTTGTCCTCAGCACCCACAGCAGCTGGCTTACTCCAACTAAAGGAATCTGATGCCCTCTTCAGGATATGAGGGTGCTGGGCATGAATGTAGTATACATACATAAACACACACACACACACTCGCACATGCACACACAAAATAAAAAATAAATTAAACACTTAAAACGAAAGAGAAGCAGATATGAATGCTGGTACTCGGCTTATTTTCTCTTTTTATTCAGTCTGGAGCCCTAGGTCCTGAAATGGTGCCCATATGCAGGGTTGGTCTTCTATGTTCTGTTAAACCTTCTGGACACCCTCATTAACACACTATGTGGGTGCTGGGAATCCACCATGGGTCCTCTGCAAGAATGGCAAGTGCTCTTAACAGCTGAGCTATCTCTCTAGCTCCTCATCTGTTTCTTCGCTGAGGATGCAACACGACAAGCTACCTCACATTCCTTCCCCCATAACTTCCCTGCCATAATGGGCCGGACCTTTTCCAGGTAGGCCAGATAAACCCTTCCCTTGAGTTGCTTTTGTCAGGTGTTTGTCACAGGAACCAAGAAAATAACTAATAGAAGCCTCACAAGGCAACTAGAGAGATGACAGCAAGTTAAGAGCACTGGTTACTCTTCCAGAGGACCCAGGTTCCATTCTCAATGATCTGTAACACCAGTTCCAGGGGCTCTGATGTCCTCTCCAGCCTCCTAGGTACCAGGCATGCATGTGATACATAGACCCACATTCAGACAGAGCACCCATATGCATAAAATAATAAAATAACTTCATAAGCAAAGAGTTACAACCTCCCCCCCAGCTAAACCATTCTTGAATCCCTGTCCTCAAAAATATGAGAAATAAGCATTTGTTGTTTCAAGTTTCTAAACTTGGGAGAATGATAATTTGCTACATGCCAAATAGGTGACTACCAGTAAATACACTCCTTGCTTCCTGTTTTCCAGATCTAAGCACTAATTTTTTCCCTCCAGATACTGGGGATTTAACCTAGAGCCTTAAGCATGTTAGCAAAGTACCCACCATTGAGCTACATGCCCAGTCTTCTTTTTTTTTGTTTGTTTGTTTGGTTTTTTTTTGGTTGTTTTTTTTTTTGGTTTTTCGAGACAGGGTTTCTCTGTGTATCCTTGGCTGTCCTGTGTAACCGACCTTTTAAATTATTATTTAACACTATTTATTTATTACTAAATTCACTTATAACAAACACCAACAATTTTTTAACTATTAATCCTATAAATTCCTACAACCCCTTTAACCTATCCACTAAACCTATTGATAATCATAACAACTACTTTTATAACCTTTTAGAATGATACAGTCTCTGGGGCAGGTCCTCAGTCGTCAGGAACATAGTATTTGTTGTAGATTCTTTAACACACTTAGCAGTCCTTTTTCTGGATCTCTCAGATGCAGGTTCGTCAGGGTAAGTTGGTTATTGTAGTCTCACCTTAAATAAGGCTTTATGCTTTTTTCTCTCTGGGAGACCCCAGCCGTCTGCAGGCCAACTTATTTTTTTTGAATCAGGAACTCAGCTGCTCTGCCTCAGTCCTTAAAGCCAGGCACCGTTTCCTTTAGGCCACTGTTTGGACAGATCAAACCCCTCTAGGCAAAAGCTGAGCCACAGGGTCCAGTCCTTGGCCTTTTGGTGTCTTTTTCAGGCTTTTTTTGCTCACCGGCTTCTTTCTGCTTCAGGGAGAGAGCTGGCCATCAATGGCCAGCCCTTTTTTCAGCAGGACTCTTGGAGCTCTCTAGCATCAGGGGCCTCTTCTCCTCTGGGCTCCACGCACTGTCCTCAAATAGGAGGAACTCTCTTTCAGCTTAATTTGGGCTCTGCCCACTTAGCAGCTGAAAACAATGTCAGGCCAGATACTTTGTTTCTTCAAGTCTTGAGTCTTTCCTGTTTTTCCTGACTTCAAACTTGTTTTTCAGTCTATTGAGTCTTTCCTGTTTTTGCTGACTTCATGCTGATAATGTTCTTCAGGCCCCGAATTAAGAGACAGTATCAGAAACTCCTATATATTTCCTAAATCTAATTTATCTAACTCCTACAGAGACAGTATCAGAAACTCCTATATATTTCCTAAATCTAATTTATCTAACTCCTACAGTCCTGGACTCACTTTGTAGACCAGGCTGGCCTCGAACTCACAAAGATCCGCCTGCCTCTGCCTCCCAAGTGCTGGGATTAAAGGCGTGCGCCACCACCGCCCGGCTCCAGTCTTCTTTTTATCTTGAAACAGACCTCACCAAGTTGCTCAGGCTGACCTTGAACTCTCTCTGTAGCCCAGGCAGGCCTTTAGCTTGGTGGCCCTCCTGCCTCAACCTCTCAGGTGGCTGAGTTTACACACCTGTGCCACCAGGCCCAGTTCCAATTATGTAATCTTTAATGTTACATACCTCCATCTGACGCAGTATATATTTCTTCCACTACAGTAATACCTTGCAACAGTGACACTGTTTTATCTGGGCCTGTCTGTACCCAACAGTACCTGCCATAAAGCACTCAATAAATGTGTGTGGTTCTTGAAGGTCCCAGGAATCCTAAGTCTTCTCCTTCACCCCTAGTTGTAGTTGAATTCATTTTGCTTGATTCTCAGTATTTGGAGGTGAGGAGGAGATGCTCATCTCCATGCCCCTCCCATCAAGACCCACAAAAAGTAATTTCTAACCTCTCAGACCTGGAATTTCTGCTAGCCACTACCTACTCTTCCAGGAGAAATTTTTTTTTTTTTTTTTTTTTTTTTGGTTTTTCAAGACAGGGTTTCTCTGTGCATCAGCCCTGGCTGTTCTGGACTCATTTTGTAGACCAGACTGGCCTCGAACTCACAGAAATCTGCCTGCTTCTGCCTCCCGAGTGCTGGGATTAAAGGCGTATGTCACCATGCCCGGCTCCAGGGGGAATCTTGTTTTTTTTTTTTGTTTTTGTTTTTCGAGACAGGGTTTCTCTGAATATCTCTGGCTGTCCTGGACTCGCTTTGTAGACCAGGCTGGCCTCGAACTCACAAAGATCCGCCTGCCTCTGCCTCCCAAGTGCTGGGATTAAAGGCGTGCGCCACCACCGCCCGGCTTCCAGGGGGAATCTTAACATTGCTCTCTCTAGTTGTCTCTAAGCAGCCAGTGGAAGCCAGGAGAAAAGGGAGCAAGCTGGACCCCTCTACCCTTTACCTTCCAGTCATCCAGGACACACCAGGACATGACCGTCGGCTCCCATGCGTTTGTCAACTCCACTAATGCACCCCTCTGTGGGCCTAGCATGGTCGGGTATGGAAGCTCTGTGGGAGGAACTTACATCCTCAGACACCCATGAGCATGGAGTGAGGGGGTCTCAGTACTAAAGATCATCAAGGATTGGAGGGGTTGGAAGGGATTGTGACTGGCTATGAGATCTGATATGGGAGGGGGAAAGGCAGAGAATAGCCAAAGGAAGAAATGGACTAAGCCTCAATATGGCCAGGGATGGTCATAGAGAACAAGTGCTCCAGGCAGTAGCAGGAGCTGGCTTTTAGAGGAGGGTAGAGGGCAGAGGCAGGCCATCAGCAGTGGCACCAGGCCATATGGTCTGGTCCAAGGCTAGCTGAGACTAAGAGGAGCTGACGAAGGAGAGGGGGATGAGGGAAGACACAAAAGTCTTGCCCAGATTCCTGCGTGCTTGTGCTCAGGCAAACATGCCCTACTGGGTGTAAAGTCTGAGGCCGGTCCTCACTACGAAAGGGTTTGGCATAGCCATGCACGACTCACGTCGATGTTCACCCAGGTTATGGCGATCCTCATGCCTTTGGCAGGTAGAGCTCCTTAACCACAAAAAGAAGCTCAGAATATTTGAGGCTATCTGAGAGGAATAGGGTCAGACTGCTCAGAGGAGAAACTGTGGCCTGTCAGTCAGAAAAACAGAAACAGCCTCAGGGGATAGGCCCAACTGGCTCAAGGAGTCTGGAAATATAGATTTGGAAGTCGGGGATACGTGAATGGAGAATGTATATGAAGATGGGCAAACTGCTGACCAAAACAGATAGTGAGAAGCCAAGAGTCACTGTGTCTTCCATACATACTTGGAAATCCTTAAGAGAATGTCAAATGAAGCCAGGCATGGTGGTACATGCCTTTAATCCCAGAACTTGGGAGGCAGAGGCAGGTGGATGTGAGTTCGAGGCCAGTCTGGTCTACAAAGTGAGTCCAGGACAGCCAGGGCTATTACACAGAGAAACCTTGTCTTGAAAAACGAGAGAGAGAGAGAGAATGTCAAATGAGATTTTAAGAGAAGTGCACGTGCCTGTATTTCTCATATGGTGTGTGTATTCTGATGTGGGTGTGTAGGTGGCACAGAGACCTCTGAGTGTGTAAGTACACAGACATGGGGCCACTGGCGTGTGCTTACCTGTGTACAAAATGGCACACACTTACGGTTGGGGATGGCACGTGGGCAGAGCACAAGGCGAAACTGTTCTGGCCAGATGTTCCACATTCACACCAGCATCCTGCAGAGCTATTCCAATTGCCCGTATGATCACACTTGCGCAGGCCCTTGACCCCTCTAGAGACCTTTAAATGGAATGTGCAAGATTGGGCCCCAACTTGTGAGAAGGTGTGTTACTGTGTGAATGGTGGGGACTGAGTGTGGGTTTGGGGGACATGCGAGGCCGTGGACCAGAGTTTACTAGCTATGGACTCCTTTCTCTTTCTCCCACCGTGATTTCCCCATATCTCTCCGGCGCCTCCTCTCTGTCGGACTGTAAGGAAGGCAGACACCTGTTGTGGGGTAAGAGGGAACCTAGCCCACCCCGGCTTCTTCCGCTGCGCCCTCCCGCCCGCTCCCGCCCTACTGGGCTCGGGTCCCGCCCCCGGGACCGCAGGCAGCTGAGCGATCTCCAGTGAGCGCACCGCGGTCAGAAGAGCGCAAGGCGGCAGGAGCGCACAGCCGGATCCCTGCGTAGAGAACCCAGCTGAGACAGAAGCCGCCCGAAAGGCGGCCGAGCAGAAGGACCACGGTGGAGACTCCAGGAGCTTCGGGCGGTGCCAGGCAGGTGAGTGTAGCTGCAGGGCACCCAGAGCCCGGGATCCAGCCGCAATGACCCACCGCCTTATGCCCGTCTGGTTAGTCCCTGTCCCAGACCCAGGCACTGCTGCCCTCTTCCCGTGACTCTTGGATTCTTGATTCTTGTCTTTTACCTTACTACACCGTTTTTCCATCAGTGCCCTCTATTTTCTGTCTCTTTCTAGTCTTTTCTCTCTCCTGCTGCATAGGTCTTCCCGCTTCTCTGTCAAGCCACCTTGCTGTCTCTTCAGCTGTCTGTCTGTCCCTCTCTCGTAGGTATTCTCTCTCTCTCTCTCTTTCTCTCTCTCTCTTTCTCCCATCCTCCCTCCTACCTTTCCTCCCTCTCTGTCTTCGTCCTCTTCAGTCTCTATGTCTAGCTGCCTGTCTCTCCTCCGATCTCTGTCTTCATATCTCCCTGTCATTGTCTCTGCGTGTACGTGTGTGCATGTCACATCTCCCTGTTTCTATTACTCTTTCCAATTTTCTTGGCCTCTCCCTATCCTCAGTCCCTGGCCATTTCTGACTCCCTATGTCTGATCTCTGTCTCTTTTGCTCCCTCTATCCCTCTGGCCCTGTTTACTTGATCTATTTGTCCTTTCTTTATAACTCTATGAAGGTCCCTCAATCCATGAGCATCTCTCCTTGTGTTGTAGGGTGTGGGTGCAGCAAGGCCCAGTACCCATAATTCCCTCCCCCACAGACGGCCCTTTCCTCAGGGCCCCGCCTGGTACCAGGAGCCCCCCCAGCAGGAGGACTACGCCTGGAAGCTGTAATGGAGGCCTTGCAGAGACAGCAGGCAGCACGGCTGGCCCAAGGGGTGGGGCCCTTGGCCCCTCCACGCCTACCGCTTCCACAACCTCCTCTGCTTGGCACCCGGACCCTACAGGCTCCTGAGGGGGCCCTAGGGTTGATTGGAGCTGAAGAAGAGGAGGATGCTGAAGAAGATGAGGAGGGAGAGGAACCCTTAGCAGAAGAGGAGACAGCTGAGGAAAGCCATCCAGGAGCCCGATGTCCCAACTCACCTTCTAGCCAGCCCCCTGGAATCCAGCCACATGAGTGGACCTACGAGGAACAGTTCAAGCAGGTAGGAACCCTCTCCTTACCAGTGCCAGGCTATCTATCCATCTTTCCTCCCTCAGGCAAAAAGTCGTCTACAAATCCCTACCACTCTTTGCAGAATGTAAAAACGGAGACCTGGAGAGAAATAAGAAGGCTGGAGGATAGATAGTGATGAGTCAAGAGAGACAGCCAGCTATGTAGAAAGTACACGGAATTCATTAAGAGGTATAGGAGGTCCCAGAAACATGGAGTCTGACAATTGGAGGGCATTGGTGCATTTGACAGGGAGGTAGAATGGGCATGAGGAAAAGGGATCTGGAGTCTGAGGAATCCATGGCAATACTACCCCATCTACCCTCTCACAAATCACGTCACAAGTACCAAAGGGAGTGTCTCAGGCTGTCTACTGCCTTTGGAAGGAGAATGGAGGCTGCTGCTCCTTTTGCAGGATAGTACTACCTTCCTCTTTCCTGCCACACTCTCTATTCTCTACTGCTTTCTCCCCTGGCCTAAATTCCATGAGTGTCACACTCCAGCTCACGCTGGCCACTTCAGCTCTAGTGTAACTGAGGGCCCCCTGTGCAAACTTGGCCCAACAAATCTTTATATACATGACCTTAATCCGAACCCTTCCAGACTAGGGACAGTAGGCCAGGCGGTCGCCATGGTGTTACTCAGGGCTGTGATTTTCAACTGTGTTATTCTAGTGGAGATGCTCATATGGTGTTGGTTTGGGGTATTCTCTAGAAGTGTTCATCTGTAGCTAGTGTTCTGTAGCTTTAGTGTAAGATGCGGAGTGTCACTAGGGGCCTTGTCACTTTAGAGATTCAGGTCTAGTGAACGTGTGGGTGCTATTGTAGGTACCCATGTGAGACTAACTGCTCTGGGTCATATGTGTGTGGCTCCAAAGCTGGGTCTCTGGGGTCTGATACTCATGGGAGAATTTTACAAGGTTACTATTGATGGATGGAGTGTTACTTGTATGTGTGACTCATAGCAAGCTGAGGCTGAGAAACTGTTACTCTGGGTCAATGATGCCATTACTCTGGAACTGTTTGTTTTGGACTTGGGAGGTGATGTTGGAGGTGGGGGATGACCAATAGACTCCTCATGTTCTGACATCTCAGGTTCAGTGTGTCATGAGATGTAAGAGCTTCTATAGAGCTTCTATAGGGCACTGTAAACACCTTTGGAAGGACGTCAGACAAGATGGCACCTATAAGGAGTTCCCCAGCATCCTTCCTGCCTGAACTCACCCTAGTTCATGTCCTGGCCCACAAGGATCTGAAGGGCATGAAGCCCTTATACAGATTAAAGGGAATGAATAGGTGGTTCAGATTCCCAACAGTCCCAGCAGTGTGGAGCACTGCCCTAGCCTGGTTTCCCTCTTGGAACTCTGAATGCCCATCCTCAGGATGGTCAAGACTCCTGAAGAACAGGCTGAGCTGTTGAAGTACCTTCCTGCTTCCTCTCTCCCCATTTTGTCTGATGCAAGGTTTGAGCTGCCTAGGGTGCCACTTGCTAGGATAAGTCTCTTTGAATGTGTTAGATGAAGGCACCCTGCCTGCTCCTGGGGGTGGGTCTGGTGCTGGAGAATTCACATTCAGACTCCATTCACCCTTTCACCACAATACTCTTGTCCAGAATACCATCCGAATTGGGGCTCCAGGGGTAAGGGGGCCAGTGGAGCTGGAGAATGACCTTGGTCCTTCCCCAGCTGTATGAACTCGATGCGGACCCCAAGAGGAAGGAGTTTCTGGATGACCTGTTTAGCTTCATGCAGAAGAGGGGTGAGTAAGGTGATGTGGGCACATACCTAGAAATTTCTCCTACTGACTAGATTTGAGGAAGGAAGACCTCAGGACATAGTCTCCAGGTGAGGTCCTCCCTGCAGAAGCCTGCAGAAGCCCTGCAGAAGTGGTACCTTGTCCTTTGGGCCCTCAATAGCGTGTTTAACCTCTGACCCTGCCCCCTCTTTCCACCAGGGATTAATTAGTGGCCAACCCACAGGCAGGTTAATGAGTGTGAGATCAATTAAGGAGGGTGGGAATGGGAGCTGGTCAGGACTGGCTTGATACTGGAGGGCCCCAGGACTTAGGACCAACAGAAATGCCTTGGTGGTATAGAGTGTGTACCCTTCCTCCAGCCTCGTCTCTCCTCCATTTCCTTTTGCTTTAGCCCAGGGCTCTCCCTGCCTGTCCTGCATCAGGAAGGAATAGGATTAGACTGAAGGAGGGCCTTCCCAAAGGATGGGCAGGGCATGTGAATTGGGTAATGGAGAAGGAATTCCTCTCCAGAAAATCTCAGTATTGAAAGCATGTAGAAGGGGTGCAGGAGGGATGAGGGTGGGCAGCAGTCCATCACTTCCGCTTCTCCCCAGATTCATGGGACTAAACACTGACTCATTATCTCTCTCTACAAAGCTAATTAACTCACTCAGACCGGAGCCTGATAAGCTACTAATTAACTGGCTGCACTGCCCCCCTCCCAGTACAGCTTCTAGCTCAAGTCTCCCCTAATGCTCAGCAACCTTTTCTGGTCTCTTCCTTCTCAAGAGCCCCGGGTGAGGACCCCAGGCCTTCTTGCTTCCCAAGCAGACCTGGTCATGGTGGTCCTGGTGTTCCCACTCTGCACCTTCCTGAGGACCTCCTAATGGGGTGGCGGTCTGACAGCACTGCCCACACCCCAAGCTCTGCCTCCTTCTGCTCATCGGCAGGGGGAGGAGGTCTCTCGGGGCCGATAATTTTCCCCCATTAATCAGGCTGCAGCTAATTGTTCGGGTCCAAAGGCGCCGGTGGAAGGGGCTGGGATCGGTAAGGAATTAACTGGGGCCCATCGCTCAGCTCAGACAGGCCCCTTTGTCAGGACTAGCTGGTGGGGGGTGGCTAGGCTTGAGGAGCTGGCTGGCCCAGGCAGGATCTAATTCTTCTGCACCCCTGCTGTCTCCTGGCTTCCTGCATCCATTGGGGGTTCCTGCTTTGGGGAATACAGCTCTTCAGCGCTGTAGGAAGTCCTTCCTACAGTCAGCAAACTAAAGCTTCCAGGCGAATCCGTCTGTCTGGTAGATTAGAGTGGCTTTTCATTTTTATATATTTGGAACATAGAGTTAAAACAGGCATAATATTTACAGGCGTGAGATTCGAATTTCAGGGTCTGCAAATAAAGTTTCACTGGCGCACAGCCACGCCCATCCTCTCAGATATTGTCTAAGGCTGTTCTCAGCACAACTGCAGAGTTGGGTATTTGTAACAGGTACCCTTTGGCCCACAAAGTCTTAAATATTTACCTTCTGGGCCTTTACAGGAAAACTAATCTGATTTCTTGTCTTAGTCTCCTGTCCTTCCTGCTACAGGGCAGGGGTGGGGGTGGGGGTCCGGTAAGGGGCTCTGCTTTGTAATCTTACCCTTCCCCTGCATTCTTTCGTGGGTCCTGTCCTTAGCCAAGCCTCATGTATATACACCCTTCAGTCCCCTGAGATGACCCCAGATGAGCCAAATCTCAGTGTCCTGTCCTGACTTTCTATTCACTTCCCACCAGGGACGCCAGTGAACCGGGTGCCCATAATGGCCAAACAGGTGCTGGACCTGTATGCGTTGTTCCGCTTGGTGACAGCCAAAGGCGGCCTGGTAGAAGTCATCAACCGAAAAGTGTGGCGAGAAGTCACACGCGGCCTCAGTTTGCCCACCACCATCACCTCCGCCGCCTTCACGCTACGTACCCAGTGAGGACAGGAGTGGGCACCGACACACGGGCAAAGCCAAAGGGGCTGTGTGGGGCGCAGGAGTGAAGGGCGGGGCGGGGGTGGGACGATCCGCTGTGTCCAGCCTCCCACCGCCCATCTGTCCGCCCTAGGTACATGAAGTATCTGTACCCATACGAGTGCGAGACGCAGGCACTCAGTTCCCCAGGGGAGCTCCAGGCTGCCATAGACAGCAATCGGCGTGAGGGCCGTCGCCAGGCTTACACCGCGGTCCCGCTCTTCAGCCTAGAAGGACCGACGTCTCGGGGCGCTCCCGGCCCCTCCTCGAGTCATGGCCCCGCCCCAGCCGCAATCCCGAGCTGCCCGGGTCCCACCCAGAGTTCCGCTTCTGGCTTACCGGCTCACGCTTGCGCTCAACTGAGCCTGAGCCCTGTAAAGAAAGGTGCGAGGGGAGAGGGTGGAGTTTGGGGAATGACATTTTTGAAATCTGTGCACAGGGGATATAAAAATGTAGTGACCCAGGTGTAGGAGGCATTGAGATATTAGAGCAGCAAGATCTGATGGGGCTCAGGTGTTCTGGAATCTCTTAAGTAAATGATCCTGAACCTTGAGGTCAAGAAAGCCATGAGACCTGTGGGGGTCTGAGGTGCAGGAGAAGGTCCTATGTCCATAGCAGCTTTATTCCACAGTTGTCCACATAGGGATCCCATTTGGATGTAGTTTGCTACTCCTGTGATTTATTAACAACAAAGAGCAAGGTAAGCTTGCACATTCTCTTACCTAAACCAGTCTAGATATTATTTGTTGACACTTTTTTCTCCACATCTTCAACATCTTCAGAGCCCTTAGGCCGGAGTCTCTGGATGGGAGGAGATACTTAGCCTGGTTTATCAGCCTGCATGACCTCTTTTGGTCCTAGGCCTAGGGGAGAATCAAATGCAAACACAATAGTTGGACCAGAGGAGCTGAGTGACCTGTTTTTGTTTGTTTGTTTTCCAGAGGAGAGTGGAATTCCACCTCCACATCTGGCACTACCTGTGGGCTTGGCCTTGGAGGCTGCCCGGGAGAAGCTGGCACCAGAAGAACCTCCAGAGAAGAGGGCTGTGCTAATGGGTGCCATGGACCCACCTCGACTCGGGGCACCCTCCAGTTTCCTGCCCCGTGGCAAGGCTCCCCTAAGGGGTGAGGAAGGGCTTGTTAGTGAAGGGCTTTGGGCTTGTGTACTGAGGGAAAATAGACTCTTCACCTGATGAAGGTTGGAGGTGGTACGGACAGATCCCTCTATAGACAGCCACAAATTATGGTACCAGGTTCAAATGAAACGGGGGCTATCTGTAGGAATGAGGGAGGAGTCTAATGTGAAATCCGATTCCCCAAAATGTGATTTCCCTGCCTTATTCTGGACAGAGGAGCGGTTGGATGGGCCCCTCAATCTGGCAGGCAGTGGCATCAGCAGTATCAACATGGCGCTAGAGATCAATGGGGTGGTCTACACTGGTATGGGAGCTATAGGCTGTCTACACTGGCATGAAGTTGGGATTTAGACTGGCATGGGGATTTTAGATTTTCTCTACTAGCATGAGGTTCAGGGGTATCTGAACGTGCATGGGGTTTTAGAGTTTTTTTTTTTATACTAAAATGGGTTAAAGAGAATGTCTACATGGCATGGGGTCCCAGCATGGTCTATGCAGCACGTTGCCATGGGATGTCTGCTTTGTCATGGGTTTGTGAGTGTCAGTATTTATTGTTTACCCACTTAAGGGCATCAGCATTGGCATAGGAGATTCTCACTGACCAGAGGGACTTGTCATTAGTAGTTTGTGGCAAGGGATGTGTGTGGTTCTCTAAGAATCCACTTTTGTTCACCTTTTTTTTGTTGTTGTTGTTTTGGGTCCCACATTCTCTTGTTTATGTTTGCATTTTACTATCTCTTCGTCACTTTACTAGGTATTCTCTTTGCTCGACGCCAGCCTGTGCCAGCTTCCTTGGGTCCAACCAATCCTCCACCTCCACCCTCTACAGGGCCCCCTTCCAACACCTTGCCCTGAAAGGAGCTAAGAGTCCCAATATCCTTGGTGAGGGGAGAGAAGATACCCTCCAACCATGATTCTTTCAGGATGTGATGCTACCTCTGGGCTCCGGTCCCGGGAGATGACAGCATGCCATCTCCACACCAAAGGGATTTCTTATTATGTTCTGTCTACCTCATTGTAAAAGGACACCATCTCCCTAACTGTTCCAGCAGCATCTACCAAAGAGCTCTTCCCCCAATAATCCCTATCATCCCCTCATGTGACCCCCTGTCAATGTTATTTTGGTACCACACCTCTTTGAGTCATTTCTGCCTTTTCAGGAGGCAAGTGAAGGATTTGGATTTGAATGTGAAGATGTCTCTTGGATTGCATCTACAAAATAAAGTTGTACTTCCTCCATCTCCCTTGCTTCCTCTTCTTGCTTGGGTCTGGGAAGTGAGGGATACACAGATTACATTGAGATGTCTAAGTGGAAGGCAGAAGAACAAAGCTCCGTGAGAATCAAAAGACACTGGTTTTGGAAACAAGCTTTCATTGCGTTGTTCCCTAACTGATCTTGAATTCACTGTGGTAAGGCAGGCTGCCCTCAAACTTGCAGTCATCCTCCCGTCTCTCCTTTCTCTCCTAGTACCACCACACAGAGCACGATCTCAAATCAGATTGTTTGGGTGTAAGTCCCGACAATAAGAGGCTTAGGTACAATTCATTTGAACCTTAAAATGATTCCAAAAGTTTACGGTGTCTCCCTCAGGAACCTACCTACTGATCTGTGGGTATGAACCTATCTGGAATACTGGGTTTTTATACGCGTATTTATACGTGCACTCTCAGTGAAGGGGTTGGAAAAAATACACTCTTTCATATCGTGTAATTTGGTGCACGCCTTTAATCCCAGCACTTGGGAGGCAGAGGCAGGCGGATCTTTGCGAGTTCGAGGCCAGCCTGGTCTACAAAGTGAGTCCAGGACAGCCAGAGCTGTTATACAGAGAAACCCTGTCTCGAAAAACCAAAAAAAAAAAAAAAAAATAGAACACTAATAAAAGTCTTAGCAACTAGCCCTGGAAACCACCATAGGGCCAAGACCCAGAACGTTACCTAGGTAACCAGATTGCTTTGACATCTGTCTGGTCACTTCCGACATCCAGACTAAATAGAGACGTCACTTCCTACAAGGCGCAACGATGCTCTCGGATTGGCTAGTCTTCTTGTTTGGGCGGACGTCCCACCCTCTGGCTGTTTCGGGCGTCTGCGGCCGGGCTGCAGAAGCGATGGCTACTGTGACTGATGTGCAGCGGCTACAGTCCCGAGTGGAGGAACTGGAGCGCTGGGTGTACGGGCCGGGAGGGACTCGAGGCTCCAGAAAGGTAAGCGCTGCGGTCCATTGATCCGTTTCTGGGGCAGGATAGGAGCGATCCACTGGCCCTACCCTCGGGACGGATGCTACCACTGTCCTGTTGTCCTCGGCCCAGCCTTTGAAATAATAAAGATCCAGGACCTCCTGGAACGAATCGAACCCTTGGCGTCCGTTCCCGAGGGGATTGGGATGGAGGGCGGGGAGGGGGATGCTTAAGCCTGTTTGAGATGGGCTCAGCGACAACTTTTACTAAAACTCCACCCTTGGGCTCACAGGCGTGCTAAGTAAGGGAGACCAGACATATTCAAAAACTGACTAATGGGAGTTTCAGTAAGAGCTGAAGTCCGTAGTGGAATGTTGTTCTCGAGCCCTGCGGACTTAATTGCTAAATGAATTGCGCGAGGACAGGATCTCTAGAGGAGGCAGAGCACAGGTGGATAAAGAAGGCGCCAAGGGTTGAGAGGTGAGGTCTGCGCAGGCCCAGATTTAAAAAAAAAGGTTAAGAATTGAGCCCTAGGTGTTCAGATGTCGGCGAACATAATGTCTGAATTTTGACAAAAAGCTTAGGTGTGCTCAAATCCCTTTTTACGATGTGGAAACCATTTACTGGAGAGCTTTTGGTAGTGTCAGGAATGTTCTGGAACTCAGTACATCAGAGGTAATGATGTCTGTGTACTTTTTGTAAAATTATCACCAGCAGATTGTGTTCCAGTTTGAGAACTAACTTTTCAAAATACTGTCTCCCTTTGGCATCTGTGACCCTCCTGATTTTCCTTTTCTCCCTGGCTGGTACCGTCAGGGTTAGTTATTTGTGTGCCTCCCCTCAGGTATTAGTCCCTTGAACATTAGTATTCTTCACCTTCTCCAATAACAAAAACCTTGAGTGAACTTATTCATTCCCTTGGCCTCACCCCCCTGCTGACCCCTGACTGTTGGAATATTGTACTCTTACGCCCTCAGCAAGATCATTCACTTGCATAGTTTCAGGTACTCAAGTCTCCAGTTGCTCTGTTACACAGAGAAACCCTGTCTCAAAAAAACAAAGAACGAACCAGAAATATATAGTTTGTAAGGGTGCCCCATTAAACCCTAAATTATTTCATTATCTCCCGAAGCAGACACACACTCTCACCCCCATCCTGCAATGGACAACATGATTCATTGCCTCTCATTTCACATTAAAAAGTTCTCAAGATGAAACTGTACCTCCTATAATACAAGAGAAGGGAGACCAACCTAAATTATTGAAATTCAAAGGCTTGAAAGTCTAGAGAGAAAGGAGGGTTCTTCCAGGTTTGTGTGTGTGTGTGTGTGTGTGTGTGTGTGTGTGTGTGTGTTGGGGGAGGTCTTAAGTAGCATTGTCTGTCCTGGAACTTGTCATAAAACAGGATGGCATCAGAATCACAGCAATCTGCTTGTCTCTACTTCCAGAGTGCTGGGATTGAAGTCGTGAACCACCATGTCTGGGTTCTTCTATGGCTTAAGCCAAGAATTGGAATTAACCTCTACTTCCTTACAGGTGGCTGATGGTCTGGTCAAGGTGCAGGTGGCTTTAGGGAACATTGCCAGTAAGAGGGAGAGGGTGAAGATCCTCTACAAAAAGAGTACGTACTCCTACCAGGTGACTGATTGCCCCTTCTCCCTGTGTGTGCTTCTTGCAGCCTGTCCCTGCCTTCAACCAGTATGTCACTAGAATGGCCCCTAAGGATAGAAGGCATCTTATTGCTGATTCAGTAAATTGGGGCTTTTTTTTGGGGGGGGGGCATAAATCCCAAGCCTGTTCCCATTGTCTAGAGTTGTGAGCTGAAAGTTCTTCCTCAAAGCTACCTTTGGGTGGAGGAGAGGGATAGTGTGACATTTCTTTTTTTTTTTTTTTTTTTTTT
>CAJQZJ010032188.1:19961812-19983548 GCA_907164525.1 Lophiomys imhausi
CCCCCAACAGCTCTCCCTTTCAGTCCAAATAATGGTTCTTTTTCTTATAACTATAAATACAATACAAAACAACAGAAATAAATAGGCCACGATTATAAGAGTTATATGGCTTAGCATACATTCCCAATGTCCAGTCCATATGTATTTGGCACCTGACTTTAACATTCTACTATCTAACCATCTCCATGAGTTTAAAGTTCTATATCTAACTCAGCTTTCATACTAACTTGCCTCATAATTTTAAAAATATCTTCTTAGATCCAGAACACCCTCTTGATTCCTAAACAACTCAAAATTTAACTATGAGACTCTAGCTATCTATTCTTCAACCACCTCAGAGACCTGAGAGGGATAAATATATCTGATTATATAGGAAGTGCAGGGCCTGCAGCTTCCAAAACTAAAAAATGACATACCAGTGGCTGCCTGGACAGTTCCCATTTTCTCTCCATACATTACAGCATCAATCTTCAGCCATTTGGCCCCATTTCTCTGACAGACATTGGTTGTAGAGCAGGAATTATGAAGGACTTACCTACCCTGTCTTGGCAGAGCTAGGCTGTCGACTTACCTGCTTCCAAGTTTTGTCCTTTTTGGACAGAAGTCTGTCTACAGTTGAAGCAAGTGGTTTTTCTTGCCAAGAGAATGGCTTACCACCAATTCAATCATCTCCCATTGGAGATTCTTCGATGCTCATCTTCTACTTGGAGTAATATACCCTCCCTTACCTTTTATACACATACATATGTGTATGTGTACAGGTATGTGCACACAAGTGCAGGTGACCACAGAGGTCAGAGTCACCATATCTCCCCGGAGCTGGAGTTAAAAGTAGTTGCAAGCCACCCAACCTGGGTGCTGGAAGAACAGGATGCTCTTAACCACTAAGCCATCTCTCCAGCCCCACTGCATGTTTTCTGAAAAGTCTAGAGAACATGAAGCAGGTTCCTTTCCTCTGTCCCTTTGTGCTTGCCATGTTGGCAAACTATGGAAGATGGGGGCTCTCACTGAAAGCTCAGCATCTCTCTTTTCCGGGAGAACCCCGTGGGGCTTCTTTATTCTAGGCAGGGATTCTAGTCAGTCAGTCATTCTGCAGGCAGAGCACCTGTATCTATCATTTATCCAAGATACCAAGGTGGGCACAATGAGCATATGTCTAGAGTCCTAAGTACTTAGGAGACTGAGGCAAGAGGATTACAAGTTCAAGGCTAGCCTGGGTCAACGTAACATGATCCTGTCTCAAAACAAGGATAAGGAAAGAAAAAACATTTAAAGAGAAACAGAAAACATTTATTGATCACATACTGTGAACCAGCCTTTATTCTGGGCCCAGGATATACGATGGTGAACCAGAAAGTCTTTGTCCTCCTGAACACAAGTGGGGCTAGTTTCCTGCTTTAGGAACCTGAACTTGTAACCTACCTGGGAGGATGAAGGCTGTGTTACACTGAGGAGGAGGAGCAGCTCCTGCTGAGAAAGGCCATCAGAGTTCCCAAAGGGCTCCTGGATCCATAGCCATGCCTCAGACACCGATTTCAAGGATGTCCCAGGCTCCTCATCCCTCTAGTGCTCTGCCTCAGACAGTATGCGTCCGCTTACAGACAGTCGTATAGTCTCCTGAGTCTATAGTCTCTCTTCCTTCCTGCATGTTGTCACATCTTCTCAAGCATTTCCATCATATCACTTGGCCTACTAAGGAGTCCCATTGTTGCTCCTGAATCCCTACGCTCTATGGATTTCAGTGTGCTGGAACCCCTTGTACATGAAGAACCCAGAACCTGCTTGTGTCTACACTGGCTTCTCCCACTCTGTCTCAGCTCCCCTGCCATTTGCAATTGCCTGTGCCTCCCAGAGCTGATGAGCAGAACCTGCCTGATGCAGTTTGCCACATGTCTCCTCTGTCAGGTCTTTCCTGGGGCCCTTGACTGCCCCAAGTCTGAAGTGCTTTGTCTCCTGTGGGCTAGGAACACTTGCTAAGTTATCCATAGGAGACTGGAGGAGGAAGATCTGGAGTTAAAACTTGAGAGCAGGACTTTGTAGAAACTGAGATGCTCCTTAGGCTCAAGATGGGTCAGGCAGAGGCATCCAGAGAAGGTTGGACAGGATGGAAATGTACACCTAGGGAAGGGGACCAGTGGGCACAGTGGCTGCTCTGAGCTCTGGGACACCCCCTTCTACCTGCATAGCCCTGTACATAGGTGTAACAATGCCCATGGTTGCCTCACTGGTGTCACCTTGTCTTTGCTCTTCAGAGGAACAGTTCATCCTCTCCCAGGTGGCACTCTTGGAACAAGTGAACACCTTGGTGCCTGTGCTGGACAGTGCTACTATCAAAGGTACCCTCTGGAATTGCAGCTCCATCTCCTGCTTGGGGCTTGGGGAGGTAGTTGGTGGGGCCAAGGCCCTTGGCTGCCCCAGGTCCGAAGTGCTTTGTCCCCGGTGGTCTAGGAACACCAGTCTATGGATTTCAGTGTGCCGGAACCCCTTGTACATGAAGAACCCAGATTCTGCTTGTGTCCACCCTGGCCTCTCCCACTGTGTTAGCTCCCCTGCCATTTGTAATTACCTGTGCCTCTGATGTATCAATGCTGGATCTGCTCCTTAGAGTTTCCCTACCCTGTGGATACCTGTTACCTGACTATGGTTAAAAATCCCAAGAAAGAGCCTAGGTCCAGGGCCTCAGGCAATTTGGGCCTAAGGACATGCTTGTAAGCTCCATCAGTTCCAACTCCAGAGATTCCTTCTGCTTTCTACCCGCCCCTTAGTGTCTCTCCTTCAGGGTGCTGTGGAGCTCACATTTTACTATCTGAGCTCCTGTCAGGTATGGGAATTTTTCATGCTGCACTGCAAAAAGTACCTGGGCCTGGGCTTTGACAAGCAGGAGGTGGCTTTAATTGAATCCAGATATCCATCTTGTCTGCCTCTAGAGGTATTTCTCTCAGCTCCCCCTCCCTGCCCTGCTCAGGTACCTGCTTGAGTATCTGACAGCCTAAGGCTGCAGGGATAACATGGTGGGAGTCAAGGGGCCAGTTTGGGAACCTGGTATTCAGCTCCCTATAACTTTGGTCAGAAAGCTAGCCTTGCTGGGCTGAGAGCAAAGGGGTAGGGCCTATACTAAGTAAAGCTCTCTTTATTTGGCCCTGCTCATAGCAAGCAATACTGAGGACTTGAAGGTTCTGTCTTCTGGGTACCTGTTCTCCCCCAACCCCATGGGTCTTGGAGTAAGGCTGGGTAGGGAGGGAGCCCCACCACCACCTCCAGCCTCAGCGGTCGGTCGGTGAAGCCTGGCGCTTGTTTAGCTTCTCTACTCAATACTGTAATCCTGCCGAAGACCTAATAGACTATTGAGCAGTCCCGGGGGAGGGCACAAACATCATCAGGCGGTGTGCGGCGTGTTTTACAGCTGTTCCTGAGCATGCTGCCCGCCTGCAGCGATTGGCCCAGATCCACATCCAACAGCAGGTATGACTGGAAGGGAAGGTACAAATAAGACATCTTGTCTGATGACACGGGGAAGAGTCCTAGACCCTTGTGTTGTCAGTGGAGGGAAAAGGACTTGCCTAGGGCCACATCCAGGTCCCTTGCCTTCCTGAGATACTAGAAGGTTGAACTTGGAAGGTACCCAATAATCTCTGGAAATTTGTTTTTTTACTATGGGTAAAATATCTTTTCTCAAGTTCAAAGACTGTTTAGAAATAGAAACTGGGGCTGGAGCGATGGCTCAGAGGTTAAGAGCACTGGCTGCTCTTCCAGAGGTCCTGAGTTCAATTCCCAGCAACCACATGGTGGCTCACAACCATCTGTAATGGAATTTGGTGCCCTCCTCTGGCCTGCAGGCATACCTGCATACAGAACACTGTATACATAATAAAATAAATCTTAAAAAAAAAAAAAAAAGAAATAGAAACTGGAGGGCTAGAGAGATGGCTTGGCCCTTAAAGTTACTTGTTCCTCTTGCTGTAACTCGAATTCCAGAGGATATGACACTCTCTTCTGGCATCTTTGGGTACTGTTTGTATGTGGTGCAACAATATACAGGCACAGAAAATAAAAATAAATAAATCTGGGCTGGAAAGATGATTTAGAGGTTAAGAGCATTGGCTGCCCTTTCAGAGGTCCTGAGTTCAATTCTGAGCAACCACATGGTGGCTCATAGCCATCTATAATGAAATATGGTGCCTTCTTCTGGCCTGCAGGCATACATGCAGACAGAACACTGTATACATAATAAATAAATAGCTCTTTAATATATATATATATAATAAATGAATCCTTAAAAAACATAGGGACAGAAGAGGAGGGAATGTTAATGTATGGAAACCATACCTCCTGTCAGCCTTTGGGCTGCTGGTTAGGGCACCTGGCCTAGGACTGAAACTACCTGTTTTGCAATTGGCTCCTTTTCTTCTGGGTTATTTAAGCATCATCTTTTCTAGGTTTGGAGGGAATAATGAGGCAGGAGGTTCAGTGGGATATGGGGCTTTACTCAACTCCTGAGATATACTTTGGCCTACAGGACCAGTGTGTGGAGATCACCGAGGAGTCCAAGGCTCTCCTGGAGGAGTATAACAAGACTGTATCTTTTGTGCTTCATGGTCCTGAATGGGTGTTTTCCCAAAGCCTGTTCCCCCTCCCCCTGATGCACTCTCATCCCAATCTCTTCTCCCACCTTCACCCTTTGGGCACATGCAAAATCTCCACTTCTTCACTCAGACTCCTTTGTCACCTTGACTTGTCACCAGACAATGCTTCTCTCCAAGCAGTTTGTGCAGTGGGATGAGCTACTCTGCCAGCTAGAGGCTGCCAAGCAAGTGAAGCCAACAGAAGAATGACAGTTGCTCTCCGTGCTCACCACCAGGGAAAGGCAGGCAGCTCCAGCGCCCTGTGCCACCCTGTCTTCAGAAGGCAGGGACAGCTTTTTATTTATTAAATTCAAATACTACCTGTCTGCTCAACTGGGGGCTCTGAGGTTGGAGAGCAGATGTACCTTAGAGTCGTGATTTACACTCCCCATCAGTGTATTTATTCCAGTGACAATAAACTGTAGAGACCACTAAAGGAGTGTGTTGGCTTGCTGATCTAGGATGTGCTTGGCTTTGAGAATTGGGGCGGTGAAGGGGAGAGCTGTCAACCCCACCGGGCTGGAACCAGGAGCAGTGAGCCTCCTGGTCTGACTTGCTGAAAGATATAGAGCTCTCACATCATCTGATTGATATAGCAGGGCATGTATATTTTTTTTATCCCACATTTGCTAACGATCCTCTATCAGATCCTTTGGTAAGGAGACACAGGTAGGGGCACCTAATCTCTGTGTAGGGCTAGGGAAGACCAGAAAAGTGGCAATCCTACCTGGTGGGTCCACATGCCAGATGGTCATGGAGGAGCAAGCAGGGACGTTCAGAGCCAAGGCAGTACAGCCTTGTGTCTACCTAATACTAGTAGCCAGAGGAGGAGCCGGAGAGGTTTGGATGTAGGAAACTTTAGGATCTGGGGAGGGAACGTGGAGCAGGGGAGCTTGATGAGAAAGGAAGGAGAAACAATTTAAGCACCACGGTCCACCGTGTATGCTGCCCTCGTGTGGTCTGAGAGAGTACCACGGCTCCTTAACTGCCTGTAGACCACCCAAACTAGTGTTGCTGTCACCCAAAATGCAGCGTGTCCAAACTGATCTGAAACTAGCAGTCATCCTATTTTAATTCCCTAGTTGCCCGCTTTTCTCCAAAACTTCCTACGAGTTTCTACCATCTCTTCTCAGTTTTTGCCATTTTGGTGGTTAACATCATTGGACAAATATTGGAGAGCCTATTTTACTTTGGATACTGGACTCGGCTCTGTGGGCACGACCCGTGGCCGAAGCGCTATGATGATGTAGAGTATAGCCCCTTCCCACGGTCCCCAGTATGTGTTGCCCCCACTACCGGATTCGCCCAGGCTATAACGCCAATCCTCTGTGACCAATGAGTTATGCACAAGCTATGGCTTAGTCCCTACTTTAGTCCTCCAATGTTTTCCAGTGCCCCAGGATGAGAACAAAGCTCGTAACTATGGGTCTCGCCTGTTTGTATCCACCGGTAGCTTTCACCTTCGCTCCTGCGTTGTGTCACAAGGCGAAGCGTTGACATCTCTTAAGAGCACAAATCCGCGTTCTTCAGGCGCAGGACTCCTCCGGCAGCTGTTTCCCTCCCGGGTACTCTGCAGGCACTGGCGTGCCCCGGCATCTCCGCGCGGGCAGCCAGCTGCCGGCACCAGCTCCGCTGAGCCGAACGGCGTCCCGGGGTCACCCTCAGGCCCCGCCCTTTGCGTGCGCGGCCCCGCGGCCCCGCGCGCTCCCGCTCTGCGCGCCATCTTGGCTACTCCGGGAGGGTCGAGCGCGGACTCGCGAAGGTGGTGAGATGAGAGCCAAATTCCAGGGGGTGGGGACTCAGCTGTGGAAAGGGGATGCCTGCTGCCTGGGACAGCGGCCCACGACCGGGGAGCCTGCCAACCACTCACGAGTGGTCCGAGCAGCTCTCCGTGCGAGTCCTCACTCGCGAATTCCCGAGTGGCCCGGCTCAAGCCAACCAGCCAACCCTAGTAATCTAGGGATGGGGGTCTACTCTGCCCGGCCTAGGGTCCGAAGGCGGGGTCGGTTCTTTCTTCGGGGAATGGGTTTCGTGGCTGTGCCCCAGAGAGCTTCGTCTTGTTCGCTGGAAGCACAAAGTGCCTTGTCTCAGTCCTTAGAAGCCTAGTGAGGAGAGCCCGCTTGTTCTTAGCGAGTTGTGGCTGATGAGTCTGGGACCGTGAGAAGCTTGGGATGGTAAAGCATGGCCTTATCCCAGAGACCTTGGTTTAGGGAGCGAATTTGTTTCTGTTGGTGTTTGAGATTCGTGGAACAGCATTTAGAAAGGGGTCTAAGGGGGGCTGGAGAGGTGGCTCAGCGGTTAAGAGCACTGTCTGCTCTTCCAAAGGTCCTGAGTTCAATTCCCAGCAACCACATGGTGGCTCACAACCATCTATAATGGGATCTGGTGCCCTCTTCTGGACTGCAGGCATACATGCAGACAGAATACTGTATACATAATAAATAAATAAAATATTTAAAAAAAAAAAAAAAGTCTAAGGGATAGTTCTTAGCCCCAGCCTTGAGAAGTTGGGGTTAGGGCGTGTAATCCCCTCCACAGGGGATATATGGAACAGGACCATATATCCTGGAGGGAGTGATGGAGGATGGACCTGATCATATTCCTGCCACTTATCTGACCCTTTCTCGTAGTGCATAAAGAGAGGGAGAGTCTCCAAGGCCTCGTGAGCAGAATGGAACACTACCGGAGGGCTGGCTCTGTAGAGCTCCCAACATCCTCACCAATGCCCCAGCTACCTCCTGACACTCTGGAAATGCGAGTCCGAGATGGGAGCAAAATCCGAAACCTGCTAGGACTGGCACTGGGACGGCTGGAAGCGGGAAGCACTAGGCACGTGGTGTTCTCAGGTTCTGGCCGTGCTGCTGGAAAGGCTGTGAGCTGTGCAGAGATCGTCAAACGGCGGGTTCCAGGCCTACACCAGCTCACCAAGCTTCGTTTCCTGCAAACTGAGGATAGCTGGGTCCCAACCTCACCTGACACAGGCCTAGACCCCCTCACAGTTCGACGCCATGTGCCTGCCGTGTGGGTGCTGCTCAGTCGAGACCCCTTGGACCCCAGTGAATGTGGCTACCAACCTCCAGGAGCTCCCCCTGGCCTGGGCTCCATACCTAGTTCCAGCTGTGGTCCCAGACCCCGAAGAAGGGCTCGGGACACCCGCTCCTGAAGACCTGCTGAACCTGGCTGTACTCTAGACCTGAGTATGTTCTTTTCTCTTAAGAAGTGCTTGTAACTGCTCAACATGCCAGCAAGGCTCACGTCCTCAGAAGTCCTGCCTCCCCTGTCCCCTGTACTGTAGAATGTGACTGCTAGGAGGGATGACAGGTGTGGATCAGCGCTGAGTTAAATACTGCTTGAGAAAGGCTTTCTGTCTACACTGTATCTGACTTGCCTTTTCTGACATTCATCTAGGGAAGGGAAATAAAGGTTGTACCCATTTATTTGGCCTGCTGTGTGTAAGTGGAACTAAATTTGTGGGAACCCTGCCTTTCTCACAAGCTGGAAGCAGGAAGGGTATCGATAGACTCGTGCTGGATGGATCTGGTATCAGTAAAAGTTCCAGCAGTAACCTGGGTGGCTTTTTGCCACCTGCTTTAAGCTGGTTTGGGACGCTGCCAGCTCAGGCATGTCTCCCCATCTGTAGCATATGTTTGGTATAGTGGTGTCGCGTCCCCCTCGACCAGCAAGGATGACGCAACTCACAAAAGCTCTTCTCCAGCAGTTTATTCAGGTCCCTTGAAAACAGTCTTCCGAAAAGGGCCGGGCAGACCCAACCCACAGGCTAAATACTAAATGAACAGCCAATCAAGTAAAGCCACGTAGTGCAATCTTAGAGGCCCACGTATGCGGAAGCAAGCCAGATCAGCAGTCTTAGCCAAATATGGACTTGTTTACCACCGAGAGCGCTCACCGTCGGGCTGGTGGAAGGCGGAGACCAGCGCCATCTTTAAGGCGCGGCACGTCGCAGCTCTCTACAGTTCCTCCTTTTTTATTTTTTCTAAAGTTGGTAGAAGTCCCTGGAAAGGTTTCGTAATCCCCTATCTGGGGATCTCACGGTGGGCCTGAGCCTGTAGGAGGGCGGTGCTCAAACTCTTACCCGTCTCTGGGTCAGCCTCCCCACTCGGGACTGCCCTGTCTTAGGTGGCCGAGACTTACCCGTCAACTCCGTCACTGACTTACCAGACCCTAATATCCGTGGAACGAATTCCTCAGTGGGCAGGGACTATGCTTAGTGAAGATTTACTTCACGGCAGCAAGCCATGCCTGAGGGGACTGGCCCGCCTCAATGGCAACAAGGGCTTGTATAATCATGGCTGCGTTACGCTTTTGTGTGGCTCTCATTTTATAGATGCACCATAGGCAAACCAGAGAGGCTAGCATCATTAGTATCGCCAAAGAGCCTACACCCGCCCACTCCTTAAGATGATCCATAGCCGTCTGTATCCAAGAAGTCAAGCCAGTAGCCAGGCTCAGATCCACCCGAGTGGAACTGATGTGGATGATTGTTGCTCTCAGCTCTCTCATCAAATTTTCAAATTCAGCCGACCAATCCTGTAAGAGGAACTTTGACAATTGTCTGGACAAGTTAGCAGCTTTTGTATAATTTTGATATTGTACGGAGGTAACACACAAACCTTGCATTTTCCACTCACACCCCAATTGCGCTAGTTGCCAAAGAGAATCAATCTGTTCTTGTATTAAATCTATGCGTTGATTAACTATCATAAGACCTCCTTTGAGATGAGAATTCATAGAGTTCTGAGTATCCAATGCCTGTGCCACAGTGGCTGAGATGTTATTCAGGGCATTGGCAGTCTGTATAGAACTAGACAAGGCAATAGCTGAGGCAGTAGCTCCCACAGCAGCAACAGTGATAGCAGTAACAATAGCTGCAGTGATGCCAAAATCTCTTTTAAACCTGAATAGCATCATGGTATTAGGAGCCTCTACAGGAACTGGTACATATCGAGGCATTCTAGTCACCACAGCCACAGGAAAGGCTGTGGCATTCCAGCATAGGGCATAAAAACATGTACCTGGAGTGCATACTAACTTTTCTTCACCTAAGGATGCACTCCCATTACTTACAATCCACAGAAAAGGAGGCCAGAGACATACTGGCGAAGCTGAAAAGCTCTTGTTGCGATAAGAATGAAACAAAGAATTCCAAGTACCAGAGCCACTACTGCTAGAAAAATCCAATTTGGTAGCAGACCTTAGAGAAAAATTACCTCTTTGATAAATTCCTCCTCCAAGCATAATGACAGGTCCCAAGTCCATGCAACTTCCATTTGCTCCACACAAAAGCCACAAATCAAAAGGATTGGTGGCAGTCTGCTGAGGATCCCTAGTAGATATATCAAGCATTCCTGTACAAGACTTATTCACTACATTACTAATCATGGGGCTAAAGGAAAAATAATCTTGTTGAACCCAAACTGCTCTGCGCTCCTGACATCCAGTCCAGGGAAAAGGTCCTTCCTCTCCTGTGGATCCTCTACAAAAAGGTGCCCAGCGTGGCTGTCTGGGGGGGTCCCGGTCAGAGACTCGTGTGGGCCACCATCCTTCAAGGCGAGAACCATTGCCTGAAAACAAACCACCACTCCTACCTCCAAACCTCAGTTGTGGTAAAAAATCTGCTGACTGCTGAGACAATTTAATGCATTTTGTATCATCTGACCTATTGAAGCTCATTAAAAAGCACAAACTACCCTTCAAGCTGACATTTCTATTACCCTCTATAGGGCTTCTCTGATCATCAAAGGGAAGGTAGGGTAAGCCTAAGCTTCTATTACTGCTAAATAAGTGTGGAAACACAGTTGCATCATGTCTGACCGGCATCGGCTTTGGGAATATCGACATCTATTACTGCTAAATAAGCGTGGAAACACAGTTGCATCATGTCTGACTGGCATCGGCTTTGGGAATATCGACAGGATCCCCCATCTCGGCTCGGTCATTCCTGACATACTCACTACTACTATCACCAGAATCCTTAGGAGGGTCTTCATGACGAATCTTCCTCACAAGGCGTTCAGGCACCCACACTGGATCTTGTTGATCCTGAGGAAAAACACAAACAGACCCTCTCGCCCATGTTAGCACGGCAGGCCCCCGCCAAGAGCCTGTCAGAATGTCCTTCCATTTCACCATGCTTTTAGGTGAACCATGGGAATCTTGATGTCTGTCCGCTGCTGAGCGGCCTTGAGCATCCAAATTGAAAAAATTTACAGTAAATAAGGCTAAAGATATTCTCTCCTTGGGGGTACGGCCTTGGCCTATTCCCCCTTTTTGTTTTTGTAAGCATTCTTTCAAGGTGCGATGAGCACGTTCCACAATTCCTTGTCCTTGAGGATTGTATGGTAATCCGTGATTAAGCTGTACCTCCATCTGATTACAGAAGGAGACAAAGGACTGTGCCGTATAGGCTGGTCCATTATCCATTTTCAGCTGCTGTGGTTTTCCCCATGCAGCCCAGGCTTCTAAGCAATGTCCTATGACATTGCGAGCCTTTTCTCCACTCATAGGTGTAGCATGTATGATACCTGAGCAGGTATCCACAGATACATGAATATATTTTAAGGTTCCAAACTCTGAAATGTGGGTAACGTCCATTTGCCAGATTTTGAGTGGCATCAACCCTCTAGGGTTTACTCCCACACTGGGAGGATGATGATGAATCACACACTGAGGACAGTCCAAAACTACTTGTCTAGCATCTGCTCTAGACAAATGGAATTTCTGCTGTAGAGTTTTTGCATTAACATGAAATAATTGGTGAAACTATCTGGCTTGGTCTAGGAATGAGCTCCAAAAAATGCATTCCATCCTGGTCCATTGATCAACTTTATCATTACCTTCACTTAATGGTCCAGGTAATCCTGTATGTGCTCTAATATGTTGAATATAAAAACACCTTTTTCTCTGCCAGATTAAAACTTGTAACTCTTGTAATAAGGCACATACAGTACTACTATTCTTAATAGGACCTGCTAATTCTAATACTTTTACTGCATTGACCACATAAACTGAATCTGAAATCAAATTGAATGCAAATTGACATCTTTTAAACACCTCAATTACTATTTTTAATTCTACTATTTGGGGGGAGCCCGGTTGAAATTGACATAACACGGGCTCTTGTCTTTCTATCACATAGGCTCCACAGCCTGTCTTTGAGCCATCAGTAAACACATTTGGTGACCCTCGAAGTGGTACTGCTGAAGTAACTTTAGGGAATATTACTGGGTGCTCCTTAAAAAATGATAGCAATGGATGTTTAGGGTAATGGTTATCAATCACTCCTTCAAAGCTACATTGCAATATTGCCCAGTCATCTACAGTACCACACAAAATCTTAATTTGATAACTGGAATAAGGCACTATTATACTGGCAGGAGCAACTCCAAAAGATTGCAAGCATTGTTGGATACCATTCAAGGCTAAAGCAGCAAGTGCAGTGGGATAATGTTCTATTCTGTTCTTACTTGTGTCCACATCCCCGGGCAGAAAGATCTCCCTACTTTCAGTGACTGAACATGTTGATCTATCTGAGTGGCTTCTGGATATGGAGGAGGAGTTAAAGGTGCCATGGCAACGGCTTTGTTTACACCAGCTGCCGCTAGCGTGGCTGAAGGCGCTGTAGCGACGACTCCGCCCACTCCGACTGCTGCTGACGTGTCAGGCGCCATGGCGACAGCTCCACCCACACCGACTGCAGCGGCGGCTCCTCCCACACTGACTGCTGCCTGCGTGTCCTTCTCTTTTACTTTTTTCTTTTCCTTTTTTCTTATAACAGTCCTCTCCAACTGTTCTAGTAGAGCGTGTAGCTCTCCTTCAGAATCTGTGCTCTCTGAGTCCTCAAAATCTCTAAAATCTCTAAAATCTGTAAGATCGGGATAGAGAGGAACTTTCCTTTTGCCTGCCTTTTCACTGTCTGCCTGCTCAAATCTTTCGCCTTTGTTACTTTCCTTTTCACTGTCTACTTGCTCAGATCTTTCCCCTTGCAGCAGTTCCAAGGCTGATTCTCCCTCTGTGATTGCATTACAACATCTCCGATCTTCTAAACAACTCCTCACCATTTTCCAAATCGGTCTTACTCCATGCTTCAGAGTCCCTTGCTCCCAAGCAAAATCCAAGTCCCTGCCCAATCTGTCCCAGCAGGATACCGTAAGATTCCCGGACACCGCAAACCACGGAGCCACGGAATCACACTCATTCAAAAATCTTTCTAGGGTAGACTTCTTAATCTTCAATTTCCTAGCTAAAAGTAGCTCCTGAAGAGCCAGAAAAATTGGGTGTGACTCAGACAACCCCATGTTTAAAAATTTACTTTCAGTTTGCAGCTTCTCCACGAAACTGTATCTTTTGTTCGCTATCTCCGCGAAACCTTACCGTACGTTCACTATCTCCGCGAAACTTCACCGTACGTTCGCTATTATCCGCGAAACTTTACCTTGCGTTCGCTACCGTGAAACTTTATTGTCCTGATTTATCCCAGGAACTTACCAGTGCACTGCCCCTGACTGCAAGAGTTCTGAGTCTTTTCTGGTTCCCCATACGGGCCACCACTTTGTCGCGTCCCCCCTTGTCCAGCAAGGAATGACGCAACAAATAAAAGCTCTTCTCCAGCAGTTTATTCAGGTCCCTTGAAAACAGTCTTCCGAAAAGGGCCGGGCAGACCCAACCCACAGGCTAAATACTAAATGAACAGCCAATCAAGTAAAGCCACGTAGTGCAATCTTAGAGGCCCACGTATGCGGAAGCAAGCCAGATCAGCAGTCTTAGCCAAATATGGACTTATTTACCACCGAGAGCGCTCACCGTCGGGCTGGTGGAAGGCGGAGACCAGCGCCATCTTTAAGGCGCGGCACGTCGCAGCTCTCTACATAGTGGGATCCTGAACTCAGGCTTGGCCTGTCAGGGCTTAATCCTGATTCTCCTCCCAAGTCACTTTTGTGGTTTTGGATTAAGTTACTTCTGGGCCTCAGTGCTGTCCTCTGTAAAGTGGGGTATACGGTGCTTACCTCATTAGACTTGTGATGATTGCAGTCATGTACGCATTTGACACAGAAGCCACCTGAGCTCCTGGTGCCTTAAAATGTTATTAGGAACTTAAGTTCCATCAGTAGTAACCTGGGTGGCTTTTTGCCACCTGCTTTAAGCTGGTTTGGGATGCTGGCAGGTCAGTCATGTCTCCTGTCTGTGGCATATGTTTGGTATAGTGGGATGCTGCTTTTGGGTTTTTTTGGTTTTGTTTGTTTTTTTTTTTTAAGTCTTTTGATTTGGTTTTTGATTTTTCAAGACAGGGTTTCTCTGTGTAGCCCTGGCTGTCCTGGAACTCTCTTTGTAGATAGACCAGGGTGGCCTTGAACTCCGAGATCTGCCTGCCACTTGCTGGGACCTCCATCCCACATCTTTCTTTAGGTGGTATTCTTGCCTTTTTTCCAATTACTGGGTTTTTTTTCTGGTGCACTTTGGCCTTCGATTCAGGTTCACCGCAGGCATATGAAGAAAGCGAATGGTTGGGTTGGTAGTAGAGTGGGATTGTAAGCAGCAGTGGTCTCAGGAATTGGTCAGCTCCACTCCAGTGTGTCTAGTAACCTGGATGTCCAATTATGACAAAGTTGGGCTCTTACAGGTTTTTGCTGTAGCAAGACTCAGCAAGTTGAAGGTGTTGAGTAATGTTTCTCTCAGACCAGACAGGAAGAGATTGGGATGGTGGGAGGAAGTTGGGGAACTTCAGGACCTTATAGGGGTGAGTGGGGTGAGTGACCATAAGGCCATCAGGCTGTGGCCTGAACTTTAAACACTACCTCCTTTGCTTTCCAAAGAAGGTAGGCCATCCTTCAGTGACAGGAAGGGCTCTGGAGAGGCAATGGTGAGGATTCAGGATATTGGGAGAAGTGAAAAAAAAGCTACACTGGCCAACCCCTTAAACACAGAGGGTGGCACACACCTTTAATCCCAGCACTGGGAGGTAGAGGCAGTCCAGCATGGTCTGCAGAGTTAGTTCCAGGACAGCCAGGGCTACACAGAGAACCTTGTGTCGAAAAAAACAAACAAACAAACAAACAAAAAAAAAAACCCAGAGGCTGGGGGCTGGAGAGATGGCTCAGAGGTTAAGAGCACTGGCTGTTCTTCCAAAGGCCCTGAGTTCAATTCCCAGCAACCACATGGTGGCTCACAACCATCTACATTGAGATCTGGTGCCCTCTTCTGGAGTGAATGTGTACATGCCGGCAGAACACTGTATACACAATAAATAAATAATCTTAAAAAAAAAAAAAAGACTTCCTTTAAAAAAAAAAAAAAAAAAACCCAGAGGGTCCTGAAACATCTAACTGCTGAAGACCATGAAACTGCTGTGACATCTTGTTAGACTTCCTTCCAACAACTGTCTGGCCTCCATTCTCCTTTCAGTTAGTTCAAGTATTCAGCTCCTCAGCTTTTCCTACTGCTCTGTCCGGTGTGTCTCCATGCCCTTCTCTGAATATCTTGTGTGTGTTCTGCTGTCAGCAGTCCTCAGTGTCGCCGAGTCTCCCACCCTGATCACTTTGACCAGACTAACGAAAGCACAAATAAACACAGTAACTTAGGCTGCAGGGGTGATACAACAGGGTGACTTTGTGAGCTCCAGAAACCAGGGAGGGACTCCCAGTTGGGCCGCTTAATTAGCAATCATCCGAGATTTCCAAAGGGATTGGAGGGAGAATGTGAAGGGAAACACCTGTGGTCAGAATCCCTTGAGAGGAAAGGTTCTGGGGTACTCTCCCTGACTTTTGGCCCCTAGAGAGTCTTGCCTGGCTCTGGCATCTCCAGGAGGAATGCTTGGGAGAGAACTAGAGCTGAAGCCCTGGGAGGAGAATGTCCACTCAATCTCAGGGGAGAACCTGAGAGTGATAACATGATTCTTTACTTTCCCATTTCACCTTAGTTCACTGCAATGCGGCTTCTGCTTCCATAATGTCTTGCAGAAGTGGAAGCAAGGAGATGTGCGGATATCCTTTCAAAAAGTAGGAGCAGGAGGCAGGGGAGTTGACTCAGCAGTTAAAAGCACTTGTGGGGCTAGAGAGATGGCTTAGAGGTTAAGAGCTCTGGTTGCTTTTCCAGAGTCCCCAGGTTCAATTTGTACAAACAGATGAAACACCTATATACATAAATAAGAAAAGAAGGAAAAAAGCACCTGTTCAATTTCTAGGGCTCACATGGCAGCTCACAACCTTAACTCCAGTCCCAGGGCATTTGATACCCTTTTCTGACCTCAGCGGGCACCAGGAACACATGGTTCACAGACATACACATACATGTAGCAAAACATACACAAAAAAAATTTAAGTAGGGGTCAGTGAGATGGCTCAGAGGATAAACACTTGCCACCAAGCTTAACCTGAGTTCAGTCCCCAGAACCCACATGGGAAAAGAAAGACTACCACATTGCCCTCTGACCTCCATCCACACGCACACATAGACAAACTTAAAAAACATTAAGTAAGAACAAAGATGACTTCCTGTAACAGGAGGGGAAGAGTTGAGGTCAAGTAAGCATGCAGGTAGGATACAAGAGTTCAGAAGTCCTCTCTTCATGAAGCAGGAGGAAATGGGGGGAGGGGAGGATATGGGGACAGGAAGCCTGAGATGTTGCACTGGAGAGAGATGACATGATCCAGTATGGCAAAACTATAATCCCAGTATAGGCTGATGTCACTAGAAGAAAGTGGGCTCCAGTAGTATCCACACTGAGACTGAGACAGGAACTAGTGAAGACTGAATAGTAACAAGAGAGTTACCATGGTGTCCACACTGAGCTGGAAGGAAAGTTTAAAAAAACAAAAAACAAAAACCACAGCGTTGTGTGGCCTGCAGTCCCTGTGAGCCATCTGGGCTGGGTGACATTGAATGCCACAGTAGGAAAGCACAGCTGTATTAATTGTGTGGAGCTGTTCGAATAAAGTGCCACAAACGGAGCAGCCAACAACAGCAGATAGCTCTAGAGGCCAGCGACTTCAAAAAGTGTTCTTCTATTTTATAAAGTTTATTTATTTATTGGGTGTGTGGGCATGCATATGCCACAGCTCACACATGGAGGTCAGAGGACAACTTGCAAAAGTCATTTCTCCCCTTCCATCAGGTGGGACCTGGGGACCAAACTTAGGCGTCAGGCTCGGCAGCAAGTTCTTCTACTACAGCCCTGCCCCCTTTCTTTCAAGCATTTCTCACCTTCTAAATATAATTTGTTCCTTTAAAATGTTATTTGGGGAACCTGGAGAGGAGGGTCAGTAGGTAAGAGCACCCAGGTCTGATCCCTTGCAACAGCGTGATGACAGCCAGCCATCTGTAACTCCAGTCCTGGAGGATCCAACACCCTCTTCTGGCCTCCTCTGGCACCAGGCATGCATGTAGCACACATATATGAAAGAAAAACACTCATACACATATTTTTTCAGTATAAATGAAATAAAACTTTTGTTTATTGTCCCCTGGTGAGAGTGTGGGTTCCAAATGGGCAGATGTCTGCTGTATTCGCTGAAGTAACCTAAGGATCTTGAACACGATTTGCACGCAGAGGATGTGCAATAATCGTTCAATGAAGGGCTAGATGTTGAGCCTCTAAGTGTGTGGACACAACACACCTGGATCTGACTCTATCATTTCCTGTTCCCTTGGCCCTCCATTCCCATATTAGGGGACAAGATCCAGATTTATTCACAGGATAGCCTTAAAGGATCCCCTTGCTTGCCTGCACCCCTGACCCTGTCCATCTTTGGCTTGGTTCCTGGACTCTGGGTTCTGCCCACATGACACCCCACTTCTCTCAAGCATCATTACATGTTATGCTCTAATCTTTGTCCCTTCAAATGCAAGACTATTCAAAAACAAGACTTGGAAGTTCATATCTGTAATCCTAACGGTTGGAGAGCTGAAGCAGGAGGATTGCCATCTGAGGGCATCTTGGCCTACATAGTGATTACCAAACAAGTCTGAGACAGAAGACCCTTGCCATCCCCGCTCAAAAAAAAAAAAAAAAAAACCTCAAAAGACACTAGTATTAAGCTCAGAGAACTTCTACCTGTAACCACAAGGTGGCAGCATTCACAAAGGGATAACCCATCCATCCTTTGTAAAAAGCTTTGCTAGAAGCCCCAAGATAGAAGCAAAACAGTCTAGTCTTAGAATTTGGTCCTTAATAAACTGAGTGGCATCTGTTCAAAAGACAGCTAAGGATAATCCACGGCATGGCAAACCTAGTTACTGTACTTAGAACCTCCAGTCCCATGTGAGCTTTAGGCCTGTCTCATCAGTATGTCATCTTCAGGGATGTGACAATAGTAGGTACATAGATTCAGGAACTTCATCACTAAAGAAATAAGAGCCCCTAGTCCAGTACTCAGAGACAGGCAAAGTCTTTAAAAAACAAACAAACAAACAAACTGAAGGAGGCAATGCCTATGTAGAAGCTTGAAGACTCGTTGGCTGGAGAGACATAGGAAGAACAGGAATGAAGGGAACCATGAGCTAAGACAAAGGAGGAGACAAGAACATAAACAGAATCTGGCGAGTGAAATTCAAGGAAGGGACTATGAGGATGGAGACTCGGGATGGACAGCTTTGGGCCACACTGTATACCTGCACTTTATCCTGGGAGAGATGGGAGGTTCCAGAAGTCTCTGAAGAGGGGCACGAGGTAAAATGACACACTGTTTTACAGTGAGAGTTTGCTGAATGGTGGGAGTACAGGGCTGACACAGCATCAAGGAAGCCAGAGAGCAGCAGGCCAAAACCATGACAAGGCCAGGCCTTCGGGAGTCCTTTCCAGCCCACAGGGGCTCTCAATGTCTGTTATTCTGAAAGCGGTCTTATCCCTAGGCTCCCTCTACCCCACCGTATCCTAGCTCCTCCAAGGTCTTGGTCAGCTTCCATATTGAGAGAACACAGAATCTAGATTCCTCTCTGCTAGTAGATCTGTCAGCTTTCAGCTCATCCTGCATTATGGTGTTTCTCAGTGGCCTTTTCACGTGTCCCCAGTGTGGCTAGGGGGCCTTTGATATATGGAGCCAAAAAGTATTAGTCACTCCTTGCCACCTTCAATCACTTCCTACCAGAGTACACTCACATGCCTGCATGTGCATGCATATTGATGTAGAGAGGGGCATCCCACCAGAAAGAGGATCACAAGCTTAAGAGAAACCCCTGGAAGTGGGAGAGTAAAAGGTGCATTTGGGAGTGGGAGCGGGAGGCAGGTTGTCCATCAGGTCTCAGGTTCAGTCCAGAGCCATAACCATGTCCTGTCAGCAGGGGGCACCAGAGTCAGACTGAGTAGGAACTGAGGAGTCACCTTCATCCCGCCTCATGAATATGCACAGAACCTGTTGAATTATGCAGATAGAAAGGATGTAAATATGTATGCAAATTTGGTGCTGCCCTCGCTGTTGCTATGGAAACAAGTGAATAGCGTGGAAGGGCACACCCTGGGGAGACCAGGGTGGGGAGACGGAGACTAGGAGACTTTGCAGGGCCACCTGCTCTGCCCAGTCCTCATGTTTTGATCTATTTCTTTGCTTGATTCTGTCTTTGTCTCTCTGCCTGGGTCTCCTTCCACTTCTCTACCTCTCTTGATCTCTCTCTCCTCAACTATCTTTTTCTCCTTCAGAGTTTCTCTGCCTGTGTTTCTCTGTGCTGTTCTCTCTCTCTCCCCGTCCCCTGTCTCTGACAGAAACATTACTTGTCTCTGACTTCCGGCCTCTGTCTCTGTGTCTGGAACTCTGTGGCTTTCCCTCCTGCGTGTCCCTGTTGCTTGCATCTGTCTCATGTCTCTGTCCATGTCTCTGTCTTTTGTGCCTGTGTCTCTGAGAACTTCATTCTTGCTCTGTCTCTTCTCAGTTGCTCTGGTTCTGTTTTCTGAACATCTTGTCTGACAACCTGTCTCTGATGGGAAAGACAGGAAGCTGCACATCTGTCCTTGCCTGATGGGATGCACCACCCTTGTCCCAGTTGCCCACGTGTTCAAGGATTCCTAAGCAATTTCCCCACATAAAATCCTGTTTTGAATCTGGCTCCTGTCACAGTATTGACACAAGAATCCCATGACAGTCCTTGGCTGGCTGCCAGGGTACCAGGTCTTCTGTCCCAGCCTCTGCCTGCCGTGTGACTGTGCCTAGTATCCCTGCCTCTCTGAGTTTATCTTCCCAGCTCTCCTTGAAGCTGGTGGGCACCTTGAGGCAATGATGTGTTGAGAATAGGAAAATGAGAGAAGAGTCTTAATTAATTTGCCCATCTGGCTCTCTGCCCAAAAGCTGACGTGAAGGGTCTGGCTTAGGCCCAGGTGTGGGGGTGTTAGGGGCCAGTTGAGACCTATCCTGGTCCCCAGGAAAGACTCCTTACTGAGCCACAAAGCTGAGCAGCAGCCGCTCTGTGGTCTACCCCTGCTCCTGCCCGGTATAGTCACAGTCACCCAGTTCCTTATTTGGGGCCTCTGCCTGCCTCTCCTCTAGTTGGTTTCCATTGGATGAGCGATCACCTATTCTACACCACCACCCCCCCTCCTGCCTTTACGGTCCTTGCATTACACAAACCTGGAGAATTTGTACCTCAACCCTAAGAAGGAGGTCTTTGGCCACAGGAAGAGCCTCTCAAGTCTCCTCTCTCTGGTAACCTCAGTTTGGGAATGCAAACTTAATGCAGGTGCAAAAGTCACAGCTCAAATGGGAGCAAGATAGAGACAAAAGAGACCTAGGAAGGATGTTTCCACACGGTGTTTGGAATGGGATGTGGGAGGTTCCAGGATGTTTTGAGTGCAGGTAAGCTACTCTATACGAACATAGAGGGCTTCTCCTTTTGGTCTTCAGCTCTGGGCAGGGTGCCTTACCTCCAAGAAGGCACTAGTCGTGGGGGATCTGGCCTGGACCCAGGTGTGGGGGCGGCTGAAGCAGTCAAGACAAGTCCTTCTTATCCAAGAGGTGGAGGGGCCAAAGCCCTCAGCTCTCCTACCCAGCCAGGAAGGACCACAGGCTTGAGAATTCCCACCACCAACTGTGATTCACCTAAGTTCAGGCCCAGGCGTGATCCCACTACCAGGAATCCTGTTTGAAGTTTGAAAAGTCCCCCCTTGCCCCAGTCCACCATAGCTGTGCCAGGGTATAGAAAAGAGTCAGACAGGGTTGTGGGGTGGGTGAAGGAGCAGGTCTGCAGAGGAAGACACAGGAAAAGTAAAAGATTGGGAAAGAGATGGAGAGATAGAGGCCGACAGAGACAGGTGAGAGATAATACAGACAGCAAGAGGAGCTGACAGAGGAACCCAGAGACATGGGCGACACCAGCTTCGGAATAAACAGGTTTTAGTACCAGCCAAACCTAGTGCTAACTGTTCCACTGGGTTGTCTTGTTTAAATTAATCTTTATGGCAGTCTTAGGAAATAGATGGTGCTGTTATGATCCCATTTTACTCCTGGGATAATTGAGACTCATTTTACGTCTAAAGTAATTGAAACATTAAGTCATTTGCCTGAGGCCTCAAAGCCAGAAAGCTGTGGACCAACCAGGTGACTGAGAGCCAGGGAGAGAGACAGACATAGAGACAGAGGTGGGGACAGGTTCCCACACCAACCCTCTTGGGAAATCTGGGAATCTGGGAATCTTCAGGCGGCTGTTGGGGGGGGGGGGGGGCTTCCCATCAAGCTAACAAAGGGAAAGCAACTTCTGTGTCTTCTTCTCAGGGATGGAGGAAGGAAAGGAAGATTGGAGAGAGTTATCAGAGCTGGGAGGTGTGGCCCCCATCATAGAATTCCTTAGCTGACCCTTCTCCTCCCAAGCTGCTCAGCTCAGCCAGCCAATGCTTCCTTGTGAGCCACCCCCTCCCTCACTCCTCACCCCTCACCCCTACTTTGGGAACTCTTTCTTCTCCATGTGTTTGTTGAGCACCTGCTAGTTGCAGGGCACTCTTGCCCACATCCACCCCATTCTCCTTCACTGTGGAAAAGCCCTTATTGTCTATCTTCATCCCCCTAGTATAGCCTCTGCAACTAGCAATTTAGACTAGAATCTGGGACACTTCAAAATAAGGAGATTAGCCTCGTGTGTGTGTGTGTGTGTGTGTGTGTGTGTGTGTGTGTGTGTGTGTG
>CAJQZJ010032188.1:19983558-20018471 GCA_907164525.1 Lophiomys imhausi
GTGTGTGTGTGTGTGTGTGTGTGTGTGTGTGTGTGTGTGTGTGTGTGTATGCCGGGTTCTTGGAGCAGAAAAGAGGTCCCCAAGGTCTGGCTTGGGTGTCTCTGACTGGAGGTCCCCTCTAGTTAGTTTAGAGAGGAGGGTCAGCAGCCCAGCTGGTGGGGGCCTAAGAGAGCCAGGCTGTCAACAACAGGGGGGATCGGAGTGAGAAGAAAACCAGGAGCTATCCTGGGGGAGTTCGGGAGTTGGCGTTATGGTTTCTAATGTCTTAGTTCTGGTTTCAATTACTTGTAAAGTCTCTAGGGTTTCCCCAACCACTGCATACAGGCTCCTGAGCTTGAAGAAGGTTCGGGAGCCTCTTGGGAAGACCAAGAAACTAGGGGCTCAGGGGTAGAAGTCTAGGGCCTGGAGGAAGCTTTTTCATATTCTTCTACCCCTGTACGTGACTGTGTGAGGCCCCCCCCAGACCACACAGGACTCCTAGAAATAATGGGAAGCTAGGGAGGAACAGTGTTCACGCTGCTCATGAGCTCCTCTGCAGGCTCCAACCAGTTCCTTAGCTCCGTCTTGGTCCTGCTGCCTCTACCCAACTCCTGCATCTGAGAGCACCAAGCTCTTACTAAAGCTTCATAACAAACTCTGATTCTAGATTTTTTTTTTTTTTTTTTTTTTTAGTTCTGAGGCCATTAGGACTCTCCTGTTTCCTGGGAGTCCTGCATCTTTCTTCCTTCCTTCCTTCTTTCCTTTCTTTCATTCTTTCCTTCTTTCTTTTTCTGTTTCTTTTTATTTAGTTGTTGTTGTTGTTGTTTTTGTTTTGTTTTGTTTTGGGGGGGTATGATCTCAATATGTAGCCCAGGCTGGCCTCAAACTCACAGCAATCCTCCTGCCTCAGCCTCTGGAGCATTGGTGGTTATCTACTTTGACATTTGTTTTGAGATGGGTCTCATGTGGTCCAGGTTGGCCTTGGGACTCATTGTGTAGCTAAGGCTTGCCTTGAATTTCTGATACTCCGTTCTCTGTCTTTCTAGTGCTAAGATTACAGGTGTTTTCCACCATGCCTACTCACATCCATGAACACACACACACACACACACACACACACACACACACACACACACACAGTCTCTGTCTCTCCATCTCTCTGTCTTTTAACCAAAGTTCCCAATTTCTATCTTAGTGTTTCCTCTCCTTTCCCCTCTCTCTCATCACAGCCCATGCCCACTCCCTTACACCAATCTTGCCACCCCCAGGACTGTCATAGCCAGGTCAGCCTGGGACTTTGATGAATACCCAAGCCTTCCCTTGTGCTGGCACAGGAGGCCCTGGGAGATGTTGGACAGGATTGCATACCTCCAGCCAGTTCACCCTCACTCTTTGAGGACATTCCCTCCCTCCCTAGCCTTGTCCCTGCCTACCCGTTATTCCACAGACCCTTGGGCTGAACATGTCAAGGATTTGTGAATGGCCCCATCATCTCACAGTCACTCATGCCAAAAGCCTGGGAGTCGTCTGCACTTGTACACAATGTTCCCTCTGGGCCTGGCACACAGTAGGCGCTAATAAATGTCTGTTGAACTGAATTTAACTCAATTTTCTCTCTTGGAATTCCTCTTCTGCCTCTGCCTATTCCCTAGTACTTGGTGTCTCTAGCAGTAAGTCTCCAGATTTTTTAATTGTCTTGGTCTTCCTAATCATCATAGCTGAGTTCTTGGGGGAGTCAGTGCCTCTTTGCCCCTCTCTTCCAGTCTCATCAGGAATGAAGCTATGGAGGTGAAGGGGATAGAAGCAGTCTTGGGGACCCTCTGTCTTTCTTGGAAACATTGGCCCTATTATCAGCAGCAGGGAATCACTGGAAGGGGACAAGCCTTTGAAGACAGATGTCTCCAATGTGAAGAATAGGAGGAGGGAGTTATAGCTTGCTGGGCGAAGAGGCAACTTCTGAGTAGTGAATTGGTTTCATGCGAATTTTTGCAAAATGAAAAATTGCATCTGTGATTTTGCAAGTCTGTGCTGTGTCCCTGTTTTTGTCTTGAAGAAACACAAAGTCCCCTGATCTCAAATGCCCTTGTCCTCCCTGGCCCTCTCCATCCATCCTCTTTCCCATCTGGAGCCTCTGCTCCCACCAGCTTCTCTCTCCAAACTTAACCCAGACCCCAGGATCAGCATGGGGAAGATCCCTGGGAGAGCAGACACAGGATTAGGTGTTTAGGGTGCCAGTCCTCTGTATGTACCTGACATGGGGTTCCCTCCCCGGGGGGGATTGAAGCGGGTGGAAAAGATGAATCTGAGTGACCCCCTCCCCATCAAGACACTGCCCTTTATTTCCAGCCCCAGGGCCTGCACCAAGACAGAAAGCAAACCCAACCACCTGCCTGTGCAGTAGCTCACTGACAAGACTGGAGAGATGGCTCAGTGGTTAAGAGCACTTACTGCTCTTGCAGAGGGCCCAGATTTGGTTCTCAGCACCTACGTGGTGGCTCACAACCATAGAACTCCAGTTCCAGGGGATCTGATGCCTTCTTCTGAATTCCACAGGATTACGCATGCATGTGCATGCACACACACACACACACACACACACACACACACACACACATGAATACATTAATTTTTGAAAGGATCTGACTAACAAGCCAATGTTCTGAACTCTTACCTACTTGGCCTTAGACCTCCAAGGCCTCAGCACCAAAGGCGTTTTAGGATGTAGTCTCCAAGCCACTGCTGTCTTAGCCTGCCTCCTAGGCCTCTGCATAGTCCTCAGTGAGGTTACTAAGCCTGCTTCTCATCACTAGAGGTTGAAATGCTTCCACCAAGGCTTGCCTTTGTGAGCCTTGTAGCTTCAGTTTACTTCTCACAGGTCAGGGTTGTCCCACTTACCACACACCAAGCACTCATCTGATCTATTTTAAAGAATCTATACATTTAAACATTGAAATATATTTATCATAATCTATTTCAAGCTGGATCTGGTGATGAAAGTTGGTGATCCTGGCTACTTGGAAAGTGGGGACAGGAAGATTCCAAGTTCAAGGCTTGCCTGGACTAAAGAGTGAGTTCAGAGCCAGCCTTAGCAATTTGGTGAGATCCTGTCTCAAAATAAAAAATTAAAAAGAATCCAGGTGAGGTGACCCACACTTTTTTTTTTTTTATTGTGTATACAGTGTTCTGCCGGCATGTACACATTCACTCCAGAAGAGGGCACCAGATCTCAATGTAGATGGTTGTGAGCCACCATGTGGTTGCTGGGAATTGAACCCAGGACCTTTGGAAGAACAGCCAGTGCTCTTAACCTCTGAGCCATCTCTCCAGCCCAGTGACCCACACTTTTAATCCTAGCTCTCAGGAAGCAGAGGCAAGAGGAGTTCTGAATTCAAGATCAGCCTGGTCTACAGATCGAGTTCCAGGACAGCCAGGGCTACACAGAGAAACCCTGTCTCAAAAAAAAAAAAAATTAAGAGAGAGCTGGAGGTATGATTCAGTGGTAGATAGCTCCTCCAACATAACACTTATGTACAGCATCTATTTCAACAGTTAGAGCCACCTGTTTTATGCTAGACCCAGTACCTATAGGTGGAGGCTGCTGTAGTTACCCCACAGAGCTTAAAGGCATCACCCAACTAACTAGAGGTCACATTAGTCATTAACTTAGACATCACACTAACCACACTAGGCAAAGGACTACGGGACCCTGAGAGGAAAGAAAGGGGCTTAGTCCCCGCCTCTCTTAGGAGACATTTAGACATCACTTCTTGGTTGAGGAGATTGGGAAGTTAGACATGGGAATTTTACATGGGCTAACTGTACAATTATCTTTATTTTCTTTTTAAAATATCCATCTTTCTTGATTAGAATGTGAGCCCCATGAGGGTGGGAACTTAAAACAAATTTGAGGCAGAATGTAAACAGTAGAGTGCACAAATTTTAAGGGCATATAGTTCAAATTACAGGTTCAGTTTTAGTTTTGCTTGTTCCAAAGTTTCCTAGGAATGAAATAAGTCAGTATGTAGCCCGAGTCTTTTCTCCCTCCTTCCCCTTTGCTCAGCACTTTGTCTGAGGTTTACCCATGTTGTTATGCCTAGCTGTAGCTGGTTCTTTTCCATTGCTGTGATCACGTCACTATTTATCTTTTTGGGTTGTTCCCAATGAGGAATATAATGAATAAAGCACATATGATCCATTCTTTGAGGTACGTACCTGGGAATAGAATTGCCAGGTCCTAGGATCTACATCTGTCAGTTGATCCTGCCACTTTCTAAGTTGTAGCAAGTTGCACATGCATGAACCTAGTTGTTCTACATCCTTCAGAAGGCAGTGTCTGCCTCACTGCTGTACTTACACCAATGCCTGGCACACGGTAGGATACACACACACTCTCTCTTGAGAACGGGAGGTGCCATCATCCCATCATCATCGTCACTATGTGTTGCCCTGGCCGCAGCACTAACTTGCTGAGTGACTCTGGCGGATGTCCCTGTCTTCAGGGTCCTTCCCTATCTGTAGCCTAACAGCCCACACTGAGGGCCCTGCCATGCAGTGCCAGCTGGGTGCCGTGATAACTAGCCACCTGTTCATTCACTTATCTCACTTGTATTGCTTAAGGATGGTGCCTACCATATGCCAGCATGCAGAGGGTGTGATCTGTTACATTCCCCTTACAGCCTCTTTCGGGTCAGCCAAGGCCAGGGTCACTGCCTATCTTGTCCCCAACTCATCTTCCCGGAGCCCGCTTCTCCTCCCTGTCCAGCCCTGACCCCAGGCCTGGGGAGGGGGGGGAGGGGTCTGGACTGAGTCTGTGAATGGAAAATGTGATTAATAATCAAAAAAACATCCAAGAGGAAGAGACCAGGAAAACAACTTCAAGAAGGCTCCTTGCCCAGGGAAGGGGGGCCATGTCCTGGGCCTCAGGACAGCTCCGGCCACCCTTTCTGGGAAGCAGCCACAAGAGTGGGTAATTTTAGCCAAAAGCAGAAAGGGGAGGGGGGAACCACTTTAATTACTTATTTTAAAAGATGTCCCCAATATAAGTCATGTTTTCCTTAAGAGCTTTCTGTCTTTCTGATACCCCTCCTAGTGGTCCCCCAGCTCAGACAAATTGGATGGGGGAGGGTAGAGACTCTGGATTGGGGGTAGGGGAGGAATTTCAACATGAAATGTTTTGTTCATTAGCAGAGGACATAGTAGGAAATTCCCTTTCTTCTTGGGTCTGGGCAGCCCAATCAGATACCCAAAAGCTATTGTGAAAGATGGAGCCTTAGGCTGCAGGGTAGGGTGAAGGCTATAATGAAGAGAAGTCTGTGCCCTCCATTCAGATTTCTGACTTCCAGGGGGTTCCTGGGCCTTAATCCTTCCTCCTTCCAGGGATTTGATTCTCAATGCTCAGAATTCCTTCTTAGCAAAGCAGGGGGAACTGTGATTAGACTGGAGCTAGAACTTCCTGATGGGAGGGAAGAAAAGGAGGGAAGGAGGCCCTGGGCCTATTGAATAACTTAGAATTTTGATAGGATATATTGGAATTGGAAATCTGGTAGGAAAAAAAAATTGACGTAAGCCTGGGGCAGTAGTGGAAACCCCTCTGTCAGTGTGGATTTAAGGGCCTTAGTGGGGTGAGAAAGGAGTTCCAGGGATTCAGTTTGAATGTTTAGCCTCCCTCCGGAGACTCCCCCATCCTCTGCCTTCAGAGAATGCTTGCCCTTTTCTGGTAGTAGGAATTGGGAGGGTCTGAGCACAGAGAGGCAGTGGTCTCCGCCGTAGGATTGGAGGGGGTTGTTGTGAATGCGCCCAGGTGCTGTCCCAAGATGGTGCTGGAGCTGGTTCAGGATGGGGGGGTGGGTTGAGTCGCCCATGGGGGTGGCTGTACTGGTCCCTGACTTGGGGGGGCTCTGGGCCCCCCTCCCTGGTTCGGCCCGGGGCTGTGTCGGGATCGGGTTTCTCGGCGCCTGGAGCCTCCGCGAGGCCGAGCTGTTCCCGGGCCCCGGCCAAGCCGCCCCGGGCGCTGGCACTGTGCGAGGAAGCAGGGGGGGTAAGGGGGAGTTGGGGGGGGCTGCGAGGGCGTTTACGTAACTGCCTCCCAGAGCCCGCCCCGACCCGCCAACCCCAGTGTGATTGAGAGCGTATGTGACTGCGTGTGTGTGCCTGTGTGACACACGGTGTACTACGGCCGGTCCTTGTGTGTGTACTATGGATGTTCGATTCAGAGATTCAGTCCCATTCTGGGACCTCAGGCTCCTAGCTAAAGCAAGTGTCCATGGCTCCTCATGTGCCAGAGTGAGGCTGAACATACCCATTTTGTCCTGTGAGACAGAGTGTATGACTTTATGCCCCTGTCTCTAAGGCAGCCAGTGTGAGAGTGTAACTATTAGCCAGGAGGTTGCCTCACCCTGGAACCTTCTGGTTTGCACAGCTGGTTAGAAATGGGACTATTTGCTCTTGGAAAGGTGAGACCACATAGGTAGCTTTCCTTCCTGGAGACAAATCAGCATAAATGGGAAAGTGTCATTTCAGCCTAAAGGCCTGAAATGGCACAGTTAACTCTGGGGATGGGGTTGGTGGGGTGTCAATTTAGTTCACCCTGCCAGGAAATCTGAAGTCCTGGCCACGGTGCTCCCTCTCACTGTAGCCCTAAAACCCCAGGAGAATTAGTCTTTGCTCACTGGTAGAGGGCTTGCTTTGCACTTCGTGCATTAGGTGGTGAGCAACTGGTGTGGGTGGTTACGCTCTGATCTCAGCTGGGCTCATCCTGACCATTGCAATAACAAATGAGCAAAGACAACTGATGTCAAGGTAAGGGTCTCCAGTGTCCCAAGGCCTCTCAAGCTTACTAATCCTGGGGTCTCCATTGTGGATCTTCTACTCTGAGGGTAAGACTTCTTGCCACTACACCACAGGTGAGGCTGATGGTGAAAACCGGGCAACAGTGATTCGGAGGCACGGTTTGAGTGAAGGTATCCATGAGTGGGGTCTACCCCTTCGTAAGAGAAGGGCCTGGCGCAGAAATGGAGTGGCCAGCTGACTTTCCAGGAGATCTGGAAAAGGGATTCGGCCAGGGGTGAAGGTCTGTCTAAGCAGCCTAACTCTACCCATTGGCGGTGTAGACCCTCAGGCTTTAAGAAGGCTGAGGAAGCACAGGGCATCCGAAACGGCGGGAATGAAAAGCCACCAGTACTCTGTTGGCCCACCTTAGTGGGAAGAACATAGGTTCTGAGCTAGGTGACCACTGGATGGAAAGAGGACAGACCTTTTTCCTTGTTCGTCGTCCTCAAGGCCTCAGAGCCGAGCCGGAATCGAAGCCCGAGGACGCACACCCCGCTCTCCCCGCCAGGTGTCGCTGCGGCCCCGGGGAAGCGAGCGCGGTTGCTGGTTCCGCTCCAGGAACTGCCATCCGACAGACACCCCACCACCACCACCACCACCACCACCCCGGGTCCGACCTGCACCCCTCTTCTTCCTCCCCGACACCGAGTCGTATTCCTGGACTTGGGACGTCTGGTGCGAACAAGGATTCTGCACCAGGCCGATGGATGCGGCAATGACGACTGCAGCCTCCCTGTGCCCTGTGTCATTGGGGACGTTTGTCGGGATGTAATTCCTGACTGCCCTCAATCTGCAGAAAGAGCATCTGAAAAGTCAAGTCGGCCCACTCAAGACCTGCCGATGTTGGTGTCCGTTTGTCTGTCCCCAGCCTGCTGTGAGCCCGTGGGCCCATTAGCACCAGCCCCTTCTCCAGAACCTGACCTGGTCCAGGCCTACCATCATCACAGAAAGACTAGTCTTGTGTGTGTCCCCACCACCAACGCTCCATATTTCGTTGTACCCCCTGCACTCCTTCCCTCAGCCTACTGATTAGGGTCTATATCCTGGGGACCTGAGGTGGTCCAGAGAAGGCAGTTAGAGAGCAACTGGTGTGGGTGGTTATGCTCTGATCTCAGCGGGGCTTATCAATGCCACTGTGTGTCCTTAGGCCCTGGCCCACCCTCTCTGAGCTTCAGCCCAGCATGACTCCAGACTGTTGCATGGTGGAGCCGTGGAAGTGAAAGCGAAAAGCCCTAGCAGTGGCGGGAAGGTTTTTCCTCTGCAATAGAGTCTCTGAGGCATTTGTTGGGAAAGGGCCCGGGCCGTTGTAGGCAGCCTGCTGGGGAAGGGTGTGAAGAAACAGCGAGATATTTTCCTCCCCTAACCCTCAGCCGTGGAACAGTTCCCTGGAGAGGCAAGGCCCAGGGATTATGGGTCAAAGGCCAGGTGAAAAATCCAAGGGGGTGGACCTCTGGTTCTCTGCCTCTGGCATCCCCTTTTCTATTGCGCTTTCGTGTGGCCTCGGAAGTTGATCAGGTTGTCGGTCGATCAGAGGCCTAGGTCCAGTGAAGTGAGCACCCCGCCCCCGCCCCCAAAGCCCAGGCAGCAGGGGTCCGGGAGAGGGGAGATGCCAGAGCCAAGCTTAGCTCGCAGAGGTGCATGCCCTGCTCTAGAACTGCCGGAGCAGGCAGTTAAGTCACCGCCTCCCTACCCCTCTCTTGGAGACTGCTCTCCAGGCCCGGTGTCCCGGGGACGGAGGACGATAGTAGCGGTAGTGGCAAGGGCCTGGGCATCCATCCCAGTCCACTGGAGTCAAGGAAGCGTAAAGCCCGTTAACCCCAGACGAGGGACCAGGAGGGAGGTCGTTGATGGGGGCGGTAGGAACTGGGGAGGAGTGAGCGGGCTGGTTTAATGGGCACGGGGCGGGGGCTCTGCCTCGTATTCCTCCCGGGGATGCTAGAAGGACCCCAGAGTTGGTCTCCGGTGTGCCAGAGTGTCAGTGCGAGAGACCAAGGGGCAGAACGGATGAAGAGTGTGTGCAGGAGACCTGGCCAACGCCGAGAGTGCGATGAGCGATCCCAGGGGTGGGTGCGCGCCCGGCCGCCCTAGGAGAGCGGGCGGAGTGGGTGTGGGTGTGTGCGCGCGCGCCTTTGCGAGACCCCCCGGCCCCGGCGCGCGCGAAGCACGGGGTCCAGAGCTGTCCGTCCGATGGGCGCGCCGGAGAAAGGGCGAACGCGAGGGGGCCACGCGTGCCGGTGCGGGCGAGCGTGCCAGCGGGGGGTAGGGCGCCAGCCTGCGCGGGGCGAGTGGGAGTCGGGGCTCACAGGCCTGGGCGGGGGCGAGCGTGCCCCCCGCGAGCGTGCCGCGCGTGCGGGGCGCGGGAACGTGCCGAGGCGGAGGCGCGCGGGGGGCCGTGGCGGGGAAGGGGGGTCGCGGTGCGCGGCCGCGGAGGCGCGGGGAGACAAGGCGAGAGGGGGAGGGGAGCGAGGGCGCGCGCGGCCGAGCGGGCGCCCGCGGTCACATGGGCGAGGGAAGGAGGGAGGGAGCGCGCGAGGGAGGGCGGAGGATGGGGGGGTTAAAGCCGCGGAGAGCGGAGGAGCCGGTGCAGAGCGGGCGGCGGCGGCGGCGGCAGTGGAGGCGGTGGCTCCAGCCAGCGCGGCGCGGGGTTCGGCAGCGGGATCCGGCCGCGGTGCTCGCTCCGCGCTCCTGCCTCGCTCCCCGCCTGTGGCGGCCGAAGGGCGCGGCGCGGAGCCCGGGTGGCCCGCGGGCGCGGTGAGTGTTCCGCGGCAGTCTGCTGCGAGGCTTGACCCTCGGACGCTCCTGCGGACAGAGCCCGCGGCCCCGCGGCCCTCGTGCGTGCGGGTAGAGTGAGGGGACACGCGTGGGCCCCGCGGTCGGGGGAGGTAGGAAAGTTCATGAGAAACTTTGCCCGCAAACTCGGGGGCCGGGGGCGCACGAGCAGCAGCCCCCCACGTCCCGGCGCGCCAGGGGTTGGGCGTGGTGGTGGTGGTGGTGGTGGTGGTGGTGGTGGTGGTGGTGGTGGTGGTGGTGGTGGTGAAGCTGGGCGATTGGCTGGAGGGAGGTGGCCAGGGCGGTTGGTCCTGGTGTCCCTGTTCTTCCCACCCTCGAGCAGTCAGCACGCGTGGGATCTGGGAGAATTCCAGAGCCAGGGGGCTCACTGTGACCCCCCACGCACCCAAAGCGTGCTTCTTTCTCCGGGGAAAAATCTGGACTTCAAAGTGCCCGGGAGTGGAAAGGGATGGCTGCGCTTCTGCCAGTGCCCGGGTATCCGTGTGAATCCGCGTGGTGTGTGTGTGTGTGTGTGTGTGTGTGCACGCTCTTGTGTGTCGGTGTGATCCTGCCTGTGTTTTTCTCATGAGTCCTCCTGGATGTATCTCCGCGCAGTAGATCCCCTTCAGTATGCCTCTTTGTAAGTCCTCTGGTTTGTGTGATTCCAAGCCTGTGCCATATCCCCAAGTATCTCTTTTGTGAGTCTGCCCATGTGTGCCTCCTCCAGTGGGGCTGGGTGTCCCCAGGTTGCACAGAATAGTGTATCTCCCGGTGCGTGGGGGGCTGGGCCGCGGAGGTCACCAGACGGACAGCTCTCCTCGACTCTTCTCTGCCGAGCTTCTCTAGCGTCTAGCTTGCTGGCTCCCTGGGCCCCCTCCCCCCTCCAGTAGCTTCAGGCGGGCAGGACTATTTCACGCCTTGTTGAAAATTCAGGATTTTCTTTCTTTCTGTCTAGTCTTTCGGTTTGAGAATTCATTCCCCTCAACCCCGAATGTATGTATGTATGTATGTATGTATGTATGTATGTATGTATGTATGTATATATGTATGTATGTGTGCACGCGAGTCTGGCACCTTATCTTGCCGGCAAAACTGGGTGTGTGTCTGTATGCTGTGTGTCTTTAACACAAGTTGTTTTGCCTGTGATATATTTGTGTCTGTGTCACAGGGTGTGTTTGTGTTCCATATTCACTGAGGTGGTAAGGGTTGGGAATACTGAGTGTGTGCACCAGTCAACTGTTATATGTCCTGGAGTCTGAAACATTGGATGTATTTTGCATGTCTAACCCTCGGTGTCTGTCATTACATGGGGCTTGGCCAACTGGATATTCATGGAGACGCAGAGCTAGCTTGGATCTGGAAGGAACAGCGGGTCTCATGTCTCCACTCTGACAACCCACACAAATCCTTTCTGTCGGTTCCTCGGGCTCTAGGAAGGATTAAGATGAAGCTAAAGGCTCAGACTCTGTCAGAACTGATACTCCAGTTGGGACTCTGAGTCTACCCAAAGACTGAGAGTTTAAAGTTCACACTCTGGACTTCCTGGGGCTCTGGAATTCACACTCAGATTCACACTGGAACACTTAAACTCATTCCAGAGACTTGGAGTTTACACGCATGGGCTTGCACCAGGATAGTGGGATTCACATTCAGATTTACACTTACCTCCTGGGGTCTGCCTTCATTTTGGGCTCACGCTTACATATCCGCATCCTTTACCTCATATGTTTACATGGGGACTTAGAACTGCCCATAGAAGCTCACCGGGGCTCAAGGACTGGTGCTTTGGCTCCTGCTAAGACCACAGGGTGTCCTCAGATTGACACTTTCATTCAGAGACTGTTACACTAAGACTAGAGGCCCACATTCAAATTCAGACTCACATAAAGAGCTTAGGGCTCACACTTGAACTCAGGGACTCTTTCGGGACACTGCAGTTCCAGTTAGACTCAGATGTCCTCTGTGGCATTTACAGTCTGACTTACATCTCTACAAATTGGGTCTCACATTCAGATTCAACAATGCTCGGAGCAGAGTCATGTGAGGACCTTTGGTCCTCACTCAGATTCACACGGGGAATTGAAGGGTTAGATTCAAGGGGCTAACCTTGGACTTGTACCAGGATCTGGGTGACTCCCTCAGATTCATGTGAATCCTGTGACTCATGCTCAGATTCACAGGAAGATCTGAAAGCTCCTGCTTAGACTCATTAGAACTCTAGTGCCCATACTGGATTCTCACTTCTGTCCTGCATCAAGTAGATTATAACACTGGGATTTGGAAACACTTGGATTTACAGAGGCACCCTGGGGTTGACATTCATACTTAGAAAGGGAAGTCTGGACTCACACTCAGAACTCTCTCAAGAGAGCCCTCCCACTGTTTAGTTATTTGGGACTCCTAGGACTGTCTGACCCCTGGGACCTACAGTCAGGCCCACTTCAGGTCCTTAGTTCAGACTCCCACCCACCCTTCTTGGATCTCCAGCAGCACCAGAGAACCAACCAAACAAAAGAAACCCACACCTGACATTAGATCCTGATGCTCACACGAAACTCATACTTCTGTCCTGCGACTCTCATTCAGACCCACTAAGATTGTGATGTTCACAATTCCAGTGGAACCTGGAGGTTGTCCCGTGTTCCCAGTGGTTTTCTTTGGGTTGTGGTGCTGTGTAGGGGAATGAAGAAGAGAGACATGTCCAGGTGGACATAGGGTGTCCGTTTGGTTGTGTCTGGTCTTGTCTTTCACACAGGCCGTGATCTGGTGGGCAGAGTGGTGGGAAACACTGAGCATTCAAGCCTCCCTATCAGCCTTCCACGAGGCAAGTAGGCTCTTGGCAGAATGTCTGAGTGGTTTGTTGGTACAGGGGTCAGTGAACCGTCAAGATTCCTCCATGTGGCATGTACGTATTTCTTAAATAGTTGTGGGCACCTCTTCTATGGTAGAAAGGATCAGGGCCAGGTGGAAATAATGCTCAAGTCCTCCCAAGACATGTCCCTCCCCTCAACACACTCATCCTTGGGGCATTTGCAATTCTAAGAGAGAAGAGGCCGGTTATCTAATTGCACCCACTTTACTCTCCTGTGCTCAGACTGGAGAAGGGTAGGAGCCATGCTATGTCTCGTGGCTCCAGTGTTTATCCAGGAACACCCACCTACCCCCCTGCTCCCTAAAAGAACAGTAGCTCTAGGGAGTCTGAGCTGCAGCCAGCCCCAGGACTCTACCAGCCTTAGAGAACTGGTCCTGGACTTCACCAACCCACTGTGGAGATTAGTGGGTGGGGCCACCTGGAGCATACTACCCCACCCCCACCCCATAGGAGCTCACACAGTAGGGACTTGGTTCATGGAGGGGGCACATCAGGCTGAGGTGGTTGAGCTTTAACTGCTCCATAGCCTTGAAAGATGTGTCCCTTAGATCACATGCTCTCCAGCCCCCTATGGGGGTAGGGGGCTTGGTGGCAAGGCATTCTGCTCTCTGCCCCACCATGGTGAGTTGAAGTGTAAATGAATCGGAAACATATGGAGTGGATTTTCTTTGAAATGCAGATTGGTTGGGGGGGAACCATGTGTGCCTGGTTTGGGGAGGGGGTCCAGAAAGCAAAAAAAGGCTGGAGTGAACTGACCGCCTCCTCCAGAGCCACTGTGGGGTGGGTGGGTGAGTGATGATGAACTGTGAGCTTTGTAAACTCCTGTGGCCCTGGGTGACCACACCCACATGGGCTCTGGCTTCCTGTGGGTAGGAACTGTGGATGGAGAGCAAGGGGTCACTGTTCCCCTTTATCTTTGCAACAGGCAAAGGGAGCCCCTAAAGCATGGAACTGTGCTGGTTTGGGGGTGGGGTCACCAGAAGCAGGAGCTCTGGCTGCCAAAGGGTGAAAGGAGGAGCTGGAACAGATGTGGAAGTTTGTGGTAGACCCTGCAGCTGTAGGGACCCAGCTTCCAGAAGCTGGGCCTAGGACTACAGCAGAAGCAACTGAAGTTAAGCTGTGCTGTGACTTGTGGTAAAGCAGTAGGGCCTATCTGTGTCTTGGGAATGTGCTGGAGAGTCCATGAACTTGAGGACAGATTTCCACAGATTCAGGGCAGTGTCCAACCTTACCCTTATGTGTTCCTCCCTTGCATAGCTCAGCAAGGTGGTAATGTTGCCTGTGAACTCGGTGGGTTCTGGGTCTGCCTCATTCACTACTGTGCCCTGCCTGTGACATCGATGGGACATGCAGTAGGAGAACAGTCCTTTTTCTCTTCCATCAAACAAGCAGCTTCTTGTGGGCAAGACCATGTTCCCAGTTTGTGGCCAGAAGTCGATTCTCAATGTTGAGGCATGATTGTGGGGACAGGAGACTCTTGGGGTTTTAGGTTTGAGGCCTAAGAACTCCTCTTTGCGCCCCTCTTTAGTTCAAAGAGTCTGCGAGTGATTTGCAAGCTAGAAATTAGGAAAAGCTTCTCTTGGCTCAGAGAATGAGGACAGAAGTTAGATCCTTTTCCTTAGAGAGGTCTGGCTGAGAGGAGTGGCACAGTAGCCTGGTCCTGAGGCAGTGATTGGAGATCATTCTGCCCTGTCCCTCATTGGCCATTTTTCTGAAGATGAGAAAGTCTCTATTACCCTGTAGTGTTGAGTGTATCAATCACTCTCTGTAGATCCAAGGCACCAGAGCTCAGTTCTGAGGCAGGATAGCTGCCTCAGGCAGGGTGGACCGTCTGTGTTGGTTATTAATGTCTGAGAACACAAAATTCAGGCCCTAAAAATGCTCAGCCCTACCAGATCCCTAGAGTGGCTGATAGAGACCTGTGTACCATGACTGAGCCTTTGTTGGAGAGAGAAAAGGAGAGACACACACCCACAGTATGATGAGCATCTGCTATGAGAGGCTAGGAATGAGTGTGAGAGTAGGGAAACTGAGGCAAGGTTGGGTGGGAAATTCAGGAGACACAAGAACCTTTGATTTGTACAGAGCAATCCTTTGTAAAGTCAGTTGTGTGGGTCAGTCCAATGATGGTAGCACTCAGGACTCTTGGTGATCCTAGAAACAAAAGGGTTTCCTCCTTAGCAGGCTTAGAGTATCTGAGACAAGAGCTAAAAATCAAGTAGTCCATAGGCACCTTTTCAAGTCATGTGGTAAGTAAACAGTCTTCCCTAAGTGCCCTCCTCTGACCCAGTGGCCATCCCTATCCCCTTCCAAACAGTGAGTTCCAGCAAGGGTTTAAGAGCCCCCTTTGTAGAGTTCTACCTTACTTCTGACCTCAGGCCTTTGTGTGGGCCCTCTCCTCAGGAGGAGGAACTCCACTGTATGGTGGTCCCCCAAAAAAGGCAAGAGTAGTCCAGTATCAGAAGGCAGATGCCACGTGACCTTGGCCAGTGAGCTGACCTTTCTAAGCCCCTCCGTGAAATCGCAGGATGGGGGGGGGGTGCTGAGCCCTGGCCCGGGCCTGAAGGAAGGCGGTTTTGGCACCAATCCAGGCCTCTGACGTCAATGTCTCACCAAATAATGGAATCAATATTGGGGTGGGGGGAGCAAGCGTGAACCAGGCCCCAGCGATTAGAAACAGATCAGCACAGACCCGCAGCTGATTCTGATACAGATGCTTTGGAGGTGGGAGGCCTGGAAGGAGGTAGACTTGGGGGGTACACTGGGGGGTGTCTGTGCACTGAGGAATGGGGAACCAGAGCCACCCAGTATCCTAAGCCAGAGGGTATACGAGTGGGAGCGGGAAGAGACTGGGATGTTTAGAGTTAGATGATGCGGCAGAAGAGGGGGATCCTTGGTGCCTTTTTCCTTTGAGCCCTCTGTGTTTCCAAGATTAAGTCACTTGTATGTGCTGACATCTTTGATGTCAACAAGAGAGTGATGCCAATGAGAGTCCACCTGTGTGTATCTCAGACCTGGACCTGTCTGCCTTATTAGGGTTAGGGTCATACCTAGGCGGTGGGGGAGGTTCGAGGGAAGCTAAGTGAGATAGCATCTTGCTTCGCACCTAAGGGCATTCATCCACGTTAGAGAGTCAGGCAGCCCCCTGCAGAGCGGGAACCTGGCCTGTCAGGTCACATTCTCTCAGTCTCCCAGAAAGCTGCAGGTGAGGATAGAGAGGGTCATGGGGTCCATGGTGAGGAGGGAGGGGGCTGGCCTGGTGGCAGCCAACAAAAAACAGGAAGAAGGGCTGGGGGAGCAGCTGTAATTACAGGGCATTTATTATTATTATTTTTTTTTTTTTTGGTTTTTCGAGACAGGGTTTCTCTGAATATCTCTGGCTGTCCTGGACTCGCTTTGTAGACCAGGCTGGCCTCGAACTCACAAAGATCCGCCTGCCTCTGCCTCCCAAGTGCTGGGATTAAAGGCGTGCGCCACCACCGCCCGGCTCCAGGGCATTTATTATTAATCAGATGAAATTGCTGGAAGCAGCTGGTGTAATGTGCGTAGCGATACGATACTGCATGCTTCCCCCAACATGTACATACGCACATATATGCCACACACAGACTGAGCCTAGCTTGCTTTGTTTTTTCCCCCCCTTGTGAAGGTCAGATGGGTCTATTATTTGTCTATGTGACTGCATATCAGTGTGTATCTGTCTGTTTTCATGTTAGCCTGTCCCCTCTCTACCGCTGTTGTCCCTTTGTCAAGCTACCTGTCATTCTTTGGCTTGATGTATTTCTGCTTCCTGCTCTCTCTCTCTCTCTTGGTGTGTTGGTATCTGTCACCACCAGCCAGCCTGTCTCTCTAACACACTGTTTTAGTTACTGGCCTTTTCTGGTTAGTGATGTTTCTGGTTTCTGGGCAGGATTCCATGACATAGTCCCTTTCCTTTCTCGTGAGCGTGCATTTAGGCCCCTAATCATACCTTTGGCAGATTTATTCTGGGACCTGTTGAGGAAGCAGTCAGACCCTGAATATCTCCTGGGGACTTGTAGAAGGTGAGGGGTCAGTCTATTGAGTGGCTAGATTTCATTGAAGCTTCTCCATAACCCTTAATTCCCAGGGCCCAGTGGCCAGTTGTGCGATCCCAGGAAGGCTCCTTTTGCTGTCTCACTGTTCTCACTACAGAATAGATAGAAATAAGGTTATCTTAGAATGTTGTTTTGATGATTCAGCACAAAAATATAAATTAAGGGGCTGGAGTGATGAATGACTCAGCAGTTAAGAGCACTAACTGTTCTTGCAGAGGACATGGGTTCTGGTCCCAGCACCCACATGGCTTGTAACGTCAGCTAAGGGGAACTTAGATCTCTGCCCGCTTCCAGAGCCTCCTGCTTGCGTGTGGCACACACACATACATGTAGGCACATGCTAACATGACATAAATTTTTATTTTAAAATATAAGTTAAGGGCTAGAGAGATGGCTCAGTGGTTATTAAAAGCACTGTTGTTCTCGAAGAAGACCCAGCTTCAATTCCCAGGATCCACATGTCAGCTCACATAACTTCAGTTCCAGGGGATCCAACCCCTGCCTCCTCTGACCTCCAAGAGCACCACACACTCACATGATCTCCCTATGTACAGGCAAAATACATACATGCCAACAAAGTACTCATACACATAAAATAATTAAATAATTTTTTTTTAAAAAAGAATATATGTAAGTCAAGCTGGGTGTGGCAACATACACTTTGACCCCCAGCATCTGGGAGGCAGAGGCAGGTAGATCTCTGGGAGTTTCAAACCAGCCTGGCCTGCACAGTGAGAGCCTGTCTGGCAGGGGGAAAAAGTCAGAAGTCCATTAAGGACTTAATCTAAAGCCTGCTGAACCAAGGACCTGAGCAGTTGTAAGCTGATGGGCTGCAAATAGAGCTCAGTGAGAGAATCCTTACCTAGTACGAGTCAAGTCCCCAGCACTATAAAAATAAATAAACACTCCCAGCAGTTCTTATCACTGGAAAAGTGCTATGTAAGTAGCTGAGAGCTGCAGAGGCAAATTGGTATAGAAGGAAGGCTTTCATGCAGGGAGGTGGGGTTGGGGGTGGTACTGACTCTATTCTAGGCTCCAGGAGTGATCAGCCCTATGGTCTGGTATAAGTTATTTAATATCTTTGAATGCCAGGTTTTTAGCTGTCAAGTGGCAAGAACATGAGCACTTGTCTCATGGAGAGTTCACCAAGAAGAGAGGGGACTGTGCACACATAAGGTGCTTAAACATTTACTGGCTGGCGTATGATGCATGCTCAGCAAGTCATAGTGGGGATGGGGAGGATGTGGGAATGGTCGGCAATGATGCCAATGCTGTGGCGTGTGTGTGTGTGTGTGTGTGTGTGTGTGTTTGTGTGTATGTGAGTGTATGTGTGTCTGTGTGTGTGACTGTGTGTATGTGTGTGGTGTGTGTGTGAGTGTATGTGTGTGTGTCTGTGTGTGTGACTGTGTGTAGTGTGTATGTGTCTGTGTGTGGTGTGTGTGTGTATATATGTGTGTGTGGTATGTTTGTGGTGTGTGTGGTGTATGTGTGTGAGTGTGTGGTGTGTGTGTTTATATGTGTGTTTGTGTATGTGTATGAATATGTGTGCTGATGTGTGTGTGTGTGTGTGTGTGTGTGTGTGTGTGATGAGGAGGTTCTTCTGTCTGAATCCTGCTTGTGTGGGAATCTGTGATATGTATCTGTGAGTGGTGTTAGGCCTATCTTATACCCTTTGTAGGTCCCTGTGGTTTTTAACTGAAGTCAGCAAGAAAGTGGTAGAGGAACACTATACCGTTTCTTTCCTCTTGCAGGCATATCTGCTTCTTGCAAAGATATGATAATAGCAACCAGCTTTTGGGGGGGGGCAGTGCAGGGGAGCCCATGCTGGGTAAGCATTCTGTTTAGCTGTATGCACAGCCAGTCCTCTAGCAGCCACTCAGGCGGAATCATGACACCAGTGCTCCAGGGTAGCTGCTTCCATTTCACAGCTGAGAGCACTGAGTTGCCAGTCTCCCCTTCACAGTGGGCTTGTGAGGATGGGATGAACTCTGATAGGGACTAAGACCTGTGGCTTCTCTGTGACCTGATGTATGTCCTTTACCCTTCTAGAACCCAACCTTGTCACATCGTCCCTCTTGGTTTTGGAAGTCCCAGGAAGACTTTGATCTGGAGAGGAGGATAACATTGATGTGCTTGGAACACACCTGGTGGTAACGAGGTAGGTGCTGGGAGCCCAAGCAGAGCGGTTCAGTCTTGGGACATCAGGTGGGTTACACTGAGGCTGGAAACCTGGAGGCCGGGAATGAAAGACCTGAGAACCCTCCTTCAGCTCCCCTGTCCAGTCTGCTGAGGCCCATGGGCTTGAGGCTCTTCATGGCCATATATTAGACCCAGAGAAGGAAAAGGATCCATCCACTGTCACATAGGAAAGGGCAACATCAGGTCAGGGTACCCATCTGCATGGTGGGAAGCTGAATGCCGGATTTAAGAACGTTTTGTTTCTGCTGTTTCTGTGTATTCCACTTCCTTCTCTGTCCCTAAAACATCTCTCTGGCTCGATTAAGGGAGCAGCTGAGATTGAAGGAGTTGGAATGGCAGGTCCAAAATCTTCTGAGGCCAGCAGTGGGGCTGAGTCTCACTTCCCTTGCCTCTCATTCAAGCAGGCAAGGCCCCTGGGTGGGGGCATCTGACGAATCGAGGCACTGGAGCAGAACGGAAGGGCCCATTGTCCAAAACCCGCCAAAGGCCCACAAAGGCCAGAGGCCCACAAAGGCCGGCTGGGCTTTTCATCTCAGCTCCCAAACAGACTGGCCATTTTCCCGGCTTAGGGCAGTAGGGCCGGGGGCGGAGGTGAGGGGGGCCGTGTGTGCACCAACCCTTCAAAACTGGAGTGCATGTTGTGAAGAATGGAGTGAGGTAGTCCAAGGCTGGCACAGGGCCTTCAGGGGAGCTTAGGTGGTCCAGGGGTGCAGAAGAAGAAGGAGGAAGAGTTGGCTGTAGTGTAAGGCTCTCCACCCCACTCTTCCCAGAGGACCTAAGGACATGGGGTGGAGTGTGTTAGAAGTTCAAATTGGGAGGGGCTATGAAATGGATTTACAGAATAACAGATGATATTTTGGGGGTATACCTGGAAATCTGATGTCCTACGAGGGAAACAGGCTGCAAGGTCATAAGAGTACATAACATGCCCCCACACTGGGAGCAGCTGGAAGAGAGGCTTGAAGACAGACAGGGTGGTGCTCGGGAAAGAGTGAGCTCCCTGCAGCAAGAGGGACTGAGGCCAGACAGCAGGAAGGACTTCCTGCCAGTGAACAGTAGCTCAGATGCCCTGACCCTGTCCCTGGGGATCTCAGAGGCTCGCAGAGAGCAGGGGAGCTGGAGACACCCCAGGGGCTCAGGCTGAAGCAGCTTCTGTGGGGCTGAGGAAGCTGAGGAGGGAGGGCTTGGCAGTTCTGTCCACCCTCCCCCAACAGCACCTCCAGCACCGCTTTAAAAACATCTTTTTAATTTAACAAAGTGGATGAAAAACTGTTTTTGGAAATAAAAGATATCTGCTGTCTCCCAGGCTAGCACTCAGCCCTTGCAGAGAGCCTCTCTCTGGGTTTCTGCCGGCTGCCGGTGCCTGCTTTCCTCACTCAGTCTTTTTGTGTTTGTTTCTGCTCTGAAGCCCCCACATTTGCTTTAGCCTCCCATCTCCTCTTTCCATCTTAGCACCCCGAGAGTCTCTCTCTCTTTGTCTCTCTGTTTCTCTCTCTCTGTCTCTCTCTATTTCTCTCTCTCTCTCTCCTCTCGTCTCTCTCATCCGGGCGTCCCTCTCCCAATTTCCCTGTCTCTCTCTTCCTGGCGTCTCTCTCCCTATTGTCTCTGTCTCCCTGCCCGTCTCAATCTCTGTCTCCCTCAACCTCCCCCTTCCTCTTCCCCAACCCGAGCTCTAAATGGGTCTATTTAAAACGCCCGACGCTGCCAAGTCAGAAAAACGTCTCCTGATAAAGCGCATTAGGCGGAGGGAGAAGGGAGGAGGGAAGGAGGGAGCGGCAGGCGGACAGATTGATCCAAGCCCGTAACCCCATTAATCAGGCAGCGTGGATCCCCCTCCCTCCCCCGGCTTCAGCCCCGTCTGAGCTAAAAGCCCCTTAAATATTTATCACCCCTCCCCCACGGGGCGAGGGGAGGGGCATGTGGCCCCTCCGTGAGAGCATCCCCGGCCGCCTGGTCCGTCCCCGCGTCAGCATGTGCAAATGTGTGCGTGTGCTCCTGTGTACATGCATGGGTGTGTGAGCCTGACCAGCCCAGAGGCCTAGTGGCTCACTTGCCCCCCTGCTGTCTGAGCATCGGCATCCTTTTGGGTAGCTTCTTGGTACTTCTGGAGACTGGCCCTGCTTGGCCCTCCTAAATGAGGCTTGGGCAAGTAGAGTAAGAAGTGAGGTGGGGAGAGGGGCGTTTATTGGAGTGGAGGACCTGTGGCGTTTGCACTGTCTTTCCTAGAGAACAAGGCAGTGACTAGGGCTCAGTTTCTAAGTTTCTAGATTCCACCAGATTCCCAGTGCAGGTTGTTAACTTGGGAGAAGAGTCCCAGGCCCTTTTTTTTTTTTTTTTTTTTTCCTGAAGTGCACAGCGAGCGACAATGTGGAAGGCAGGCTGAAGGTTGAAGTCTCCCCTTCTTCCTCGAGGGCAGAATTATGACTGGGAATGTGTGTGTGTGTGTATGTGTGTGTGTGTGTGTGTGGGTAGGGGGTGAGTCTGCCATTCCCTAAAAAAATGTGGAAAGGTGACCCGGGCTTCCACAGGTTCCCATCACTCCCAAGAGAGTAGGAAGGTGGCCCAGAGCTGGGATACAGCAGCGCGCCTCCCGACTGGCTGACTGGTACCCGGGCAGCAGAGGTCAGGTCAGCCCGGAGCCCGGCGTCCACGCCGCCGTTTGGGGGCAGCGGGGCCCGCCACCCCGGACTGTGCCGAGGGTCCCCTCCCCGCCCCTCCCCCAGCATCAAGTGCCACATCTCCTCCTGACTCAGACAATTAGATTCAAAGGATGACCTCACTGCATGCCGTCCCTCACTCGCTGCTTCGGCTGGCTCGCTCGCTCGCTCGCTCGCTCGGCTCCCGGCGCGCTGCCTCCCCCTCCCGGGCTGCTCGCCGCCCCGCTCGCCCGCTCGCCCTCTCGCTCGCCCCGCTGGCTCCGGCCCGGTCCCTCGGGGGTGGGGAAGCCCCTGGGACAGATGCCCATAGGCTGCCGGGCGGACCCACGGAGCGCTGAGCCCCGGCCGGGCGCCTGCGCGGGGACCCAGGTCAGTGCGCGCGGCCGCGGGGCCGAGAACTTGTCACCCCGCCGCCCCGCCGCGGCGGAGACGCCCCCGCCTGCGCCAGCCCGCCAGCCCGCCGCGGCGCTTCCCGCTCCTTCCGCGGCCCCCGCCCCCCGCGGCTGCTCGGCGCTCCCCCTGCCAAGCTGTCTCTCTTCTCCGCGGCGCGCTCTCTCCCCAGCCCCCCAGCCTCAGCAGCCGGTGGGAGGGACTGGGACTTCCTGAGGTCTCAGGGATAGGGCCGGGGCCCATTGGCTGCAGGCGGACCAGGCCTCTGAGAGGAGAGGGGGCTCTGACTGTGTCCATCCATCGGGCCGGGGGAGGGGGGCTACCGAGAGAGAGGCCTAGGGTGCGGGGGTGACATCTAGACAGGGGGATGAGTTCCTGATATCTCTCTTCTCTCACATCCTGTGGGCCTCTTGCCTAGTTTCATTTGATCCCCGAAGCCTGGCTTCATTCGTTCATACCTCCCAGCTCTCTCTCTCTCTCTGTAGTCCCGAGTGCCTGGCCTCATTTGTCCATACCTCAGTGTAGTCCCCAGTACCTGGCTTCATTTGGCTCCAGTGCCTACCTTCTTTGGGGGCACTGTCACCTTGCTTCCTTATTCCCCACAGCCTGATTTCCTTTGTACCTGATTTCTTTTGCTTTCCTCGGTTCGTGGTCGCCTGGTTTTTATAGGATTGCCCTTACCAGGCTAGTTTCCTTAGGTGTTGTGCCTGGCGCTTGCTGTCATTCCTGGTTCAAGGAGTGCAACAGGCTCATTGTGGGAGGCAGGCATCAGGGCCACTGCTACTACTGGAGTATCCAGTGCTAAGAATGTCAGCAGCATGGCCAGTTGTTCCAGGCTTGGGGACTGGCCAGCTCAGCCTGGACAGCGCCTTCGGACCTCACATCATCTCTTGTGATAAGAGTTGGGGGTAGAACTGCAGTGCCCAAGAACACTTAGGACTCTTGCTCTTAATGGTTAGTTAGGTGAGCATCTACTTTGCCTGAGGCTGGGTGGGCACCTGTTTCAACCCTTCTTTGGGCCTGGCAGTGATGACAGGCTTGGGTGTGGTTGTTCAGGTGAAAGTTTATTCAGTTCCTATCCCCTCTCCTGCCTTGTGTATGGAGGCCTGCTCTCTGGCTGCACTGGGCACAGCTAAGGAGCATGAAGCACAGAGAGTCAGAGAGAAGATAGGCTGAGAGCTCTTGCTTCTTGGCCTGGAGAAATTGAGGAGGCAGTAGGGCATGGGGCACAGGCTACTTTAGGGTTTTTCTGGTACCTGGTGTTACCAGTGGTGCCATCTCTCTCACCCCAGGGCTTCCTCACCCTTGCAGCCTTCCTGGATCTCCCACCATCCCATAATGTTGTTGAAAGTAGTGTTGGAGGAAGAATGAACTGACTGGGAAACTGTCTCTCTTTACCTCTGAAGGAAGCAAAGACTTGCTCACTCCTTCCTCTGCATGTCCTGACTTCAGCCACTCTGCTGTGTCTCCTTTCCTCGAGCACATCTCGGTTCCAGTGCAGTGTGACTGTCATGAGTGCCTGGGTATTTCCCATTGTGAATATGGCAGGCTGAGAGAGACTGCGGAGCCCTAGGCTTCTGGAGGTATATGGTGGGGTCAGTGTGGAAGGTTGACAGCTTAGAGTGTGAGGGAGTCTCTGTGTGCAACTGAGACTTTAGTGTGTGTGTGTGTGTGTGTGTGTGTGTGTGTGTGTGTGTACTCCAGTGTGCAAGGCTGTGGCAGTGGGTGTCCACAGGGGAGGCCGTGATACGTGGGCGGTTGTGACAGTAGACTGAATGCCGGTGTGTATGTGGAGATGGGGGCCTTGTGGAAGCTCTGCTGGGTGGCTGTGAGAGCCCTCTAGCATGTGCTTCATCTTGGGGTGAGGTGAACACTGGGTCTTGTGTCACTCTGAGTTGCTGGTGTGTGTGAACATGTGGGTGTGTGTACTCATGCCTGTGTTTACCATCAGGAACAGATTGTGAAAAGCGGGGGGGGGGGGTGGCTTGCTCTTACCCAGCAGAGCAGAAGGTTCTGCAGAAGCAGCATGCATGGTACACGTGCATGCTAAGAGGGCAGAGAAAACAGAACATTGTTCCATAAGGAAGAAGAAACTTCTCCCTCAACCAGCTCTGGCTCTGCCAAAAAGACCATCTTCAGTTCTTCTGGTACAGACTCATGCTTCATGCCCTGCTGGTGTGTGTGTGTGTGTGTGTGTGTGTGTGTGTGTGTGTGTGTGTGTGTGTGTACATACTGACATGTGTGAACTTTTTTTTTTTGGACAGGGTCTCTCTCTATATCCCTGGTTGTCTTAGAACCCACTTTGTAGGCCAGGTTGGCCTTGAACTCACAGAGTCACCTGCCTTTGCCTCCCCAGTGCTGGGATTAAAGGTGTATTCCACCATGCCCAGCCAATGTCTATATTTTCAAGGATGTGTCTGTACTTCAGCACTGGCAGGAGTGAGTGCTGGGGGATGGTAGAGACATTGAGTCAAACAGGTCTTTGAACTAGGCTCCAAGTCCAAAGAGCTGTTCTGTCCACCCTGTCTCCATGGAGGGCACTGCCTGCCGTCCCTTTCCTGCCTCCACACTTGCTGTAGACCCTTTCTACCCCAGCTATGGAGTCCCTTTCACCCATACTGCCTTGCCTATTCCCCAGGGATCATGGCATTCTGGCTGTCTAACCTCCCCATGCAACACACTGTCCCTCCAGCCCTTCACCTGATTGGTGTGTTGGCCTTTTCTGGTTGGAGGGGTCCTCCTGTTTCTTCTGGAAACCACAGACTCTCAGCTGGGCTTGGGGGGTGGGTAGGGAATTTGTCACTTGTGCCTCAGAGTCTGTGAAGCTGTCCAGAGCATGTGCCCAAAGAAAGGATATGAATTCTTCATGCAAGAGGCAGGGACTGGAGCAAATGCCCTCTGAAGAAAAAAGCCCAGACCCTCTGCATCTAGAGGACTGCTTGAGTACAGCTTCCGGGGCTCCAAGTAGACCTCTACATGTGGGCACAGGCTGGTGGGATGGATTCCCATCTTCATAGAACATGTCCCCAGCTGCTCAGCCAGGCCCATCATAGGAGGGCCCCAGGCTCCCCCAACACGCCTGCACACACGTGCAGCAAGCAGGGCACGCACATGCTGAACTCAGGGTCCCCACGGCACAAGAGGCTGGGGATGGGGGGGTTGAGCGCTTAGAGTCCAGGATGCTGCCAAAATCCATCAGAATCTGTGTGTCGTTTCCCCCCCCCAGGCCCCCATCTCCGGCTCTGGAGGTCACAACAGCAGGTGCGGATACCCACCCCCCAACTCACTCACATTGGGCGGCCTCCTTTTCCACAACCTCAGCCAGCGGCTGGAGCTGGGGGATTGCTCCCCCTGCTTCCCTTCTGCCCCCCTTCCCACTGGTGCTCAGCTTATCCTGCCCCTTCTAAACAGGAGGGGTCATGTGTGCTGGTGTGGGGTCCTTTCCCCTGAACACTGAGATTTGCCCCATAGTGGGAGGACATGCAAGAGACAGGGACTGGAGCAAATGCCCTCTGAAGAAAAAAAGCCAGACCCTCTGCATCTAGAGGACTGCTTGAGTACAGCTTCCGGGCTCTGATTTGGGATTCGGGACCCAAGAGGAGAACAACACTTGAATCCCAACCTCAGTCACAACTTCTGGGTCCTGTGTCACTTGAGGTGGTGGTACCAAGAGATGAGAGGAAAATGAGGTAAAGGATTAGAGCCAGAGACAAGAGAGTCAGAAAGACATGAGGGAGGGACACTACTACTGTTGAGCTGGAGCCTGTAGCCCAGGAGAGCTGCCCCTGACCTGCGCCCTCACCCTCCCTGGTGAGGGGACTTGCAGGCCTACTGCCAGGATCCAGGCCTGCCCCCTTGGCCTAGTCCTCCCTTCATCCAGCCTGTGAACCATTCAGGCCTCTGCAGCAGCCCCCACCGCCCACACTGTCCAGGCTGTCTAGGCCTGGTGGGATCTTGGGGCCTCCCAGCCTAGACTCCTCCTCCCCCTCCTGGAGCTTCCTGCCCTGTCTCTCCCAAGCTCCCCCTTGTCGAGGCCAGGGCTACTTTTCCCTGCTCACCCTATCCTTGTCCCCATGTCTTCTCTCCCTTGCTTCATCCTAATTTCTCTACAGGTCTGAGGCTTGCTGAGATCCCAGGCATATATGTCTTATGTGTTTTCCTCCCACGCCCACAGTAGGACCTTTAGGGTTGCTATGAGAAGATGGGAAGGAACTGAGGACCTTTCTACTCATGCTGTGGGATTTTGGAGTTTGGAGCCGTCAAGGGGACTGGAAGCCATGAAAGAGTCACTGGGCAATACAAGGAGTTCTGGCCAGTGACCACTAGGCTTGGAGATGGATTAGTAACCTTGCTCTGAGGTCACTGGAGGCTGCCCTTCTCCTTCACTGTGAGGGCTAGAACGAACATTCCTAACCCTCACACCAGCCTCCACCCAAAGCTTAGGACATGCTACTTGCAGATCAACACTCACACACAGATGGGGCTGAGACTCAGTCAGCGGTAGCCCTAACCCCCAGCCCAACCTGTTTTTGACAGGGATTCCCCAAACTTCTGGCTGCAGCTCTGCAGGTATAATAGGGGCTTTCCAAAGAGCATCCCCTAGATTGTCCCTTTAGCTAGGCAACAAGTGAGTGGGGACATAGGGCAACTGGGGCATTGCTGGAGCTGGTAAGAGTGGTCTTGGGGGTCCTGAATCCCAAATCAGAACCCGGTAATTGAGATCTCCAGTCCGTGGCTTGCCACTGCATCTGGCAGTATTACTAATGGTGACTGTCAGCCTCCATGGGCTGTAGCATTTCTTCGAACTGATATCATTCTGTATATCACTGAGTCTGTCAACATCTTTATGTCACCAGGTACTACTCTGTGTAACTGTATCCATCGCAACAGGTGCCAATGCATTGTTGGCATCATTGTGATTGTCACTTACTGCAACATTGTTACTGGAATGACTGCTATCATTCTTGTGTGTCATTGTGAGCAGTACAATTGTATCATTTTCACTGACTTATCACCGTGTGAAGTGTCTCTGTGTCACAGTGGGACAGGGATACTAAATTAGGGCCCTAGGCTTTGCCTTATATGTTACTTGTATGTATAAGTAATGGCACTGGGGTTCCATGTGAGAAGTGGTGCTGAGAACCTTGGCTGCTTCCATGCTGTTTGGGCACTCTGTTCCATCTTTATTCTGGGGCTGACCTCTCCCAGTGCTCCATAAAGGAGCCTAGGCCAGTGTACAACCTTCTCTGAGGTTGTATGACATTTATCATCTAGATCTATCCTAGAGTCATGGAGTATGGACTTGGAAACATTGCTGGGAAAGGAGCTGTTTGCCCTGAGATGGGAGGTGGTGGTGAGTGAGGACAGGGAAGTGGTGTTATGTTCTGGATGCCTCCAGCTTCAGTCTCCCCACTTGCGGAGTGGGGCTAACTGAGACTTTGAGGAGAGGTGGAAGGGCAACTGCCCTGAGTTGTTTTTTGTTTGTTTGTTTGTTTGTTTGTTTGTTTGTTTGTTTTTGTATCAGCAGGAGCAAAGGGGTGAGACTTTATCTCATTCTTTTCCTAGAGGCTGGGCTTTCAGATCACCAGTGAGACTGAGAACCCTTCCAACCCGAGGAGGAACCCACTGTTGCACCTTAACAGTCCGGATTGCTGACTGCCTGACCCCTTCTAGCTAGAGGAGTTACACAGGCTCCTCGAGATGGTCGGGGGTGGGCATAGAGGGCCTCTGTGTTTGTCTTTCCATTTGCCGTAGAGTATCTGCAGTCTCCAATGTGCCCTGTCTTCCTCCTCATGGCTCCTCTTCCACTTCTGTCTCTGTCCCTTGTCCCTTTAAGTATCTGCTCAGCGCTTTGCCTCACCATGCCTATTTCTCCTGCCCAAGGCTCTCCCATCTCTGTGTGCCCAGATCCTGCCCTGCAGTGTCTGTCTTGGTACCCCACCCCCACGCTCTGCAGCACTAGCTCTCAGCAGCACCGTCTCCTGTGGCTGCAGCCCCATTGGCCCAGGGCCCGGCCCTTACAGTAACTCATCGGGCTGATGGAGCCGGCTTTGATGAAGAAGAAGACTCCCCTCCCCCTGTGGGGGCCTGACAGAGTGTGTGTGTGTGCCTGTGTGAGTGTGTGCGTGTGTGTGTGTGTGTGTGTGTGTGTGTGTGTGTGTGTGTGTGTGTGCGCATTTGTGTGTACGCTGGGGAGGATGCATTGTGCCTGTCCTGGATATCTTCCCCCTCCAGACTGACTAGGACCTAGAAGGAGCAGAGAGCAGAGGCCTTCCTCTCTTGCTTTGACACTCCCTCTGGATGTAACCTCTGTCCACCCTGCTTGCTTGCCCACCTGTCTGCCTGCCTGCCGGTATCCTGGTTCTTGTTCCCAGGTGGTGGTCAGTGGACAGGTACCAAGGATAGGATCTAGGAGGAAATCATGGATAGATGGCAGAGATGGGATGTGGGGGGTGTCTAAAGGCTACCTTCCAAGGTGGGGGGAACCAGGTAGGATTCCAGCCTGTTCTTTTTCTCCAGAACCAGTTCTGCATTCTAGCTGACTTGGGATCATTTTGTAATTTGCTAGTTACGTGTCTTTGGTCATTGTCTTAACCTCCTAGGCCTGAGGAGTAGCTGAAGAAGAATGATTGAGGGTCATAAGGAAACTGGCCAAAAGGTAATCAAGGCCCTAGGAGTCACTGATGTGGGAAGGGCTCAATACCCAACTAGCAGAGACTACCTGTGGCCATAACGACAAGCAGGCTCAGAGGAGGTGAACAGTCTGCGGCGGGTGGAGGCTTGCAAAAGGCAAGTGGAAGCCCTGTCCCATCAAGGAGCTCCCAGAAAGTCAGCTCTGCTTCCACCTTAGTTGCGGCAGGCAGCTAATGCCCATCTTCTTGTACACATTCTCTGGGCATATCTGGCAGTATGTTGGTTTTTCTGCCTGTGTGTCTAGCTGATTCTCTGGCAGTATTTCTGATACTATCTCTGGCTGTGCCTCTGGCAGAGTGTCTGACTGTGTCCCTGACAGTGTCTCTGGCCGTGTTTTCAGTGGTGCGGATCCTTCCTGACTGAGCATCCGGCTGTAGCTCTGGTTCTTTCTCAGTTCCTTGTCTGTGTGTTTGCCTGTTTGTGTCTAGCAATTTCTCTGCTTGTGTATCAGAGTTTCCCTGGGTGTGTTTCGGATGGTGTCTCTGGCTGCGTCACTGCCAGTTTCTTTGCCTGAGTTCTTGCTCTTCCTCAGCTGGGGTCTGGCTAGGCAGCTTGGCGTGGGTTTGGCTGCTGGTTTGGTTGAGCTATATTCTGATCACTTCTCTGGGTGCTTTTCTGGCTACATCCGTCTTTGTCTGATGCCCTCTCTGACAGTTCTAGTGTGGAGCTGATTAGGCTGGGTCTGGTTGTTTGGGTAGTGCTTCTGGCCAAGGTCTACTATGAGGCTGGTTGGACCTGACAGAAGCCATGGTTAAGTATCTTGGAGTAGCCCTTGGTGTCTCTCTTTGGCTCTCTGCTTCTGTGTGGTTGACAGTCCCTCGCTTTTCATCCTCAGACTGGAAGAGAGAGGTTGTTCCACTTAGAGCCTGTTCTGCAAGAAATATTTTCCTATCTCAGATGTGAGTATGTAAGAGGCAGGACATTAAGTGGGGTACCACTGGATTCATCCTGGCTTCTGGGGACATGTCCTGGGTGTGCTCTGTGTACCTGCCTGAGCATATGTAGACACTGATTCTCCTGAGCGGGGATCTCAGGCTGCTGAGAACTTGTCTGAGGTGAAGGGTGGTCTGGGATCCTTGACAAGGACTTATGTATGAACAGTTCATTTCCTTTTGATCACTGATACACAAGAGAGCCAAAGCAACAACAGCTCACTTGGCTAGCATGCACGCCACTCTCTTGGTACCTTGAGTTTCCCAGAGGGCAGTGATAGGTCTGATGGATAAGCAAGCGGTTCTTGAGTATCCAGGCTTCAGGCTTTCTCCCCGGGGGGGTACTGCAGGTGGCCTTATATTCAAGGCAATTTGGAGACATACAGACCCTCAATTAAGTTAAAATGTTACCCTTTCAGTCTGTGGTGTATATACCTAATTAGCTAAGCTCACTGGTAGAGGAGATATGTTTTTTAATTTTGAAAAATGGCCTTGGCACCACTGATGTTCTATAACTCATCCATGGCTGGCTACATTCCGCAGTCAGCAGTCTTATTGAATGACAAGCCACTGTAACTGTCTTCTAGCATCTTAGCAAGCCTTCCCTACAGGTGTCAATATGTTGGTTCCCATTTCTGGATAAGGGACCTCAGGCCCCATTAAGAAGGGTATTTGGGGTCGAAGTACCCTGGCCTGGGGACTGAGATCTCTCAGTCTTGCCAGAGAGCAGCAACCCACCCAACCCCATCAGGAGGTTCCTGCCTGAGCTGATGTTGCTCCTCCTCAACCCGTTTCTCCCAACAGATGGCTGCTTCTGTCCCATGGGCCTGCTGTGCTGTGCTTGCTGCTGCCGCTGCTGCCGTCTACACCCAGAAACATAGTCCACAGGGTGAGTGATTGAGAGAGCTGCTTGACAATCCCCTCCCAAAACTGCATAAGTCCTCAATGGTACAGCTGCACACAGATGCCCCCAAGAGTCACACTGGTACACAGTGGTGGCACTGTCATACATACATCCCTCAAAGGACATGTAGTCATGTGACAGTGATAAGCAGGGTGACCACTGGTGTCTCATAGGCCCTGCCCTCCACAGTCACACCTGGATCATCACATGCTGATTGTGTATATGGCTTGAAATGATTTCTTCTGTGGGGAAGGTAAAAGATACAGGCAGGTGGGATAGGGGTTGGGAGTGGAGGTGGGGACAGGGCCCCTGTAAAGTGTTTAGATAAAATATGTAGAGGGTGTAGGGGCATTTAAGAGACAGGGCAGAACTGTCAGGGGTTACTTTCTGATTTCAGCTTTATCCTTGAAGGAGAATAGTGACGATGGTAAACAGACATGGAGATAGATGGGAGACCTCTGGTGCACAAGGTGGCCCCCATATTTGAGTGGCTGGAGGAGAGAGGGACTGTTGGGGGGGGTGAGGCTGGGGGATTGGCAGCCTCTGAACCCGTCTGCCACCTGTTTGCCTAGAGAGGTCTGAGTCCCCACAGCTCAGAGCGCAAGGAGCTGCAGCCATGCTAGGGAAACACGTACCCCTCTTAACATGACTGTCAACCCTTTAGCTACATTAAAGTCTGAACTTGCAAGTTGTCCCCAATAAGGTGCAGTGAGTTCCTCCATTGGTGGATCCTGTCCTACCTCTGCCTTGGCTGGGGGAGGCAGAAGCAGGGCACAAAAGGGAATACCTCCAGGGCCCAGGCGTTTAACAGACCTCAATGGTTGATCGCCGTCATCCTCAAGACTATATGTATGGGTTGGAAGGGTAGTGGGCCAAGGCTTCTGTGGCCTTTTCCATATGAGACTAGCAGCCGAGGCCCAGAGGGAGCCTGTTCAGTCCTATATAGTTCCTGTCTGGGTCAGCACAGGACCTGCCAGGTGCTGTGCTGTTGTGTGTAAAGGTCTCTATGTATCACTAAGTCAGGGCTGTATCAAGTCACAGTTCAGAATGTGTGAGACTTTTTCTTGTGTAGGTGAGAGTGTGGCTCTGTTTGGGTATCTTTGTAGGCTGTGCATTACCTGAGTGAATGCCCTTTTAGGAGCCGTATCATTGTATTTGAGACTGTGAACTGTATGTGATAGTATCTGTTTTTCCTTGTATGTTTTTGTCTTTGTTAAAACTCACCCTGTCCATGAGACCCAGTCCCCATGAGTAACTGTGCCTCTAGGTGATAGTTCCTTTTTTGTGTGTGCCCTATGATGTTGTATCAGGTGTTACATCCTTGAAAGGGCATGGTGTCCCCGTGTGATGGAACCCACGTGCGACCGCAACCTCCTGATGAGTGGCTGGTGTGTGTGATGCTTTATGTGTGACTGTCTGTCCTCATCCTGCATGTGTGGCAATATGAAGTTGCTTTGGACACCCGGGGGAACTGTTTCCGGCATGTAGTCCCCATGTGAGTCTGTGTGTGCAGGTGTGAGGGAGCTGTCAGCCCTGTCCCTCTGTGTTCTCCATGTCCATGACCTCATCCTGTCTCTGTCTCTCATCCTGGCTTCTAACAACCTTTTCACAGCTGATCCCGTTGGAGCATTTGTCACCGCGTCAGGGCCAAGACCCCCCCCCCCCCCCCCCCCCCCCCCCCCCCCCCCCCGTTCTCTCCCTGCTGCTTGATTTAATTTCTGAAATGGGCAGCACATCAGGAGGGGCACCTCCAGGGCTATCCAGAGACAGAGGAGCAAACCAGTGCTGTGTCTGAAGCTGCTGTATGGCCATGTGTACCACCATTGTTGTGTTAATGTGACAGTTGTGACACTCACTGTGTGGCTGCCATGTCCTGTTGCTCCCATCTCTGCATTATGGCCTACAGTTGTTGCGTGTCTCTTCCGCCCTGCCCTTCCTTTGTCATTGCTATCAGATTTTCTCCACTTTCTTTTTCCAAGGCAGACAATGTGTGATGGGGGAGTGTTTAGTTCACCGCTATTGTATTGGTTGTCAGGAGGTGTCCCTCATCTGTGACTGTGCCACCTCCGGACCCAGTACTAAAGGGCCATAGGAAGACCATGTTTGTTCTGGGAGGCTTTTTGGTCAGTGCTGATATGTTGCCTCTGGGACCCTGATAGCCACGCCCCCTCCCCAACGGTCAGTTTTCAGCCTCCTCCTCAGGCAGCTGGATGCAGAGTCTCTGTTGGGGGGGTTGTGTGGAGAGAGGGGCTTGGCATGTTTCCTGGAAGCTCCAGGTTTTTGGAAAGGAGGTTGGAAGGGGGCTCAGTGGCCGGAGCTGTTTGATTGGGGGGGGGGGGTTCAATGGCCTGAGTCTTGGACACTGGGCCTCTGGTCAGGGGGAGGCCCTCATTTAGTCTCTGGTCCAGCCTCACAGCTGTGGCCTCCAAGGCCCCCAGCCACCGCCCTTCCGCCTGTTCATCCTCTGTTCGGTTGGTCCCAAGCTCCACAGACAAGTGGTCAGGGCTGGCTCCGTTTCCTGCTTCCCCCTCCTCTGGACAGGGACAGTGAGGCTCAAAGAGGGGCAAGGCAGTGTGAGGGGAGGCAGAGACAGAGACCCTGGCCAGGGAGGGTGACAGAGGCAGCAAACTGGACAGATGTTCCAGCCCAGAGAAAAGTAGTCCTGGGGAGGGGGCTACATTGAGGGGGTGACTGAGGGGCCCTTGGGGGAATCCCTGCCCCCTCTGCTCCCCCTCCCCAAGTCCTGGTGGTGTTAACAAGTCTAATTAAGAGGCCACTGGCCCAACTTAATTGGCTCGTTAACAGGAATTGCCTCTGAAAATCCCCCAACTCAGCGGGGTGGCTCTCTGGAGGGGAGAGTGAGTGAGTGTTAACGAGGGATCCCGCAGCCACCCCCCTCCACACTGCTGCCCCTTCCTCCTCCTCCCTCTCCCCTCCCACCCTTACTCTACAGATCTGGCTGGGGTGAGGGAAGCATCTGCCCTTCCAGGCTCAGGGGGCAGGAGATGGGGTGCCCCGAGATTCACTCTGCATGCCTGCCCCTCTGCGAGCTTTGCCTGTATGTGGCTCTGCCTCTGCCACTGTCCTGCTTGCTGCCTCCTCCACCTGGTGCTGCCTCTGGACAGGTGTTCCCCTCCACCCGTCTATCTCCAGTCTCCTGGGCTGTGTCCATCACGCCTGGATTGGCCTGGGCTGCCAGGGCCAGGGCAGGGGTTTAGCTTTAGTTCTGACAGGCCCCTCCTGGGGGCAAGAGAGGAATGGGCAGATCACTCCCGCAGTCCCAAGGCCCCCCCACCTCCTGCTCAACCCTAAGCTATTTCTGCTTCACAAAGTTGACAGTTGCCAGAATTCCCCAGGGCTTGCTTCTTCAAGGCCTGCCTGCTCTCCCTTTTGCTGCTGCTGCGGCGGCAGCGCCCTGGATGGTTAAGGTGGGGGCGGGGGGGGGCTCGTGTAGAATGGGCAGAGTGTGGAAGAGAGGAGAGGATAGAAGAAAGATAAAGGAAAGAGACAGGAGAGAAAGACAGGAATAAGGGAGAGAAGTGAGGCAGAGAAAAGGAGTCCGGAAGGGGTAGCCCTCAGCCTCATCTCGCCTGGGTAATGTCATCGAGGGAGACAGACCTGGAGATGCACACCATGGCACAGGGAGGGTGACAGAGGTCTCAAGCAGGACAGATGTTCCAGCCCAAAGAAGGAACAGTGGTTCAGGGTAGGGGTGGGTCTAGGTTTGCTGATGGCCTGAAGTTAAGGTCAGAGGGGTCAGGAGACTTTCTAAAAGATTCAGAGACTGAAGGGGAACTGGATTTTCACTGAGAATAGATTGTTCCAAACGCTGCACCGTCTCTTTCCCACACCCCACCCCTCTTTCTCTCTCTCCTTCCCTCGCCCCTCAGAAGGTCTCTGTAGATACACATGTGTACCAAACACCTCACACTCACATAGCCACAGAGTAGTTCTGCACGAGCCTCCTTCCTCTCACTACCAAACACCTCACACTCACATAGCCACAGAGTAGTTCTGCACGAACCTCCTTCCTCTCACCCATGCACCTTCCGTCTCACCTGAGTTGCTAGGCAGGACTGTGACCTGTGAATTTTGTCTTGTCTCCTCTCCCCACCCCACCCTGCTCCCACAGAGGCACCACATGTGCAGTATGAGCGCCTGGGCTCAGATGTGATGCTGCCGTGTGGGACAGCAAGCTGGGATGCAGCTGTGACATGGAGGGTAAATGGGACAGATTTGGCCCCTGACCTGCTCAATGGCTCTCAGCTGATACTACGAAGCCTAGAACTGGGCCACAGTGGCCTATATGCCTGTTTCCACCGTGACTCCTGGCACCTGCGCCACCAAGTCCTTCTACATGTGGGTTGTAAGTATTACCCTTGATGCTGACCTCTTATCTGATGTCTTGCCTTCCTCGAGAACTAGGCCATGTCCCCTTCCTATTGGGAGGGAAGGAGAGAGAGAGGAGAGCTGCAACCTGACCTTTGCCTTCTGATCCTACCCTAAACTCTTCCTCTGACCTCTTGAGTCTCATCTTGCTCAACATCTGGTCAGTTTGCCTATATACCCTACCTATATGGAGGACTTAAATCCTGAAGTCCTATATATCCTACC
>CAJQZJ010032188.1:20030067-20043335 GCA_907164525.1 Lophiomys imhausi
CCTGATGTCTTTGCTCTCCCACAGAGAGTGACGGTCACTCACTGTGGTTCCCTCACTCCCTCCAGGGGTACATTCGCGCTACTTTCCCCAGATGGATCTAGATAGATCTTTGCTTCCCTTGGAGGGGGTGGGAGTGAGGGCTACTTCAACTCCCAAGGTGTCTCTGTGACTGGACCTGCAGGTGGAGCTGTCAGATGGCACGGCACACACCATCACGGATGCCTATGCTGGGAAGGAGTACATTGTCCAGGTAGCAGCTAAAGACAATGAGATTGGGACATGGAGTGACTGGAGCGTGGCTGCTCACGCCACGCCCTGGACCGAGGAACCACGACATCTCACCACCGAAGCCCAGGCCCCCGGTGAGCCTGCTTGCCCCTGCCCTGTTCTCGGGATGCTAACTCCCTCCAACTTTTTCAAGGAGCAGAGCCTCTGCCACTCACCCTCACTGCCTGTCACAGACCCACCCATCTGCCCAGCACCTGTGTTCCCAGTTCTTGTTTTCTAGATGTCCCTGGTACAGTGGTCACCTGTGAGCCTTAGGAAGCAGGATGGGAGAGACAACAGTAATCTGATGAGGAAGCAAGAACAATATGCCTCATGAAACACCAGATCTGGGTGGGACCCAGCCCTGGCCCTGCCCTGAGTTTCCCCCCTGCTCCCCAGAGACCACGACCAGCACCACCAGCTCACTGGCACCCCCACCCACCACGAAGATCTGTGACCCTGAGGATCTAGGCAGCGGCGGAGGACCCTCCAGACCCTTCTTGACCAGTGTCCCTGTCACTCTGGCCCTGTCTGCCGCTGCTGCCACAGCCAATGCTCTCCTGATCTGGTATTTGAGGCTGGGTAGCAAGGGAGAGGGGTGCCTTAGGGACTTGCATCCAAGCCTCAGCCCTCACAGCTTCCTGCCTGTTTCCCCAGAGCCGGGCATCCCATGAGGACATGCCAGAGCACCTGCAGAAGAGCAGGAGGCTGGAGCTGAGCCTGCAGACCCCGGTTCTGTTTTGCACACGGGCAGGAGGACCTTTTACATTCTCTTCAGACACAATTTGTAGAGACCCCGGCAGGCCCGGGCCTGCCTTCCCTTTGCCCCATCACAACAAGCCGGCCCTCCTTTCCATCCAGAGAGGGGGACCATGCAGCTAACCCACCCACCAAAGACCTCTCTCATCTTTTCCCCCTCGGGCTGGACCCTCCAACGCCAGCGACTCCCAGGAGCCCTTGGGGGACCTGAGGGGACCCCCACACACACACATCCACAGTTTTCACCTCCTGCCCCAGCCTCCTGTCTGTCCCAGGGTCTCTGTTGCCACCATCAGATTATAAGCTCCTGACACTGGGGGGGCCCAGCCATCCCCCTCCCCCCGGTGCCCACACTTTTCAGTCCCTCCACCTCTGCCCCTGTTTTGTATGATCCTCCATTGACCCTTTCCTACCACCAGTATTTAATGTCCTGTCAGTCCCTTCTAGTCTGACTCAATGGTAACTTGCTGTATTTGAATTTTTTATAGATGTATATACAAGGGTGGGAGGGGTAGGGGGTTCTCATTAAACGTCACCATTTCATGAGACCTTGGAGCAGAGCCACTTTGGGAGGGAACTACTCTTGCAAGGACCCCTGCCCTGCAGGCATGTTTGAAGAGAGAAGCCAGGCTGGGGAGCATGGGAAGAGGTTCAGTTTCTGGGCCACAGTCACAGGATCATGCACCTGCACTTGTTAAGGCCTTAGGCTTCCTGGGAGTATGCAGCCAAGGGCAAACTTGTGGGAAATGGTTCTGTGCACGCGCAGGGGTATGCAGTCATTTGTAGAGGCTGTGCTTGTATGTATGCTCTGGCTGGACCAGAGTTGGTTCTCAGTCATCCCCAGAGCTGCCTTTGGCAGGGGGCAAAGTCCAGAGGGACCAGCAGGTCAGGACTAGTACCCAGCCACACAGAAGTTCAGAGCACAGGTGTGTTGGGCCTGGCCAAGCACAAAGGCAGAGCCTGAACAAGAGGCTCCTTAGAGCCTGGATAGGGATTGGGCCTGGACTTCAGAACTGGAATTCTACAAGGTTAAGCCTCAGATATAGATTATATATATAATAGTCAAGGTCTGGGCTTTCGTCCAGCTCCATATTTTTCTAGTCCCTAAACTGGGGTCTAAGTTTCCTCTAACTTCTCCTGACTGACCCATACCTGTTCAAAGTCCAATTCCAGCCAGGTGTGGTGGCACATTCCTTAATCCTATAATCCGGGAGGCAGAGGCTGGAAGATTTCTGTGAGTTTGAGGCTAGTAGCCTGGTCTACATAGTGACTTCCAGGACAGCCAGGGCTTTGTAGAGGGAGGTCCACTTTCTCACAGAAGCTCCTTTGCTAAGGTCCCTTTGCTGAACATACCCAGGGCTAGAGTCAGGTTGACAAATTTCTGATGTAGGATAGGAAAAGACCAGAGTCCTAGCCTGGGAGCCAGGCATGGGCTTCCTCTGCATGCTTAGAGTAAAAGGAAGTGTGGTCAAAGCCATATAAACCAGTGTGACACTCTAGTCCACAGTCCCCATAGGGACACCACCAAGAATCCTCTGATGTCACACACAACTCCACCCTCCTCAGACCAAGCACTCTTTACCAACCTTGCCAGGCCCACATGGGACCATGCCCTGGGAGGGAGATCATGGCCCCTAGAGCATTGGGGTCAGGCGTAGACAAGGCACTGAGGTAGTCTGAGGGGTCTGGCTGGATGAGAGAAAATGTTCCGGGTAGACTTGTGGAGAGAAAAGCCCTGATGCACGGAAATCTGTGGCCTTCCTTTTTGTTTGTTCGATTTCAAGACACAGACTCACTAGGAAGCTGGAACTCACTATGTAGACCAGGCTGGCCTTGAACTCACAGAGATCCACCTGCCTCTGCCTCCCGAGTGCTGGGATTAAAGTCCTGTACCACTAGGACTGCCTAACCTGTGGGTTTTCAGACTATGGGAATCTGTGGCTCCTTGGGCACAGAAGGAGACATCCTAGAGTGGACATCCCAAGAAGTAGCTGTGGACCTGCATCCTGTATGCCCAGCTCTGCCTGAAGCTTTGGGCTTGGCAAGGTGTGGCTCAGCCTGGAGCCTGCATTCTTGGTCCAGCATGAGATCAAGGGGTTACCAGCTCTCTTGCCAAGAATATCATAACCCTGAGATGTGTTAGAACCTTGCCCCTTGTCTATCTTTAAAGTGGGTAGGCTGAAGTTAGAGGGTGTCTGGCCTGTGCTGCCTTTCTGACTCGAGAGCCTTGGTCAGCCCTGACCCACCCACCGCCCACCCAGGGCTTGGGCATCAGCAATCTGGCCTCCATTAGCAACATGGGAAAGCAATTATGTTGGGGCTTGGAAGGAGGGGGGCAGAACGATGAAAGGGGGCCTGCTGAAGCCTTGGAGGCTGATGGAGGGGAGAACTGGGATATCTCCCTGCCCCCAACTCCAAGGGATCAGCCTTGTCCTAAAGCCTTTCTGGTCCTTGTCATTTACTCTAGGGGTGGTTATGCCCCCTTGCAAGTCCTTCCCCTTAACCTCATAGAATGTTCATTTTAGAGGGTTTCTGCTACTGGCGGATGCTGCCTCCCTAGAGTACTGTCTCTCCACAGCCCTTTGCAATGGTGGTTTTGGAGAGCCTGGGATGAGTATAGGCATCCAGTTCTCAGGAGCTAAAGCAGAACTCAGAGAATCAGAACATTTCTGAGGGGCCAGGGAAGCAGAGGGTTGGATCCTCAGCCTGTGTAGCAGCAGCTCAGTGGGCCAGTGTTTCAGTCCATGAGTTCTATTTGTTCCCCAGGGTGTCCTGAGAATGGGGTACCCTTCAATGTCTTGATCTATCAGCAACTTGGACACAGAATCTCACCTCCCATGGTGGCTCTGTCATATGGCTGGAACTCTAAACCCCTTCACCCCTCTTCTCTGTGACCTGATTCCTGTCTCTATATTTGTCTCTTTCTATCCTATTCCTGTTTCTGAGTAAGTCTTTATCCTGGTCCCACTCTTTAAAAAAAATTTATTTTATTTTGATTAAGTGTATATACGTGGAGGGATGTCTGTGCTGTCACAACCCCTGGAACAGGAGTTATAGGCAGTTGTGAGCTGCCTGGGGTGGATGGTGGAAAATGAACTCAGATCCTCTGAAGTGTACACTCTTATCTGCTGAGCCATCTCTCCAGCTCCCTGGTCCCAGTCTTAGTATCTCTGTAAGTCTCTGTCTCATCTCTGTCTCTTTCCTCTTCTGTCTCCTCTTCTTAGTGTTCTTTTTCCTCTTTATCTATCTCTTGGTTTTTGATCCTGCCACCGCCTTTCTACCTCTGCTGTATTTCTGTCTGTCTCTGTCTCTCCATCCCCGCCTCTGTGTATATGTACCTTTCTCTATGAGCATCTCCATCTGTATGTCCAGCTCAGTCTTGGTCCCTCTTCCCAGACTCAACCCCTCTTCTTCTGCCTCCCTTTGAGTTCCTGCCCCACATCCAGACCCCAGCCTGTGGCCTTTGCTCTTCTCCTACCCAAGCCAGGGTCTGTCCTAGATTCTGCTGCCCCCTTTCGGCCACCTGCCTGCCCTCCATTCCTGTTCTGAGGCTAGTGACTATCAACATACAAATCCTGTGTCTGCATTCCCAGCAGCTAGACAGTGCAGAGGTAACTATCCGGCAAAACTCCTTCCTGGCAGCCCCCAGCCCTGAGAGTTTCCAACAGTAGGATGCTCAGAACCTCTGCAGGATAAGATTCAAGAGTCATGGTCACTGGGAGAGAACAGAGTGCTATAACCTCTGCCTGTGTATTTTTGTATCACTAGACCTGCATGTCCACTATATACACAGCCAAGAGTTCCTAACCATGTAAAGGTTCCACTTTTCTGACAGTTAAGGGGTAGCACCCTGTAGGGAGAAAAGATTGGGGTGTAACTCCCTCTACTTCCACTTGAAGTGAAAAAGGAGGTCTGAGGAGAACAGCAAGAGAGACCTTATCTGGTAATGTCACTCTGAGGGGGAGAGCTAACCTGAGGGTGAGCAGGGTGACGGGCCTGGGTAACAGGGTCACTTTGAAGGGAGGCTGGTCTGGTACATGCAATCCAGGAGGAGGTCTGATGGGTCCTCACTGAGGAGATTGGTCTGAAGACATCATGTGCTGAAGGAATAAGATCTCCAACCGCTCCTAGTTGGCCTGGGACTTTCCCAGGTTTGGTACTAAATATCTCAAATTTTGGAGAACCCATTCCAGGCAAAGTGGAACAAGTGGTAACTGTATCTGTAATGGCTTTGCTGCCCATATGAATGGATGGACTGACCTGGGGATATCTCAAGGGTCCTAACCTGACAGGTCACTCTGGGAAAGAGGCTGTTCTAGGCCAAGGAGGTAGACAGAGTACTTCCAGGGCAGTAGCTTGGGGAGTGGCCACCAGGGGGCAGGGCAGGTCCTCAGGAGAGTCGGGCAATGGCCCCAGAGAGAAGCCAGACTGTCTGGGGGTGTGTGCAAAGGATTATAGGAACAACAGCAAATGCAAACTATGGTGATGGTGCACAGCCACACAGTGCTATGTGTTAGGTGACTGGGCGTGCAGGGTACATCTGTGTGGTATGTTTGTAGCTTGTCTGGTGTGGCCATAGTTGAGGCCTTTGCTTTGGCTGTAGGAAGACACCAGAAACACCTCAGCCCTTATTCAGACAGGGATGTAACACCTGAGATGCTTCCCTGGGAGGGGCCAGGGATGGAAGAGAAACATGGAATGGGGCTTTGTAGTGAGAATGTGCCCCCCCCTCCACCAGAGAATTCTCTCTTTGCAGGAGTGCATCTTGGGCAGAAGCATAACATGCACAGTAGTAAGAGAACATGAAGGGACGAGGGGATTTGCCCAGAGAAAAGGAGTTTGGGAAGAGGGATGTGGATAAAGCAAGGATAGGATGAGATGACAGGAAAGCCTTAAGGAATCCTTCCACCCCAGCCACACTGTGAAAATGAACAAAAACCAAACAGAGCACTGCCAACAAAAGAAATTTAGAGGAATCTCTTAAATAATGACAGCCCCAGCCCCCGCCAAGTAGCACAAGATTTGAGTACAGTGACCCACATGCCACCTTCCCCCTTACAAAAAGCAGCACACAGGAAAGGTGGCAAAGAAGAATCCATATAACAGTGGTCCTGAAGGTGAGCATGTAGGCATAGGGAAGGTCAGTGCAGGGCGGTGAGCAAGCTTTTTTTTTTTTTTTTTTTTGGTTTTTTGAGACAGGGTTTCTCTGTGTAGCCCTGGCTGTCCTGGACACACTTTGTAGACCAGGCTGGTCTTGAACTCACAGAGATCTACCTGCCTCTGCCTCCCGAGTGCTGGGATTAAAGGCGTGTGCCACCATGCCCAGCATGGTGAGTGAGCTTTTAAAATAGAGTCCCCGTGTCCCTCTGTGACGAGTCAACAGAGGCAAGAAGAACATCTATCTTCCATGGTATGGACTGCTGTCCCAGGGCTTAAGCTAAAGCTGTAAGAATGGAATATGCTCACCCTTCCATTGGAGCAGATGTCTAACAGGGCCCTGGTAGGACGAATACCTACGCACTAGCAAGGTTGTCTGGTAGCCCCGGCCAGGCCACCTTAAGGTGGTATAGAAGGCCAAAAGCAACAGCTGTCTTCTAGGGGCGGACGAGATGAGAAAGAGCAGGGGGATCTACCCTGCAAAGGAGGGGTCTGTTGAGCATGAGCCATGGCAGGTGGCAGTAAGAAACAGATGGCCTTTGGGCACAAAGACCGCAGGCAAAACACAGGCAGGAAGGAAGGGAGACTGGGAAGGATGGGGGAAGGAGGGGAGGAAGGGATCCTGGAACAGAACATACACACACACACACACATACACACACCAACCTAGAAGAAAATATAACCAAAGGGATAAAAGCATATTTCCCACAAGTTCTTCCTGTTGTAGGTGTTATTAATAGTATAAAATCGATAGGACAAAGGACAAGAACCCAAGGACAAGATGATAAAACAGAATGAGGTGAACCGGGGAGAGAGAACAGGGAGAAATGATACAGGGCCAAAACAATGATGTTGTAGGTGCAGTAAATAAGCCAGAAACAGCAGATGATGCGCAATGGCATGGCTGAAGAGTGATGTGGAGAGTCAGCTGGTGGGAAAGATGAGGCAGGCAAACCACTAAGCGTGGAAGAGACCAAACACCACAAACATAGCCCCGAGCATCCTTAAAACAAGTGGAGGCTGTGAAAATGGAACCCAGGAAGATGTTACAGTGTTAAAACACAGGGGGGAAAATCCCCCACTGAAGCACTGAATATTCATCTTGAAGAAGACACCACAGGCCAGATTGGTTGACATTAGGACACTGCTCCAGGACAGCACTTTAAAGAGGTAATCGGCATCTACAGTGGCCTCAGGGTGAACACAACCATAACTGACAGGTTCAGTCGTCAATCTGTGGGGTGTGGTTGAGAACTCATGAATCTTTCTAGAAAAACAAACCCCTGAAAACTCAGGGCTTGGGATGTGGCTCAGTTGGTAGTGTTTGCCTCGCCCGAGTGAGGCCCTACGTTCAATCCCCAGCCTTGCTTCAGCCAGACCTGTGATACAGGCACGCAGTTCCCGCATGCAGGAGGATCAGGGGGTCAAGGCCATTCTCAGCCACATAGTGAGTTTGAGGCCAGCCTGGGATTCATAAAACCTTGTGGCCTTTTGTTTGTTTGTTTTCTTGTTTTTTAAAGAGAAAATCCAGTCAGTCAAGAAATCGATCAAAATTACAACTGAAGGAGAGAAGAGTTGTAGGAAAGGGATTGGTGGTAACATTAATTCCATTTATGTTAAGATTAAACTTTGAGGATGTTAGTTGCAGAACAAAATGTAAATATTATAAATCTTGATAAAAATAAAAACAACATTGGCAACATAATCTGGAGAGGAGAGGAGAGTGGGAGGAGGACTGTCCTAATCCATTCTCGTTCGGTGTAGAGTCAATTAACAGTGTATAAAGCTGAAACATGATGGTAAAAATCCTACTCCAGCTTCTTAATTGAAAGCAATTTTCTAAACTCGAGAGAGGTCATTGAAGAATGACTGCTTTTTTGAGGTGAAGAAATAATCCCACCCGAGTTCATTTATTGCATTTTTACTTGTTTCTTTTCCTGGTTAATTTCAAGTAAAAGTACATTTCTACTTTCGTTTTAAAACAAAAAATCCGCTGTCACATGTGCAATTAGAACTATGTAGAGCAGCCCCATCCTTAGTTAGCTTCGCACTGCTCTGTGAATCCCTCAATGCTTTTATTTATATATATGCTAGCTAAATGTAACACCGACCATTTCTGGGTGGTGACACTGAGTTGCAATTTGTAAAAATTATCTACAACTTTAATAATAACATTTTTGGTGTATTTTAAAAAATGTCTACCTAAGGCCAGACATGGTGGCCTTAATGCTAGCAGTCAGAGAGCAGAGACAGTTGAATTTCTGTGAGTTCAAGGCCAGCCTGGTCTACATCACCAGATTTAGGCCATATGAGTGAAACCCTATCATAAACACACACACACAAACACACACACACATACACCCCCCCCAACACATAGACACACACACACACACACACACACACACATACACATACAGACACACACGCCCCCACACACATACACACAGAGAAAGAGAGAGACAGAGACTTATGTGAATCTTAGAGTCCTAGGGTTAAATTTCAGGTTAACTAAATGCACATTAGAGGACATTTTGAAGATTGTGAGATAATATGCCACCCTCCTATGGTAGGCTGAATAATGGTACCCAAAGTGTCCAAGTCTAAATTCCTATAACCAGTGAATATCACCTGATATGAGAAAAGAACTTTGAAGGAGACATGGCTTAGCGGTTAAGAACACTGGCTGCCCTTCCAAAAAACCCAGGTTCAATTCCCAGCACCCTCATGGCAGCTCCCAACTGTCTGTAATTCCAGGTTCAGGGGATCTGAGACCATCACACAGACATACATGGAGACAGAACACCAGTGTACATGGAATAAAAAATAAAGAAGTTAAGTTTAAAGTAAAGGTAAGGATACTGAGGTGAGAGGATTGTTCTGATTTGGGCCTGAGAATCCCAACGGTTCTGAATGAAAAGAGGGAGGAGCAGGAGCAGGAGCTAGGATGATGGGAGCAAAGGCTGGAGAGGCATGCTCTGAGATGAATCAGCAACTCCATGAGGTGAGGAGTATAAGCAGCCGCTGGACACTGGAAAGGCAAGGATACAGATTGTTCTCTTGAAGCTCATGGGTGAGGCCCATCTTACTGACATCTTGACTTTAGCCCAGTGAAATGGTTTTCAGACCACCAGCCTTTAGACTCTGAGAATAGACCTGTGTGGTTCAAAGCTACTAAGTTTATACAAGCTTGTTACAGCAGCAGCAAGAAATTAATCCTGACACTTCCCTACATGCCTTTCTCTTGCCCCAAGTTGACATTCTGGCCCATGCCTTTCATCCAGCCAACTCTGACAGTGCCACCTTGCACTGTGCTTGTCATGGATGCCACCTCATGGACCTCTCTCTCCCTTTCCTATGCCTCCCTCGTTTTCTCTAAGAGCCTGTCTTGTACATAATGTTCTGCTAATTTCTTGAAGACATTGTTGTCATTCATTCAAAACTTGTCATGTGACTCCAGATTCAGTTTATCTTAACATGTGTGTATATTAGGGCTTTTTTGTTTTTGAGATAAGCTCTTCCTATGTAGCCCTAACTGGCTTGGAACTTGTTACCCAGGATAGGCTAGCCTCGAACTTACAGAGATCCACCTGCACCTGATTCTTTTTCTGTTTTTGGTTTTGTTTTTATTGAGACAGGGTTTCTCTGTGTAGCCCTGGCTGTCCTGGAACTCGTTCTCTAGACCAAACTGGCCTCAAACTCACAGAGATCTGTCTGCCTCTACCTCCCAAGTGCTGGGATAGGCGTGCGCCACCCCCGCCCGGTGTGAATGTTAATATGAAGGGCGTGTGTCATCATGCTCAGCCTTTTTTTTGGTTTTTGGTTTTTTTAGGTTTTTCAAGACAGAGTTTCTCTGTATAACAGCTCTGACTGTCCTGGACTCACTCTGTAGACCAGGCTGGCCTTGAACTCACAGAGATCCACCTGCCTCTGCCTCCCGAGTGCTGGGATTAAAGGCGTGTGCCACCATGCCCAGCCTATTATGGCAAAAGCAAAACAAAAAAACTACTTATTAATTCATTTATTATTATTATTTTCAACTTTTTAGACATTGTCTCATTTTGAAGCTTAGGCTGGCCTTGAATGTGTTATCCTCTTTCTTCAGCCTCCTAAGTGCTGGGTTTCCAGGCGTTGTTTACTTTCATTTGCTGTGATGTACATCACACCCAAAGGCAATCTGGGGGAAAGGGTTTACTTCATGTTACAGTTTAACCCTGGAAGAAGTCAGGGTAGGAATTGGAGGCAAAAATGGAAGCAGAAGCCATGGAGGAGTGCTGCTTACTGGCCTGTTCATCATAGCTTAGCCTGCTTTTTTTATATATGCTAGGACCACCAGCCCAGAGGTGGATCACCACAATGGACAGGGCCCTCCCCTACTATTGATCAAGAAAATGCACCCCCCACCAGACTTGCCTACTGGCCAATCTGATAGAAAACATGCTGTCAACCGAGATTCCTTCCCAAATAACTCCAGTTTATGTGAAGTTAAGTTGACCAAAAAAAAAAAAAAAAAATTAAAGGTAGAGCAAGCATGTAACCCACCCCTGGCCCCTGGCTGCCTGTGAACATTTTAAAGTCAGTTTTCTTGTATGAGTAGTATCTGGGCAATGAATGTTAAACATGTGTATCTCTATGTGAATATGTGTTTTTGTGTGCATACACTTAGTAGGTTTTTAAAGACTTATTTTTATTTCACATGTGTGGATGTTTTGCCTGAATGTGTCCATGTGCACCACAGGTGTGCCTTGTGCCCTTGGAGGTCAGACCAGGGTGTTGAATTCCCTGGAACTGGAAACCACCAGATCCTCTTCAAGAGCAACAAGTGCTCTTAACTGCTGAGCCACAGCTCCAACCCCCACTTAGTGTTTTTTGAACATTTATCTATTTGTTTATTTATTTATTTGAAGAGAGACGGGGAGCACACATCCCACAGTGCATGTGTGGTAGTCAGAGGACAACTCGGGGTTCAAGGACAGCCTCAGCTATGTAGTGAGTTTGAAGCCAGCCTGGGCTTCTAGAAACCCTGTCTCAAAACAACCCAAAACTTCTTACCGAGTGTTGTGAAGACCAAAGTTCTAATCACCAGATCCCACATGAAAGCCTGACATAGAGTAATACCAGCACTCCTACAGGAAGATGGAAGCAGAGAAAGAGCACCCACCAGCAACCTTCTGGGCCAGCTAGCCTGGGATATTCAACATAAAAATAACAAAAACCCAGTCTCAAGGTGGGAGCAAGGACCACCACATATTCCAATAGGTCCCCTGTCCCCTCCCCGTCCATTTAAATTAACAACCATCCAGCTACTACAACAAAAAGTTTGGCTTCTTGCTGTGTTCAGGCAGGAGAAGGACTAGAGCTGGCCAGTAAGAAGGGCACTTACTGGAATACATGGTCTTAAATCTTGGTGATTTGGGAAAGAGAAAGGAGGAATCTTTTCAACTTGGGGATAATAAGACTGTCTATTAAAAAACTGTCATCATGAGAAGACAGGATTTGGGTAAGCTGATAATAGCTACAGCGTGGACACCCTATTACTTGTTATGGTCACCCAACTGGCAGGTAGGGACTTAGCCATTTCAAATATGAGGTGCTAAAGGTACCTCCTGATAAAAGAGTCTAGTCAGCAAGTAAGAAATTGACTAAGCCAGGTGAAGTGCTCTGTGCTTGTGAGCCACCATGTGGTTGCTGGGAATCAAACTCAGGACCTCTGGAAGAGCAGACAGTGCTCTTAACTGCTGAGCCGTCTCTCCAGCCCCGTGCTTATAATCCCAGAACTAGGGAGTCTGAAGCAAGAGGATGGCGAGTTCAAGGCCAGCCTGAGCTACATAATAAAGCTGTGTTTCAAACAAACGACGACTTTAAGGTCAGGTTGACCTGGGGAACAAGTTGAACCTCTCTAGTACTTGGTCTCCTTAGAAAAATAGTGTAACAATCAATATCTGCCTCTTGGTGTTGTAGTGAGAATTGAATAAGATAACACACAATGAATTGGGCATCGCAAATATCTACCCTACGGAAACGCTGTAAATCTCAGGTCTTAATAACAATAATAACAGCAGCAGCGACAGTGAGTAGCACCCAGGACTTAGGGAGTGAGAGCTGGGTTAGTGGTAAAGAATTGCCAAAACAAAAATGAGCCAAGAAGCTTGCTTCAGATGGGAGAAGAGATGCAGTGTGCGGGAGAGGACAGGAAAGGGAAGGAGGGGGGTGCAGAGAGCAGTGTCCGCGAAGGTGCCAAGGGGGGGCAGAGAGGCTAAAAATTGTGAGCTAAAATAAACCTTTTTACTTTACATTTTTATTACATTTATAAATGTATGTATAATTTATTTATTTAGTGTATGTATGTACATGTATGTGCAGGAGCCACACAGGTATGGAGGTCAGAAAGACAATTTTCAGGAGTTGGTTCTCTCATTCTACAGGTGGAGTCTAGGGATTGGACTCAGATCGTCAGGCTTGGTGGCAAAAGCATTTACCCACTGAGATATCCTACCAGTCCCTCTTTCTATTTAAAAGTTGAGTATCAGCCTGGAATGGTAGCTCATGCCTTTAATCCCAGCACTTGGGAAGCAGAGGCAGGAAGATTTCTGAGGCAATTTGGTCTACATAGTGAATTCCAGGACACTCAGAACTACATAGTGAAACCCTGTCTCAAGAGACAAATAAATAAATAAAGTCAAGTATCTCAAGTGTTTGTTACAACAATGGAAAGCTCATTGTCTTAGTTACTTTTCCTTTTGGGGTGATAGGATACCCTGAAAAAAGCAACTTAAAGCTGCAATCTTTTTTGTTGTCATCATTGTTACTTTTCAAGACAGAGTTTCTCTTTGTGTATAGCCCTGGCTGTCCTGAAACTTGCTCTGTAGACCAGACTGGCCTCAAGTTTATAGATATCTGCCTGCCTCTATCTCCTTAGTGCTGGGATTAAAGGCGTGTGTCCATCACTGCCCCAACAAAAGCAATTTAAAGAAAAGTTTATTTTGGCTCTCAGTCTGAAGTTGTAGTTCATCCTGATGGACTACATAATGGAAATAACAGCAGCTAGTCATATTGTATCCACACTTCAAGAAGCAGGGATTAATGAA
>CAJQZJ010032188.1:20043345-20063718 GCA_907164525.1 Lophiomys imhausi
ATTGTATCCACACTTCAAGAAGCAGGGATTAATGAATGATTGTGCTCTCAGCTTACTTTCTTCTTTTAAAAAGTTCAGGACCTCAGCCTAGGAAATGGTACCACCCACAGTCTGCAAGTCTTCTGACCTCAACTAACCTAATCAAAGTAATCCCCACAGCCATGCCCAGGTGATTGTAGGTCTCACCAAATTCACAACTGAGATTATATTGTGGTGTATATGACAATAAATTCGCCTCTTTTACAATGAGGGGCAATTCAACTACTACCTCTGGAGGTTATTTTATAGGATCATTGTTGAAATACAGGTTCTCTGGATAATGCATCTTCATGATCTACTTAGGTCTCCATAAAGGACTACCTTTAAACCAATACACCTCCCCAAAAAAGTCCTAATATTTACAGATGGAAAATAGACAATAAAATGGAATAAAAATGAAACATTATGTGTTGGTCACTAATTCACAGCATCATCTCCCACATATTTCGGGTCGCGAATAATAAAACGATAAGACTAGACAATCTCGTGGTGTCTGTTTGCTGACTCACTTCTTTGGTTGTGAACTTGCTTGGCGAGCCTGCCTAGCTTTCATTCACAATGATGAGATGATACCTTCTTCAGTGTTCTGAGAAGACAGGAGTTCCCTGTTCTGATGAACATTGCTCTTCTGGTGGCGTCTGGGGATGGTCCTGGGATTGAGCAAGCATAGATTTCTACATTTATGACAATTAGGAGTGGAAGTCCCTCTCCAGATGATACAATGCACAGGTACAGTGTGCTATCTTTGTATTTCTATCTCTGTCTGTCTCTGCCTCTACCTCTGTTCTGCCCCCCTCCCGTGTGTGTGTGTGTGTGTGTGTGTGTGTGTGTGTGTGTTCCAGTAAAGGCATTTGAAAAGTTTGATGACCTGAATTGGATCCCTGCAACCCACGTAATAGAAGGAAAGAACTAAGTCCTTCAAATTGTCCTCTTATCTCCACATGCTCTGGAATGGAGTGCTCATGCACACAGTACCACCAACAACAACAACAACAACAAATACATGTTAAAACTCAATAAATTAAACAATAATAAATAAATGGCTTAGCAATTTCATTGATTCTAAGAGGCCTTCCCCGCCCCCTCCAACTTAAACAACTTTGGAATCAGAAAGGGTTTTTCAAGCAACAGCATGTAATAGATTTTTAGTCCTTTTTTCCCCCTTAGGAATTCACAAAGTAACTTGCCTTTTGTAATTGATGGGATATGAAAATATTTTTAAAATATAGTAATTTTCTCAGAGTTCTTTTTCACAAACAATGAAATCTACACTGGACAGCCAGAGCAGAGAATGAACTTGTAAGAGATTCTTTAGCTCAGAATTGTTAGGGGAAGTGGAAACGGTCTTGAGGCTGAGTTTCTAGGAACAACACCCAAGCCACACCGTGACACAGCCTGATGAGGAAGCCACAGCCATTGCCGCTCTGAGCTCAATTGCCTGCCAATTTTAATAGCTCCATGGCACTCCTATGGCAGGAACTCATTATTGGAAGCACTGGAAACCATGGCTGTTGCCACTACCAGGTCCAAAGCTGGACACTTGTGTTTCTACCAACAATGGCAAAAACCAAAGCCCTATGTCAAACTGCTTCCTCCCTATGTCAATCAAGAATAGCTAGGAGGGAGAGTAATTATTAACAGCTCTCATATTTCTTTGACTTCAAACAACAGAGACACATTTCTTCCTTATACTATAGTTCCAGCACGGGCCAAGCTTGTGTGGGGAAGTCCTGCTTATTGTGGTCACTGAAGAACCAGGCTGCTGGGAATTCCACCATTTATTTATAGACAGGGTCTTACTCTGTAGCCCATTTGGGCCTGGAACTTGCAGAAATTCTCCAGTCTCAGCCTCCCAAGTGCTAGAATTACAGGCATGAATCACCACACCCACGATGCCACCTTCCTAACAGGATGGGTTTGTTGCTGCTGGGCAGACAAGTCAAAGCATCCCTTGAGCTTTTAATCCCAGCACTTCAAGAGGTGAATGCTGGAGGATTAGGAGTCCAAGGCCAGCTTCAGCTACATATCAAGTTTGAGGCCAGCCTGGGTAACTTGAGACACTGTCTCAAACAAACAACAAAAACAAAAGCCACATTCTTGCTTTTGCTGTCATTGTATTTATCAAATCTCACAGCCATACCTAACGTCAAAGGACACAGGAAATCAACCTTCCTGGTGCTCTGAAGGAAAGGGAACCAGAAATATTAGTCATCTTCAGACATTTTCAACTTATTGAATTGTTCTTCCCTCCACACAGAAGTCTGATATGGGTGAAGAGCCATGCTTGTAGACAAGCTTCCGGAGGTGCTGCGAACTGAACATATGCCATTTCTGAGTTTTCCTTCCTATGGAGGTAGGATTTGTTTTTCTTTTTTTGAAACAGGGTATTACTATGCAGTCTTGACAGGCCTGGAACTTGGTAAGTGGACCAGATTGACCTTGAACTTACAGAGAACTGCCTGTCTCTCCCTCCAGTATGCACCAACATGCCTGAGAAGGTTTCGGGGGAGAAGGGTAGAGCACAAGTAATTCTTATTTCTAAAGGTAGGATTTTAAAATTGGGATTTTTTTTTTCATAGAAAAATTCTCTGAAGGAAGACAATCATGAACACAACGTATTTCTGTTACTATACTCTATGCCAACATGAGAAATTAGTGGAGCCACGTTCCCTGAAACACCAACAAGATTCCAGGTCTGAGCAAACTTGTGAGAGATTTCTTTCAATCCTTCTCACCATGCACGCCTTTGGGCTTACTGGGAAAACAGACAAATGGGCCTTTTTCATTCCGCCCTGGAATGATGTGCTCACTTTGGCCCACTCTGGCCAACAATTTATAACAGAGGTGCCATCCCATTTGCCCACCAGGCTAGGAACACCAAGTAGGGGCTCCCAGAACTCTGGTGGTTCGGTGTACCCAGTCCTGATTGCTGGTAATTCATGGTTTCTTAATTAGAGAGAAGCAAATAACAGTGTCTGAAACTGAGCAAGGAAACATAATTGTCTAATTTCTAGCAATCTGAGGTCAAGACTAGAACAAATTCCCTTCTCCAAACTCAAAGGATTCTGTTTCTCTTAGCTGCTTGCAGACCACCCATTCTTGATATTTTGACTTTTTGTCACTGTATCTTCAAATGCTTCAGCTTTAGCTGGCCCAAGACCTCAGCTGAGACAGCAGGCTGCAGTAAAGCGATTGCATTGCTGTCACCTAAGAACTCCCAGATCCCACACTGAAGCTGTTGTGCTTTTATGCACATACGTATGTATGTGTATACTATGTGTGAATGTTAGTATTTAGTGTGTGTGTATGCATGTGTGCAACTTGGGGGAGTTGGTTCTCTCCTTCAGCCATGTGGGTTCTGGACATCAAACTCAGATAGTCAGGCTTGAGGGCAAGCGTCTTAACCCGCTAACCCACTCCTTCCTATTCTGGGATTAGGAGATGTCCACTGCCCCTCTATCCACCAGCCTAGTCAGTCCCTCATTTCGGGTCTATTTTTTGAGAATATTTCAGTCCTGATTCCTGTTATCCCACCCTACCCCCAACAATCAATCAATAAGTATAATTTTTAACCATCCTCCACAATCAATCAATAAGTGTAAATTTTAAATGACAAAATTTTAAAGTTTTTTATGTGGATAAATACCGGTGGAAACGAACTGGAAGAAAGGGAATAATTGACAACTATTCGACACTGTCACCCAGAAGCTCCCTTGGGTTGTGCAGATCCAGGCTAGCAGGATCCACGACAGAAGTTAAGCTGGGGCAGAGGAGAGGAGCCATTGCAATTTCTCCCAAGCCACAATAAAAAGTAGGGCAGAGAGAGGAGGTGCCTGGCCTCAGCATTGAGTGACCCAAACTGTGGCCCTCGGAGCACCTAGGACCTGGGATTGTACTCAGACAGAGAAGCTTTGTGTGGAGAACAAAGCGTCATCCCAAGGGTAGAGCCAGTCCTCCTGTTGCAGCGGTTGCAGCGGTAGGGTAGGACAGAGCCGCTTCGTTCTGGGACAGGCAAACTTGCTATGCCCTCTGATTTCCCTTCTCCAGACCCTGCCTATCACTGTCCCCTGGCTCACCTTCTCACTGCTCATCAGCCCTGCCACGCTGTTCCTTCCTTTCTCAGCTCCATTCCCCAGCCAACCGTGCCTCAGCGCCAGCTCCTTCCCCCAGCCTGAGGCTGGCTCGGCAAGGTCATCGGTGCCAAGTCCAATGAACATTCTCAGCCCTTATCTCGGCTGACTACTTGGCAGCACTGAAGCTGATTCTACTTCTTTGGAACTGTCCGTTCCTATCTTCCAGGCAGGTGGTTTCTCTAAGAACACTTATTCTTCCCACTAAAACAGCTCTTGTTTATGAAAGCACCTGCATTCTGTTGGAGCCTTCCATCTCTGTGGATACTCTCCTCCGTGCAAGACAGGTGGAGGAGACAGATGAGGAAACCAAGGCTCCAGGCAACCAAGGAGTTTTCCTAAGGCCCCATAGCAACAAGTGACAGAGCTTGTATTTGATCCAAATCTGCCGTTTTGCCTCTGACTCTAGCTCGCTGGCTTCTCAGCCTCTCTGCCTCCCCCCCTGGCACCTTCGCGGACACTGCTCTCTGCACCCCCCCTCCTTCCCTTTCCTGTCCTCTCCCGCACACTGCATCTCTTCTCCCATCTGAAGCAAGCTTCTTGGCTCATTTCTGTTTTGACAATGCTTTACCACTAACCCAGTTTAGTTGCTTGTGGGCTTGTGGCAAGGTAGCACATCAGGGCAGGAAGAGAGCAAAGCTACTTGCTTCTTGGGCCAGAAAAGAAAAACAGAGGAAGAGATTCCTATAGTCCCCTTCAGGAGCACCCCTGCAGTGACTAGACTCTTCCCACTGGGCCCTACCTCTTAAAGTTCCTACCACCTCTCAACAGTAACCTGGGACCAAGACTTCGGGGACATTCTACATCCAAACTCTAGCAGTTTCTGAGGATATTTTGGAATCATATACAGAGAAAATGACGTGTGTGTCTATGTCTGGCAAACAATGGGTGGATAATAGTGACTACCTGGCATTCTGTTTCTTCTCCACCTTTCTCCTTGGAGCCATGCATCCCTCTTCATTGGGGCATCCCATGTGTCATTTAACAAATTAACTCCCACCTCTTGAGCACTGATGAGCAGTCCAGAGCTAAACAAATCAGAGTTCTTTCTGGGGAATTTTGAATTGCACCCTAAAAGAAGCAATGACAACAGCAGCAGCCTCTCCACCAGTCTCTCCTTGATGACATAGATTCTAGGTCCTAGACAATAACATTTTAATATCTGGAATTGCTTTAAGTCCTGTTGTCACCATGTGGACCAGGTGAACATTGGAGACCATATGAGAGTGGGGGTGACCAGAGCGTGTGGCAGGTGTACTGGGACTGTTTCTGCCAGTTCTGACTCTCCTTAAGTGAGCTCATCTAGTTTTCCCACCTAACTTTCACCCTGCTGCAAAAACTCACTGGACGTCTTCCCTGAACCTTGGAACTGCTTGTCCATGTCTACTGAACAGCTCCACTAAAGCATTCTACCTCAAAGTTGTTGTCTCCAAATATCATTGCCTAAGTCCTTTGCTGAAACGTACATTTATTTGGTGGGGACACATATGTGTGGCAGGGAGTGGCATGGGGGTCAGTGGACAACTTGGTTCTCACTTTCTACCATGTTGGTCCCAGGGACTGGACTCAGGTCACCAGAATTGGTGGCAAGTGCTTTTACCAGTTGTCCATGTCAACAGCCCCTCTTCTGTGTTCTTTATCGGTGGACATTGCATCACAGTATTGCAACTCCTAACCAGTTACTCCAGGATGTCCTCTTCTTACTTCCCCTGTCTTCTAAGTTCTGCCTACTGATGTGCCCAATACCCCAGTGCTCTCCCATTCTGCCGAGGACATTTGTAGCCCTCATCGATGTAAAACACAGGGCCATCTTTCACTCTCAAATGCTTTCAAAACTCCTTTCCACCCAACGGCCCAAATCATTCTTCTAATTTCTGGCTATGATCACATCACTCCGATGTTCAAAATTCTTCAGTGACTCCCCGCTGTTTCCAGGATAAAATCTGAACCCCTGCAGCTAGGTCACAAATTCACTCAGATGTGTGACCATATGTCTCCTCTCTTTCCTATAACTGATCTGCTCCTTCTCACAATGCCCCCACCCTGCTGGGTAACAGGGGAACTAAAATTAATCCATCTGACAAACTCCACAGGGTCCTCAGTTTATTTTAGACAGTCTCTAACACAGTACCTTTAGATGATTCAGCCATTCGGATGACTTTATATTCCCTTTCTCCTTTTCAAAATACTGTCCAGGTTTCTAGGGGTCTTCTTGGAAGGAGGGGTCCTGCCCCTTAGCCACCATCCTGGGTTATGTCTTCTGGCATTTGCTGAGATGTGGTTGGTATGGTATAAATGAATTAGTGAGAAGTAGCTATTACTATAACCATTTTATAGAGAAGAAAGTTGTGTTTAAGAAAGTCAATCAACTTGCCCAACATCAGGAGGTTAGAATGTGGAACCAGGAACAGACACCACCGTGACTCCAGTAGGCATTTTTCTGTGAGTGTAGTATTCCAGAGAGAAGGCTCTGTGGGTAGAGGGCAAGTGAGGGTCACCATGATAGAACTGATTATCCATGGACAATATGTGAGATAAGAGGGCACACATAAGAACACTTAAGAATCACTGGAGGGCCAGGAATGTAGCTCAGTGGTAGAGAACATGGTTGTCTTACTTGTGTGAGCCCAAAGCTGTAAGTTACATCACTAACAGCCGAGAGGGTCAGGCAGAGGAAGGCCTACTTGACTGCTCCTACCCAAGCTGCCTTGGTCTCAGGAGAGCTATTAGGATGGAGAGTCAGGACATCCAACAGATCTGGATTTAGTTCAGCCAGAGAGCTGAGCCATTCTTCAGGTGTTTTAGGTTTCCTCCAGCAAGCAAAGCACAAACCTGTGACCAACACTGGGTGAGAAATCAGTCAATAAAGGTCATGTGTTGCCAGAGATCACGTTGTTCTTAGGACTAGGAGCAATCTATAGGCGTTCTAAAGTGGGGGTGCGGAGTCTTCACTCTCCTGGGAAAGGGATGTGTTGGGAGATAGGCGCTGAGGAGGGTCAGGTGTGGAGACACATGGACTTTTCCAGATAATAGTGACAGACTTCTCCCAGACATGGAGGGATGGACGCTTCACATGCAGGGGTGCATTCCAGGTGTGGGAGGTGCAAGAAATCCCTGCAAAAAGGTGGCCTTGCCCTCCACCCTGTCAAGGGATGAAGCAAAACAAAGTGGCCCCTTCATCTCCCCCACTCTCCTCCTCACCCAAGCCCCTCCTTCTGTCTCTCCTGCACCAGGACAGTGGTGTCCCACCCCAGAGCACAGCCAATGGCTTGGGGACTTGGCCCGACCAGCCAATTGAACGGCGGCAGCGGCACAGAGATGGCTCCGCCCCGAAGGGCCACAGACCGCTGGCCACTCACGAGGCGGGGCTCTTGGGCTGTTTTTGCTGCCCGCCGAGCTCAGCCGAGCTCAGCCGACTCCCTCCCGCCGTAGACGAGCCTAGCCGAACGCAGCCGAGCCCAGCCGAACTCCTCGACGTTCCGGCCGCCGCCGCCCGAGCGCCGCCGAGCTAGCCAGCGAGCTAGCGGCCCCTGCCGCGGAGGAGGCGCCGCCCCAGGGGGAGGAGGTGCCCGCTCTCCGCAGACCGCCCGCGGCAGAGGCCGGCCCGGTCGCGCCCTGGCGGGAGCGGCCGGCGGAGGCTGCGTGGCCCAGGGGGGAGGGCCCAGGGAGTGGACGTCGCCCCTGCCCGCCTCCCGCTGCCCCCCCCCCCCCCCCCCCCCCCCCCCGCCTACAGGCTCTCGAGCCTCGGTCGGCGCTGAGCATCCCGCTGCCCCGGACCCTCCCGCGGGCGCGCACCGGGCTCAACTCAGGTAAGGGGGGGCTCCCCTACGGGCAGGGGGTCGAGATTCAGAGATCCTGGACAGAGACGAAAAGACAGTGACCCACACAGAGACAGAGACACACAGCTCGGAGGATAGACACAAAGGCAGAAATAAATGCAAGCCGCACAGAAACACCAATACCGACCCCATGGAGAAAGGAAGAGAGGTGTCCTCGAGGGCAGAGGGACAAGCAGTCGTGAAAAGAGAGATACCCAGAGACGGTTTGGCAGAGAAATGAGACACTCACATGAAACACTCAAGACACTCAGAGATAGGAACACAGAGAGACAGGCAGCCACACACCTTCACAGAGGTGGGTTTGCAGAGGCAAGAATGCAGATCCAGCAAGGGACAGAAGAGACAGGAGGATGTACCTTCAGACACGCACCTGACCAAGGGAGGCAAAGCCCCAGGGAAAGGCACGCCTAGGCGCACAGCCTTGGGTATACAGAACCCACACGTTCCTGCCAGGGCCTCCACAAAGTTCCTTCTGTGTGAGCTGGCACCTCTGCAGGTCTCCTGGACAGGCTGACTGCAGCTCTCAGCAAAGAGAGGATGCCCTAGCCACTACAATGATGGTCATAATCCTCTTCCTCCTGGGCTTTGGGCCACCTCAGTCCCGCCCACCAATGGCATGTCTGAAGGCTAGAAGCTTGGCAGGCAGGATTAGGCTAAACCCACCAGTTCCAAAGAAAATGCGATAGAGGTGGCCTTACTACTACAGCTTCCCCACTCTGACTGCACCACAACACCCAGGGACTCAGAGCCAGGCCTGAGAATGGGGGTGCTGGCTTTTTGGGGTACTTGAGCCTGCTGGGACTCAACACTCTCTGCCTGCTGCCAAAGATGGAAGAGGGGAGCTGTCCCCCTAGGCTTCAGACCACTTCTTCCTCCTCACCTCCCTCTATTTTCCTCTGTACTCCCCAGGCTCAGGACTGCAGGTGGGCATCCTCACTGCCCAGGAGTCACTGTGTGTGGACAGGACAGCCTCCTTGGAAAGTCGGCCATACCAGAGTTTGTGCCTCGGCATGGGCCTTGCCGCTGAGGCAGCTCTGCTGTCTGCGCTGACCTGAGGGTGCTGCCTGTCATGGGGGCAGCCATCTCCCAGGGGGCCCTCATCGCCATCATCTGCAACGGCCTTGTAGGCTTCCTGCTGCTGCTCCTGTGGGTCATTCTCTGCTGGGCCTGCCACTCTCGCTCTGCTGACGTCGATTCTCTCTCAGAATCCAGTCCCAACTCCAGCCCTGGCCCCTGTCCTGAGAAGGCGCCATCACCCCAGAAGCCTAGCCATGAAGGCAGCTACCTGCTGCAGCCCTGAAGGCCCCCAGCCTACCCTGGAGTCCTGGACCTGAGTCAGAGCGTGGAATCTGATCTCAGAATTCAGTCAGCCTGGGGTCTAGAATTCAGTCTATTTGAAGCTAGACCCAGCAGCCTAGATGGTAGCCAGCCTGGCTCCAAGAGAGGCCTGAGTAGCCCTAGAGAGAGACAGGCCTGGAGGGGGTTAGGAGTTGGTGCTAGGGCCAGGGCCATCTGGACTCTGTTCCATCCCAAGGGCCAAGGGCTGAGTTTGCCCTTTCCTTAGGCTCAGCACCTCTGGGCTCTCTAGGCTGGGGAAGCAAACTGAAACCCATGGCAATAATGGGAGAGAGTCTAGGCTGGGCCCCTTCTCTGGTCCTCCCACTGTTTGTTGGATAATAAATGGAACTATGGCTTACCCTGAGATTTCTCCACTTCTTGAGGGCCATGTGGTAGGGGGAAAAAATAAAGATATGAGATGAGCTTCCAAAAAGATTTATTTGTGCAAAGCAGGTATAATGGAGGTTGAGGGTCAAATCATGGACAAAGGTGGTATGACCTTAAGAACCAGAGTGAGAAAAGCCAGTATTGGGACTTGATTAGGGTGAGGTTCATCCTTGGAGCATAGGTACCCTGTACCCAGACAAGAGGCTGTAAAACCCAGACAATTGGGTTCAGAACAAGGGGCAGGGCCTGGGGTCAGGCTCTCAGGCTTTGGTTTTTACTTCCCTGATGAGGTTTAGCAGTTTGTCCAATTTTGCGATCTCCACAGCTGGACCCTTCTGTACTTCTTGCCCCTTCTTTTCCTGGAGAGAAGGTAAATGTCAGTGGGAATGGTGAAAGACCTGCTTCTTTGTGGGTGTCGCCACTGGCTCCTCTTTCCAGACTGCCCTCCCCTGCCCAGTAAATATTGGGTCCCTGCTAATCCCATTTAGCCCTTCCCCTACTCGGGTTAGGTGACTGAGGCCCAGCTGAGGGCCTGTGAGGAGGATCCAACTCTATCTCCAAAGCTTAGCAAGAACCAAAGGCTTGATCCTGGCAGGAGAGGGAAAAGGCATTTATCCCTAGTCCCTCAGAAGTCGCCTTTCAGGCCATGGAGAGCTGTAGGCTCTGGGGAAAGGCAGGAGCTGAATATTAGGATCACCCAGGTTTGGCCCTGTAAAGAAGGAATAGATGTGTGTTGAAGGAGAGAGAGGGGTGTGCCACTAAGCCACAGGTGTCCTCATACCTTCAGGTTAGGGTTGGGGAGGGGGTGCCACTTGATACCAGACTTGATGTGTCATGTGCCCAGGACGGGGAAAAGGAACAGAAGACCCATGAACTCAAAATTTTCCACTTGACTCCATGTGCACAGGACTGTCTCTTAGATCCTGAATTTATGGCCCCTTGCTCCCAACTGCGAAACATTCTAGTGCATCCACTGGTAAGCTGGGCCTCAGAAAATGGAATTTTGGGCATAGGTATACTTGTCCCACAGGCCTTCAGATTCTGTAGCAGGCCACATCAGTCAAATTCTCCCGACTGTCCAGACAGTGGGCTGTGGGCTGCACTGAGACAGTCTGGGCAGCTGCCATTTCCTGACTTTCCCCTGTCTCTGCCACTTGTGTGCCCGCTGCTTACTGGAACGTGCCCCAGCCACACCTGCTGGGGTATAAGGTAAGGGGAGAGTGCAGAGCCAGTAGGCTTGTTCCTCGCCCCATTCTAGCTGCTGCTATTCTGTAAAGCTCCAATTTCTTCTGGCCTTGACCCCTACATCTGCTCCTAGGTCTGCTCCCGCAGCCCCTGGCGGGTAGTCTGTGCCTTTGTCATTACCCAGCTCACCACTCCACCTGGGAGAGGCACAGAAGAGCCATCTTTTTCTCTCTTCCCATTCTCCCTCTGTAATTAAGCTGTTTCTCAGCCTTACACTGTCCCTTGGTATTTAAGAGACCTGATGTTTAGTTTCATTGTTGCCATTAGCTCCCCATAAGACTGGACAAGTCCCTTAGCTTTCTGAGCCTCACTTCCCCATCTGTACAGGAGTACATCTTTACAGGAGAAAGATGGTTCTTGACCTCTGATGGCATTCAGGGGAAGTTCCCCAGCAGAGAAGTCTGGCCTCTGAGGTAAGTCTTCTCGGGAAGGGCAGGAAATCTGCAGCCCCCAGAGGAAAGGCAGTAGGGATGCCCAGAGGACTTCCTTTAGTATGAATCACTTGACTGCTGACAGGGTCAGATGGCAATCTCAGGAACTTCTAATCCTCCCAAGTACTAGCCCCAAACTGTCCTTGCTCAGCTCCTTGGTGATTTAGGTTTCCAGATCCACAGAGTTCAGCTCCCTCAGCCACAGCTGACTCTTGCTTTGTGAGGAGACCGAACTGTGATAAATCTTGCCTCAGCCTCACACTGGGCAGGAATCTTTCATATCTACCATGCTTGTGGGGTCAGGGCTCTGCCCCTCTTCTAAAGAGTGACCATCATCCTCCCAGGGGGCTATCCAGCTCTGCCATCTTAAGCCTGCCCCTCATTAAATTAAGAACAGATTTTATCTGTTCCACAAAATTTGCTGCCTCCTTTCTCCCTCCTGAGGCCAAGGAACCAGGCTCAGCAAAGAGATTTAGACCATGCTTGACTTCCTCCAACCCCCAAAGCCCACCGCAGCCTGTGGGCCACAGCTGCAGGCGCTTAGCAGCCTTCTGAGTATTTATAGCCAAGTCCACCCCCTCCCCCAGCTGGCTACAATTATGGGCCATCCATACTTCCAGCCTGTGACTCCCTGGCCATAGTGGGGGAATAGTCTATGCCAGTATCCAAAGGATGGTGTGCAGACCCTGGCTGGGGAGGGACATTGGGGGAAGAAAAAGACTATAGCTGAACAAGACAAGCCCCAGACCCTGTCCCAAGCTGCTGCATATGTCTCCAATTGTACCCTGGAGGTTCAATGATCAGGGTGACTTGACCAACCCTGACCCTGTCTCAAAGCTGAGAGCAAAGAGCCATTTCCATTGTCATATACCAATGGGCTCTGTATTTTTAAGTTGGGTCCTGAGGCTCTAGATTCTAAGGCCTGTGATATGTGGCTTGAGTCTTAAGTCTGAATTTGGGCTCAGGTGTAGATCTGAAGTTATTGGTCTGGGCTTTGTGTCATACATTTGGGGTCCTTGGGGTTTGGGCAGGGTCTTCTCACCATTAGAGACCTGAGAAACAGAAACCAGAACTCCGAAAGAGGCCTGCAGAGCTGCTGACCTAGTTACCCAGCTCACAGCTCATTTCCTCCTTCCCTGGGTAGACCCACAGCTCCCAGTTCAGGAACCATTGGAGCTAAAACTCTGTAAGCCCAGCAACGATGCTTCAGCTAAGACTTGAGTCCCTCTCCTGGTGACCTGTCACACCCACAGCATCTTACACTCCAATAAGCCAATGATGCTTGCCTCCTCCATGCCCCAAGCCCACTTGCTCCTTGGAAATCACTCCCTGGAGCCTACAGGGAGCTCACATGCAGCAGGTCAAACTGCTCTGTCATTTCACAAACCTGCTTTTCCAGCCTCCTCACTCAGGCAATGACACCAACCTTACCTTGAATCCTTCCTGCCAGAAATTTGAGGTGGCCCCTGGATCCTCCTGTCATCCCCCCTTATCTCCTGATGGCAGCCGGGACTCCCAGAGCCCATACCTTTGGCATCTTTCGCAAGTTGGGGGAGAGCTTGAGGCAGGTGATGTGGCCCCGGTTATCGCCCACGATTATGATGGGGTGAATGGGATTGAACTGCACGTGGGTAATCTTGTTCTTCTTCTTGGCCACCACAGGCTGGTTGCAGATAGCCTCATATTTGTTGACAGCCAAGTCAAACACATGGGCCTACGGAGAGGTTAGTGTCAACGTCGGGCAAACCATGCCCTGGTCTCCCATGTTGGCCTTTCTGAGAACCGTACAGAAGGCTAAGGGTCAGCACAGCAGAGCCAAAGACAGCAGAAGGGATTTCATGTCAGTTTACTCTCTTCCCATGACTGAGTGAGTGAGGATAAAAAAGATTAGAAATCTTAAGTATATGCAGAATAAATTATAATAGCAGCTGTGGGCTATATGTTACATGGAAGCAGAGGAAGACTATTAGAGGGCACAAAGGGAATAGGTAACAGGAGTCACAGGGATAGAGAGAACTGTGAGGGAAGAAGATGGAACAAGAAGAGCAAACTTTAGTGACATGTATATATGAAAACACCACAAAGAAACCCAGTCTTATATAGTTACCATGTTCCAGGCTCTGAGAAGGCATGTTACAAGGCTGGACCATGTGATTACACCCTTACCACCACTCTATACTGAGGTTCTTTACGATCCCTATTTTCTAAATGAGGGCTTGAAAACCACTGGAAGCTAACTTGCTTGTGAGTGGCAGAGCCAAGGGTTTACCCAGCTGATAAATACAAAGTGCTCTAAGTTTGATGCCTAAGTGCCCAATAAATGTTTGATATTGTCTGTGCCTCACCCGGAGTCCAAATCACTATCAGCTCCTGCCTCAGCATCCCCCTGCCCAGTGTCCTGCTCCGACTTCTGCCTATCTACAGTCTGTCCTCCCTGCAATACATGGGCTTCCCTTAAACAATTCCTCCCAGCCTCCTTGGAGCCAGGTTCCACCTGCTTGCTCATGTTCTCATCTCAGCCTAAGTCTCCCCTTTGCTCATTATGGCCCAGGCACATGCCTCCGTTCTGAAGCCTGACAAGCTCATTCCCATGGTGTCCTGTTGCCTCAGTATGGACAGCTTCCCCATCTCATGTTCATAACGCCAGACCTGCAGGTATGGTGGTGCACATACCTTTAATCCCAGCACTCAATAGGCAGAGGCAAGTGGATTTCTGTGAGTTCAAGACCAGCCTGGTTTATGTAGGAGAACAAGCAGAGCTACATAATAGAGAGACCCTGTCTCAAAAAAAGAAAAAGAAAAAAAAAAGTAAAGGCTGGTGCTTGTCATTCAGTTCTCAAGTTTGAGTTTCACCTCTTCAAAGAACCCTTTCCTAAGAAACCCCACTACCACCACCACCCGCCATCCATCCCACCACCACCCTAGGGTCTCACAATATAGCTCAGTCTGGCCTGCTGGCCTTTGCTGTGTAATCCAGACTGGCTTCAAACTTTTGATCCTCTGTCTTCTACCTCCTGCATGCTGGGATTATAGGCATAGGCATGTACCACCAAGTCTGGCTTTCTCTGTTTGATATAACGGCTTTATTGAGATATAATTCACATACTATAAGGTTCAGCCATTTAACATACTAAAAGTATACACTTCTTGCTATTAAGCATATTCACTTATCAAATCATTATCAACAAAGTTGGTGTTTTCTTCACCCACAAGACAAACTTTGCACTCATTAACAGTCACTCCCCATTTCTTTTTTTTTTTTTAACATTTTATTTATTTATTATGTATACAGTATTTGCTCTACATATATGCCCGGGCAGATCTCAATGTAGATGGTTGTGAGCCACCATGTGGTTGCTGGGAATTGAACTCAGGACCTTGGGAAGAACAGTCAGTGCTCTTAACCTCTGAGCCACCTCTCCAGCCCCACTCCCCATTTCTTTCTCAACCCTTCTATCTGAGGCAAATGCAACTCTACTCTGCATCTCTATAGACTTGTCTCTTGACATGACGCACACTGATCAAATGTATTTTGAACTTACCATATATTTTGTGTGTGTGTGTGTGTGTCTGGCCTATTTTACTTAGCATAAGCGTTCCATGTCCATCTACGTTGTCAGATGTTCTTTGTCTGCTGAATATGATCCTTTGCATGTATACTACATTCTATTTGCTATTCATGACTTGATGGAAACTGGCTTCTTTTATTGTTTGGAGATCATTAATGATGCTGCTATAAACATTTGCATCCACATGCCACCCTCTTTCAGCCCTCTGCTCTAACATGGTGGGAATTTTGATGTCTGTTTTGTCTTCTTCTCAACTATAATGTGAGCTTCATGAATCAGCAGACCCTAGCCTGGAACTGAGCACCATGGTTGGCCCTTAGTACTGGTTGGTTGACTGGGGTGGGGGTGGGGTGATGCCTTAATTGCTGTGTTCTTTCCTTGGGGCTGCAGGTGCTTTTCAGGTTATATAAGATTCCTTACAGAGAGCAAGTCTGCACCTAAGACCATTTTCACAAAAAGGTGGCTTTTTAGCTTCTGTGTCTCTGTCTATTCAAGCTCCTCAGAACCAGCTTGGGCACTTCTGGGCACTAACTTACAAACTAGTGAGTGACTGGCTCACAGGCTGGGTACCCTGTAACCCCTCCCAGGGCCTACAAGGAAGACAACTTCTGGATGGCACCTCAGTTTCCCAGAGGGCTTGTTCCTCAAGGTGTTCCTTCCTCAAGACCTCCTGTGATGAGGGGTTCCTCCACACTCCCCTGCATAGCCAGGCCCTGAAATGCATAGTCCTATGCCCCACCATGCCCTACTGACCTGGGGTAGCATGTGGTGAGCTCTCTAGGAAGGAGACCCTGAGACACCTCCCTGTCTCCATGGGGTTTCAGCAGGGTGAGAAAAGGACTACTCACCTTCCCATCCGTGGTGACTGCTGCAAACACAGTGGAAGAGTATGGTGCCCAGGCCACGTCACCCACGGCTGAGTTCAGGTCATAAATGAACATGGGGGTCCTGCTGTAGCAGAAGGGACAAACCCATAACATAGAGGGGTCAGAGTGCCAGACCTGAGGGGAAGGCATGGGGCAGGGCAGGGCCAAGGCAGACCCCTCACTTAATGGTGTGGTCCCAGATTTTCACCGTCCAGTCAGAGCTGCAGGACATGAAGACCTTGGTGTGGAACGGGTTCCACAGCACAGCATCTACCGCCATGTTATGAGCGTCATAGGTGTCCAAGAATTGGCTGGAGTAGGATTTGGAGCACTATGGCAGGGATAAAGGATGGATGATTCAGGAAGGCTGGGATCAACAGTGAGAGAAAAGTGAGCACCAACCTTTCCCTAGGGCCCTGGAGGATCAGCACCTGAGCCGGCTGTCCATCTGCCCACCCCCCAACTCCTGAAGGAAGAGGAAGCACTTAAGGACTGAGGTTCAGGCAGGGCTTGGAGCCCTCCTGGAGGGTGAAGGGAGATGGCAGAGTAAGAAAGTGACTAAGTGACTTCTCTCTCCAAAGCAGAGTGGGTCTCATGCCTGGGCAAAGATGGAGCACAGTCTAAGCTTTTGTCCATTCTAGAGCCTGTGGTTAACTGCATCTCAAACACCATCCATGCCACAGTAAGCAGCACCCCCCTCCTTGCCTTGTACAGGTAAGAGCAGGCACAGAGCCAGGAGGGGACTTAGGTCCCCAGATTGCCATTCAGCATCTGCCCTGGCCAGCAAGCCTCTCTCCCTCCCTCCAGGAGACAAAGTGACCAGTCTTTCCTTCCCCTGCCTCTCTCCCTCTGCCACTGGGAGGAGTGGAGGGCGGGGGTGGGGGGGGTGGGGATCTCTTTTGCATTCAGACCAACTCTGGCTGGGCCTCTGGGGCTCCCGGGAGGCTGTCTGTAATTAACATTGTGTGCCTCTGAGCCTAAGAAAAGCTCACAGTAAAGCTATTTCTGGACGATGGAGGTTCAGAGGAATGTTCACCTACTAACACTGAGACATGGTAGAGAACTTCCTGCGAGGATTGTGTCCTATGGCCAGCTATGTACCTCATATTCCGAGATCAATCTGTTTGATACCTGGCCTTGAAAGCCAGCTCAAGTTCACATCTCCTCCAGGAAACCTGCCCAGAATGTCCTAGCTCCTCCAAGCCCCTACTCCCATGTCTGCCTCTTAAGAAATGGGAAAAGAGAAGGGTTCAAGTTACTCTCTAGATTCTTCATCACCTTTTCTGATTGCAACCTCTCTTCCTGATAACCGAGCAGACCAAGACATGGAGGCATTCTTGAGCTGATGAGATGGCTCGGCAGGAAAAGGTGCCTGCTCCTGAGCCTGATGACCTGAGTTCAACCCTTGGAAAATGGCCTAGAAGCTATCTGCTAATCTCCATGCATGTGTTGTGGTACGCATGTGCCCCCCCCCCCCACTATATAAAGAAATGTTTAACAAATATTTGAGTAACAGAAGCCTGTCTTTTGAGCGTGCAGGATGGCGCAGTGCCTAAAGTTGCTTGCTACCAAGCCTGAAGACCTGAAGCCTGAAGAGTTAGAGCCAGACTAGCTCCAAACAAAGTTGTCCCTTTGGCCTTCACACACATACTGTGGCATGAGTGTGCCCATACACCTAACACACACACACATACATGCAGACACACACACAGGAACATACACACAGACACATAGACACACACACATAGACACACACAGACACACATACAGACACACACACATACAAATAAATAATTTTTAAAACTTTTAAAAAATGTATTCTCCGCCCCCCCAAGACACTTCCAGAACAGTGAACACTAGATGTATACAGTGTCAGAAAGGAACTGTTGAGTACTATAACCTCCTCAGGTGCTTAGGTCCAAGTGGCCCTGTGAGGAGCTAGCTGACAGGCCAGGCAGTACCGTCTCACCTTGTAGATTTTCCCCTCCTCTGTGCCCACCAGGAACATGTAGTCGATCTCTTTGTGGAAGTCAAAGGAAGTGCCACAGCCTTGGAAGAAGAGAGGACAGACTTAGGCTGGTTCTCAGAGGGAGCCTCCCACCCAGCTCAGTGTTGGACAAATAGAACCAGGCTGCTGTGAGGGCTGGGCTCAGGCCAGGGAAACAGAAAGTGGACCTTGGGCTTGCTTGCCCTAGGCAGTTAGGACTCAGCAGACAGGAATGGAGGGCTGGGTAAACAAGGCAGGAATTGAGTTAAACAGGGTCAGGGTCACGGTAAACAGGGATGGGGGTCGGCACATAGGGACACGGTCTGTGCAAACAGGGATAGAGTCTGCATAAACAGGGTCGGAACTGAGTAAACAGGGGTAGGATCTGGGTAAACAGGGCTGAGATCTGCATAAACAGGGATGGATCTGCATAGCAGCAGCACCTGATCTGCATAAACAAAAGCAGGGTCTGCACAAGGGAAGGGACATGCCTGAATAGGAAGTGAGCCAATGGTCAAGGGCTCAGTCCATGGGACCGGGCTTTTCTGTCTCCAGAATTGACACTGTCCCTGATCCTGGGATGCTGGGGCTGAATGGTCTTATCAGTCTGGGGGTATGAGAGCTGGGGCTCCTACCTACAGTGTGTAACTGCAATCCCCCAGGGACTTCTGAAGTGCTGCCTTCCACTTTCAGCTTGATGATGTCTATATGAACCAGCTCGCTCTGCAGTCAGAGGGATGGAGGGATGAAGAAGTGGATTGGTTCAGTAGCTTTTTGCCATTTAGCTCCTCCCAGTTCCCATTCATCCCTCCATGACCCTTTTTGGAAGCAGTCACCTTTATGAGGGTCCATGACACAATCCTGCCATCGGATGACACAGAAAAGAAGTTAAGGTTGTGGTCCATGTCGTCCTTCTGCCATTTGACCTGAAACAGCACAAGCCCCAAGTTTTGGAACTCTTTTGGTGCTTTGAGTTAAGGCTGTAGTCCATGTCCCATCCAGGGCTCAGGTGGAAGTCCTGGGAGCCCATTTTCCAGAACTCCATGATGAGACCTTCCAATCTCATTTCATCCAGCTCTGTTTCCAACCTGGGGCCACAGTAGCAGTCAGAGCACTGCCCTAAGATGTAGTTTTGGCAGGACTGGTACCCAATTTCTCCCTGGGTTGGGTTCTAGCAGTCTAGTTTTGGGAAGAAGTTCTGGTTCTGCATTCAGTCTCCCCACACAGCCATGGCCTGGAAAGGTCAGAGCCCCACAACTGGTTTTTTCACTTATCAAATGGAAGTCATGATAACATAGGCATATTGTGAGAAGTAAATGATATGCCATATGTACCATCTTCAGAGCACTGCACATAGTAAATGTTCTAAACACAGTAGCTAATGGGGCCAGGTATGGTGATAAACACTTTCAGCTTGAGGCATCTGTGAGAAATGACTCACAGCATTCAGGAGACTGAGGCAGAAGAAGCACGAGTTCTAGACAGCCTGGGCTAATAGCAAGACCCTGTCTCAAAAAAAAAGCAAAAACACTAGCTAGCTAAAATATCCTCATTTTTTTTTTCCTGTCATCCTAGGAAGGTGGGCTGCAAGCGTGTGTGGGGCTCTTTCTTGCTTAATGGAAGATGGACAGGGAAAGGAGTCAATCCCCTCTTCTAGATTTGGCCGTTTTCTACAGTCTCCTTTGCTCCCCACCTTCAAGCTGACACTAGCTCCTGCTCCCAGAATCTTGCTCCCAAATCCCAGATTTGAGCTGCATTTCTCCATCTGCAAATCCGGGTTAATTATCCTGCCCCACCCGTCTTCTCAGGGCTAGAAGCAAACATATGGGAAAGTGTTTTGGAGACAGAGCTGTTGTCTTATGAAGATGACACGCTTGAGGCTCAAGTTTCTGTTGCCAGATGTGGAGGCTTGGCCAAGCCAAGTCCCTGAAAGCTGGGGTGGGGCTGGGTGCCCAGAGCTTTCCATCCTCTGACTCCCTCCAGACCCCCCATGCTGGGACCCCTGTCCAGTCCCCTCCCTCTGTCACAAGCTGAGGTCCAGAGAGGGAGGCCAAGAACCTAGGCCTGTTGCCTGTAACCGCAGCTGTCACCATGGCTGTTGGGGGGGGGGGGGGGGGGGGGGGGGGGGGGGGGAAGAAGGGGTTGTCTCTATCCAGTCCCTACGCCTGGTGAATCAGATTGGAGCCACTGCAGGAGGCCAGGCTGAGTCCTGCCTGGGCCTGTCTGGGTAGCGAGTTCTTTTGTGTTTTCAGTGGGAGGCCAGAATGCTGCAAAGGCTGTAAGGCACAACATAGATGGATCTGGAGACCACTTCCCCTTCTGTGCAAACATGGTCCCTTTAAAGGGGGGGAGGGGACAAAGGTGTCAAAGGCCAGGCTGTAAGAGGCGCAGGGGAGCTGCAAAGGAAAGTGTTTAATGAGGAGACACCAGTACTCATGGAAATTGTATTTCACACCCCACTTAGCAGCCTCATGCCCAGTGTGTGTGTGTGTGTGTGTGTGTGTGTGTGTGTGTGTGTGTGTGTGTGTGTGTGTGTGTGTGT
>CAJQZJ010032188.1:20063728-20099414 GCA_907164525.1 Lophiomys imhausi
TGTGTGTGTGTGTGTGTGTGTGTGTGTGTGTGTGTGTGTGTGTGTGTTCCTAGAGAGTGGAGGTGAGAGGGTAGGAATAAAGCTGGCAGGGAAGATTTACCAATAGGGTCCAGAGAATTAGTGAGGACCCAGGGAGCACTAGGGAGCACTGCACTAACTCTTCCTCTTCTGCCTTATTGGATTATGACAGAGCACTGGACCAGGCTCCCTTCATACTTTCTTCCTGTTCCTTTTCTAGAATTGCATGGGCACAGAGTGTTGTTGCTTAAGGCTTCACAGTACGATCTGAACAGTCACCAGCACCCGTGTGGACCATCTGAGGAAGGAGCCTGTGCTATATATGGGACACAAACTAGCTTAAAATCCTGGCTCCACAGCCTTTTACGGTTTCCCATGGCCAACAGAACAGATTCTGCCCCAGCCTGGCCTCTGAAGTCCATTACGAAGTCCTGTGTCCAGATGCACAGAGCACAGTCCCTTCAAGAAGGACTGAGGTTCTTAGGTCTTGGGCCTCTCATTTCAGCCAGTCTGGCTTGTCTTAAAGCTCCAGGTTCTTAAGAGCGCGGGGGGGGGGGGGGGGGGGGGGAGCTATCCCTCTGCTTCTTCTATTAACCTCCAGTCAAATATGCTTCTCTCGCCGGGCGGTGGTGGCGCACGCCTTTAATCCCAGCACTTGGGAGGCAGAGGTAGGCGGATCTCTGTGAGTTCGAGGCCAGCCTGGTCTACAAAGAGAGTCCAGGACATCCAGAGATATACAGAGAAACTCTGTCTCGAAAAACCAAAAAAAAAAAAAAAAATGCTTCTCTCTGCCATTTCCCACACCCATTGATGCCCTACAGGGTGGAGCACCCCAAACCCAGGCAACAAAATGCCCCCTCTCCCCGTGTCTATTCATGTCCCTGCCCCAACAGCTTTCCATCCTGTGTCCACATGTCTGTCTCTACCACCTCTGCCCTTCCTCAGTCTTCAAAAAATTCTCATGCTGTGGCCAGAGTGTCTTTCCTAAACACTATAGTGACTGTTACATCTCTACCCAAATCCTCTGATGATTGGGCTGTGACCTTCAAACTATGCTCATAGAATGTCTTAGGAACCCTAGGGAGGATCCACAGGAGGCAGCAGAAATGACAACAGGGGATCTTTAAGTAAGCAAGGCCCTGGTTTTGCCCCAACAGCTCTGCTCTCATCTTTTTGATATATTGCTCTTTTTTTTTTTTGATATATTGCTCTTTTATATTAACCTTTCTTTTGAAACCATTGACCTGACAAGCTAAGCACACTCCCAGCTGGGTCCTGTCCTTAGGTCTCCCTTCCTCCCCCTCTGCCCCCTCCACACCTGCCCTGAATGATACACTGTTTCCCAGAAGCCCTCCCTGTTCTTGGAGCCCTTTGTTATTGCACAGAGAGTCCTTTCATCAGCCTGGTCTACATAGCAAGTTCCAGGACAGCTATGCTGAGAGACCCTGTCTCAAAATTAAAATAAAATCCAGATCAGAGGTTACTTCCTTTGGAGCAGTGATTTTCCACCTTCCTAACGTTGTGAGCCTTTAATGCAGTTCCTTATGTTGTGGTGATCCCCAACCATAAAATTATTATTATTTTTTTTTTTTTTGGTTTTTCAAGACAGGGTTTCTCTGTGTAACAGCTCTGGCTGTCCTGGACTCGCTTTGTAGACCAGGCTGGCCTCGAACTCACAGAGATCCGCCTGCCTCTGCCTCCCAAGTGCTGGGATTAAAGGCGTGCGCCACCACGCCCGGCCATAAAATTATTTTTTGTTGTCACTTCATAACTGTAATGAATGGTAGCACAAATGTTTTTGGAGACATAAGTTTACCAAAGGGGCCGTGACCCACAGTTGAGAACCACTGCTCTACCAAGATCTGCCTGGCCTCCTGCCTTTAGTCCTTACCCAGGATAACGCTTCCTTCTATGTACACTTCAGCATTTACCCGTGCTCCCTGCCCTGGTCAGCCTGTGGCTGTGGTTACCTCCCACCAAGAACTCCAGAGGTAAGGCCCTTAAGCACCCTCAACAACCAAATGAGCAAACAGGAAGGAGTTAGTGAATGGATGAATGACGGAGGCCATGAGAGGAAAAGAAGGAAATGGGAAGAGAACAGATGAGTGACAGATGGGTCCTTCCTAGGTTATGTGCCATGACTCTCGCCAGACTCTGCATTTTATAAAAGTAGCTACCCTGTTTTCCTAGGAGGACAGAGGAGGCCAGGTAAACTGCAGCCCTCTGGAACAACTCTCCATCCACCCTGCAATTTGATTTAGAGAACATGGCAGAGTAGGAATAGGGTGCTTGGTCTGGATCTCTTTCACAATCCTGGGTTTGAGGAGGGTGGTCAGGTCAACTAGGGGCATCTCATGGCTGGCCTTGGGCTATCTAGGCAGGAAAGTAGGGTCAGGGCTCTAAAGCGTTTGGTGACATCATCTTCATATCTAGACAGTTCCATTTGCCTGGAGGTAATGAATTGGGATGTGGATTCTTGGATGGACAGAACCTTTGGGTACCACTTTGTAGGAAGTAAGATCAGGAAGTTATGTAGCCCAGGACCTTCCCTCTCTGATACCATCTGCCCCAGGCTCTGCATAAGAGCTAGAGCTGAAAGCCGGGTGTGGTGATGCACACCTTTAATCCCAGCACTTGGGAGGCAGAGGCAGGAAGATCTCTGTGAGTTTGAGGCCAGCCTGGTCTACAAAGTGAGTCCAGGATAGCCAGGGTTCTGTTTCATAGAGAAATCCTGTCTTGAAAAACTAAAAAAAAAAAAAAAAGCTGGAGCTGAGAGGGGGCCATGTCCCCTGGTCTTGGGAAGCCAACTCTCTGCTCAAGTCTATTTGGAGCTCATATCCAGTGTCTGAGGCAAAGGACTTAGGGCCAGAGAGGTGGGCACAAAACATCTACATAAAGGTTATCAGGACAGAGGGCAGAGAAAGAACCCTAAGTATTGTGCAATGAGCCCACAGACTTGGGGAAAGTTGAGGCAGAAATCCAACCTTAGAGATCCACCCATGGGAGTGATACACAGCTTTAGGAGGCGGGCACCTTTGGGGATACAGTGGGAATGGCCTGGAGCCATGTCTACCTTGCTAGCCCTGGCTAGAGAAGATGAACAACAAAGAGACCCAAGAGCAGACTGCCAACCCAAGGCTCCAGCCATACCCAGAGGGGCATATGCAGTAAGCTGGGCCATTCCTATCTGGGGGAACATCCCCAAATCTTTCTCAGGAGACAGAAGAGGACCCCTGTGGAGTCCAGGAACCTTATAGATAAGGATCTGAGCCAGAGGTCCTGGAGGGGTCCAGCTACCATTGTTGGCACTGGTAAGTCTTGGCATACAGCTAAGGTCTTCCTGGGGGAGCTTATGGGCAGCAGACTTCCAGCTCATAAAGAAAACTTTTGACTCCTAAGTCTCACCTTCGTTCTCCTCATATTCAGCTCCTGGGCCTCTTAGTTGGTATCTGCCTTCCCCAGTCCCTAACTTGTGGTCTTCTCCTCCCTAAGGTCCCTCCTTCATGGCTCCTGAGCCCACACATTCTTCCCACCAGGTCGCAGCTCACCTGCCATACAGGGTCCATGTGCTTGCCAGACTTGGAGGTGCTGCGGAAGCAGGGCTGTGAATGAGGCTTCTTGAGGTTGTAAATGGCCACGTTGCCATCATAGTAGCCCACGACCACCAGGTAGGGGTGGTCCACATGCATGTCCAGACACATGATGCCACTCTCACTGCTGAAGATGTACTCAGGAAAGCTAGGGTTCTTCATGCTGTAAAGCAGCAGCATGCCCCGGCTCTGTTTCATGAAGTCATCTACCCAGGGAAGATAGGAGACTGTAGCTAAGGTCCATCTGTTCTGCCAGGGGAGCCCCCTCGCCTGTGGCCCAGCAGATGAGTATGCCCCGCCTGGTTGTGCCTGTCAAAACATGGACTGCCTCTCTGGCCTTTCATCCTCTGACCATGAAATGGAAGTGTGAATTTGGCCCTCCTTTCTGACAGTCAGAGCCAACAGCTGGTAAAGGTGACTAGGCCAGTCTGGGCTATAGTCACTGTCTGTTCTCTCTGGGGCATAGAACAGAAAAGTGGTACAAGCTCAGACAGTTGCTATTTTAAGATTGTGAGTGGATTTGGGGAGGCATGGTACCCTTAGCAGGGATTTGGATAACCAAGGTAGGGGCAGACTGCTGTACAATACATACCTAGATATCCATGTTCCTCACAAATCCTCAGCCACGGGTAGGAATTAAGCTTGAACTAGTGAGATATTGTCTAAACCAGGCTTGTTGTGTAGGCCTATAATCCCAACTACTCAGGGGCTGAGGCAGGAGGATTGCAGGTTCAAGGTCGGCCTGGGAAATTTAGTTTAGACCTTGCTTCAAAAATTAAAAACAAAAAAGAAAGAAGAAAGGAGAAGGAAGAGTGAAAAAGGAGAAAGATCAGGGGGATGTAGGAGAAAAGAAGATGGGGGAGAAAGAAGAGAGAGGATGAGAGGGAGGAAGAGGAGAAGAAAGGAAGAGGACAAACGGAGGAAGAGATGGATAGGAGAAAGAGGACTAGAAGGAGGGAGGAGAAGGAGGAGAAAAAGTTTGCAAAGCCTAGGTTCAGTCTTCAACACAGCAAACAGCACAAAACAGCAAGGGCATGCTATTGTCTGTGGTCAGCCCATGGCAGTCACATGTCAGCATCTCATAGTTTTGCCCCACAGTTCCCAAGAGCAGCTGAACTCGGGCTCTAAGCAGACCCTCCAGTGACTGGAAGTCTCTAGGCAAAAGGATCAGGCTTCCACATGCCCACTCAGCCCAAATTAAGCACTCTGCAAAGTTCTTCTTCCCTACGTGCCCCATGTCATCTCCTGCGTTCGTAGTGACTATCCTGATACACAAGCATTGAACAGCACATAGACCTAGACTTCATGTCCAGTTCTCTTGCTTCTAGTCCAGACCTCCCAGTCTTCCCAGGCTAAGAGGAGCCAGAGCCAGGAAGGTAGAAGACAGATTAGTGTGGCCCTCCATCTTGCGCATCCTATCCCAGCAGCCTTGGTCTTTCCACTTTCCATGTTTCAGGGTTTCCTCTTTTAGCCTATTGGCTGTAGATCCTGGCCATGTACAGCAAAGTAGTCAGTCCTGAAGTGTGCCGTGCTATGGGGAAGATAGGAAAGCAAGGCCAACTCTAGGTTTTGGTGAGTCATTTCTCTCTGTCTTATTTCTTTCTTTCTTTTTTTTTTTTTTTTTTTGGTTTTTCGAGACAGGGTTTCTCTGAATATCTCTGGCTGTCCTGGACTCGCTTTGTAGACCAGGCTGGCCTCGAACTCGCAAAGATCCGCCTACCTCTGCCTCCCAAGTGCTGGGATTAAAGGCGTGCGCCACCACCACCCGGATTCTCTGTCTTATTTCTAAGGTGATCCATGTGGTCCCTGAACTCATGGCATGACCTCAGCTATTACCACATACATCCCAGTTATTGGCACCCCAGAGATTCTGTGAAGACTAGGTCTTCTTTTGTGGTGACTAATCCTCACAATCTCTGTGGCTTCTGCCCAGGAACCCTCTCTGGATCCCTTGCATGTGTGCAATGAGGGGCTGCATTGAGGGTGGAAGTTTTTAGGGTCCAGCCTGAACCATGGAGGAGGGTACTGTGGTTTAGTTTTGGGGTTTTGTTTGTTTGTTTTTGTTGTTTCAAGACAGGGTCTCTCTGTGTAGCTCTGGCTGTCCTAGAACTCTCTCTGTAAACCGGGCTGGCCTCCAACTCAGAGATCTGCCTGTCTCTGCTTCTCAAGTGCTAGGATTAAAGGTGTGTGCCACCATGCCCAGCTGCACTGTAGTTTAGGAAGAAAAGTGTTTCTGTTCTAGAGAAAGATAGCTTGGGGGCCCTCAAGATCTCCTTGTAATAGGGCCCTAGACCTTAGCACACCTGACTCCATAATGGAAGTACCATTCACACTATAAAACTCAGCATGTAGACAGCACCACTAGCCAAAATGAAAACAAAGGCTTAATCCATCAAAGCCCATAGTTCTGGTAAAGTCTCAAAATGTGCTAACCTTGCTTTCTTGATTTCTGTGGTTCTACTTCTAACTGTTCTTGTTCACTGAAATATGTCAACCCAGGACATGTTTTTTGTGCCTAAAAACTCACCCTGAGAAAGACTCAGGGCTACACTGGGATCCTGAACACCCAGTGTAGTCACCAGCCTCCTAATAACGACTTTTCTATTGGCTCAAACTGATATCCAAGCAGTCTTCTCTGGTGGATACCCCACATCACCCTGAAGTCAATGTCATAGTAGTGGGGGGGCTTCCTTGAAATAGGTGGGGAATAGCTGGCAGTACCTCCATTTGTGAGCTCTTAGATGGGTCCCATGGCCCCATCTCTTCTCCAAGGGAAGAGATCTAGAGCTGGCCAAGGCCACTGCCATTCTTGAAGGGCTAGAACTGGTTCACTCCAGCTCCTTGTGCTCATCAAGTGGACCCTGAGACCTGACCTGTCTCCCTACCTCCTACCCTGTCACTTCTGGTTCATCCTGCAAGATCAGGAATAGTCCATCGCTGGGCCCTCCAGCTGGCCACTGGACAGAAGTGAACCACTGGGACTTCTGATTCCAATGTGTCCTTTACACTAGCCAAGACTAACAAAGGATAAGAAACAGACAGACAAGAAGGAGAATGAGAGACTGAAGCAACGGCTGGAGAAGCTGAGTGCGACACTCTGGGCCTGGCCCCTTCACGGGCAGTGGCAGTGAGCAGCTTCTCTAGCAACCCCGGCTCCTGTAGATGGGCAGAGTGTCCATGACCAGTGAGGCCGGGGAAGGAGGGTAGGGAGTCCTAGGCTGCTTAGTAACTCTGAACAGAGGACAATTCTGATCTATTTGTTGAGCCACTGGTACTAGAAGCCTGAATTATGGCCCCCTAACTTTATAGATGGAAAAACTGAGTCTCAAAGGGGAGAAACAGTCCACTCATGTGCATAATACATGCCCCATGGTGTCCTTTTAATAGTTGAAATTTACCTTTCTCTGTTAATCTGCTCTCTAAAATTATCTTTATTATGTATGTGTGTATGTATGTATGTGTGTGTGTGTATGTGTGTAGGCACTCACATGCCATGTGGAAGTCAGAGGACAATTTGTAGGATTCATTTTCCTCCTTCTATTCTGGGTTCCAGGGATAAAGCTTAGTTTGTCAGGCTTGGTGGCAAGTACCTTTATCTGCTGAGTCATCTCTCCAGTTCTGGTAATTTGTTCTTTACATGGAAGTTGACAGAGGAAGGGACAGAGCCACCCCTAACAATATGGTGGTTATTTGCAAAACCAATACAAGCTTCCAGGTTCTAGACTAGACAGTGTGTGAAGCACAGAGCGGTAAGGACAATAAAAGCAATAACTGGCTGCTCAGAGAGAAAGAAGCAGATTTCATGAATAAGGCACACAAAGGACAACCTGTCACACTACTGTGATGGTCACATGCATGGTGGCATTCAGTAACACTTTATCCACTGGCTTTAGTGGTCTCTGGTACTTGCAGTGACATCAGTGTGACATCACAGTCCCAACCCCCAACAACCCCACATGACATCATCATTTTATCTTCTAGAAACCCTTAAATGGCATTACTACTCAAACCACCAATGGTCCTCATGTGACATCATCTCTTAGTGTCATACTACCCAATCATCCAAAAATACTACTATGAGATCACTAGCCAGGGCACCAGAAGCCTGAGGATGCCATTGCTCAGCCACAAACATTCCCAGTACACCACTAACCAGGTCACCAGTAGTCCCAGTATGACATTAGGATCATATAATGCCTTCATTACCAATTGAATCTTGCTCTGTAGAATACTTTGTTCTTAATGCCACAGACTTCATAGTTCCAATGATGCAGATGGAAGCCCCCCCCCCAAATTTACCTTTATATAACAAGACTCTGGGGACAATGAATAAACTCTATTTCAGGAAGTACATGGGGCTGGGTATAACAGAGATGTATGGAGGGAAGAGGTCCAGGACTGAGAAAGTCTACTAGTCTTGATAGTAGTCTCTGGGAAATCTTCCAGAACATTCAGCTACTAGGATTCCCTCTCCTGAGAAAGTGCTGTTTCCCTCTATCAGTATAAAGAATGGAAAAAGATTAAGGTCAAATATGGAGCACGTCTCAGCTCCTTCTTTCTGGTGACTGAGTTTGTTTCTGCTAATTCTACTGTACTGCATAATCACTGCTGCCTTCCTGACTCTCCCGTCAATGATCCACAAGGGTTAGGGGAGGACAGAACTTATGTGGCAGTTCTCTTAAGACCACCAACTCAGAGAAGGAAACGGAGGGAGGGAAAAAAAAGAGGCTAGGAGAGGAAAGGGGGGAGGGGAGCTCTTACTGGGGACTGAATCCAAACAAGTACTATACCACTGAGCCTAGACTTCTTGTTTTTCCTTTTGGAGCAGGGGTCTCACTAAATTGCCCTGGCTGGTCTTAAACTTATTCTGTAGCCCAGGCAGGCCATGAACTTACAATCCTGCTTCAGCCTCCTGAGTAGCTGGGATTACATGTCTTGACTACTAGGCCTGGCTTCATGTCCATGTCTTACTTAGCTCTACCACAGACCAAAACTTTGATTGTTCTCAGCTTCAGCTGCTGGAGCCCTGGCAGAATACTATCCAATGAGCAAAACAGAACAACATCTTCCTAACTGGAATCTGTCCCCACAGACCCACAACTGGCAGCCCTGTCTGATGCAGTACTCTGTTATGAAGGGTGGGCATTGGAGAACATTGTGGCTGGAGAAGGGACTACTCAGGACTCAAGGAGAGCAAAGCAGGTGGAGGGCATGTTGGGGCACAAGGCTAGAGCCAGGTCAGTGCTCAGCAAGAAGTGGATGCCAACTGAAGACAAGGATACCATGCCAGCCTTAGCTGGCAGGCTTCTTTTTGTACTGTGGCGTCCTAAACAAGGCCAGCCTAGGACCAGTTCCAAGGCAGCAGCTGTTTGATGACTCCCTTTTTAAGTCATGCAAGAGGTACTTGGAAGAGGCATGGAACAGGCACAATAATGCCCCCCCCCCCCGCAATGTCCACATCCTAATCCCTAGAGCCTATAAATATGTCACTTTGTATGGCAAAAGGGACTTTGCAGATGTGATTAAGTTAAAGACCTTGAGATGGGGAGATTATCTTGGATTACCCGGGTGGATTTGATGTAATCGTAAGAGTTCTTATAAGGGAAAGAAGGAGGCAAGCGAGTCAGAGAATCAGACATGACGGCAGAAGCCGACGTCAGGATGATGCGGTTGCTGCCTGGAGAGGACCACAAGCCATGGAATGCAGGCTGGAAACAGAAAAAGAAGCAGGTGCTTCCTGGGGGGCCTCCAGCAGGAACAGAGGCCCTGCTGACACCTGATTTGAACTCCGTGTAATCCATCTTGAGATTCTGGCCTCCAGAACTCAGAAGAAATGTGTTGCTTAAGCCATTGTGTTTGTAGCCATTTGCTGCTGCAGCAACAGGAACCAAACATCAGAGGCAGTCAGGGGGGAGTGGCCCAAACTCTAATTTTAGGAATCAGAGCAATGACACTTTTTCCCCTGGGGTGATACAAAAGCAGCAGTTCTGGAAGTCAGAGGAATGGGTGCTGTGATCCTCAGCTGTTCTGATGACAACAGTGAAACCCTCTCTCCCTTTCCTACCCCTGGCTCTGCCACCCTGGACTCCAGGAACAGAAATGCCCCCCTTGTGTTGGGAGTTACACAATTTCCATAGGCAGGGGACCAGCCTCAGGCTGGCTTGGAAAAGGGTCTTGTTCCCCAGAGAGTTTCAAAACTCAGGCATGGCTGGAGGCAACAGAACCAAGCTGGGCTCAGGCTCTCAGTGGGGTTTTCCTCAGCACCACTGTCAGATTGGGAGTTGTATGTAAATAGTGTGGGAAATAAGAGCAAGGCCTTGGAGACAGAACACATCAAGTGGGACATTTAATTTGATTTAGGGAAAATGAGGCAAACATTTGAGAACCTAAATAACTAACCAGTAATTAAACTAACAACGGAGTGCCCTTGCGCTGCAACCCGGCAAGCAGAGTGGCCTTTATGGACTGTATTTACAAAGAGACCTGACAACATAATTAGTCCTGTAAATTTTACGCAGCCTGCAGCTAAGGAGTGATGGATTTTGTGTGTGGAGGATGAACAGGGAGAAATGAGGTAGATGAACCTGCATTTTCAGTAAATGAAATTAACATCGCTTAATTAGTAAAGCTGACAGAGAAATGATTGGGAAAGATTTACATTCTTACAGCTGTATCTCTGACCTGGGCAAGTTCAAGGGACAGAGCAGGAGTTTAGTGCTCGGATTTAGGGCTGCTGTTGGCCTCTTTTGAGGTGCTGCCCCAGAGAAAGCTTGGGCCAAAGGACTTTGCCTTCCAATATGGGACCTGCTAGGAAGCTTCCTGCCCCATCTCCTATGGGACAGACTGGGGAGTACATGGACCTTATAGAACCTGCCCTGCCATCCCTGCCTGACACACGATGAGGATCTCCGTTTCCCGGCTATGTGCACTGGCTAATGAGCTGGAATCACAGGCTGGCACAGTCACATCCCAACTGTTCCAAGACCATCTCTTCCTAAACTGACTGACTCCTTTTCTCTTCCAATATCCCTTCACCTTTGTTTTTTTCACCTAACAGCCTCTTTCTCCCCTGTGCTAGGAGTATGGAGCCTGACCTATGGGGCACCCCTGTCTCTGCACTTTATGCATCCTAGCAGCTGGTACCAGAAGCTGTAGTGGGAAGGTAGATGCTGATTGACTGCTTATACTTCCTTTTCTCCTCCTCCTCTTCTTCTTCAGACAGGGTTTCTCTGTGTAGCCCTGGCTGTCCTGGAACTCACTCTGTAGAACAGGTTGGCCTTGAACTCACAGAGATCTGTCTGCTTCTGCCTCCCGAGTGCTGGGACTAAAAGTGCGCGCCACCACCACCTTTCTCCTGTTTCTCTTCTCTGCTTTTCTCTTCTTGCTCTGTATCTAATCCCAGGAAACTGTGTCCTAAGGATGTAACATTTCCTGGGTGAGTGCTTACCTGGGTGAGGCCAGTAAGCCTGTCAATTTGAGACAATTCTCTCAGGGGAAGTATCACCTTTTCTGAACAAGGCTACCTGCTGTGGATGGCCTCCTCATGACCTTGCTTCTAACCATGGTTAGAAGATGGGGTTTCCCCTCCCACCTTCTGTACAGGCTCTCACACTCTCACCTCAGTCTCAAGCAGAGAGCCTGGGCCTCACATGGGGGTCCACACCCACTCCCAGGAGGGCCTACCCACCCTTCAGGCTCTGTTCCAGGCCCAGTAGCTGCAGCAGAGAGGGAGGAATGTACTAGCTTCCCGCCAGTGGGGGAGGGTGCTTCCCACTTGGCAGCAGCTCACCCTCAGGAGTAGGGATACAAAGCAGGCATTTAGGGCATCCTCAAAGGCAGCCCAGACCACAGAACTGGGAGCAGCTCCATGGTCTCCTCTCTGAGAGGAATGACAAACACCAACTCCTCCCTGGCCCCCTCCCCCTGGATCCCTACCCTGGTCAAAGAACCGATGGGCTGGGCGATCTAATGGGCAGTGACCAGGAGCTTGTATGCCCGCCAGTGGGCAGCAGCTTGGAGAACGGAGGGTTTTTCTGTTCACAGAAGTGAATCCTCCCAGCCAAAGAACAAGCTGTTAGCATTAGGGAGCGATGCCTGGCTTACTGTGTAAGGTCCTTCCCGTTAGGAACAAGGACTATCCAGCTTAGTGGTGGGTGCTTCTGCTTGGCCCAAGTAACACGAAGGAATAGTGAATTGTCTGGACACAGTTACCAGCATGTATTGCCTCCACCTGAGCATGGCCTGGCAGGACCAGGAACACAGATAACTGTGGTCTCCAGGGGTCCAGGAACAGAAGAATAAACTTCAAGTACTAGCCTTTCCTTACCCCTACCCTGCTCCAGGTCAAGTAGGAAAGGCCAGGTAAGAAGGCAGAGAGAGGCCCTCCATCCCACTCTCCAGAGTGGTGAAGGCCTTTCCATTTCTCCTTGGCACACCTGCATCAGGTCTCCTAGCCTCTAGTCTCAGGCCTGGAATCTTTCCTGTACTAGGCATGTCCCTGCCCTTCTAGAATTCCTTCGGAGGTTTCCTTCTTGAAATGGTTTACCATGTCCCTTGAGGGGATGATCCTGCCATATTGCTCCTGCCTACAGACTTGGCCTATGCTGGTCCCTCTGCTACAAAGCTTCCCATTCATCCTCGGAGGCTCAGTTGGCATATTCAGCTGTATTCTTTTGATCAGCACTAATTGCCCATATGAGAGTAGGCCTACTGTTAGACCAGTGGTTCTCAACCTGTGGGTTGGAGACCCCTTTGGGGATCAAATGACCCTTTCACTTTCACAGGGGTCGCCTAAGGCCATTGGTAAACACGGTATTTACATTACAATTTATAACGGCAGCAAAATTACAGTTAGGCAGTTAGCAACAAAAGTAATTTTATGAGTGGGGGTCATCACACATGAGGACCTGTATTAAAGGACCACAACACTAGAAAGGCTGAAAACCACTGCATCAGACTGTAAGCTCTCTCAGAAGGCTAGTGACTGCATCCAGGTTATCTCTGTATTTCTCACATGTAGCAAAAGACTCTGAACAGATGAGGAACCTAGTGTCTGATGTCGGCATGAGCAAACAAATGAATAAGTACATCACTTACAGGAGCCATGTCCCACTGCAAAAAGATCCTTGTACTTTGGATTCCTGTAAAAGAAATGTGAACTCATTGGCACAGGAAACAGATATATGGCCCTGCCATGGTCATGAACTTCCCGTGGGCACTGGTGAGTAACTACACTGCAGGCACCCACTGTCCAGCTTAGATTCTTACCAATGGTAGACATTAGATGGTCCTGCAATCCAGTAGGAATCCAGGTCCTATTTTTGCACACATCACACTCAAGATGTAAAGTGCACTAACAGAGTCTTATGGCTCAGGATTTGGAGGGTGCTCTGGGGCACTACGTCTGCTGCTATATCTATACTCACCAGCAGAGGGCGGTGACGGCCAGGCGCTTGGCTTTGTCATTTTGAAACTTCCAGAGAGGCAGCAGCGTACCCTCCTGGTCCCTGTATTCATCAGCAGCATCCTCATAGTACTTAAAATCTTAAGCACAAATAGACACAGTGAGCCAGGGACTGCCACTTTGTAGCAAATCGATACTTCTTTGAGCAATACAATGAACCTTCTGTTTGGGGCTGGTATTAGGTTACAGGCCCTCTTAGCTGCCATGCACAAATTCTCTGTCTCTGTCTCTCTCTCTGTTTCTCTCTCTTTTCTCTGTCTCTCTCCCCATGCCTCCAAAATTAGGTCACACTCTTCTGCAACCTGCAAGTGTCTCTTTAAAAAATAGGACCTAGGCCAGGCACGGTGACACACACCTTTAATCCCAACACTCGGGAGGCAGGTGGATCTCTGTAAGTTTGAGGTCAGCCTGGTCTACAAAGCAAGTCCAGAACAGCCAAAGATAAACAGAGAAACCATGTCTGAAAAAAAAAAACAACAACAAAAACAAACCAAAAAAAATAGGACCTGGATTCCTACTGGATTGCAGGACCATCTAATGTCTACCATTGGTAAGAATAACAAACAGTACCTACCTCAAAGGACTAATGTGAGGATACAGGTTGAGTTTAATCTATGCAAAATGTCTAGAAAAATGCCAGACACAGAAGTTCTCTCTGTATATTAGTTGTTGGGGGGAAATTACAGTAAAGCATCCATATATGTGCACAGAATCTCAGGCTGCATCCCTCATCCTTGTGAGCTTCCTCAGTGCTTCGGAAGCTCAGGTCAGAGCAACCAGATTCCAACGGTTCAGCTGCCAGAGGATGATTATTAGTTCTATTCATTCTGCCACCTAGATCCCTAACATACAGCCCTATTTAACACTGCCTACCACTTACAGTCTCACTGTAAGGAGCCCATCTGGACACTCCTCCAAGGGTTCCCAAAACTCAGCTTCATCCTTAAAGTTATCTCTGCCTTCTGTTTTCACTAAGTTAGCCAGAAGTCTCACCTTTCCATTTACCCAAACTAGAAAGATGGAGAATTCTTGGCTGGTTAACTTCTACCTTTTGATATATTTTCTTCCTGTCTTTTAAAATCCATTCTTTAAACCCATAGCTACTTCCTCGGTTGAGGTCCCCAAACACATCACCTGGCTATCATATTCTTTAAGCTGGTCTCCCTACCTCCTCCCATAACTCTCCTTCAGTATATGCTCTTCTTGCCTCTGAAACTTCTTAATGGCTCTCCTTGAACAAGGTTCCCTGGTCAGATCAAGACTCCTGGCCACTACACCTCCACATCCTTTCTGATCAGCTATCCTCATGGTTTCTTTGTGCTTTTCCATGTCTAGATTCCTTGCCCCACCTGACTGACTCCTACTTGTTCTTTATCTGATTCAACATCCTCCTCTTCTATAGTGTCTTCATTTTCCTTTCTTTTCTTTGAGAATGGAGTCTCACTTGCAAATGTTGCTTATCAATTCTGTCAAGAGACAGTTGCAGGTTGCAGAGGAGTTGATTCTGGAGGCATGGGGAGAGAGACAGAGAGAGAGAGAGAGAGAGAGAGAGAGAGAGAGAGAGAGAGAGAATAATTTGTGCATGGCAGCTAAGAGGGCCTGTAACCTAATATCACTATATTACCCATACTGGACTGGAATATCTGGACTCAAGTGATCCTCTAGTTTCAGCCTTCTAAGTAGCTAGTGCTAGGTATATACCATTACACTTTTTTTTTTTCACTTCATAGCTCAGGCTGGCCTGGGACTCACGGCAATCCTCCTGTCTCAGCCACCTGGCTCTTTCAAGTAGAGTTAATTTCTTTTGTCTATTCCAGTCCTGCCTCCTCTACTGAGACATCTGTCTTTTTGACTGACTTACGTGCCACACAGATTCTAGAGAGTAGGACATATGTTATAGTCATCCCTGTGTCTCCAGTACATGGTGCAGGGACCCAAAGTCCTTTCAAAGAATTCAAGGAAATAAAGCAGCAATCGGGAAATGGGTCTATCTTCTTTCAGGCAGGATGGCCAATGAGAAGGAGCTCTCTAATTCTACACAGTCTGGGATATGTCCAGTCATTGCCTGACACCTCCCACAACACCCTATACCTTGAGGCTGTATACATCCAAACCTCAAAACTGTCTTGAAAAAAAATTGAGTGGTCAGAAAGGTGTAAGCCTTGATTATATCACCAAGATTCCTAAGCTTTGGGGAACTTTGAAAATTCCTCATTCCAGTGTGCAGAGTAATTGGTAACACTTCTTTATTTTTATTCCTTTTTCACGATTATACTATCCCAAAGGGAGAACATTGTGCACTTAAAAAAAATCAAACTTCAATGCATTTTTATGTGACTGTGTTCTTATAAATGAAAGCAGTGCACCAGGCCAGTTTCTCCATGGATATTAATCAGGTTTGCAGCCTTGTGGCGGGCCGCTTCCAGGGGCTGAGTCTCAGGAAGCGGAGCTGTGTGAGTGACAAATCCATTCACAGCTGCTGTGCACTTTGGCAGCTTTGAAAAGCACTCAAGGTCATTTTCCAGCCTGAATGATAACGAGGGGGCTTGTTTAGGCTGCTGGTCTTGGCAGCCTCAGTTTTTGTGTCCCACGGGTAAGCAATGAGCATCAAGTCACCAAGAAGGGCCTGAGGCTGTCAGCAAAGGAGACCAGCCAACAACATGGCATTGCCAACTCCGGGGAGGCAGCTGCTCCACATAAATGCACAACCTCTTAGGGAAATACAAGCCACTTGGGAATGCACTGCTCATACCATGGGAAGGATTCCATTTCCTTGGCACTGTAAGAAACACCAGAATCTCCCAAGCCCCCAGGATCGAGGCATTTCTGAATCAGTCTCTATCTTCATCTCCTCACTAACTAGCCGATAGGTGGATCTATTGAATGTGTTCATTGAAAGTTTCTATTTCATCTCCTACTAGTCGATAGGTGGATCTGCTGAGTGTGTTCACTGAAACCTGGGGGGGAGGAGTCAGTCAGCAGATCTACCAAGCCGCCAGAGGTCCAGCCCTGGCCCTGCCACTCATAGCTCCCCCTGGCTGTGACTTTGTTCAGGCAGTGACATATCAGCCTGGGCTTCTCATCTGTAAAGTGGGGATAATGATGTCACTCATGTCACAGTAATGCTGCTTGCAAACCATAGAACACTATGCCCACATGTGTGCATAGTGCCCTTCCCGATGACATGCAAGCCCTTCCCAGTGAGCTCTGGTGCTTGTTTTTCTACTGTGACAACCCTCCATTAGTTCCATCCCCTATGCTACAGTCTGGCCAGGCACAGAGAAGCCTGTTCCAGCCCAGACCTTCCCCTCTGGCCCAGAATTCTCCCAAGTCACACCCTCACACAGTTCTGCTCTCATTGGGCTTCGCTCTGCCTAGCACCCAGCAGATGCCAGTGCTTATCCACTGTCTATAGAGAAGGCCCCAACTGCCTCTCCAGCCTGAATTCTCACCATTCCCAACAGCTCCTGTTTGGGTCCTCCAGCCTGCTCCTTTTCCCCATAGTCAACGCCTACTAATTCTGGTCACTGCTCATGGCCTCCTCTGCTGAGGACAGCCCCCTCTGCACCCCTTACACAAATCCTGCTTATCCCCTGGCACCTGTCTGGTGTTCCCGAAGCCCTCCTTGACCTTTCCCATGCATCCCATATTTATGCTCCTCCTCCTCTTCTTCCTCCTCCTCTTCCTCCTCCTCCTCCTCCTCCTCCTTCTCCTCCTCCATTTTTTGTTTTTTGCTTTTCAAGACAGGGTTTCTTTGTGTTGCCCTGGCTGCCCTGAAACTAAATTAGCTCTATAAACCAGGCTGGCCTCAAACTCACAGAGATCCACCTGCCTCTTGCCTCCCAAATACTGGAATTAATGGAGCATGCCATCATTACCTGGCTATTTTTCTCTTCTTGAGGGGGCCCCAGAGAAGGCCCCTCTCATGAATTCTTCTGTCAGCATCTCTAAGCCAACTGCCTGGAGACTAGGGTGCAAGCTCAAGACCTAAATCTGGCTTCTCTTTGCTACTCACTGGTCAGGCAGCTTTGGCCTCTTCAGCTTGTGTGGGAAGTCGGAGTAATGATTCTGCTGTGCGCCCCCCCACCGATTGCTGGGAAGGTGGCATTCAATTACTGCTCCAAGGCTCATTTTTGCTACATGTCAGATTGCATCACTGTGCCCATTGCTTTCACACCATCATTCATGGTGGACTTGCATATGTCTTATTTCTTCAATGACATCCAGAGGAGGAAGGGAGGCAGTTGTTTTTGTGTTGTTTTGTTTTTATTTCCCCCTTTACTATAGAACTTAGCATGGAACACCCAAATACTAGTCTTTTGTGAAGGATTTTAAATATTATTTCCAGGACTGGCTCAGTTGGCTCAGCAGTTAAGAACACTTGTAAAGGATCTGCATACCCATAAGGCAGCTCACAAATGCCTGTAACTCTGGCTTCAGGAGATCTGTGCCCTCTTCTGTCCTCCTTGGACACAGCACACAGATGGGGCACATTCAAACCAAAAGGCTCTCGAGCACGTATACACCTAAAAACCTAAAAACTACTATCCACTTATGTCTTACCTTGAGCAACATCATCATATGTATTTTGGTTGACCATTCGCTCCACAATTTTAGCAGCTTGGGTCACTTTGGTGATGTCATCACTCTGTGGAACACAGAAGTCACATGTCCTTATCAGTTAGCACTGGCAGGGTCACATGTCCTATGCCAGAGCCCAGATGTGCAGCTGGTTCACCAATGTAACCCTGTGGCTACTTATCCCGGATGGCTCAGAAATGGCTCACAGCCAAATTTACCCCATCCAAACACTCCACATTCTAGGAGCCCCTTCCTCACAGGTGCACAAGGGTCCCTGGATAAAGCTGCTTCTCACTCTTCCATCTAGAATGTATTTTGGAAAGGATCTCTCTGAGCTCAAGAAAAGGCACTGAACAGAGCCCAGGAAGGCATCAGAGGGAAGAGTACTCAAAGAACTCTAAGAGACTACAGACTCCCACACAAGGGTGTAGGATCTTCTAGCCCACACTCTTTATTTAGTCTCAGGTTGAGGGAGTCACAGAAGCCCAAATGGGGAGAGACGAGCTGCTTGTGGAATGCAAGGCAGAACTGAGCCTGCTAACCCAGGGCCCTTTTCAGACCACAGACAAAGAAGCAAGTTCTACCCTGGAAAATGACTCCTGAATGAAGGAGCAACTTCCATAAGCCCACAAAGTAAAACCACTCAGCAGGTTAACAGAGAAACAAGAAGCAAGAAAAGCACAAAGAGGGGCTGGAGAGATGGTCCAACAGTCAAGAGCACTTACTGCTCTTGCAGAGGTCTGGAGCCCATTCCCAGCACACATTCTGGGTGGCTCACAACAGCCTGTAACTCCAGATCCAGAGGAATCTGCAGCCTCAGGACTCTAAGGGCACCTCATTCATGTGCACATAACACCCCCGCCCCCATACACGTAATTTAAAAAAATAAAAATAAAGCTTAGAAAAGTACAAAGTGTTTGAGGTGAGTGTCTGGAGGGAACAAGCTAAGTCACTATCTGGAGGGTGACCATGAGTTGGACATGTGGCTCCTGAAGATTAGCATTCTGGGAGAGGCCATGCTGACTGATTAAGTGACTGGGCTCTAGGGCTGGCAAGGCTGCTCAGTGGGCATAGCCCACACCCCTGAGTTCATCCCCAGAATTCACGTGGTGGAAGGAGAGAAAAGAATCCTACAAATTTTCTTCTGACTTCCCCACATGCTGTGGCTTATGTGAGACACTCTTCCCACAAATTAAATAAAAGAAAATCTAATTTAAAAACTTAAAAAGAGACTAGGGTCTAGATCACACAGAAGTGTATGTATCTCTTTCCTAGTTCGCTGAGTAGGAAAGAGTTGGATGCAACCCTGAGACAGTTACTTTGATTCTCTGAGTCATAGAGTCCTTGGGACAAAGTGAGGGTGGATGGGCAGCATCTCCCCCAGAGACCACTGTGGGGAGTAAACATGGTAACGCACATGCTGATTTAACTCAGTTCCTGGTGGCAATGCAGTCAGGGGAAGCCCAGTTGAGTGGTGCAGTCTCACACATTGGCATCTGGAAATTGCTCTTTGAGGGTCCCTCAACACATTCCAGGCTGACTCTTTTTATCTCAGAAAACTGGGCAAGGAGTGCAGGTATTGGAGTCTGTAAGTACAGTGCTCAGATCCACCTGTTCCCAGAGGATTCTCCCACTTCTTGACCCAAAGCACAATCCCCTCCTTTCATAGCTCCCCAGTAAGCCCTCTGTGAGTCAATGCTTGCTGTGGACAGAGAGCCAATTAACCTGACCCCAGTTCCCTGGGCCTAACTACCTACAATCTGAACTCTTTCCTCTGGCCACAGGGAACTACATACCTGGAGATAACCCCTCTGATGTTGCCCGACAGTACTTCATTTCCCTACATCAACACTTCCTTCTCTTCCAAGTCCCATGGACCTTGGTGTGGCATATTACTAACTGTAATAATGCTGGTACTGCATGTACACATTATCATGGGTTTGCTCAACAACCTGGCAAAGTATGTTGTCATTAAGATGGCTTTACACTTGAAGGAGCCGAGACTTCAGAAAGCTCCTGTTCATATTATGAAAGCTGGGCCTGAAGCACTAGTCTGTGGGCTCCAGAGCCTATGCTCTTGTCCCACTTGGAGAGCTAGTCATCACTCAATCTGACTACACTATTCTTGCCTTGGAGGCTCAGGACCCTAGATTGCTCAGCGGGGAGAGCACAGGGGTTACTACCTCCACTGTTCTAGGTGCTATGCTGCTGAAGTAACCACATCTCTGTACAGGTTCTGACTGAACTGTGGCTTCTGGTCCCATTTCCTTATGCTTACTAAATCTTTCAGACCAGACAAGCTTGCATTCATTTTTGTGTATTCAGTCAAGTCACTAATGAGCCTGAGACTTGAGGTCCATTATTGGAGACCTTCTCACAGGGCAGCATGAACTTAACTCTGTTTTATTCCTGCATACCTGAGCTTTTTAACCAACCTAAATAGACTGAGGGGTTTTTGTTTGTTTGTTTGTTTCTTTGTTTTGTTTGTTTTTCAAGACAGGGTTTCTCTATGTATCCATGGCTGTTCTGGACTAACTTTGTAGACCAGGTTGGCCTTGAACTCACAGAGATCTGCCCCCACCCCAGTACTGGGATTAAAGGCATGCATCACCATCCCTGGCCTAGATTGAGGTCTTTGAGGAGATGGTGTTTCTCTGCTCAAGCTCTAGGCCTGGGCAAAGGAGAAGGCTACTGCTATTCTCATTCTATTCTACAGACAGCCTGGCCCAGTGCTTGGCATCCCCTAGAACTGAACTCCTTTGGGGAGGGGTATCGTACCAAGGTACTCACTGAGGAAAGAGGGTCAGGACTTGCCTATATCCCTGCTTTCCATGTCAGCAGAGCTAGAAGAACCCAGAGTAGCGGGAATGTTACACATCAACTTTGGCAGAGTTAGGCCTCAGGTCCGTTTTCAGTCTCAGCCACAGAGCTTCCCCTGGTTTCTGGGTCTTGGTGATTTTAGTTGGGAATTCTGCCATTTTGGGTTCAAGCAGACCCCAAACCCTGACAGATCTTCACATCGACCCTAACCCAGACCAGAGAGCCTCCTCTTAAGTCCCCTTCCTCTGAGAAATGCTGCAAGGGAGCCAAGGATATTTGCATAACCCTCAAGGCAGGGACTCTATGCCACCCTGGGACTGCAGTACTCAACATGGCCACAATCACTGAGTGCTTGGTTAGTGAATAAAAAACAAAAACAAGACAAAATGAAAACCCTGAAAGATAGTGTCTATTAAGTCATAGCAAGGGAGCCTCAAACCTCCCTTCAAATGTGCCATCGGGGTCATGAGACAGAGCTCAGAGGAAGTGGGCACACCTGATACAGAACACACAACTTCTTCAGCTGAGCTGGATTTTACTATGGCTGGAGAGGAGCAGAGCCACCCACTTCCCCTGGGCGCTCTCCAGAGTGCTGAAAACAGCCCCTAGCTTCTTGTGACCCTCTTCTAAAGCAGGTCACACCTGTAGGATCTCCACTCTGGGACTCCACCTCCTGACTCAGCTTTGTCTCTGCTTCGGGAATAAATGAGGCTTTTCAGCATGTCCTGTGGTGGCCTTCTCCATGTCATCAGCTTATGGCTGTATCACTTCACTCTATGCTGATCCCCAAACTCCTGCTTCTCACACTCTTCTAAGTCCCCAACCACAGACTTTCCAAAACTCCCACTTGGCCCCTTATGATCACTCTAACCCAAGGTGGCTGCACCCATTGACACGTTGTTGATGGTTTCTAGGATCGTTTTGGACTGGATCATGGCCCTGAAAACTCACTGACCTAGTTTCACTTCCTTCGCCGTGACAAAAATACCCCGACCAAAGCAACTTAGGAGAATAATGGTTTATTTCAGCTCAAAATTCCAGGTTACAATACACCATAGCAAGTACTTCAAGGCAGCAGGAACTTGAGGCAACCAGTCCCGTCCCAGTCAGGGGAGAGAGGATGAATGCATGCAAACCTAATAATCAGCTCTCTTTCTCCACTCTTATGCAACCCAGCACCCAAACCCAGGGCATAGTGCCACCTACAGTGACGTGGGTGCTCTGGGTCTTCCCTCATCAATAGTGTAATCAAGACAATCCCCCACAGACATGCTCAAAGGCCAATCTGATCTACACAACACCTCATGGAACCGTCTTCCTAGGTAAATGTAGATCATGTCAAGTTGACAAACTGAAATTAGCCATCACGTTCACTTTAACTGTCAGACATAATTAAACTTACCATTTTTACCCTAAACTCAAGGGGGAGTGCCTTATCCTTAGATTCCCACCCCTACCACGAGCAAACTCCTTAACTCTCCTGTGTTACAGATAATAGAGACTTTTCAAGAAAGTCTGTCCCAGGCAGCCATTCCCAAATCCTTCCGAGCCTCACAATAGCAATGAGAGGGACATGTAGACTTCCAAGTGTAATTCTAGCTGCTGTCACATCTCCTCCCAAGGTAAGAAATCAACCACACCTCAATATCAGCCTTCCCTTTTGTCTAGCCATGAAACCCTTGGGTATATCTGTATACCCAAGCTTCTATTTACCTACTACCGAAGACCCCACTCAGACACTTTGTGACAGAGCTGTAGACACCCCCAGCAAACCTGGGACTCCATAGTCGTCAGCTTCCTCGTGGCCGTCTTCTCTGTTTTCTTAGCCACTGGTGTCTTGACCTTCTCCTTCTCTTTGGTCTTTTCCAGTTTCTCAAGCTCCTCTACATAAGCATCGTAGATTTCCCACTAGGCAAGAGCAAGTCAACAGAGTCATCACGCAGCCAGCTTGACAGCCTGCAGGAGTTGGTCCTGTTAACCCCTGTCAAGTGTCTCCATAACACCCTCTAGCTGGCTCATTGTAATTACATGTGCAAAGCCTGTCTTCCCCGCTAACTACCCACTCTAGAACAGGAAGGAAGGAGTTTTTTTCAGGCTTCCTCTGAGCCAGGCTTACCCACCCTGAAGTGCTGCATCTTAAGCTGAAGATCAATGAATATTGTTCTATGTTTCAACCCCCACCTGGCAGGGAAAATGTACAACGACTAGGTTACTAACAGTTCATTGGCTGGAAAGAAAACGCTCCTGCAAGCTGTCCTTTGACCTCCATGCATGGTGCATGTTTGGGGGGGGGGGGCTCCCACACAGTGCTAATAGAAAAAAGTCTGTCTCAATGGAAACAGGATAAACATATTGGTTTAAGCTGGCCATCTACTTCACTGCCCATATCTTTTTTTTTAAACATTTTTTATTTATTTATTATGTTTACAGTATTTGCTCTACATATATGCCCGGGCAGATCTCAATGTAGATGGCTGTGAGCCACCATGTGGTTGCTGGGAATTGAACTCAGGACCTTGGGAAGAACAGCCAGTGCTCTTAACCTCTGAGCCACCTCTCCAGCCCCACTGCCCATATCTTAAGAGCAGAAGGAAATAAATACATATTCTGCCAACTGGACCTGAAGGAAAGAAAGCCAAGCAAGAGGCTGTAGCAGCAAGGATCCAGGGATGGGCAAATGCAGCAGATCACAGAGAGTGATCCCCAGACTGGGCAGTCACTGCCACCTGGAGGCCAGATAGGCACACCTTACATTTAAAGATTCGCCCATAGGCCAGTATGGCTCACTGGAATACACTGTTATCTCATTCAGAGCCCTCTGTGAGGCGGCTTATCATCCTTTATTCACAAAGAAAGAAACAGGAGTATTTAGAGAGAAGCAAAGCATATTGTGCCCAGGATCTCACAGTAGAAACAGCAGAGCTTGGGCCAGAGCTTCGGTCTCTAGCACCAGATCCTGTCCACATCAGCACTGCCAGCCAGTAGGGCTTAATGGGGAAGGAAGAGGGGCTGCAAGAAAGCCAAAGGCTGCTGGGAAGGCAGTCAGAATGGTAGTACTTTAAAGTCAGTCACAGGGTGCCACAGGCTCCCTAGACTCCTGGGAACAAGCATTCTCCCATATTCTGGGGGAAGCTCCAGAAGCCATGCTACCGACATGCTTAGCCTTGCCCCCAGGGTGTGTGGCTGGTCTGGAGCTCACTGTTGGGGACCTATAGTGTCATGTGCCCAGTGTTCAGACACAGAATGCTCAGGACAGTGTGCAGGGACATGGGTGGATAGCCAAGGCAGACTGGCAGGGGCATCCACAGCCATGCCAGTCACCTCTGCCAAGTGTTCCAGGATGCATGGGACTGCAGATGGTGACAGTTTTCAGGCTGACCCAGGATCTTACCTGATTGGCTGTGGCTGAAAAGTTTGTCCTTGGTGGAGGCTCCATCTGACATTCTCGATCCTAGAGAACAATGACAACAGGGGACCCACAGATGCCTCACTCCCTCTCACTTAGCCCAACAGTACATCCTCAGGAGCACCTTGGTTAGAGCTGAGGAAGGGGTGTGACAGAGCTAAGGAAGCAAAGAGGAGCCTGCTGAAAGACTGAATTCTTCAAATCCCACTTTTTTTTTTTTTTTTTTTTTTTTTGTTCCATTCTGGCCTCCTTCAGTAGCCCAAGCTGGAGAGCAAGGGCACTGAAGATCAATATCGTCAGTTTTTAACCAAGAAAAGGTCCAGGTGAAGGAGGAACAGATTTGCAAGAAGCCAGCCTGTCAACCCAGGGTTCTCCCTAATAACGGGTCTCCAGGCCCGGCACTGTAAGTTGCTTCCTCCGCATCATGCATTATCCTGATTCTCAAACACCAGCCTCAGGACCACACAGGGCGATCGGGTGCTGCCCTCCATCATAGGTGCTCTACTGCAGAACACGTGTGTGTGTGTGTGTGTGTGTGTGTGTGTGTGTGTGTGTGTGTGTGCGTGCACTTCACCTAAAACCATGCCAGGCTCTCTCAGCCTGGTTCTCAGGGACTGTTCCAGCGTTTCCAAGCTGATCTACCACAGAGACCATCAACTTCAGTTATAATCTTCCAAGAGTCCCCATGCCCCTGACACATTTTGGTCCTGATTTTATTCCCTCTTCCAAGTCTAGCCCAAGTTTCAGCATCTCAGTAGAGTCGGAGCCCCCCCCCCCCCCCCATGGCTTACAGGGACTTGAACACACATTCCAGTTCTCTTTGGAGAAAGAAGCTGTGGTCTGCCCTGTTACATCTGCCAGGCTCAGGTCTGTAAGAACTGGTCTCAGGCCTGTGTCTGCCTTGCCATTGCTTTCAGAGCTTTGAAGTAAAAGGGATCTACCTGGAGTGGGTTGGTGAAGGTGTGTGAGGGGGTGTGTTAGGGGTCTCCCCTGGGGCGGGCTGGTGACAGTCTGTGAAGGGGTTGGTAGGGAGTGTACCCGGAGCCGGTTGTTGAAAGTCTGTGATGCTCTTTCGCTGAAGTTAAACTGGTTAGTGAGTTTTCGTTCCTTGGGCTGCACTGGAGCCATAAATTCTTCCTTAACCACTTTTTCAGTTGTCTGGAAATAAAGATCAGGAGGCCAGGGCTTAGCCGTAAGAGGGAGGCAGTGTGCAATCAGGAGTGAGAGGAAAGAAGCCCTGACCAGGTAGGATGGGGGACAGGTGGGAGGATGCTGCCAGAAGCATTGTCATTTGCAGCCTCTACTTCCCTCTTTCTTCCCCTAGTCTCCCTAAAGCCTCTATTCCCACTTATCTGGAATGGTGGGGACACAGAGCAATGCCATCCACACCTCAGTTACAGCAGGTATGTCTGTTTGACTCCCAGCTTCAGTTTCTGCTTCTTTGGGTTCTTCATCTTCTTCAAGCATTTCCGCTTCTGAAGTCACTACCTTGGCCGATTCTTGTGAACCTTGACAGGATATTGTTGATGAGCTCAAGTCCAAGCCTGATCAGTCCCTGGCAGGAAGGGTCATTTTCTTCCTGTCCTTCAGACCCTGCTTGTCCCCTGGGCTCTTCATGACCTGAGGTAGCTCCCAGACCTGTCCATGACAGCTTGCTGTTGGACATCATGGAAGCAGAGACCCTGCAAAGCTCTGGAGGGATCAAGTCCTCAGAGAGCCAGCTTGGGGCTGCAACCTTAGGCTGGCCCACAGTCCTACCTGCCGCCAGCTCAGCACAGTAGTTCTGCCGGCGTCCTTCATCTGAGTCTTTGGGAATCAGATTCCCCACCTGACTGAAGTGAACTGCCAGCTGGTTCACAAAACCAATAGGTTTATATGTGCCTTCCTGGAAAGAGAGGGATGAGGTCAGTCCAGAGGGCTGATGTGGGAGTGGAGTCTGGTTTCATTCTCTAAGACAGTGGTTCTCAGCCTTCCCAGTGCTGTGGTCTTTAATCCAGTTCCTAAAGGTGTGGTGACCCCCAAGCATAAAATTATTTTTGTTGCTACTTCATAATTGTAACATTTTTCTACTGTTATAAATCGTAATGTAAATATCTGTGTTTTCCAATGGTCTTAGGCAATCCCTCAGGCATTCCACCACAGGTTGAGAACTGCTGCTCGGGCTGGAGAGATGGCTCAGTCGTTAAAGGCTAGGCTCACAACCAAATATATAAGAGAACTGCTGCTCTAAAGCCAGTATCTCACCCTTATTACAGGAACTATAACTACGAATCCTTGTTAGCCTGATTTTTTTTTCACTGCATTTCTGCTTAAAGAAGAAAAGACAACATAAATTATTTTTTTAAGTTTTCATCAAAGACATGTTAAAAAAAATTTTAAAAAATTTGTTTTGAGATGGGCTCTCACCACATAGCCCACACTGGCCTAGAACTCCCCATGTGGGCCAGGCTGGCCTCAAATTCAGAGAGTTGCCTGGCTCTGCCTCTCAAGCTCTGGGAATAAAGGTGTGAACCACCATGCCCAGCCTCAAAGACTTGTTTTAAAACATCCTCTGCTCCCAGCCTGAAGCAGTCCACACTGACTGATCACTAATTCAGGTGCCTTCCTTCCTACCTCCATGCCAAGAGCCCAGTTCATCTGCCTCACCGCAGACCTTGGGCAGGTCAGACATATCATCCAACACACCTGGCAAGGCCTCGCCAAGCCACTTTAGTGGATGTCAGAGGGAACAAAACATCACAGACAACCATATCTCTAATGCCCCTACTTCTAGCCAAGAGGACCACAGAGGTCCAGAGAAAGTTTGGGTTTGGCACTTGTCCAAGTCACACAGCAGATGAGAAGCAGGACTGGGCTTCAAGCCCAGGAAATTGTGTTTGTTCCTTTAACAAATAATTTTTGAGCAGCTACAATGTGCCAAGTATTTTCTAGGTGCCCAGGATATAAAGCTGAGCAAGAACAGACACAATCCTGCTTTTACAGAGCCTATGGTCTGGAGTTCCTGTGGCTATTTCCTTGTTGATTAGCCTCCTAGCAACCACAAAAGTGGAGTTGGAGACCAGAGGCCCCTTTCCTTCTTTTAAAACAGTTCTGTTCAACCATTTCACATGATGTGGAAGATAATTATGTTTTATGGCAACCTGAGATTAAAACAACAAAAACAAAAACCACAGCAGAGGAAAGCAGTCTGTAGGCTCTAGCTGTAGCAGAGGCCCCTGGCCTGGGGGGGCGGGGAAGTTCACTATCACAATAGATTGGGAAGCTCTGCCTTTAAAGGCACTATGGCCGGGCGTGGTAGCGCATGCCTTTAATCCCAGCACTCAGGAGGCAGAGGCAGGTGGATCTCTGTGAGTTCGAGGCCAGCCTGGTCTACAAAGTGAGTCCAGGACAGCCAGGCTGTTACACAGAGAAACCCTGTCTCGAAAAACCAAAAAATAAAATAAAAATTTAAATAAATAAATAAACGGCACCATGAAGCCTCTCCCATCAGTAACTCAGATAGATGGGGAAGGGAACGTGTGGTGCCAGAGCATGGTCTTTGGAGGCAGAACTGGGTTCAGATCCTCAGTCTGCTTCTTATTATTTCACAACCTTGTTTTAAACCTCCAGCCTCTAGTTTCTTTTATCAAATAAATAATGATATCCAATTTGCAAAATACTATAAGTATTGACAATAATGAAAGCAATCTATTAACAGAACACCTAAAACATACTGAGTAAGTGCTCGGTATCAATGCTCAATAAAACAGTAACTAGTAGTGTGATGATGGAGGTCCCCATGATCCACTAAGTTTTCTTTAAGACTTTGCCTCCATCCTGTCCTCAACAGCTCCTTGGGAACTTCCTCTTCGATTTAAGGGATGGGCTTCATATTCTTTAGCACATCAGTGGGAAGTAGCATCTTTGGAACCTAAAACTGGACCTTTCAGGACAAACAAGATAGAGACAGGCTGTGTGGGAGAACTTTGACAGGTCAGAGATACTGAAAGCATAAATAAGGTGAGGTTCCCTGGGAGCCAGCTGGCAGTCCACTCAAAAGAAGAACAGGAAGAGGATGCTGAAACTGAAAGGGAACACCTGGCCTGTAGTGCTCTTGCCACAGCCAGCCCACTGAATCCCGCAGGGCCCCCTCTTCCTAATGTCAGTACAGGACACAGGAAGGTGTGCCACAGTGTGGCATGACTTCAGGGAGTGAAAGGCAGCTGTCCTTTAACTCTGTGAGCTGCCCAAAGGAAGCCATTAGTAAAACTCTTGATTAGCATCTTTTGGGAAACACATTAGGATTTGCTGCAAGAACTTTGTGGAGGGGCCAACTACACAATCAGAATACAAAGCAGTATGTTCATGAGATTTTTCACAAAAGCATACACAGATGTTCATAGCAGCATTATTTAGAATTACCCAACGAACAGACAATCCAAATGCTCATCAACTGAAAGGACAAATAAAGAAAATGCAGCATATTCACAGAATGAAGTATTATTTGGCAATAAGAAGACATGAGAGGTATTGACATATGCTATAACATGAATGAACTGAGATGTCGTGCTGAATGAAAGAAGCCAGTCACAAATACTACAAAGTACAGGATCCGTCACCAGACATGTCTAGAATAGGCAAATCTAGAGACAAAAAAATAACTTAGTGCTTTCCAGGGATAGAAGAGATGGAGGGTTGAGTAGTAACAGCTACAAGGTATGGAGTTTCCTGTGGGGAAATAAAAATGTTCTAAGCTTGTCATGGCCGTACACCCCTGCAATCCCAGCACTCAGGAGTGAAGGCAGGAGGATCGGGAGCTCATGGTCATATTCAGCTACACAGCAAGCTCAAGGTAAGCTTGGATTATGTGAGATTCTCTCTCTAAGAAACAAAATAAGGACAAAAGGTCTGGAAATTGTCTTGAGAGTTGTATAATCTGTGAATAAGTTAAGAGCCATCATTGTAAGTTTTAAATGGGTGAAACATGGGTATGTGGACTGTACCCCCACAAACTCTTCTCTAAAACGGAGAAGTCAAGCATGGCACAGATAGAAACACACACCTGTGCACCCAGAACTAGAAAAGCTGAGACACTCCAGCTTGGGCTCTATGGGGGACCCTGTCTCAAAAATTAAACAATTAAAAGGGTTAGGTGTCCTTCTCCCTGGGAAGAGGAGATAGGACAGAGGAAAGTTTATTTTCCACCATTTTGAATATTTTGAAATTTGTTCTATGGGTTCTTGTTACACATTCAAAACTCTCCCCACTTCTGTGCGTGTGCGTGCATGCACAAAATGTAGCTTTGTTTTGTTTGTTTGCCAAAACAGAGTCTGCTATGTGGATATATCCTAGGCTGACCTCAGACTTGCAGTGATCTTCCAGCTTTTGCCTCCTAAGTGCTGGGATCACAGGTGTGAGCCACTATGCCTGGCAAAAATTGTTTAAGAGAAACAATATGACCTCGATTAGGAGTCAGACAAACTAGTTCAAATCTTGCCTTGAACACAGGTTGTATGACTTTTGCTATTTGTTTTATGTAATTTAATATCAGAATCTAAAAAGGAAGATAATCATAGTTTCCACATCAAAGAAACATGAGGGTTGTCTGTGATATTCTATGTAAAAATACCTCATATGGGATCTGACACTGGCTCACAGTGGGAAAGGAGCAGAAAGGCCCAAAATGAGATGAGAAACAGGCATGGCTTCCACGTTAGCTCAAAAGTACTCTGGAAATCTCTTCAGTCCTTCCAGGAGCTAGCCCTGCCATGGCTTATCTCCAATAAAGACTTGCTGCAGATGTCTCTACTAAGAACTTGCTCACACCATGGTTACTAAATGATGGCCCTGGGAGTCATATCAAGAGACTCTGGGCCCAGAGCCTGCTGGAATTCCTCTCAGATGGGAAGGCCCTGTGTGGATATGAGGCCGACATCTCTTCCAGAGAGGGCTCTGCACTCTACTCGGTGTCTGGCTGGAGCAAAAGCTAAGCTTCTAAAGATTAAACAGCTCGTGTTGGTAGAGAATGTGCTCTAGATATGAGAAAGGCATTCTTGGAAATAAAAACATACCAAAAAGCTGGGGATGTAGCTCAGTGGTAGAGCACTTGATCAGTGTGTAAAAAGCTCTAGGCTTAATGGAGTCAGTCCCCAGCACCACAAGAAAAGAACTCCTCCTCAGGGTACTGAACATTTCATAATTAGCAAGACTTCTGGGGAGAGTCATTAAGAAACTTCAAAAGGGCCTGTGAGACAGCTTAGCAGATGGGACACTTGCAGCCAAGGCTGACAACCTCACTTTGACCCCAGCTCTCCACAGGGTAGAAAAGGAAGCAACTCTGGAAAGCTGTCCTCTGTCCTCTGCTCTCCACGATCACTGTAACCAACCTGTCTCTTCTTTCCCTCTCTTCTCTCTTGCATACATGTGTATTCTGTGTGTCTGTCTGTCTGTCTCTCTCTCTCTCTCTCTCTCTCTCTCTCACACACACACACACACACACACCAAATAAAAGAAGGTACTAAATAAAATTTAAGAAAAATTTCAAGCATCTCTGGAACATTCCTCGTAAAACCCCAGATTTCTAGTCAAGGACCTCAGCTTACAAGTGGTCACTTGTAAAAGAGCCAGGAGCCTTTGCAATGTGTTCATCACTATTGCTTCCAGAAGACACAAGGCACTGCCCAGGGAGGGGGATGACTTACTTTGAAGCTGTACCTGACAATATTCTGGGGTGCGTGTGGGTTGTTGGCTGTCAGGATCCGAGTGAACTCCTCCTTTAACTCCTGAGGGAGAGAAACACGGAGAGGGTCATGCATAAAACGCACCCTCCAGTCACTGCTGAGATTCAGGGCCCCAGGGTACCTGTAAACTCTGTGCAGGCTTCTAATGTGCACTGTGGAAGAACCCACTCCTGAAGCAGGAGACAAAAAGAGCAGGGCTAGGAGGTTGATCACTCACCGCATCTGTCAACTCCAGTTGGTCAGGGGGTCGCACTGTGGCTTTGGATTGGGACCATTCATCAGTTCCTTCTCCCACATCAGTCCCTGAATCTTCATCCTGAACACAAACCCCAACAGGGTCAGGAATGCCCAATCTGCTTAGACAAGCAAGTGACACTGCAGGAACCTCTTTATGCACAAGTCCTTCCTGAAGCCAAGTTCTAACTACTGTGCACAGAACACAAAATGTCCAGCAGACCACTCATGGAAGACTCCAAAGAAACTGCTGATGTCAAAGTTCTCAGTGCTGGGATGATCATAGCTACATCTATCCCAGGAGCAGGGCTCACCCGAAACAGTGTGGTGGGCCTCTGGCCCCAGTAGGGCATCAGAAGAACCTGCTCTTCCTATGCCTGCCACAAAGCCTGGAAGCTGAAGTCAATGACCACATGAAGTCCATGCTGAGGGCTTTATACAAAGCAATTAGCCAGCCAGGGAGAGGCCAAGCTGTTTGCCAACCACTGCTATCCAAACGTGTACTTGACCTTCCAATCTACCACATCAAGAGTACTCTTTTAAAAATGACTCTTAAAACACTGTCTTGTACTTTGCTCCTTTAAGCCAAAAAAGTCAAGGATAGAAGTTCAGCATTGCTTAATAGAGTTAAATACCTTGCCAAAGCAGTACTTGGAAGCGTTCATATTTACTAACAATCAAAGACATCCAGAACAAAACAATACTTTTTTCTTCTGCAATAAAACTGGAAAACTGGCTCACGCCTTTAATCCCAGCACTAGGGAGGCAGAGGCAGGCGGATCTCTGTGAGTTCGAGGCCAGCCTGGTCTACAAAAGTGAGACCAGGACAGCCAGAGCTGTTACACAGAGAAACCCTGTCTCGAAAAACCAAAAAAAAAAAAAAAAAAAAACTGGAAAACAAGAAGAGCATTCAGTGTGGAAGGTAGGCTTCCAGGAATGGGCACAACTTTTCTGAAGAGTAAGGTGGAAATATTTACCCAAACTGAATGACTGTTTATATTCTTTGACTCAAATGTTTATATGTAGAAATTTACAATGAGAAAATAACAAAAGACATGCTCAAAGATACAGGTATGTGATTGCTTATTAGAAGGTTGGTCGCCGGGCGGTGGTGGCGCACGCCTTTAATCCCAGCACTTGCGAGGCAGAGGCAGGCGGATCTCTGTGAGTTCGAGGCCAGCCTGGTCTACAAAGCGAGTCCAGAACAGCCAGAGATACACAGAGAAACCCTGCCTCAAAAAAACCAAAAAAAAAAAAAAGAAGGTTGGTCATAATAGTGAAAAAGAGGAAATGTTAATGCATTTCCTCCAAAGTGAGGCATGGTGGAACACATTGTGGTATGGCCTTAAGGCTAATATTATGACCTAATCATTAAATATTATGCAATAATTTTAAATGACATATATAATAAAAGTGTATACTTTCCTAAATATTTATGTGAAAAATGGGTCATAAAATAATATTGTCCTCTTACATTTAAAAATGAGCATATATACTTTTGTTTATACATAAAATATCTAGGAGGATATACATTACATGTTAAATAAAAGGTTATCCTAGGTTGTAGCTAAAGCATAATTTTAAAGTTCTTCTACTTGTTCAAATATTTTAAAATATATAGATAATATTTCCAGTAGGAAAAATGCCTTTAACATCTTGTTGGGTGATTGGGGGTCTCAGCACTTACCCTTTTCCTGGCTCCTCTGGCCATACTGATACTCTAAAGGGGAAATAAAACAGAAGGTCAGTCATGAGTGAAACAGCATGGGAATAGTAAGAATTATGTCACCGAAAGCTCTGCCCAAGAACTTTGCAGTGAGAGGCTTTGAGCTCTCCCAACTCTCAGAAACCATCTGGAGCCACTTCCAGTGCTTCTTAGATGAGCCAAGGAGGTCCTGTACCTGAGGCTACCTTGTTTTAGCATCACCACGACTAACCTATGGAGAGTAACCCAGGAAACTTAGTACTAGGAATTTTACTTATAACTAGTTCAACAAATATTTTAAAAGTATTTGCTGGGGCTGGAGAGATGGCTCAGCAGTCAAAAGCACTGGCTGCTTCTCCAAAAGACCACAGTTCAAATCCCAGCACCCATATGACAGTTCATAGCTGTCTGTAATTGCTGGGCATGGTGGTGCACCCCTTTAATTCCAGCACTTGGGAGGTAGAAGCAGGTGGATCTCTGTGAGTTCAAGGCCAGCTTGGTATACAGAGTGAGTTCCAGGATAGCCAGGGCAACACAGAGAAACCCTATCTTGAAAATAAAAACAAAAAAAAGTATTTTCTAAGGCCTGAGGATGTAGTTTCATTGGTAGAATGCTGAATGCTTTTCGTGAAATTCTGGACTCACCTCCAAATACCACATAAAACCAGGATTTGTGGGCCAGTGAGATGTCTCAGTGGGTAGAGGTACTTGTTTATAAGACTGGTGACCTGAATTTGATCCCTTGAGGCCCACACAATAGGAGGAGAGAAAAGTCTCCCACAAACTGTTCTAGGACCTCCATATAAGTGCTGTGGCATGTGCCGTGCGCAAACACACACACACACTCACACACACACTTACACACTCACACTTACACACACACACACACACACACACACACACACACACTTGCTTGCACAGAGCATTGGAACACCTTTGATCCCAGCACTCAGGAGGCAGAGAAAAGTGGATCTTTGTGAATTTGAGAGCAGCCTGGTATACATAGTGAATTCTAGGTCAGCCTGGGCTATAGTGAGACTGTAAAAAAAAAAAAAATCAAACAAACCAACAAATGCAAAACAAACAGGTGTGGTGGTATACATCTATACTCTCAGCACTGAACTGGGCAATACAGGGGTTTCAAAGGCATATTTTATATGTTTATATTCATAAATGCTTGTTTGGGATAAATATAACCCCTATGAGTAGATGTATATTTGGAAAACTTTTTTTGTTTTGTTTTCTTGAGACAAAGTTTTGCTGTGCATCGCGGCTCTCCTGGAGCTTGCTCTGTAGACCAGGCTAGTCTCAAACTCATAGAGATATGACTGCCTTTGCCTCCCGAGTGCTGGGATTAAAGACAGGCGCCACCATGCCCAGCCTGAGTAGATGTTTATTTAGTTGTAATATTACTATATTCCTATCACCTGGAATGCTCAAACACAGAAAGTATTGGGATGACTTACAGAATAGACTCAGGAGTTCCATGAGTCTCACTTGTGAGGATAACCTTGGGGAAAGGTTTTCCTCTCTGGGCTTCAGTCTTCTCATGGGTGAAAGGTACAGAATGGAACATGATGATAAATTCCAATTCTATATGTTAAAATATAATGTTCAGGGGCTGGAGTGGTGGTGGTGGAGAGACGGCTCAGTGGTTAAGAGAACTTGCTGCTCTTCTAGAGAACCTGGGTTTGATTCTCAGTATCCTCAATGGAGACTTATAGCTACCTGTAACTCTAGTTCCAGGGAATTCAATACTTTTCTGACCTCAGAGGGCACCAGGCACACACATGCATGCAGACAAAATATCCATACACAATAAACTTTAAAACATGTAAACATCACGTTATCAAGACCATACAGTTCGGCTGTCTTCCCAAAGTTCACATGTTGTAAGGCTTGGTCCCCAGGTTGGGTACTGGGAAGCAATAGGACTTTTTGTTTGTTTGTTTGTTTGTTTCTGTTTTTTGAGACAGGGTTTCTCTGTATATCTCTGGCTGTCCTGGACTCACTTTGTAGACCAGGCTGGCCTTGAACTCATAGAGATCCACCTGCCTCTGCCTCCCGAGTGCTGGGATTAAAGGCATGTGCCACCACACATGGCAGCAATAGGACTTTTAAGAGAAGGGCCCTAATGGCAAGCTCTACTGGGGACATGCCTTTGGAAGGCATTATAGGTAAAGCTGTCACCTGTAGTTGGTAGTCCTCAGGGAGAGTGTTTATAAAAGGAGCAAGCCTGGGACCTCCTCCCTTTTTTCTGATTCAAGATGTTATCCTTCCTCCTGTGCTAGGTCTGCCATGTGGACCTCACCTCAACAGAGCTGATGCAGAAGCAATGCCTGGAGTCTCTCCAGAACTGTGAACTAAAATACACATCTTTTCTAGCCAGGCAGTGGTGGTGCACACCTTTAATTCCAGCAGTTGGTAAGCAGAAGCAGTTAGATCTCTGAGTTCAAGACCAGCCTGGTCTATAGAGCCAGTTCCAGGACAGCCAGGACTACACAGAGAAACATGACTCAAAAAACAAAACAACAACAAACCTTCTTTTCTCCAAATACTACCTCCAGTATTTGTTACAGTAATAGAAGCTGTCTAGTATAAGAAACACACTCAATTCAACTTGATAAATATTTGTGGAGCATTTATTTATTTGTTGTGCACTAACCTAAACAGTGGGACAATGACAAAAAAATGAGGTTCCTGTCCAAGTTTATTCAGAGTCCATGGAGGGCAGGTGGTATCAATGCCCATCACTCACTCATTTAGCCTAAGTTCTTTTGAAAGCTAGCTATGTGCCAGGGTGTTATAGGAGTGTATGGGTGGTACATTCCCAGCCTGGATGCGCAACAAACATGCTGTTTTTGTTGCAACCACTTATCAGCTTGGTGGCAACAGACCAAGATGGTCTAGGTGATGTTTTTTAGTATTTATTTTTATTTACATGTATGTGCATGTGTCTGTGTGTATTTAAGTCGTGTGTGTGTGTGTGTGTGTGTGTGTGTGTGTGTGTGTGTGTACCTGTGGAAGTCAGAAGAGAACATAGGAACCCCTGGGCTGTAGTTACAAGTGAGCCACCCCATGTGGGTCATGGGAACCAAATTCATGTCTTCTGGAAGAGTAGGAAGGGTCTTAAACACTGAGCCTTCTTTC
>CAJQZJ010032188.1:20100332-20114656 GCA_907164525.1 Lophiomys imhausi
GCCCTGTGTGTCTAGTTACCACTGCCCTGTGTGTCTAGTTACCACTGTCCTGTGTGTCTAGTTACCACTGCCCTGTGTGTCTAGTTACCACTGTCCTGTGTATCCAGCTACCACTGCCCCATAAGTGTTTCCAGCTACCACTGCCCTGTAATTGTGTCCAGTTACCACTGCCCTGTGCATGTGTTCAGTTACCACTGCCCTGTGGATATGTCTAGTTACCACTACCCTGTAAGTGTCTGTAAAACATTTATCTGGCAATGAAAGAACTGACAAGGCACTTTGAGTGTGATTGTTTTTGGCAGTTGGAAATATTTCAATTAACACACTATAAAAGCTACACTATAATAAATGCAAAACAGGCCAATGAAATCAGCTACAGCCCTGACTTCCCAACCATGACAAAGGAGATTGAATGTCAAACTGCCACTCTGGGCCCTTGGTCTTTCAGAAGGAGACGCCTGAGACAGACAAGACTGAATTCCTAAAAAGTTTTTGATGGTTACTTCCAGAAGCCATCAAACCACAGAAGAAGAAAGCCCAGGCTCCTTCCCTGGGCCCTCAGAACTCCATCAGTCTGGCTTCATGTCTCCATTCCAGCCTCTCCTACCCTCCTACAGCAGGACTTGGAGATGCAACCTCTTAAGACTACTTCTAGCTCCCAGCCTGGCCTGGGCCTTCCTGCCTCTCCACCTTTGCTTTTTATTGCTTCTTCTACCAAGAACATCAGCTCTTCTTTCCTACCTGCTCTGAGAACACTGCCTAATAAAAATCCACTCACCTAGCCTCTGCTCCATCTAACTCCTCCCCTATTACCACCCTTTTCCTACCTCCCTCCATCTTCCCTCCCTTACTCTGAGCAGGGGCCCTTCTCCTTTCTATTACCACACGGCACACTGGCTGTTGTGAGACTAAGGACCCAAATAGGCTTTAATTAGAAACTCGATTGTCTCTTTTGGTTTACAAAAGGGGACAGTACTAGAAGAATCACAATACTGTAGCACCTATGGAAGGTGGCCTAGAAATTCCAGCACAAGAGGCCTGCTGTTATTAGGCTATTGATCAAAGGCCCTCTTCCCTTGGACGGGCTATTCTATATGGTCACCTGAAGCTATCCATAGAGTGAGACAGGCAGAAGCCTACCCAGCCCAGTATGGCAAGCAACCTAACTCTGATCCTTAATGAGCAGTCAGAGTCCCGGCCTGAGAGCCTTCTCAGTTGAACATTCACATTCTCCTTTTTTTTTTTTTTTCCCCAGACAGGGTTTCTCTGTGTAATATCCCTGACTGTCCTGGACTTGTTCTGTAGACCAGGCTGGCCTCGAACTCCAACACACAGAGATCTGCCTGCCTCTGCCTCCCAAGTGCTGGAATTAAAGGTGTGCGCCACCTATGCCCAGCCCCATTCTCCTATTCTTATTGCCTCACCACATTTGGTTTCCCCATCACCAGTTTCTCTCCCCTCTGATTTTATCATTAACTCTATTTTCAGCTAGTGAGCACTTGCTTTGGGATAGCCATTCACTAAATGATTTGTGTATATTATCACATTTAATATTTATAATCAGCCTATGGGGTCATTATCCCTGATTTATAAAAGACGCAAATGAAGATTTAGAGAGCTAGAACAACTGATCCCAAATTAACACTATTTGAGACCACTATAGTCTCCCTAAAACGTAAATCTGATCATGTCACTTTGATTTAAAGTCTCCAAGAACTTCCCAGTGTTTAGGAGAGGAAGCCCAAGCCTTGTTGTGATCTCATTCCTTCCTCCTCATAGTCACACTCACTCAGAGGACTCCCAAATGGAAGTAGAAAGAGCCATCCATGTAAGCGGGGATTCCGGGTCCGTGTGTCTGAAGGTCAGACATACTGAACCTTTGTGTCTGTGGGCAGGTATGTTTCCTGTAGCCTTCTCTGCTAGGTGACAGTGGCTTACCTAGGAGAGGCTGCCCACATAAAATGGCTTCTTTCTTGGAGAAGGAGTGGCAAGTGTCATGTCCAGCTGTGAAGGTGGCCAAAGGAAGGCCTTGAGGTAGGCTAAAAGGCATGCCAAGAAGAAAGGAAGGGAAGACTTTCACGAAAAACACAAAAGGAGTAGTAGAGCAGCCAGAGGTGAAGTTAAGAAATCCTGCAAAAAGTAAGGTGTTCCTTGTGCCTAAGACAATGGTGACCCTTGATTCCATTCCTATCTAAACCTCTTTTGTTATCTAAAGGCACAATAAAGAGTTGTCTTGAAGTCTGTCATACATTTATTAACTTCTGTAAAAAGAAAAATATATGTCTCTTTCTCCAAGCTATGTGCCCCATTTCCTGAGTCATCTAACTTCTGTTCTATGCCAAGTATTTTGCTCCCTTACCTCAACACCACCAACCATGATGTTTGGCCACAATTATTACCCTTCTATCAGGCTGGGTTCTCTCATTGAGTTGCTGTCTTTCTTTCAGCAGGTGTGGTGGCACACACCTTTAATCCCAGCACTAGTGAGGCAGAGGCAGGTGGATCTCTGTGAGTTCAAGACCATCTTGGTTTACAGAGTGAGCTTAAGGACATCCAGGGCTATGTAGAGAGGCCCTGTCTCAAAACAAACAACAAAGATGCTGCCTCTCTGCACACCACCAGCTCTTTCCTTAGCCATAGTACTGGATCACCTGCACTGTCTAGCAGGCTTTTGCATGACCTTTATGTTAAGATTGCTCCTTGAGGTTGGGAGTACTGGCTGCTGTTCCAGAGAACCCAGACTTGGTTCCCAGCACCCACACAGGGACTCACAACCATCTGCAACTCCAGCCCCAGGAAATACAATGCCCTCTTCTGGACTCCATGGGCACCAGGTACACAGATATGCATAGATATACATGTAGGCAAAGCATGCATGAATATAAAGTAAATAATAATAAATATATTTCATTGTAAAAAAAAAAAGATTGCTCCTAGACCAGTCTTCTAGAGGACCTGATTTGATTCCTAGCATCCATATCAGGCAGCTTACAACTGCCTGTAATTCCAGACCCAGGGGCATCCAATGCCTCTGGCCTCTGTGGGCATCTGCATTCACATGCAAGTACACATATACATAAAATCAATAACAATAAATAATAATAAATCTTCTAAAAATATATCTCTTGGCTTCATCTAATTTCCAGTACTGTCCCTGTTTATCATCAGCCTTCAGTGTAGCCTCTTTGTGTCCTAGGAAGCCAGAGACCAGAGAATACTTTCCAGAGCTGTGGACAGAAACTGAGAGAGAGAGCAAGAGAGCTAAGGAGACCTTCTCATTACATCAGCAATGAACCAAAATAAATGTTCACTTAGCACAATGCAAAAACAGGAGGGGAGTAGGGAAGAAGCATAGAAACCAGCTGACCACATCACCATCTTCAGCTGCAGTCCAGTGAGCTCTCAGTCAGCCATGCATTCTGCAGAGGCCTTACCTAGGCAGTCATTATACCTGCTCCTCAGAGGCTCCCTACAAAGTAGGTGAAATGACTCTCATTTTAAAGACAAGGCTCTTGAGAACAGTTCACATAAATGATATTCACAATGCAAGGGTACATTGAAAACAAACTTCTGCCAGGCATGGTGGTGCACGCCTTTAATCCTAGCACTCAGGAGGCAGAGGCAGGCAGATCTCTGTGAGTTCAAGGCCAGCCTGGTCTACAAAGTGAGTCCAGGACAGTCAAGGACACACAGAAAAACCCTGTCTCAAAACAAAACAAAACAAGAAAACAAACTTCCTAGTCATAAGCGATGATTATCATTACCACCTACCATGCATTTACCAGCACTTAGAATTAATTTTTTTTTCTGTTTTGGTACAGTATAAGTAACCTAGGTGTTCCTGAGTATAATTTAAGGTAAAGAAGTTAATTAAAATTTTTTGTTTTGTTTTGTTTTTTCAAGACTGGGCTTCTGTGTGTAGCCCTGGCTGTTCTGAAACTCGCTCTATAGACCAGGCTGGCCTTGAACTCAAAGGTCCACCTGCCTCTGCCTCCTGAGTGCTGAAATTAAAGCCGTGCACTATCACTGCCCACCCAGCAATTTAAAAAGTCTTATGTCTTCAGGAATGAAAAATGAGTAGTTAAAAAAAGTAAAATTAATTATTAATTTTAAAAGGAGTAAAAGGTCAGCCTGGTCTATATAGTGAGTTTCACATTAGCCAGGGCTACACAGTAAAACCCTCACTCAAAGAAAGAAAGAAAAAAAAAGAAATCATTCTTTATCATTTTTATTTTTTTAAAACATTTATTTATTTATTATGTATACAGTATTTGCTGTACATATTCCCAGGAAAGATCTCAATGTAGATGGCTGTGAGCCACCATGTGGTTGCTGGGAATTGAACTCAGGACCTTGGGAAGAACAGCCAGTGCTCTTAACCTCTGAGCCACCTCTCCAGCCCTTTTATCATTTTTAAAATGAGGGTGCAATTAGGTGAATTCATGGAGACGAAGTGTGAGTTTTGAGGTCAACCTTACCTTGCATGTCTACTGTATTGCAGGCTAATTTCATGACAAATATTTCTAGAAATTTGTCTTCTCCAAGCCTCGGGATCTTTGTCTTTAAAACATTCCTTACAGCAATTGGGCTTATTGGGAAGACTCAGAGAATGGATGCACAGAAAGCGCAGTGTGGTGCCAGTCTGACAAATGGCGGCTGGCAGTGTTACGCTCCTATGTGTGGAACCCGCTCTGCCCTGAGCCACGCAGGGTCTGTCTGTGCCTTTGCCCATTAGGACACAACTGTTCTCGGAATGGCTAGTCTTTAGCAGCTCACACGAAGCTGAAGAACGCTGCTGCAATGACTGTCCCTGGAAAGAGGGGCACTTCAAAGCGTGCAGACCCACAGATGCTGTTTCCTCTTTCGTGGGGCCTTTTCAGCTGTCTTGGTCCTTATTTTAAAACTCACTGACAGGTCTCCATTAAGCTAAACTGGAACTAAATACCTCACCAGCTTGCAGCTAGGTTCTAAAAAAGTGGAGGCTCTCAATCCCAAAGGAATGGCAGTTCATCAGCACATCTTCACCCAGCTACACCGAGTGCGCACAGTGAGTGTTTAACGAGAGGCACCGAGCTCTGGAACAGTGGTTTGCAGCATAACAAGCACTATCACACAGTGTTCTGAGAGGATGGATCGATGCTAATGTCCCGACGGCACTTTGGTAATGCATACCGAAATTGAAAATGCATATATCCCAGGGCGGGAAAGATGACTCAGTGCTTAAGAGCACCACTCTTCCAGAGGACTGGAGTTCAGTTCCCAGCACCTACATGGTGGCTCACATCTGTCTGTAACTCCATTTCAAGGGATCCTATGCCCTCTTCTGGCCTCCACAGGCACCAGGCATGCCAGTGTTGCACAGATATCCATGCAAACAAAATGTCCATACACATAAAATTTAATCTAAAATTTTTAGAATTCATATACCCCTCAGTTTGTATATACTCAACATAGATTCAACCCCACTTGAGTCTTTCTCATAGAAACTTTATACACACATCTTATGCTTCCTGCTTCTTGAAAACTCGGTACCTTTTAAGTCAAATGTATTTGCAGCATCATCACAATACTGCTAAATATTCAGTCAAGCAGCACCTAGTTAAATACAATGAAGCAAGCTGATGCTGGGGTATAGTTCACTCCATAAAGTGCTTGCTTGCTAAGCAAGAGCGTGGATTTAAATTCAATCCCCAGAATGCACATGAAAAACAAGACATGGTGATGCATATTTGTGATCTTTGCCTATGGAGGTAGAGACAGCAGGGTCCCTGGGGCTTGATGGCTAGCCCAAGTAGCCTAATCTGTAATCCCTAGTGAGATATTTTGTCATTAAAAAAAAAGTAGGGGCTAGAAAGATGGCTCAGCCATTAAAGGCTAAACTCACAACCAAAAAGATGAGTTCAGTACCCAGCACCCACAGCTGTCTCTCATCCCAGAACTCAGGAGGCAGAGGCAGGCAGATCTCTGTGTTCAAGGCCAGCCTGGTCTACAAAGAGAGTTCCAGGACAACCAGGGCCACACAGAGAAACTCTGTTTTGAAAAAAAAAAAACAAAAAACTAACCAACCAAACAAACAAGTAAAACAAAAACAGAAGGTTACCCCGAGGAAAAACACCCAAGGTTGACCATCCACACACACATGCTCACACACAAACATCCAGCAAGTATAGCAATTCTATGGAATACTGTGCATACGTTAGGAAAGAATGATTGTTGCAAAATGTGGTGATGATAGTTCACAAGGCACTGATCTTTAAAATATATATTACTTTTATTGTATGTTTATGAGTGGTCTGGCTACATGTGCATATATGTACTATGTGTGTGCCTGTTGCTTGTAGAGGCCAGAAAACAGTGCTGGACCCCTCAGAACTACAGTTATGTATGTTGTAAGCTGTTGTTTGGGTGCTGGGAACTGAACCCAGGTCCTCTGCATAAGCAGCAAGTGTTCTTAACTGCTGAGCCATCTCTCCAGCTTCAACAATGCACTGCATTAAAAAAAAATTGTTGGGGTTGGGGATTTAGCTCAGTGGTAGAGCGCTTGCCTAGCAAACGCACAAGGCCCTGGGTTCTGTCCTCAGCTCTGGAAAAAAAATGGTTTTGGTGATGTAGGGTGGGGGAAGATGTGCATTCTCATATCTGTCTAGTATTCTTGAAAAAAATTTTTAATTTTAACTATTAATATTCATACTAAAGGTAAATGTGAGGTAATGCACACTAGTCAGCTCAACTTAATTATTCTAAATGTGTACATACTTCAGAATATGTTGTATGTGGCCAGGCATGGTGGCACACGCCTTTAATCCCAGCACTCAGGAGGCAGAGACAGGTGGATTTCTGAGTTCAAGGTCAACCTGGTCTACAAAGTGAGTTCTAGAACAGACAGAACTACATAGTGAGACCCTGTCTCCAAAAAAACAAAACAAACAAAAATATTTTGTACATATAACTTATTAATTAAAAAGCAGGTTATTGAAAAATTAAAGATGTACATATTCATTTCTTGCAGAAAACTCTCCAAAGTATATTATTAAAGAAAGAGTGCATATAGGGGCTAGAGAGATGGCTCAGCAGTTAGGAGCACTGACTGTTCTATTTTTTTTGGGGGGGGCGTGTTCAAGACAGGGTTTTTTTATGTAGTCTTAGCTGGCCTCAAACTCACAGAGATCTGCCTGCCTTTGCTTCCTCAGTGCTGGGATTAAAGGTATGCGTCACCACTGCCCAGCAAATAGATAGATAGACAGATAGATAGATAGATATATAATTAATAATAAATGATTAATAATACACACATATATTATATATAGATAGATAGATAGAGAGGGAATATGTGTGTCCCCCAACTTAATTTTTGCTTGTTTGTTTGGTTGGTTGGTTTTGTTTTCCAAGATAGGTTTTCTCTGTGAACAGCCCTGGTTGTCCTGGAACTCACTTTGTAGACTAGGCTGGCCTTGAACTCACAGAAATCCACCTACTTCCGTCTCCTGAGTGCTGGGATTAAAGACATGTGTCACTATACCTGACCCTAGGAGTACTGGCTGCCCTTGTGGAAGAGCCAGGTTCAAATCCCAGCATCACATGGACCCTTGAAACTGGTTGTAACTCTATGTTGAGGTGTTGAGAAGCCCTCTTCTGGCTTCAATGGACACCAGGAATGACACATGACTTATATGCAGGCAAAACACCCATACATATAAATAATAAAATAATTTTTAATATAAAAGAATGGGTATCGACTATGAAGCTAGATTATAGAGAGGCCAAGGGGAAGAAGACATGTTGGAAAATGGGGTCCCTTAAAAGGTCATGTGTGGCATGAAGGCAGAAGGGAGGCAACAGGGGTGGAGTGGGGCAGGGGGTAAAGGCACAAGGGAGGGAGAGGAGATGAGTAAGAAGTCATGGGAGAGAAACTACAAAGACACATTTTGTTTGGAAAATGCTATAATGAAACCCAATTATTTGCAAGCTAATAAAAATAGAAAAAATGAGACTTTATAATTCTTAAACAAACAAAAAACAAGTTATAGGGGCTAAGTGGGAAGCTTAGCGTAGCTTAGCCCTGAGCTTGACCCTAGCACAGGAAACAGAAAGAGAGAATAGGCAAGGAAGAAAAAAAGGAAATGAAAGGAGGACAAAGAAATAATAAAGAACAAAAAGTTACAGGAATAGAGGTCCATCTTTTTACTTCAAGAATTTGTGTTTGTGGGACTAGAAAGACTTCTCAGAGAGTAAAGGCGCCTGCCACCAGAACCCAAGGGATAAGAAATAGAGATGAAAGTTCAGCCCTGGGCCATCCTGGAACCCCTAAGGACAAAAGTCAGTTCTATTGGCCTCTTCCCAGATAATGATGCAGGAGACAAAGTAGTGTCTTGTTTAAAAGATAAGAGCTTAGTGGGATGGGGCAATGGCCCAGTAGACAAAGATGTTTGAGGATCAGCTTAAGGACCCTGAGATCTCCATGGTGGAAGGAGAGAACTGATCACTCCAAGTTGTCCTCTGATTTCCTCATGGCCACGCACATGTATGCACTCATTCATGCACAATAAATGAATAATGAATGAATGGATGGATGGATGTGAATTAATGAAGGAAGGAAGGAAGGAAAGAAGTGGGTGAAAAGAAAAAAAGCTGCAGAGCAAGCCATGCTGGCTTCTTGGCTCTGCCACAAGTTGTGTGTGGTCACTGAACAGGTGCTCTCTAGTCCTCACCCTTGTATGTAAAGAGAGAAGAACATCAGTGCCCTCCTCGTAGGACTGCCATAAGAACAAGATAGTACATGAAGAATGCTGGTCCACAGCCCAGCACCAGGAAGCTCTTGGCTCTCAGTGACATGCAGGTTTCCCAGCTGCTACATAGTTACACCACAGCCTGCTGAGCAAGGCATCAGGGCTCTCTCTGCAGGCAGATGATGAGTAACTGAGTGTGTGGTCCTCGGCCCAAGAAGCATCTGTCAAAAAAGTATCCTGTAAATCTTGGTGTCACAGCGAGAAAAATGATTTGTATTATATAGCATCTTTCAATTTGCCACACATTTTTGAGTGCGTAGTCCCATTTGACCCTTAATAACAATTTTCACTAAAGATGGATGTGGTGTGTTGATGTTTTCTTCTGAATCTAGAGATGCCACCATATGAATTTTCTCCTTTATTCTGTTAATGTCAAGAAAGACTTTGATTTTTTTTTTTAAATGTTGAGCTGACTTGAGTTCTTGAACATTCTTGAGACAAACCACACTTGGCCTAATACGTTATTCTTTTGATATATTGCTGGAACAGATTTAATAATATTTTGTCAATTTTTTTTACATTGATGTTTCTGAAGGATCAGTTTGTAATTTTCTTCTTATATAATAACCTGGGTTTGCTATCAGGTTTATGCTAAATCATTATTCTGTTTTTAAGAAGATGCCATAGACTGGGGTTTTGTCATTTTGTTTAGTACTATTTTGTTTGAGACAGGATCTCTCTACATTGCCCATGATGGCCCTGAACTTAGGTCCTCCCTCCTTGGCTTTCTGGGTAGCTGGGATTATAGTTCATCCCACCATGCCTGGAAAGTCTGAAGTCCTTTGTTCCTAACCATTTACACCTCAAGCTTCTTTTGGGGTAGGTTTTAAATCATGAGCTCAGTTTCTTTAATAGTCAGGGGTATTTTCCATTTCTTCTTACAGCAGCTGAGGTGAATTGCATTTTCAAGAAGTTTGTCCATTTCATGTATGTTGATGAATTTACTGCACAAATTTGCTAATAATATTCTCCTGCTATCCATTTAATATCTATAGGACCTGATGTTGGCTTCTCTATCTTTTGAAAATCTTGATATGCTTGATAGTTTTTTTTTTTAAATCAACGTTGTAGAGCCCAGTCACAATTAAGGAATGCTGAGAGGGAAAAACAGTTTTCCCAGGAAAGAACACACTGATTGTTATATTAAACACCAAATTGTCAGCCTTATGTGCATACATACAAGTAACATACAGACTGAATACGGATGCATATGCATATACATATATGCATATAACAACAATTAATGAAAAAAAGAGGCCATCAATTTGAAAGAGATCTATGGTAGAGCTATGTAGGAGGGTTTAGAGGGAGGACAGGGAAGGGGGAAATAATGTAATTTTATTAAAAAATAAAGGAAATAATAAAAATCAACTTCATTACTCTTTTCAAAGAACCAACTGACTCAGTGAACTTTTTTCTTTCCATGTTTCTCTGAAACAATAAAATAAGTTAATTCATCAAAGAAACACAGGATGTCATGGAAATGCTGACTCAACTACTCTAGGTTTGATTTGCTCATTTGTTCCCGTGTCCTTTAACATTCTTACTTCTATTTATTTGTTTCCTATCACAGCACACGTGTGGCCGTCAGAAGGCAGCTCAGAGGAGTCAGCCATCTCCCTCCACTGAGTGACAGCTCACAGGAGTCAGCAATCTCCCTCCACTGAGTAGGTTCAGGGGATTAAACCACATTAGCAGACAAGAGCCTTAACCCACTGAGTCATCTCACTGGCCTCTTTCTTTCTTTTCTTAAATATTAATTTTATTTTCATTTATGTGCACATTTGTGTTGGTGTGTGCATTTAACTCCCCCGGAGGTGGAGTTATATATAGGCGGTTGTGACCCACCCGATCTGCATTCTGGGACCTGAACTTGGGTCCTCTGGAAGGGCAGTGGTACTCCGCACCAATGAGCATCTCTCCCCAGCCCTCGCTGGCCCGCTTCTGTGTTCTTAAGGTGGAAAATTAGAAAACTGATCTTAAACCTTTCTTCTTTTCTAATAAAGCATTTTTTAAAAAGCTATACATTTCTGGTAAGACCCATGCTACAGCATCCCACAATTGTTTATATATATATATATATATATATATATATATTTTTTTTTTTTTTTGGTTTTTCGAGACAGGGTTTCTCTGTGTATCCTTGGCTGTCCTGGACTCACTTTGTAGACCAGGCTGGCCTCGAACTCACAAAGATCCGCCTGCCTCTGCCTCCCAAGTGCTGGGATTAAAGGCGTGCGCCACCACCGCCCGGCTTGTTTATATATTTTTATACCTTCAGTTAAGGTATTTTCTAGTTTCCTGTTTTTGATTCACAGGTCATTTAGAAGTATGTTCTTTAATGTTTAGAAATTTTGAACATACCATTTAACTCTGTTTTGAACATCTTGTTGAATTCTATTTTGCCTAAACTATGCTGAAATGTTTTGTCCTCAGTGGATATATTAAATTTTGATAGAATTAAAATCTCTAGGAGCTTAATCTTTAGAAACATACTAAGGCTTATTTTCAGTGCCAGTGTACAGTTGATCTCTGGGAACACTCTGCAGTTCTTAAGTGTAATGTTCTATAAATGTTAATCAGGTCAAGTTGGCTGACAGTACTGTTCAGACTCTCTCAATTAGTGAGCGAAGAGTGATTAAAAAAAAACTCTGTCTCTATACTCATTTCTTTATCTCTCTTTAGGTCTGTCAATTCTTAATTCACATATTTTGAGGTTCTGGTAGTAGGTGCATACAATTTGTGATAGGTTTTTTTTCCTCTTTCTAGAGTTAACCTTTAATCATTATAAAATGGCAATACTTCTTGTTTTGAAACCTACTTTGTGTAATAAAGAAAACTGCTTATTCTTGCCATTTGCATTGCATACTATTGTTGTTGTTGTTATTATTATTATTATTATTATTATTGACAGGGCCTTATGTAACTCAGGCTGGTCTTGAACTCACTATGTAGCCACAAGACTACGTTTGAACTTCCTGCCTCTACCTCAGAGTTGCTGGGGTTACGGGTGTACACCATGCCTGGCTTACACAGCACATTTTCCCCATCTTTTATATTCTCTTTATGTCTTTATATTTAAACCCTATCTCATGTAGGCAACATATAGGTTGGGTTTGAGCTTTTTCCCCTAGCCTGAGCAACTCTACCTCTTGAGTGAAGGTATTGATTGGTCTGACTGCTTTTACTACATTCTAGGTGTGTGTGTGTGTGTGTGTGTGTGTGTGTGTGTGAGATGCTTTTTTTCAGCATTTTATTTTTATTCATCCTTTGCAATTTTTTTTGTATGTGTGTTAGTTGAAAATCTTTTTTGGTGTTCTATTTCATTTTCTTGCTTGTTTTTCTCTTCTGTGCCTCTTTGTAATGTGTGTATGTATGTGTTTGTTGAAAAGTCTACAACAAGCACTGTCGGCCAAGAATAACATACTAAACCAGGTGTGGTAGTACCCTCCTGTAATCCCAGCACTTGGGATTTGGGAAACAAAGAACCAAGAGTTCAAGGCTGGCCTTGAGTACATAACAAATTTCTGGTGAACCTTGGCTATATGAGATTGTCTCAAGAAAACACAAAAGAACCAAAAAGAACATCAGACCACTTTACACTTCACAATGCAGTAACTGTCTACTAAGAAATAAATAGCAAACAACTTTACAATGCAATAATATTGGATTTTGCTTTGTTTTACAGACAGGTCTCAAGGTCTTAAACTTCCACCTACCAATACAGGAGTATATCACCGAGCCCACTTGCAATAACTTTACAACATTATAATCCCATTTATCACCACTACTTTTACCCTATATTGTCTCATTTCCACATACATTATTGGCCCTACATGACAATAATAATAATAATAATTACTTTGGCATTAAATAGTCACATACCCTTTAAAAATTAATAGAAGGGTGGGTGAAGCTAGTATTTTGCCTTTACCAACATGTTTTCTCTTACCAACGCATCTTGGTCTTGATGTATAACTATAATAAATCCTCTCAGCTTTGGTTTATTTGAAAATAAATCTCATCCTTTTTTGAGGGACCTTTTTTATTACTACTTTTTTTGTTTATCATTATTAGTGTGTGTAGTGTGTGTGTGTGTAAGCACACACATGTGGAGGTCAGGGGACAACTCTTGGAGTCATTTCTCTGTGGGCTTCCACTGTGGGCTCTGGGAACTGAACTCAGGCTGTGAGGTTTGCACAGTGAATGCTTTTACAACTCACTGGCCCTATTATTTTTCTTGAGAGATGTTAGATATAGAATTCTGTGTTAACAGTAATTTCTTTCAGTGCTTGATATATATATATATATATATATATATATATATATATATAAAATTACATTGTGTCTGGACTCCATTGAGAAGTAACACATAATTCATGTCACTGTTCCCTGTAAGCAATATGTCTTCCTCTCTCCCCACCTCCACATCTCAGATAGTTTGTCTTTCTTTCTATCTTTTTCTCTTTCTGTTCTTTCTTCTTTCTTTCTTTTTCTTTCTTTCTTTCCAATTTTTTCTTTTTTATTAGGGATTGAATCAGATCTGTAAGAAACTACAAGATCACTAGGAAGAACATGTGAGTGGGACATATTGAATCATTTCCTGGAATGTGGAAAATGGGACTGATGTAAGAAGAGGGGCTGTATGATGATGCAAAGACCCAGAGCCAGCCCTTCACTCTACTCTCTCTGAGCCTTGGGCACTAGGCAGAGCAGGCTCAGGTTGCCTTCAGGGGCTTCTTGGGAACTAGCTCCCCAAGGAAGTGCTTCCAACTCAAGGTGGAACAAACTGGGAAACTGGTTGAGGATTTTGGATGAAGCAGCAGGAATAGCAAGTCAAGCCCATAGAGACTGCCTCCGTCCCTGTGACTAGAGGTGCAGCACTCTACAACAGCACAGAACCCCAAGATGCTTGAAGGCTGCAGGCTTTGCCAGGTCCCTGTTTAGTGCTGTCCTCAAGAAACTACTGAACACAGTCCAGGAGCAGAGTGGACTGCTTCATTTTTGTCTTTGGTTTTCAAACCTGTTATTATGAGGGAGCTAGACCTGACGCTATTGTATTTATCCTGCTTGGGTTCACTGAGTTTCTATTCATCCATAAGTTTCCCATCATTTGGGGGAAATTCTGAACACTGTTTTTTCAGCTTTTTTTCTTCTTTTATTTTTCCTTCTAGTAGTCCAACAACATACATATTCCAAATATACACAGGATATATTGCCACAGATTACTAAAGCTTCTTTTAAAAAAAGAAATCTTGTTTCTTTCTGGTTCTGCAAATTGGATCATTTCCATTTGTCCATGTACCCAGAATGCACCTCTATAGCCCTAGCAAACTGGAAAGTATATATACAGATGTCCCTGCACTTCCAGCATGATTACATCAGATAAAGCCATTGTAAGTTGAAAGCATTGTAAGTCAAAACACACCTAGTTCACCTAAGACACCAAATGCATTGCTTAGCAACAGAGTCCACTGTGAAAGCTGCCAGGCCAGCCAATGACATTTTCATCTCTGATAGTGAGTTTTTCTATTGTTT
>CAJQZJ010032188.1:20122228-20167280 GCA_907164525.1 Lophiomys imhausi
CACACACACACACACACACACACACACACACACACACACACACACACACACCTACACAGAGAGACCTTTAAAAGGAAGCGCTAAAAGACCTGAGCAGTGACATGACATGAACAGATAGTCTAGGCCTCCCCTGTCCTCTAAGTGTCCCAAGCCTGGTCTTTCCTTACCACGTGGGCTCCTAAGTCCTACTGTCCTCCTCCCTGAAGCCTCTCTACTGCTCCAAACACCATGCCTTTCTCTCCTTCAGCCCAAGAATCTTCTCCTTCTGCTCTCCGTTATACTGGGAGACAGACGATGCTCAAGCACGTCTGGGTTATCCCATACCTTAGTACTTAGTACTGATCTAAATGATTGAGTTTCAGTGAGACAAGACCATGATGGGCACAGCCTAGCACAACCTAGCCCTTCCTTGCAACACACAACTATTTATAGTGTACTGAAATGCCCCTTTCCTCCAGCAGACAGTGCTGATGTGTGCAGGGCCCATTGGCCTAGGTTTCTCTCCTCCCGTCTGTTGTTAGCTCTTTCTGCTTTCAATGTGATAGTCATTGGTGTTTCCCCTAATGACACTGGAGAAACCCAACCTGTTCAAACTACAAGTCGTTAGAAAAGAATTAATCTGTGGTGAGAGAAAGCAGACCAGTGGTGAGGGGTTAGGGAGAACTCAACTGGACTAAAGCATAGAACATTTCTTGTAATTGAGGATGTACTCTACATTCTGACTGTATCTGTATAAGTGTACAACTCTATCAAAACCCGAAGCATACAAAAGAATCTATCTTATTATATATAACTAGGTAGACCTTGGTAAACAAACTACCTATAAATTAAGGGCCAGCTGCCTCAAGTACAGTACAAGAGTTTCAAAACACAACTCAATCTCAACATAGAACAATGTTGCCCAGTACAAGAATAGATAGCCTCTTAATGGCTTCAGTACTCTAAAGACTGATGAGTTCTTTAGCTGTAGTTGCCCAGTGTAAAAGGAGCAAAGGGCACAAGGTTAATATGCAAGAATCTCTACCAAAATATGTGAAGTCATAAATATCACGGATACATATTTGCTCGCCAAGCCTCAATATACCTAGGCTTAAGTGTAGAAAAGTGGTTTGGGTTTTTTTTTGTTTGTTTTGTTTGTTTTATTTTTTGTTATGGTTTTTCAAGACAGAGTTTCTCTGTGTATCCTTGGCTGCCCTGGACTCACTTTGTAGACCAGGTTGGCCTGGAACTCACAAAGATCCACCTGCCTCTGCCTCCCAAGTTCTGGGATTAAAGGCATGGGCCGCCACACCTGGCCATTACAGACAGCTGTGAACTGCCATTTGGTGCTGGGATTTGAACCCGGATCCTTTGGAAGAACAGCCAGTGCTCTTAAGCACTGAGCCATCTCTCCAGCCTCAAAAAGTGTTTTTTTTTTTTTTTTATGTAGAAGCCTTGCTTGAAGTTAGAAAAACAATTTCTGAAGGACAGAATCATTCTTTTATATCCCCAGAATGCTCCTTGAGAACCTGAGACTTGCTTATCATCCATGGTGATGGTGGGGGTGATTCGAATCTCCTGTGAGAAGGGATGCCATCTTGCCAGGTGACAGACAAAACATTCACATGGCTAAGTGAATGTTTCTCTCTTTTCTCAAAGAGAGAAAACTCCTGTTTGAGAACAGGGAACTTGGTTAGGAAAAAGGTCTTTCTCTTCTTCCTCTCTGTTTGGTTTCTTGCACCAAACTCCTGCACACAATCTATTATAATCCACATCTCCTGTACAGTTCTCTTGTGTCCCCTCTCTGAGTTCCCACATGGCAAATGGCCTCTTGTCCCCACTCAGCTCAGCACTGACCATGCAGCAGTGTTGAACAAAAAAATCCTTTGGGACAAGAATGAGAGGACAATGTGGAAGGGACTGAAGTGAGCAGGGGTAGGAGGGCTAAGAAGGTGGACTAGATAGGATGGATTCTGTGAAGAGAAGGAAATAATAAGAAAATACAGATTCAGTTAAAAGTAAAACGACAGTAGGTTCAGGAAAATATGGGATAAGAGGACAGGATTTGTGAGAATAGGAGAACAGGTCATGGGGAACATAAGCCAGGAGTCACAAGAGAGAGAGGTTGTAGTGACCTACAACAAGGAATAATCGGCGGTTAAGGTCAGAGGTCATCAGAAGACAGCAGGCCGCAGTATGGACATTACCTGCTTACGAGTCTGTTTCGGGGGCATTGCCGCAAAAATAGAAAGCACCTCAAACCCTGAAAAACCTACAAAACGCTCCCTCTCCTGGGGAGAAGTTTCTCCTTCTTGACCACACACAGGAAATGCAGACTCTCTTCCACTTCAATTCCCAGTCACCAGGGTTCTTCAGGGACAGCTAGCGGTGTGGGTCCCCGCGCCCTTGGAGAGCAGCTTCAGCTCCTCCCTGACGCGGTTACCCAGCAACCGCCAGGCACCAAGGGCGCAGGCGCACCTAGCGGCCCCTCCCGGTACGGGGAGGAGGCGGAGCTTGAGCCCGTAAGGATCTTCTGGTTCCGCTAAGTCCCGCCCTCGCAGCGACAGACTACGTCCGCCCTCCGCGCGCACTGGGAGCTTCGGCAAGTGGGACGGGCTGGGGCACTCAGGCACCGCCTTCTCATGAATAATGCAGCATCCGGGCGGTGTCCCGGACCCGGAAGTGGAGTTGCAGAGTCACCGCAGTGGCTGAGCTGCTGACAGGAGGCGGTGGCGGCGGAGGAGGAGGCGAGGCAAGACCTGCGGCTCCGCGGGGCCACTGCCGCGGTAGCTCTAGGTAACTCCTCGGAGCTACGCCGGCTTCGTTCAGCCTGCGAGCCTCTCGCCGCCTCTCACTCCTTCCATCCGCCTATCCGCCCGACTGGTCTGGGGCGGCCTAGTCTGCATCGTCTGCGGGGCTTCTGGGGCCGCCGCCCCGCGCGGTGCTCTCGGTGTCCCTGGCCGCGCCCGGCCCTCGGCCCTCTCGCCCGCCGGCACCATGATGGAGGAGATCGACCGGTTCCAGGTGCCCACCGCGCACTCGGAGATGCAGCCTCTGGTGAGGAGGCGGGCGGCGGGCAGACCAGGGCCGGGAAGGGCGACGCCGGAGGGGAGGGAAGGAACTAGGCCGTAGGGATCGTGCATGGGGGCGCCATCAGATAAGGAGTCAGAGGGAGTCCTGAAAACGCTTTGCCAGGGGAGGGAGACTTGCAGAGCGAGAAAACCGTGGGAGATTACCTGCGGTGAGAGCGAAGGAACTGGAAGGGCGGAGAGCACGGTCAGCGAAGGCAGAATGGATAGGAACGAAGGAAGCACGGCAGTGCACACTGTTAGTGGAAGCTCATCGAGGGACATGTCACAGGGCATCTTTGACCGCAGGCCCAGGGGATCGGGATAGGGGTGGGTGAGAAAGGCGTTTAGCCCTCGAGGCCTGTGGTGCTCAGGGCGAGGGAGGAATCCAGGAGATCAATCGAAGAAGGCTCCAAAATAGGGTATTAAGAAAGAAGAGGCCTGCCCGTCGCGGTGGTCCTTTAGGTACAGATAGCAAAGCCTAGCAGGAACCAGGCACCGGTGGGGGAGAGGTTCGGTACAGGACCTGGAAATTCCCTTCTCGAGAGGATATAGCCCCAGTTCGAACTGGGGGGCATCGGAATCGCGAAGGGGAAGAGTGTGCGGTGGCTAGATGGAGAATCAAGGGTGTCCATGAGAACGCTAAGGTACCTCCAAGGATAGGAGGTGGAGCTGTGCTGGAGCCGGCTGTGCCGAGCGGTTTGTAATTCGGAAGAGCCCCTGTCATCTTAGGCCTACGTGCTTTGGAGTCTTTGCAGGGCGGGGATCCTGCCTCCGGTCCGCGGTCCTGGAGTCAGTCAGGCAGGAATGATGTCATCGATGCCGGCGCCGAGGGGATGGAAGGGGGAGGGTGATGCCAGTTTATGGAGGCATGGCCTAAAGAAGATGCCTGCTGGCCATTGCCTTGGGACTACCTGACTGTCATTGCTGTCAGCAAATGGGTGGGAAAATCAGAGGCCTAGCCAGCTGGCCTAGAGAAGGGAGAGGGAAAGAATGCAGAGGCCGTGTCCATTCGCTTAACCCACCTTGGGGCCTGTGCTAGCAAGAGCTAAAATGAGCCAGGATAGGCCGGGAACTAAAGGTATGGATGCCTTGCTCTCTGCTGGAGCTGACCTGTGCTCTCCAACTTCTGAAGCTCCCTAAGTCTCCCTGCTCTGTGGTAGTCAGGGTGGCCCAGAATAGGTTCTTCCTTTGGGCTTTCAGTTCCCAGATTGATAGGTATGCTGTGTGGTTTCCTAGATAAGTAATTTACCTATTACAGTGGCCAGGGTGGACCACAGTGAGAAGGTAGAAACTATGACAATCTCCATGCCAAGAAGTTTGCTGGATAATTAGTTGCCACTTAGCTGGAGATAGGTGTCTTCTACATTTTGTGTTGCTGAAACAGATGGGCTTTGTACAAGTGTACAGTATTAAATGGAGTTATGCTACAGGACCTTTTCCTACCTTGAAGTCACTACTGAATTATTTGAGAACCAGAAAATCTCCAGGGAGAAAGTTTGTTCTATGAATGTAAAGAAGGACCTTGGGCTGAGTTAGAACTTGCTTAATAGGCTCTCTATTCAGCTAACCTTGTTTTCAAACTAGGATGCCCTTCCAGTTCTAAGCTAATCATGTGTGAATGGATGGGTGGATGAAAGGGGCAGAGGTTCTAGTAAGGCAAGGAGAGGAGGTAGTTCTTGTTTCTCATCTGAGGTTCCTAAGGTAACAGCTGTCCAAGGAAAGAGAAGAAAGAATAAGGCTGTCAGGATTGCACAGCTGTGCCCGGTGACTGTGTTGTTTCCTGGTATTCTTTCTTGATCATGGGTAGAAGAGTCCAGAGCTGTTTTGGTTTGTGTGGCCCTAGAGTAGAGAAGCTTGTGATGAGGAGGGGCTTATCAGAATAGCTGTAGCTGCCCACGCCCTTTTTTGAAAGCTACAGTAGTCTGCAAGAGGATGCTCTGTTGAAGCCCGAGGGATTTTAAAGAAATAACAATATAGTCTCATACTTAGGGGTCATAGACAGTACTCTGTTTTTTTTTTAAGGTATTTTGTATTTTTTTTAATATTTTATTTATTGCGTTTACAATGTTCTGTAGATGGTTGTAAGCCATCATGTGGTTGCTGGGAATTGAACTCAGGACCTCTGGAAGAACAGTCAGTGCTCTTAACCTCTGAGCCATCTCTCCAGCCCCAGTACTCTGTTTTTTGCCTCTCTTCCCATATTGGAGACTACACACACATGTGCACACCCACACAGACACCAGAACTCCTTCAGTGCCCTTTATTTTGTTGAGAACAGCAGAGTCTTGTGTAGCATTTCCCAAGGACCTTCATTCAGGTCACAAGGAATCAAGATGCACAGCACAGAGGTAAGGCAGAGTGGCTCTGTAGGAGTGTTGCGGAAAGACCTTCAAAACCAGGGTCCAGGCTCAGATTGACAACTGATCTCTTCCACTTTCACTGTTATTTATGGAGACCTCTAGGAAGTCTCTCCTCTTTGAACTGTCTTTCCATTTACAAAATGAAGACAAACTATTCATTTGATGTTTAAACAATAGTTCCTCGTTCTCCCTTCCAAAGAATATCATGGAGCCTGATATATTGACTCACAAAATTGATTTCCCAAATACTTACTGAACATCTGCTCCAGACACTACACAAGATATCAGGGACACAGCAGCTGGTAACATAAGTTCAGATGGGGCCCTGGCCTGCTGGGGCACACAGTTCAGTAAAAGTCTATTTCTCTTGCTTAATCTGTGAATGTGAGTGTGCTCCCTGAGAGCAGAGTGGACTCTGCCTCCCTACACCCCAAGAAAATACAGCAGCTCCAGTATTGGCCTCATTGCCCCTTTCAGGTGTACGCAGGCCTGTGTCTTGGGCTCCATCATCAAATAACCTTCCCCACCCATAGTAGTAAGAAAACACAGAGGCTATTCCTCCCTTGGAAAGATGAGCTGTAGGAGAAGCATCTTTTTCTTTATTTTTACTTGAAAAAGAAACTCATCTTGAAAAAGAGGCTTGGGGGAGTGGCAGCAGCTGAGAGAGAAGGTGCAACCAGTAGATCTGGGTGTTTCCAAGGTGCTAATTTAAGCATTAGCTCTCAGCTAGTGGGAGGCAGAGGAAGAAATCCCAGCCCTATTGTTGCTGCTGCTGTTACCACAGCTGCCTGGAGCCTCCTGTCTGGGGTGGGAGTTTGCCCGAAAGGAGTGGCTTCCCTTCATTCCCTATTATTCCAATTATTTAATTGGCCTCACTGCATCTCAGCAGCTGAACCAGGCCTAGCCTATCTCTGAGCTCCCGAGGGTCTCTCTTGTCCCCTTAGGAAAGAAGTGAGAACTCTTCTTGGTGACCTATTCCCTGGGCTCTGCTCCTATGGTGTCTTCCAGAACCTTCGGAATAGCCCATTTTGTGTGCCAGCTGTGCCATACCCCTCACTGATCCAGGGAAACTCCCTGCTGCCCAGGACTCTGTTGAGCAATTGAGTAGTATCTGGGCTGTTGTTGGTGTGAGTGGCAGGCATGGGCCTCCGGCCTCTTGTCTATTTGTCTGGTTGGCACAGCTACACAGTCTGCATCTTGGAAGAGATTTGTTGCAAGAAAAACAAATAGAGCTCTTGAGTGCTTAATTTCATCAACCAACACTCTGCCTCCTGTGCAGTCAGAGGCATAAGATACTCACAGAATGGCATATGGCAGCCGATGTGGTGCCTGCATGCTTGAGAGAATGCTAGTCTAGCCTCACTGAAGCCAGATTACCCATTAACTCATGTGTTTAGTTCATGAGTGTTTGCTACATGTCTGCTTAGTTTCAGTACTTTAAGGATACATAGACAAGTAAAGGCTCTGCTTGTGGATCTCCAGAAGAAGGATGGGCTTGAATATTGGTGGGGATGTTTATAGATATATGTCAGAATGAATAGCAGTGCAAGGTTATCCTGAGAGAGTGAGAGAACGCCACCATTCTGGCCCTCTGACTGTTGGGGCAGGAAGAGGAGTTTAAGACTTCTGTTGCCTGTTGACTCCAAGGGCTGGGTGTAGAAATAATTAAATTGTTTAACAGTATTTATATTATTGTTAATTGATTGGCAGCCATTAATCCTTAACCAGCCATTATAAATCAGAACACAGACACCACGTGGATTTTAACAAGCCTTGGCCTGAATTGAGCAATCTTGTCCCACCTAAGCTATCTCTTAATTCTATTACCCAAATATGACCCTATATATACATATGTCCCCTTGGACTGCTATTCTCCATGCTATGACTATGTTCCTGGCCATATGGAATGAGGTTCTTTTTTCTAATGCATGGTGTATGTCTTCCTTCTTCCTGATCCTGGCTGGAATGAACTAATCCTCTGTGTAAAACACAGGGTTCCTGTCCTAATCTCAGGAAGTCCCACCATCCTATACTCTTTCTGCCTAGCTAACTTTGGCCATCAGCGACTTTTATTAACCAATCAAGAGAATGCCTCAAAAGGGGCGGTAACCAGATCTCAGCACTGAAATCAACCTATCAGAAACAATGACATTAGACCTTCCCTCAACAGCTGGGGATTACCAAGGTGTTAACTCAGTGACTGGGCCACAGGAGCCCCTGGAAGTGGAAAAGAGCATCACAAAGACAGTAAGTCAGCACTGTGCAAGACAGAACTATATGTGTGCTCTAATCTAATCTAAATGACCTTTAGGTTGTTTTTTGTAGTCAGATGGCTTTTCAGTTTAAGGATAAATCTTCCCAGTGAGTTCATGAGGCTCCTGGAAAGAGGAAATCCCTGTCTATCTTCCTCTATGGACAACTGGGGTTGGGTTTGCCAGGTCTTTACCTACATAGATAGCTCCTCTTCCAAAAAAATACTAGGGAAGAACCTAGGTGTTGTATTGGTCTCAACAATACAGGCTCTCACTGCAGGAGGGTGCCCAAAGCAGGGTTGATTGAGGCACCATGGGATAATGAGTACCACAGGAGAACTAGGAAGGGCCCAGTGCATGCAAAAATGGGTTCTGGTCTAGTGGCAAGGAAGAGGTTCTAGAGTTGACACTGCTAACCAGCTCTTAGAAGAAGGGAGCGCCAGTCTGACATAGTGCAGGAAAGGCAAGAATTCCAGGCAGTAGAGATAGAAGAAGAAACCAGAGTACATTGGGGATGAATTAAAGGCTGAAATTATGGGAAACAAATTTGAGCTTAGGTCACCACTGTAGTAGTGAATGAGAGAGAGGTTGGAGAAGGTGAGGTTGGAGGGTGAGCAGAGAGGCGGGTGAGAGACAGTAGTAAGAGTGAGCTAAAGCAGATGCAGAGAGGGGATGGGATGGGTGTGAATAAAGTGGAATGGCAGAAATGGAGCCTCTCTAGAGAGGACAGAGAGCTGGGGAATCAGATGACTCCAAGGGATATGAACACTGGGATGGAGGAAGGAACCGTCACCAACCATCTCAGGAAATGTGGAGGCCTTTGCTTTAGAGACTTCTTATAACAGAGAAGGTGTCTTTTTCTTGGTTCAACTTCTGAGATTATGGGGGACTCAGGAGTTCTAGAGAACCAAACATGAGGATGACAGTGATCACTCAGCCTCAGAGGGTCACTGAGATATATGCACCTCTGAATATTTCTCCCTTGAAACCTACTTTGTTGAGTACAAGAGAATTGGTGGCAGCAAGAAACAATAGTAGGGTTTTCAATTAATTCTTTTCTAGACAGAGTCTCATATAACCCAGGCTGGCCTCAAACTCAGTAAGTAGTTAAAGATAATCTTGAATTCCTGACCCTCCTGCCTCTGCCTCTGTATATAGCCAAAGATGACTTGAACTTTGGATCCCCCTCCCTCCACCTTCCAAGTGCTGGGATTCCAGTGTATTCTGCAATCCTATAGCCTGTATAAGTTTCTGACCTGACTTATCATCTATTTGGGCAAACTTACTGTTTGATTTCTGTGCCCTTTCAGTGGTTTGTTCTACAGTGAATGTGTGCATGCTACAGCATTATCTGTAAGAGCCACAATCAGGAAAGGACATGATGCACTTCCCTTTTCTGAGATGATTTCACATACCCTGCAAGCTGTACTTGGAGTTGTACTTGGGTGCAACTTCATCACAGGCAAGGTGTGCAAGAAAAACAAAACAAACAAACAAACAAAAAAGACAGGCTTCTCTTACAGGTGGCTTGGCCTCTCAGAGACCCCCAGTGTGGCTCTGCAGGCAGGTGACCCCCATGGTAGCTGATGTTCAGGCTGAGTCATTCACAGGCCCCAAGCACCCCATTGCCCTTAACTGCTGGTAGCCTAGAATAAACAGGAATTGAGAGTAGAGACTTTTTTACTTGAACTTGATTAGCTTCTGGCCCCCACTCCCTCCACCCCCAGGAAAGGGCAGACAGAATACTGGGATGTACCTCAGTGGGTAGAGTGCTTGAGCAGGAAACCTTGGGTTCTGTCCTCACCACTGCACAAACTGGGTGTGGAAATGCTGTCTTGTAATCCCAGCACTTGAAAAAGGGAGGCAGGAGGATCCAACATCCACGTCTCAAAAAGCAAAGGAAAGTGAGCTGGAGAGGTAGCTACTCCATGGTTAAGAGTGTTTGCAGCTCTTCATAGGACCTGAATTTGGTTCTCAACACCCATGTTACGAAGCTCACAACCACCTGTGACTCCAGTCCCAGGGCATCCCTCATCTTCTGGCTTCCATGGACACCCACATATATTCACACAGATGCACACACACACGCAAAGAAAGAACAGATGGAGTCTTGTCCTGGCCTTTTTTGTTGTTGTTGGTTTGTCTCATCAGCTTGACACAAGCTAGAGATATGAGAAGAGGGAACCACAATTGAGAAAATGCCTCCATAAAGTTGGCTTTTAAGCAAGACAGTGGGACATTTTCTTAATTAGTTATCAAAATGGGAGGGCCAACCCCATTGTGGGTGGTGCCACCCTGGACAGATGATCCTGGGCTGTATAAGAAAGCGGGTAGAACAAGCTGTGAGTAGCAGCCAGTAAGCAGCACTCCTACATGGTCCACTTCAGAGCCTTCCTCCATGTTCCCGCCCCGACTTCCCTCAGGGATAGAGCATGATCTGAGAATTGTAAGCTGAAATAAACCCTTTCTTCTCTAAGTTGCTTTTGTTCATGGTGTTTTATCACTGCAATAGAAACCTAAGACAGGCCTTGTGCCTAGAAAGGGGACATGCAAACTACTTCTTGGTTTAGCTGTACTGTGCCTTTCAGCTGACTGGGACAAGGAGCACCAAGAGAAGTGGGGACACAGAGAATCAGGCTAAGGTGGTTACCCAGAAGTTCTAGATGAAGGAAGAAAAGGTGTGGCTCTGGAGTCTGTTCCCTAAGGAGACTGTTAGAATGGGTCTGTGATCCCAGCACTGGAGAGTTTCTACAGATGGCTCCCCGGAGCTCACTGGCCAGCCAGCCTAGGTCATCTGTGAATTCCAAGTTCAGTGAAAGAGCCTGTCTCAAAAACTAGAGTGGAACTCACAGGGAAAACCCAGCCTCGATCTCTGGGCCCCACATGTGCTCACACAAATGTACACACACTGGCATGCACACGTGCACAACCCACACAATCATATCCAAGGGACTGAGAGGTAGCTCACTGGTTAGGAGCATTGGTTACTCTTCCAGAGAATTCAAGTTCAGTTCCTAGCATTCACATCAGGTAGCTCAAAAGTGCCTATAATTCCAGCTCCAGGGGGTCCAACACCCTCTTCTGGCCACTGTGAGCATCTTCACACACATACACAAACAAATAAAAATTTAAAAAATAAATGAACCCTCAGAACTTTCATTTCAAAAAGGTTGCTGAATTGCTGGCCATGAGGTGTACACCTGTAGTCCCAAAGCTAAGGAGGCTGAGACAGGAGTTTGAATCCAGCTTAGGATACACAGCAAACTCCAGGCCAGCATGGACTACATACTGACACGCTGTAGAGAAAACAAAAAACTGAATAACACACAGACTGTGAAGTGAGAATCTATATATTTTACCATGTGGCTAATTTTAGTATAATTATGGTCAGGCTGTGAGTTATTTATGGTTCCCATATTAATTATATCTCTATAAAGGAATTAGTGAGTCATCAGCCAGAAATGACTAGAACTGCATCTCCTATAGTATTTTGTTAAGAATATTGATCCTTTGGGATACTTATGATAAAAAAGGCTCCCTACCCAAATTCCTTGGGCAAACACTACCTACCCTATCCTTACTAGCTCGGAAAGGCCCTGAGAAGTCCTACTATGAAGCAGCGTCTTCAACTGTGTTAACTCAATGTTTCCCAAGATTTTTTTATAGAATTTTTTTTTTTTGAAACAAGATCACAGTAGCCTTGGCCAAAAAAAAAAAAAAAAACCCACCAAAAATCCTAAAGCAATTTTCCTAACTCTGCTCTCGAATGTTGGGACTGAAGGAGTGCACCACCACACCTAGTCCAGAACATTATTATTATTATTATTATTTTTTGGTTTTTCGAGACAGGGTTTCTCTGTTTAACAGCTCTGGCTGTCTTGGACTCACTTTGTAGACCAGGCTGGCCTCGAACTTGCAAAGATCCGCCTGCCTCTGCCTCCCAAGTGCTGGGATTAAAGGCGTGCGCCACCACCGCCTGGCTAGAACATTATTTTTTACTGTTACACTACTGACATTTTACAGAGCCAGCATGTTTTATGGAATAGTCTCTAGTCTCTGGCTTAGAAGAGTCTATGTTCTGATCCACTCTAGATGTATATTCTTCTCTGTTCTTTTTTTTTTTAAAGATCTGTTTATGTTATTTTATGTATATGAGTGTTCAGCTTGTGTATCAAGTATGCGCCTGGGGTCTTCAGGGATTAGAAGAGGGCCTCAGATCCCGTGGGAATGGAGTTCCAGGTGGTTGTGAGCTACCATGTGTGCTTTGGGAGTCAAACCTAGGTCCTGTACAAGAACAACAAGGGCTTTTAACTCCTGAACCATCTCTCTAGCCCCTTTCCTGTTGTTGTGAGCCTCCTTCAGAATCCACACCATCTTACCTAGTGTTGGGGCTAGTGAGATACTGCTGGCTTGAGTCAGGGCCTGACTTGCTGCTAACAGCAGCAGGTCTTTCATGATCTTTGGTAGAGAAGCGTGTACATATGCTTGCTTTTCTCATGATTTGAGACAAAGAGTTACTTTATTTGTGTGCAGTTTTGTGGGTAGTTTGTTTGTTTTTATGTATTTATTACAATATGACTCATATTCTGTGTGCTTTAGCCATTTTAAACACTACTTTTAGTTCTGGTTCGACTACCTATGCCTTAGTTGTTTCTCTCTTTGCCTGTGCTCTGACTTTTATGTTCAGCCAGGCAGTGTGGAAAATAAAGATTATAGTCCAAATATGTTGTCAGGAAGAATGCCATTGGGATTCAAAACAAGAAATGGATTCCTGGTTTAGGGGATGTGCCAGAACCTGGCCTGAAGCCTTATTAAATGTCCCTGCTATTCATGGGAGTTCAAAGGGTGTTCCTGCAGAATCAGTTTACACCCTCTTGGTTTTTAAGTGACACAAAGTATGGGTGATAAGTAAGATCTGACCCTTATACATATACCCATTGAACTGCAGTGGCTGTCTGGGGCATTATATTAAGGTAGAGTATGAGAAGGAGTCCTGGTATTACAAGAAAAGTGACATAATTGGCTTCCCATGCCTGCCATAGTATTCAGTGGGAGGAATGGCCTTTTGGTGCTCTGTCCTCCCATCCTGGCTTTCCTTAATCATCATCATTATCCTGAGCAGACAACACAGGAAAGGAGACTGTCGCACTGAGAGCTGCAATCTTGACACATAGGTACTTAAGAACTAAAATTGACCATTCCTATCCCAATCTTCCTTAGCAGATCTTCAGCACTGGGTCTTGAAGAATGAACAAATACAGCATTAATGGTCCTTTGGAAACTGGTGGGTTAGGTGAGAAGGTGGATCCTCCACTCTGCCAAACAGATAAGAGGGAGAAAGATACAGAATGAGGCAAAGATCTCATGAATATCACACAAGTAGCTGGCCAAGCATCTTCCTTGCTTTAGTCCAGGCTAAAGGGACCCTGTTTTCCTTCTGTGATTTACTGAAGCATTCCCCCACCTCCCGCTGTCCTAGCTACACAAATGTATAGATACCTTCAAGTTTTTCTCCACACACACACCTGTCCATGGGATCTGAACAGCCCACATTAACTCTGACTGCCTCTGTGTTTCATGATCATACCTGATATCTCTGCCTTTTGTTATGTTGAATTTGAGGCATATCTGAAATATGGTAGCCCTTCTGATAACTGTGTAAAGTAAAGAGGCAGAGTCGGAACTGCATCTTAAGCCAACCTGACTGACAGGCAGGTAAGGGGCCACAGGGGCTGTGAGGTGGTAACTCACTAATCAAAAACATCATGCATATATATATGTGTGTGTGTGTGTGTGTGTGTGTGTGTGTGTGTGTGTGTGTGTGTATGAGATTAGGTTCTTCACAGGTTCTCACTGTGAAGCCCATGATGACCTGGGACTCATTATGTAGCCCGGGTTGATCTCAAACTCATATAATTCTTCTACTTCAGCCTCTTAAGTGTTAGATTACTTTACAGGCATGTGCTAACGTGCCTGGCTGTATGTAGTAGCCATTATTCTCAGAAAGTTAGTTGTCTGAATTCTTCAATGTGGAATTTAAATAGGAATCTAAGTAAGGCTGTGTGATTAGGTAGGCGAGGTAGACCTTTAAAGAGAGTTAGTGCCTTAGTGGACAGGAAGTTTAATATCCCTACTATATGAGCTACCCTCCAGGAAAGCTCATGTAGCATTGGGTTCACTGATAGAAGTGCAGAGCTCAGATCTGAGGAGGTGATGATCCTGTTCTATCCTATTCTGCACTGCTCAAAATTGTCTGAAACCCTGAATTCTTTGCTGTCATCATTCAAGAGAGTGACAAAAAGATTTGAAGATCATGTCATGTGAGAACAGTTGGAAAAACTACAGCTGTTCAGCCTGTGGATGAACAGTCTCAGAGAACAGAGCACATGACTAAGACTTCTGAGTCCTAAAGGACAGGGATTAGGAAAACAAAGTTAGATTTCAAGCTGCCTGTGGCTTCATAGGGAAGATGCAGGACCATTGGATGGGAACATAAAGGGGCGCCTACTCCTCCCCTTCCTCATTGGATGAGAGAGCATAAAGGGTCGCCTACCTCTCCCCTTCCCTGTTGGATGGGTGCATGAAGGGGTGCCTACCCCTCTCCACCCCGAGGTAGTGGCTCTTCAGCTGGCCAGAGGCCAAGATACCTGGAGACACACTGCTCTTTGGAAAATGCCATGCTCTTTCCAAAGTAGGTACCAGGAATTTTGTTGGAGCAGAAACATGGCTGGAGTGAGGCAGCCCTGTTCCAGACACTATGAGCAGCACTTGGTTTCTGTGATGAGCTTTTGCTAATCTTCTCTATATTTATAGGCCTGTCCCAGACACCATCTTTTCCTGGCCTCCCTTTCTTTCTTTTGACAAGATGTAAGCATGCCATCTTTCACCCCTGTGTGTGGCTTTTGTTTAAAGTATAAAGTATGTGATGTCTTAGATCTATTTTATATTCCTTTTTAGGAGAGAAGAAATAGATTTCCTAAGCACTTGGATCACCTTGGGAAGGAGGTTGGGAGAGTTCTCATCACTCATTTGTATAATTGTGTACAAGAGCTGAAGACAGAAAATAGAGTTGGCTGTTTGATACCCAGGGGCATTAGCATTTATCAGGCCGGAACCAATGTCCTGGTCCCAGGCCTAGGGTATTACCTTTACAACTTGTAAACTGGTACAGTTTTCTACACGAAGCTTCATGGGCCTTTGAGACCTCTAAACCAACTCCATCCTTCAAAGCTGCTTGTTTCTACCATTCATGCCAGGTTTATTGCAGGACTAGATAACCCCTTCACCCCCCTCTTCAACTGATACCTGGAAAATATTCTCCTCTGAAGAATTCTCTCCCATCACTGACTCTTACCCATTCTTCAAAATCAGAGCAACTCTGCCTCTCCAGGAAGCCTCCCCTGGCTATTCTTGTGAGCTGTCAACTAGTCTCAAGGCTCTACCCTCTAGTCTAGTATCTGATCTTGTATAGACATTCTGGCTCAGAGTGTCCACATCAGCGAGCTATCCTATGAGTCTTGTCCCCCCAGCACCTGTCTGTCTCTTTTACAGCCCAGAAAAGAAGAGACTTGGTCTTGTGAAATGGAATTACAGAGGACAGCTGGCTTGTTTGAGGATGAGTAAGAACAGACAAGAGTTGGGGGATTCTGAGGAATGAGTAGGTGGGAGCCAGGGAACAGAGACATACATATTGAAGAATTGTGGAAGTTTCAGGGGGATATATGGATTGAAGAGTTCATTCATTATTCAAAGAAACATTTTGAGCATCTGCTGTATGCAAGACACTGCACCAGAAGTAGGGAATAAAATAATCAAGAAAGCAAACATGGTAACCCAGTGGGAGAAACAGATCCTACACAACTAAAGCACACAACCAAAATCACAGTGATAAACTGAGACGAGTGTTAGAAACACAAGGAAAGGTGATGGAAAAGATAACAGTGAGTTGGGGGTGTCAGGTGAGAGCTGTGAGGGAGTGCTGCCTGAGCTCAGACCACAGGATGAGAAGGTCCTGGGGGACTCTGACGGGCAGTGACTGCTTCAGGGACACCCTACTCAGTCCCTTTTGAACTGGCCTCTCTTTGCAGCACCCAGAAAGTTTTCAAAAATGGACACATGGGAGGGCCAGCATAACCCCGCTCCCATTGGTAGCAAAACCTTTAGACATGCTGCCAGCTCTGTTTTGGGATGAGAGAGCTATTAATAGTATGGTGATATTTAATATTTAATGAGTGAAGAAAGGCTCTGTTGATGAAGAGCTCTTACCTGGGTTCCCCCAGCATTGTGTGGCTTGCATACATCCTCCTAGAGATGGAAAAGGTACCCAAGGTCTCAGAGGGAGGAGGGAAGGAAGAGTACCATCTTGACAGCCTGTCTTTAGCATGTTAGAGTCATGTTCTTAGCACAGAAGCTAAATGTGACAGTCATTCTGTCTGGGGCAGGCCTGCCCCTTGGTGGGAAAGTCAGCAGCCACTGGAAGGCAGATTGCAGAGCTGTTGAGGGGAGCCTCTGCTTCAGCTTCCCTGGGGTCCCCAAGGAAGTCCCCTGAAGACACTAGCTTCCAGAAAACTTTCTTTGCTCTCAACTGGCCTGCTGCTCACAGCCCTGGTGTAGAAGAGATGGCAGGCTCAGAAAGGCCAAGCAGAGGTCATGATCTGTGGGCTTGTGGTTTAGGGAAGAGGAGAAAGAATTATGTGATGGCTGGGACATAAATGAGAGAGTCGAAAACATGAGTGCAAGATTGGGCCACTTATCAATCGCTCTGATAGGGACCTCATGCACATTGGAGGTTCTGAGATACAAAGAAGAGGCAAGTTGCAGGATGCTCCCTCAGGAGGAACTGGCTTAAGTATGTTTAATTATAGAGATACCCTAAGGCACTAGTAAGGGCACTAGTCTTGGAGCAGGAGGTATGCCCAACAGTGCCAGGAGGTCATCTGGGAACACCCTGGCTATGTCTTTGGTCTGACCTTTGGCCAGCCCCCCTGGCCTATTTCAGGCTACTTATAAAATGAATAAGATCATGCACATGCAGACGAACTGCAAATTACTGTCATTTCAGGTCCAGGATTGGTGGTGGTGAAGGGTTGGTAATTTCCTTTTCCTGTCCATGGTTCCTAGGGGACCTTTTGTGGAAGAAGGTGAAGAGATGTTTCTTCTTCTCTTCATCAAATGAGAAGCCCCTCCACCTCTTTGATGGTGCTGTGGTAAGACCAGCCCAGGGACAAAAGAGCTCTCTTCTCAGAAGGGGATCCCATGAGACAGCAGGTGTAAGGGGAGCTATGAAGGGTAGCTGAGACCCTGTCCTTTCCCCTGCACCATACATGTGAGTCCTGTTGTCACAATGGGACCTTCCTGTGGATAAAAGGCAGGCCTTGTCCTGGTGCTAGTTCAGTTTACAAAGGTCAGGGCTCAGAAAACATTTGAAAAGCCACCCCCCACCCCTGTGTCAGTTGACTAGAGAAAGAGGCAGCCCCAGTCTGCTGACTTTGAGTTCTTTTCAACATTTTGTCAGAGTAGCTTTCAAGCATCTGTATACTAGGAAGTAAAATGAAGCCTCAGGTACTCATCAAACAACCTCACCAATTGTCACACAAGACTAATGTTTCACCCATGACCCCCCCCACTAGATAATCCTAAACAATTCTTTCAACTTTAGCATCTTCATATGTTTCTCTCTCTCTCTCTCTCTCTCTCTCTCTCTCTCTCTCCTCTCTCTGAGACAGGGTTCCTCTGTGTGTCCCTGGCTGTTCTGAACTCACTTGGTAGACAAGGCTGGCCTTGAACTCACAGAGATCCACCTGCCTCTGTTTCCTGAGTGCTGGGATTAAAGGCGTGTGCCACCACACCCGGCAGTTAGACAGCTGTGAACTGCCATGTGGTTGTGGAATTTGAACTCGGGTCCTCTGGAAGAGCAGCCAGTGCTCTTAACCACTGAGCCATCTCTCCAGCCCACATTATAGTTCTCTTTTAAGTCATGTTTAAAAGACCATAATATTATCACATCTAAAAATAATTCCTTAGCATCATAAAACTTTTACTCCATTTGTTTGAAACTAGTCCATACTTTGCATTTGGTGACCTTTCTTTTTAATCTTTTTTTTTTTTTTTGGTTTTTCGAGACAGGGTTTCTCTGTATAACAGCTCTGGCTGTCCTGGACTCACTTTGTAGACCAGGCTGGCCTCAAACTCACAGAGATCCACCTGCCTCTGCCTCTGCCTCTGCCTCTCAAGTGCTGGGATTAAAGGTGCGCACCACCACCACCTGGCTCTTTTAAAATTTTATTTGTTATACATATATGTATGATATGTGTGTGTGTGCATGGAGATCTATCAGAGAATAACTTTGTGGACTCAGTTCTGTCTTTCCATCTTTACTTGGGTTCCAGGTATCAGACCCAAGTTGTCCATCTTGTACAGCATGGGCTTTTACGTAGTCCAGTTGACAGTTCTTTAATCTATACGCCCTCCTTCTACCTTTCCTTTCCTTGCAATTTATCTGTTTGAAAGTCTTTTATTGTTATGTTTCCCACATTCTGGATTTTGTTGATCACATCTCTGTGGTGTTTTTTATCTTATTCTTTTCTCTCCTACATTTCTGTAAACTAGCAGTTAGATCTCAAGTTTGGTCAGATTCAGATTCAATGTTTTGTGAAGAATGCTTGGTAGGTGTGATGTGCGATTCCCTCCACCCTCTAGGTGTGATTGAGTGCCTCATCCTCAGCACACAGTTGGACTACTTTTTTTTTTTTTTTGTATTCAGACTGATGTATGGAGTAGTTAGCCTGATTACAGCCATTACAAAGTTCCTCAGCATCTGTTTACCTCATGTTCTTAGCAGTCCCTGATGGTCATTGCCTCAGTCCATTATTTCATTAGGAGTTTCCTCATCCCCATTAGTGTCCCTGGCCACAACCCTCTCTCCTTTGCATCTTTCCCCACATCGTCCTTATTCCATACCATCATTTCTTTCCTCATCAATCCAAGATGAGGCCCTAACAGATCTTCAGACTTGATGGACTCCATTCTGCTTCCCCAAGGGCAGGAAGGGTCCTGACTTGGATCTGTTCTCACTGAGGCAGCTCTGAATCCTGCTAGGGCCATGCCTGACCTACATGGGGGAATGCAAGGAGCCTGGGCTGCTCCTCTGGGAGAGTTCTGTGGGGAGCTGGGTTTACTCCCCTTTCCCAGAGACTCTCAGGAGCCTTCTTCTGTACTGAGGAGAGTTCCACACTTGTTTCCTGAGCTTCCTGCCCAAGCCTGAGTCCTGGGAGGGACCCAACGCTGGCTTCCTGTTTGTAGGCTAGGAGAGGTTGAGGGAGGTATGGGAAGGGCAACACCAGCCCTCACGTCCTTTTGTCACTTCTACCAAGTTGGAATACCTATGAGGGCATAGCAGTTACCATCCTCTAGCACATTGGCATTCCTATGCCTCCCATGATCACTGCTCCTGTTTGATTCTTCCTATCAGAGAAGAGACTATGGACTCTGCTCTGTATGTTCATGTGCCCCAGACAGATAACGCTCATGCACCATTTTCGCGTGGGCCAGATGACCAGGAAGCCCAGAACTAGGAGCTACTGCTTACAGACCAGCATCCACCAAGACTCTGACCTGCCTACACCATTCCTGCCCCTCTGCCGCCCAGCTGTTAGTGCTCTGCTCTGTGTCCAATGCAACAGAATTTCCGATGGAGCAGGAAGCTTGAGACTAGGGTGTCAGGGACTAGCTATAAGAATGAGAAAAAACATCAGGCACTTTACAGTGGTAGCCATTGCCCAGTACAGTGGCTTCTCAGTGCCTGTGAGGGACTGGCTCTAGGACCAATGCCACCACCCTCTGCCAACACCAAAACCCATGGATATTAAAGCCCCTTACTTATTTGATAGCCAAGCACTGTGGCATGTGCCTGGAGTCTCAGCAATTGAGAGGCTGAAGCAGGAAGATTGCTTGTGTACCTAAGCTCAATACTTGCCTGAACAACATAGGCTGACACTGTCTCAAAGAAAAGCAAAATCAAAAGAAACTTAGGGTGGCATACAGTACACATACACTTCAGTATATTTGAAATCCTCCCAAGGTTCATTGCAGTGACTAATGCGTTGTACATGTCATGTAAATAGTTAATTTGTTTGGCTTGATTTGGTTTGGTTTTTGAGAGAATGTCTTACTATGTAGCCCTGCTAACCTGGAATTCTACCTGCTTGTGCCAAGTGATGGGATTAAAGGCATGTGCCACCATGCTGGTTTTAAATGGTTATTATATTACACTATTTAAAGAATAATAAGAAATAAGTCTATACATGTTTAGTGTAGACATTTTCTGCCTAATATTATTAATGGAAATTTGATTGAATCAACATATATAGAACTCACAAATTCACAGGGCCAACTGTATAGGATTTCTGTTAAGAGGCAACTTCGGTGCCCACCCTTGTTCCTCCCCATACCTGGCTCTTCCTTGAACAGTGAGAACCTGAAGGGCCACATTCTGCTCCAGTTAAGGAGCTCCCACAAAGTACTTCTTTGCCCACCTCTCCTGGATGGCCCCAGCAAGAATTATGTGAAACCCAATTTCTTTTATCCCATGAAGAGAGATTATCAGTGATCTATAGTGACACACCTCTGTAATTCCAGCACTTTGGAGGCTGAAATGGGATTGTGAGTTCAAGACCAGCCTAATCCACAGAGTGAGACCTGTCTCAAAATAATGAAACAGTCAACAAGAACCAGATATGGGGTGCACACTTGCAACCTCACAAGGCTGAAGCGAGTCTGAAGTCAGCCCAGGCTGTATAAGTGGTTCTACGTGAACCTGGGACATATAGCAAAACCCTATCTGAACTTTCCAAACTTCCCAAAAACTACAAACAGAGATAGAGAGGAAAGTGTGTGCTACATAGTAGGAAAGTCCCTTATCCCTTACACTTCAACAACTACTCCTGCCTGTAAAGACACAAATCCCGAGCAGGGGAGCAGGGTGTGGAAGTAAGTTCCTGTAATCACAGCACTTGGAGATGGAGGCAGGAGGAAGGTCATCCTCAGTGACACAGTAAGTTCAAGGCCAACAGGGTGGCATTAGATCCTGTATGAAAAGAAAAGAAAATGATGCCAGGTGTGGTGGCGCACACCTTTAATCCCAGCACTCGGGAAGCAGGGGAAGGAAGCAGAGGCAGGTGGATCTCTGTGAGTTCAAGGCCAGCCTGGTCTACAAAGCAAGTCCAGGATAGCCAGGACAGAGAAACCCTGTCTCTAAAAAAACCAAAAGAGAGAGAGAGAGAGGTGGGGGGACAAAAACTTCAGAAGACCTTCAAGGTCTCAGGAAGTCTGCCTCCAGCCTCCCCATCCAGCTTATTGCATACCCTGTTGCTTCCACCACTGACTGCACCCTGACTCTCTCGATTTTCCTCCAAGGTCTGCTTCCCTTTGCTTCAGGGGGTTTGCACATAGTTTTTCTGTATCTTCTACCTTGTTTGGGTTAACTCCAGTTCATCTTCTTCTAAGCTTGCCTTTGGGAACTTCTCTCCTTATTGTACTTTCCACAGCTGTAATTTGAGAAATGTGTGGATAGTTGTTCTGTTTTGATAGGGCCTTACAACGTCTACGGTGCATGAAAGCTGAAGAATACACTACAGAGTACCTGTCACATAGTAGACTTTCACTGACTACCTATTGAGTGAATAACCTACATCATTCTGTCATAGTTAACATGTGCCCTGCCTTTGGGGAACATTTACCAGACATTCAACATTTCACTTAACCTACAGAGAGGGAACTGAAACCTGTGGTCACACAGCTAAGTGACAGAGCCATATCAAACCCAGGTGTGGGTCCATTCTCTTAACTGTAGTACCACACTGCCCTCTTTTGGTATGTCAGAGTTGCCACAGGTCCTGTTTAATTTCAGCTGTGTGAGTACTTGACAGAGCTGGTTGCTGAGCCCAGCTGTGGAAGGACACAGATGATGGATTCAACCTGGGATGCTGCTGTTCTAGGGTGATGCATTTCAGGGTCTGTTGCCCCATATGTTTTCCATGGACCCTTTGCCACCTCCCGGCTGTAATATATCATCTTGTTTTAGAGAAAGGACCAGCTGTTTAAACGGCCTGCTCTGCAGTGTCCCGGGAGTAAATATGCGCTGATTAAGATCCTAATAAAGATAATTGAGAGGGAAAAAGGAGTGTTTGTGATTTAGTCACTAAAGACAGCACTCTGGAAATTAGCTGTAAGGCATTCCTGGGAAATGCAGACCCAGTGAGAGGGCAATATCTCTTGGTCGTGATTACAGTAAAGCTCAAGTTGTCCAGCATGCCAAGGCTTCTCAGGTGGCAGGGAAATTGGGACTGACAAATACTTTAGACTAGATGGGGACATGCAAATGAGAAGTAAATGGCATAAATATAAAACCCAGCTCCCATTTGTTGACCATGCCAGGCATGCTGTAAACAGCTTACATTCATTATTCCCCCTCATTCTAACACCAGCCTTGCAAACTAGTAATAATGCACCCATAAAAGAAAAGAGGCCTTAATAAGTGTAACTTGCCAAAAGTCATACACCAGCTGGTCTTCCTGACTTGGAAACCAGAGCATCCCTGAAACTAAATTGCTGATGACAGACAACTGACAATGGAGCACTGTTCCTAGTTCTAGGAATTGGTTAAACTAGAAAAACAGGAAAATGTATAAAGGCTTCCTCTTACTAGGCATTATAATTGGTTTTGAATAAACACATCTAGGTTTATTCATGCCTTTAATCCCAGAACTCTGGAGACTGAGGCTGGAGGACCACATGTTCAAAGCCAGAATGAGCTATGTGGTAAGATACTAACTTTAAAAAAGAAAACAAATATGTTAAAATAGCTACAATAAATATTATAAAGCTTCAGTAACTGTAACAATATCATGATGAAAAGAAGGTTGTTGTTTTATATTTTGTTTTTCAAAGCAGGGTTTCTCTGTGTAGTCCTGGCTGTCCTGGACTCATTTTTGCTGGCCTCAGACTCACAGTAATCCACCTTCATCTGCCTCCCAAGTGCTAGGATTAATGACGAGCACCAGCATACCTGGTGAAAAGGAGAATTTTTAAAAAGTGAGGAGGCTAGGCATGGAGGTGCACGCCTTTAATCCCAGCACTCAGGATATAGAGGCAGGAGGATTTCTGTGAGTTCCAGGCCAGTCTGGTCTACAAAGTGAGTTCCAGAACTGCCAAGAATACACAGAGAGACTCTGTCTCAACCCCACCACCATCACAAAAAAAAAAAAAGCCTAAGCCTTCTATAGCAGAGATGCGGAGGCTGATTAATTAAATCATGGAGCATTCATTCTCTCCACAGCATATAGAGGAAGTGTTTTCTAAAGAGGAGGTACCTAGGCATGGTAGCTCATACCTCTAAGTCTAGCACCTGAGAGGACAAGGAGAGTCAGGAGTTTAGGGGTAGCCTTGGCTACATAACAAATTCAATACCAGCCTGGGATACATGAGACCCTGGGTTTTTTTTTTGTTTTTTTAAAAAAAGGCTAGCCAGCTAGATGAGCCAACTCAATGGTAAAGGAGCTTGTGCAGAATCCTGGTACCTGTAGTTTGATCCCTAGAGTTCACAAGAAGATGGAAGAAGAGAACCAATTCTACACAGCCATCTTCTGGCTTCCACATGTGTACTGTGTCATGTGTGTCCACACACATCATACACACTAATAATAAATAATTTTTAGATGAAAAGATGTTTAAATCTATTTTCCTTGGCATGAAAAGCATATAACATAAAAGCTGCCATCATAAGATGCATATGAAATGTGGGCAGTCTGACTCCATCTGCATATGCAGCTGTGTGTATATGGAAGTCTGAAAGTACAAAGCAGCAGCTCTCATCATACAAGGGCTTTGACCTTCTTCCTCATTCACCTTTGTCTTGGAATCTGTTATGATAAATCCATTTACCTTATTTTTATTATTCCTATTTCTATTTTGTGTAACAAATGCTTAAAAATTATACTCTTTCCACTGGCATATAGAATTCTCACAGGCAATAGAATTCTCAGCCACCTAGATTTGGAATCAGGCATTATATGGACGTGTTGGCTTCATGAATCGAGGTTGGAAATGTTACCTCATACCTCTTGGCTACCCCTCTGGCCAGGCTTGTTCCTGCTGGGCCCCCTCAGTTTTGACCTCACACACTCCATTCCAATCTTCTTCCTTCCTTCTCTAATCCTACAGAGCCCTTTGGCTGTGAGGAGATAAGGCATTTCTTTGGAAATGAAAAGCTCAACATTGAGTAGATACATCCTCCCTGCCTCTTAAGTCCCTGTTGGCAGGTCTCTTGCAGCTTCCCCTTCCCCAACAAAGATAAGTGAGGAGGAAGGTTTGTTCTCACATCCCTCAAGCTACAGCCATGATCCCACATGTTCAGATGTTCTTCCTCCTGTTAGTGTTTTCAGTGCAGCCATTTTATGTGGCAAGCAGACATGTATGAAGAGCACAGACATACATGCAGTCAAAACATAGAAAAAAACATATAAACATAGAAAATAAAAATGTGAACGCCTAGGGGAGGGAGAGTCAAACTTCTGCTTCATCTGCTCTGTATTTCGTTTCCCCCAATGAGCATGCATTACTTTTTTAAGATAAGGAAACCAATATACATTTTTCTAATGGCTTAAAATAGCATAGTCAAACTCGAAATAGTCATTGAAAGTCACCCACACGTAGGGTCGACAGCTGGGGCAAACAAAACAAAGGATGTAGAAATTTAAAGCAATTGGGGAAACAGCTTGATTGGCAAATTGGGATTGTGTTGTTAAAACTGTTGAGTGTTGGGTCAATGAATTTCTAAGTGTGGGCACTATAGAGGGGTCTTGGGCAAAGGAGTATTATAATGAGTAATTTTGATTCTTAGAACAGAGTTTTAAGAGTGATGGATGTGGATGAGATAGCACAGGCCTTGCAAGCCTGGAGACCTGATTTCAATCCTGTGAAACAAATAAAGGTGGAAACAAAGAACCCACTCTGTGGGCTTGTCCTCTGATGTCCACAGGCATGTCATGGCACTTGTCTATATAGTCAGGCACGGTGGTGACCCTGGTGACCCTGAGAGGCTACTGCAGGAAGAGCTTGAGCTCAAGGCCAGCCTGGGCTACACAGGAAGTCTCTGTCATTAAAGAGCTAAGTTAACCATTTTGAAGAAAGTGCTATGTTGCATTCCTAGTTGGTTTGCCAGAGGTCTAAAGGGAAAGAAAATGGGTCAGGAAGACACACAGTCGGGCCAAGGGGAGACAGGAGCAACCTGTAAGAAAACAGTGATGATTTTGGGTTATAGTTCCCAAGTAAAATAAATATCAGTCCACACTGACATAGGTAAATGGTTAAATAGACAAAGAGAAGGAGGGACAAATATTCCTTCCAGAGGAATCCTAATTTCATAGATATACATATACATTTCATTAAGGTTTTATATTTGTAGAAAAATGAGGGAAATAAAAATTACCCCTGGAACATCATAGCAACAATAGCTGCCATCACAATTTACTGATTGGCCAGGCGTGGTGGCGCACACCTTTAATCCCAGCACTCAGGAGGTAGAGGCAGGTGGATCTCTGTGAGTTCAAGGCCAGCCTGGTCTACAAAGCGAGTCCAGGACTACACAAAGAAACTCTGTCTTGGAGGGGAAAAAATTCACTGATTGCTAAATCTAGAGGGTGACACTTTAAGGAGAATCAAGATATTTGAATAGTTGTATGACACTTAAGTATTAATTACTATGGTGGTTATGGTAGTTTTAAACATGTACCCACATTTATTTGATACTCCTCTCTCTAGGAGATGGAATTTAATCCTTCTCACCTTGAATGTGGGCTGTAATAAGTAACTTGTTTCTGATGAATAGAAAACAATATGACAAAAATAGTAATTTAACAACAGAGCACCTATCAGGCACCACCCTAAACGATTAAGATTAATCTCACTGAAAAAAAGAAAGGAAAGAAAAGAAAAACAGGCCAGGTGTTGTGGCACACACCTTTAATCCAAGCACTCTGGAGACAGAGGTGGGAGGATCTCTGTGAGTTTGAGACCAGCCTGGTCTACATAGTAAGTTCCAAGAGAGCCAAGTCAGTTACACAGAGAAGCCCTGTCTAGAAAAAATTTTTTAAAAAGATTAATGTCACTGGTACTTCTAAGTACGTGTACTTCCCGTTGTGCCATAATGAGGACATATTACCTCCATTGTATTTCCCAAAGTCTCTAACCTGAATTGGTTACAAGAAATATTAAGCAGGGATGGAGAGATGGCTCAGCAGTTAAGAGCACTGGCTGCTCTGCCAGTGCAGCCAGTATTCAGTTCCCAGTATCCACATGGTAGCTTACAACAATCCATAACTCTACTTGAAGGGAATCCAACACCCTCTTCTGGCCCTCAGGCACCACATGCATGTTATACACATATGTACACTCAGACACAAATATATATATATATATGTATATATATAAAACAATTTTTAGGCTAATTGAAAAGACAGTCTAGATAATGCCTAATCAGCCATTTTCTTGACCTCTAACCTCCACATGTGCACTGTAGCACACTCCCCACTTCCATAAATAAATAAATGTAATAAAAACTTTTAAAAAGTATTTCAAAATAAAAATGATTAAAAATATCCCCACCACCATTTTTTTAGTGTATTTGACTGGAAAAGAAGCTTGCCATTAACAAGATGAGGATAGCTAAAGGAAAAATGAAGACTTCATATAGCAGGCCCCAGGCCAAGCTGGACTACACAGTCCATAAACAAACAAAAACCAAAGAGAAAACAGTTTCCAAAAAGATCTCATCAGCATTTCCAGTTATACTGAAAGTGAGGGACAATTGCTAGGAAAAGGCCATTGGTTCTGCAGCAAATTAAGTCGGCCAGGTTCCTCCTCATGGTTGCAGTGTCTTCGAACAGCAGCCTCTTTGGTAGTAGATGCAGCCTTTTGCCTATGGGATTGCTCTAAGGGATCTTGGAGATAATTTCCTGTTGCCTAGTCATGCGTTTGGTCTCAATGCTTTCTCCACTGTAGGCTTCCAATAGGGTGAGGGATGCCTTTGGGAGACCCCAGGGCACAGTGGCCAGGGTCACTGCGGAGTCAAATATAACCGCCAGCTATGGTCCCCTAGGCAAGTGGCAGGCCCTGCACTCCTGAGAGATTCCATTGTGCTGTCCTATATCCTCCCAAATCATGTTCAGTGATAAATCTCATATCCAGTGGGGGAAAAAAGAAAGGGCCATTGGATTTTTAACTAGGAGCTTGACACTGGCCCCAAGAGTCAGTAAAAGGGCTGGATAACTTAGTGTTTATGAAGGACCTGTGTTCATTTCCCAGCACCTACATTAGGCACCTCTCTACTGCATGTAATTCCAGCTGCAAGGAGATCCAATGCCTCTGGTCTCCAGCCTCCATAGGTACCTGCACTCACATGTACACACACATACGAACGCCTATAACTAAAAATTAAAATTAATCTTTTAAAAAAAAATAGAGAAGATAAGGAGAGGCAGAGATGGTGGATAAAGGAGTCAAGTTGCCAGGACTCACAGGGTGAGGAGGCAAGCAGGCTTGCCCAGGCTAGGTCAATAGACTTATGTAAGAAGCTCCTAGGGAGCTAGCCATGGTGGCACATCCCAGTACTCAGGAGGCAGAGGCAGGCAGACCCTTTAGTGTTTGAGGCTAGCCCGGTCTATATAGTGAGTTCTAAGACAGCGAGGGCTAAATGGAGAGACTTGTCTTAAAAAAACAAACAAACTCCTAGGGGAATGAGGAATGGATACTCCTAAACAGAGAGGCAAGAATTGTCCAGAGCAAGTGAACCAAAGGGCTGGACCCCAGAACTGAGGAGGAGGAGAGGATCTTGACCAAAAAGACACCCCTGCCACCTCCTGGCTGTGGCCAAACTCAGGTTCAAAGCTAGAGGCCTTGGATTAAGGGCTGCTCCTTTCATTCCTTAGCTAGAAGTCTAGTCTGCTACCCAAGTCCCAGGTCATCCTGTGTGGACTAGAAAGTCAGACTGGACAGAACATGAAACAGGCTAGATTTATTCATTCTCTGTGTAGCTTGTATTTGAGGTTGTGAGTACTGTTTTTGAAATGGGCCTTAAACAGCATCACAGAATGGCCTGTCTCTGTCTCTGTCTCTGTCTCTGTCTCTGTCTCTCTCTCTCTCTCTCTGTGTGTGTGTGTGTGTGTGTGTGTGTGTGTGTGTGCATGTGTGTGTGTGTGTTATAAACACACACCGACCATGCACATGCCTTATTAACTGCATACCATGTGGCAGACTGTGGTAAATATGTTATAATAGCATCTCACCTAAACCTTAACCCCACAACCTTCTGAGTTCTGAGACAGGTGCTATGATATTCCTCATGTCAAAGGTTAGAAACTTGGTGAAGTTCACATAACAAAACTTGGAGAGATACAGTTCAGTGGCAGAGAACCTGCCTGGCATGCACCGGGCCCTGACTTCAACCTCATATGTGGAGGAAACCACACAAATAAGTAAATAGCAGAAATAGGACTTCATACAAAACAATACCATTTGTTTTAAGCATTACTTTACTGCCTGTTCCTAACACTCACACACAGAGAGAGAGAGAGAGACAGAGACAGAGACAGAGAGACAGAGAGAGGAGGAGGAGGGAAGCTAATAAGTTGTCTAAGGATGTACCACCCAAATAATTTTCTCCCTTCCCTATGGCCTTCTTGTTCTTGGACCAGGTTTGTTTGATCTTGAACTTCCAGATAGACTGACTTTTTTTTTTTTCATATTCATACCAAGATTCTGAATCTTGCCCCTTATTAAAAATCTGGCCAGAGAGCTGAGCTTCTGGCGTCTGCAGCCATGAGAGTGATTAGAGTTACGCTGGAGCTACTTCAGACGTGCAGGCCTTGAACCTAAGCAGGCAGCTAGCTAGTGTCAACCACGGGGAAATATGAACTAGCGGCATTTAAGGTCACCACTAACCAATAGGGAGACCTTGTCCAGATCCTCCCACGTGTTCAGGGAGGCAATTCAGAACGCTGGATAGCTCCCAAAGGAGCCCTGCCTGTCCTGGCTAAGACCAGAGCCCCTGGATACCCATGTGATCCAGGCCCTGTGTCTGTTCAAGCTTGAATGACCTTCCTTGACATGTCACTCACTTCGAAGGGCCTCTTCTCTTTCCAAGACTATCCTTGTGAGTGCAAATGTTCTCTATGCCTCAGCACCTTTCCTACCTCCCCCAACACACATCTAGCCTGACTGAACTCTCTAGAGGTCACCATCACTCTCAAAGCAAAGTAAGTTTCAGAGATATCCATGCCATCTCCTGTCTGTACCCAAATACCTCAAGGCTGTAGGACTCTTTGGGGATAGGGAAACAAACGTCCCTTGTCTCTTAACATCCCTGGTACTCTGCTCTTTAATCAGAGCTTGAGGAAGGAACATGAAGAGAGACACTGAGCACGTTTCAAAGCCTCAAAAAAAAAAAAAAAAAAAAGAACCTTCCATGGCTACCACCATAATGTCAGCCTGGCAATGAGAACACATCTGATGTAAAGACATTGTTTTAGGGTCAGGCATTGGCATGAGTGGGAGGAGCATATCTAGCAAGTAGAAGTAGAAATGAAACTAGTGAGTCTGGGAGCTCCCCAACTTCCCACCCCCACCCTAGCCCCAGAGCCCACGGGTGGAGCTTTAGTTGAACAGTCAGGGGAAGGGATTCCCACCCATTCAGTGGTACTGAAGGAGTAGAGGGTGTGAAAGGGCAGAAGAGTCCCAATCACTTACAGGGCTTGGATTTTATAGTAGAAAGCTCCTCTTCTGCCTCCAGCTCTCTCCCACTCCCACGGCTAAATGAATGAGCCAGAAATGAGGTAAGGACATAGATCCACCTGGGTTGAGGCCAAGCAAAAACACTCAGGGCCCGTTCCTCCCAACCACTCATGCTCTGGCCTCATGCAAGACCCTCTTCCTCCTGTGATCTTGTTTTCTTCAACACTCATAAATTCCTGGATCCTTTAGTGAGGGATCTGTTCCACCCCATCATTATTGCCAATCTTACACCTCAAAAAACGTACTGGTCAAAGAAACTGCCCTAATTATTGAAGTAGTATACCCCACTCAACACTAAACACATGCAGGCTGCTCACTGTCCTAGCACCAGCCAGCCACAGTGGTACAGGCAGGGGAGGGAGACATGAGTGGACCTGACAGAGTCTAGGCTGGAGTGATTAAGGCTGCTGTCACCCTAACTGAAGTGTTTTTAGGTAACACTCCTGCAGATAGAGCCACTGGCAATGTAGTAACTAACTAATTGAAAATAAAAATGTTCAATGACCCTGGACCTGGGCTGTCTTTTAGCCTAGCCCCTCTTGCTTTTAGAAACAGAGCATTTCAGTTTCCAAGAGGCTCTTACCATGAGGCTAAGCACAGGCTCTCTCAACAAGTATTCATAGAGAAGAAACAGGAGCAGATGAGGACTTTGCCTGATCCCTAGAGATGTGTTTGTATTGGTTTTTGTTCAAGTAGAACAATCCTAACCTCAGCCAAACCTGGCTTGCTCTCTGTTCTCAGGGGCAGAGGTGCCCCCGTGTTTTCCTTCCTTCTGGTGGATGCTCTATACTCATTGTTTTATTTAGGAGCTGTGATTATGTGGCCACAAACCTTACTAAATTGAATACAACCCTGAGCATTCAGAAGAAACAGTGCAGGACCCAAGGGAGGGAACAGCTGGCTGGAAAGAAGAGCCCATGAATTCTAATCCCAAGGCTGCCATCTGGCACTGACCTGGGACAACTCATTTACTCTCTGCCCTGGGGGCTCTTCAAAGCAGGCCCGGGCACTCATAGGGCACTGTCTGGACTCTCAGTCGTGCTGTTCACAGGCAAACTGGAATCCACAGCCAGAGGATAGTTAGTGTTCCTGGAGGTTTCTTGAATTTCCCTACATAGCCTTCCTATCCTAATGCTGAACTCCCACGAGTCCCCTGCTTTGCGTGATGGCTTTGATTTCAAGCTGATCGTACACTCCTCTAAAACTACAAGAACTGAGACTTAAGCCAGGTATGGCAGCACAATTTATAATCTCAACACTTGGGAGGTAGAGACAGGAGGATCAGAAGGCTAGCCTAGGCTACATGAAAACCTGCCTCAAGCAAACAAACAAAAAGGAGCCTTAATAGTTCAATTATGAAAGTAAATCATTGTAAACAAACAGCTGACCCTGGACCTTAGCCACATAGAAGTCTCTGTTCAGTTGGTGGTTGGTCCCCATGAGAAGTTGACCTGGAGCTAAATTGCTACCTTGGCCATGACCCTTATAAAGGGTTTTTAATTTTATTTTATGCATATGGATGTTTGTCTGCATGTATATTTATCTGTATGCCACATGCATGCCTGGTGCCCGAGGAAGCCAGAAGAGAGCAGCAGATCCCCTGGTACTGGAGTAGCTGATGGTTGTAAGACACCATATGGATGCTGGGAACTGAACCCCGGCCCTCTGGAAGAGCAGTCAGTACTCTTGACCACTGAGTCATCTCTCCAGCCCCCTCCTGAAGGGGGTTTATCTATGCCAAGCCTTCAGTGAGTGTTTGGGGACTCCTGCTGTGACTGTTTTCCAGAGTAAATCCCCCCCCCCCAAGGCAGTTTTTCAGCTCTTAACTATAAGAAAATTCCTAAGGGAACTGGAGTGATGGCTTAGAGGTTAAGAGCACTGGCTATTCTTTCAAACGTCCTGAGTTCAATTCCCAGCAACCACATGATGCCTCATAACCATCTATAATGAGATCTGGTGCCTTCTTCTGGAGTACAGGCATACAGGCAGATGGAACACTGGATACATAATAGATAGATAGATAGATAGATAGATAGATAGATAGATAGATAGATAGATAATAGATAGATAGATAGATAGATAGATAGATAGATAGATAGATGAATGAATGAATAAGTAAGTAAATAAATAAATAAAAAGAAAAGCCCTAAAAGGATACACAATTGCAACATTTGTCTAGGACACCACTAAACAAGGGCCTGGCACAGTGTGGTAGTCCACCAGCCTTTTCCACCTGTCTTACAAGTAGACCCTTGCCTTGCCCTGCATTGTTTGTCTGCTATCAGATTATGGCCCGCAGTTCTCTGTTTTAGAAACTGGGAAGACACCATGGGGAAAGACACAGTTCTCATTTTCAGGAACATTTAGTAAACAGATAATAATACAAATAATCACTTAATAAAAAGTGTATGGAAAAAAATGAGAGAGGGAATTGTGAATGTCTAGAGAGATGTCTAACCGAGCCTAGCCTTCATGGGAAGCTTCCTAGAGATAAACATCAATCGAGGCCTGAAGGTGAGAAAGATCTAACGAGAAGAAGAGTGTAAAGTGGGAGCAATTGGGGCTGGAGAGATGGCTCAGCAGTTAAGAGCACTGTGTGCTTTTCCAGAGGTCCTGAGTTCAATTCCCAGTAACCACATGGTGGCTTACAGCCATCTACAGTAGGATCTGATGCCCTCTTCTGGCATGCAGGTGTACATGCAGATAGAGCACTGCATAAAATAAATCTTAAAAAAAAAAAAAAAAAGTGGTAGCAATCAAGGTGCCCCATTGGGAATAAGGCTAGTGACACAAAGTACAGTAGGCCAGGGAAGAGTGGCACAAGATGAGGCTAAGGAGCCAGACAGGAAAGCGAGCTTTAGGCAGACAACATTTTTAACCCTACTTGAATATTTCCTTCACTAAGAGGTGAGTTGAGACTCACTCAAGCTGCTGGGCATGACCCTGGGGCAGGTATTCGCCTGCCTGCACAGCAGACTATGGAAGAACACCCTAGATGCTCTTGGGAAGCATGCAAGTGGAGTGGGTCTCCATAGCAGCACAGTTCTGATGAAGGAAGGGGGTAAGAAGTACCTGACACTTTCCTTGCAAACCCTCTCTGCATGTTTTCCCATTGCTTTGAACTGTTTATTAATACACAACAGAAGCCATTTTGCAATTTAGGTGGCTCCTCTGGGAATTCCACGCCACACCCACCCCCTCCTGAGGTGGATTGAAAAAACCATCAGCTTTCAGAAACTAAATTACATTACTGCACATGGTGGAAATGGCGCCATTGCCTGTTCCTATCTGTGTGCTTCAGGCACTTGTGAGGCTGATAACATCAAAGCAGCTCGATCCACACAATTTGCAGCTGGCTGGAGTTAGGCCAGAGGTAGCCAGAGTAAGGATGAAAAACTCTCTCAGAATGTCAGAATCTCAGAGCACCCCAGGGTCTACTGGAGGCAAGCACCCAGGATTAGGGGGTCCTCTCCATAAATTATCATTTCTTCTATCTGTAAAGAGAGAAGCTGTCTTAACACACACGGATGTAATAAGAAGCTGAAAATTGTTGTCTGAAACGCTGGCTTGCACAACAGCATTAATAATTGCATGCTCAAAAAGTTTTCACTGGGGTTAAGATGGAAAGGGTAGGGAAAGAGTGGAAACCGAAATATGCAAAAGACAGGCTTCCAAGGTGTCTTTAAAAATTTTTAAAGATTTAATTTTTAAGAATTTTATGTGTGGGCTGGAGAGATGGCTCAGCGGTTAAGAGCACTGCCTAGTGCTCTTCCAAAGGTCCTGAGTTCAATTCCCAGCAACCACATGGTGGCTCACAACCATCCACAATGTGATCTGGTGCCCTCTTCTGGAATGCAGGTGTACATGCAGATAGAGCACACATGCATAAAATAAATAAAATAAATCTTTAAAAAAAAAAAAAAAAGAATTTTATGTGTATGGGTGTTTCGCCTGCATCTGTGTCTGTTTACTGTGTGCGCAGTGCCCATCAAGGCCAGAAGAGGACATCACATCCCCTAGAACTGGAATTACAAGCAACAGTGAGTCACCATGTGGATGCTAAAAAAAAAAAAAAAAAAAAAAAAAAATCACCCAGTGCTCTAACCACTGAGCAATCTCTCTCCAGCCTGTTTTTGTGCTTTTTTTTTTTTTTTTTTTTGACACAGGGTCTCACTCTGTAGCCTAGCCTGCTATCCTCCTGTCTCATCCTCTCGAATGCTGGATTCCAGGTACAGGATACCACACGTATATTTGTGTGTTTAAAACCGAGGTTTTCCTGAAAATAAATATTCTGGGCTTCCTCAAGGGCCAGATGTGAATGTCTCATAGCCTGAGTTCTCACTGACACAAGGGCATAGAGTGGGTAGAAAGAGTTGTTTCCATCCGGGCGGTGGTGGCGCACGCCTTTAATCCCAGCACTTGGGAGGCAGAGGCAGGCGGATCTCTGTGAGTTCGAGGCCAGCCTAGTCTACAAAGTGAGTCCAGGACAGCCAGAGCTGTTATACAGAGAAACCCTGTCTCGAAAAACCCAAAAAAAAAAAAAAAGAGTTGTTTCCCTGCCAGGGAACATAGTAACTTTTGGAGTTTCCTTCCTAATTGTAACCAAGATTTAATTCTACAGAACAAGCATTCCTCTCATAGCAGAAAGTCTTCAGATTTATTGAGTTGTTTCAAATGCATCAAATGTCATAATACATTCATTCAAGTCAGGAAGCATTCACAGGCCAATTTTTATAAATAGCAAATAAAAGCTATTCATGTCCAAAACATGGTTATTTTTCCAAATACATTTGCTCCCAAGGTCAAGGTTTTGGGAGAAATTCAGCCTCAGGGAGGCTGTCAGTCCTCTGCTGTAGCTCAAGGGTGACTTCTCTCACCCTAGTGCCTTTCTGTTCACTCATGGATTCGGTGTCCGGATGAAGAAGCAGAAGGATGAAGATGTATGCCTGGGTTTAGTGACATGTCCTAAGCTTCTCTTAGCATGGTGGGGGATGTTGCTCACTGGCACAGCACTGCACCTGAAGACCAGTTAATAAAATCATGCTTTACCTTCACTTGTTCTTACTTTGTGCTTACAAACGGGTACTGTTGAAGGTTTCTAAAGTAAGGTATTATGATCACCACATACCAGAGCATAGGTTCCCAGGTTGAGCCTCCATCTGGTTGTGTATAATTGCTGCAGCAGGTGTTCCAAGTTCTGGGGAAATTCGTTAGTGTTTCTGTGTCTGTCCTGGATTCTCACGCTATTCCTGAAGTTTGTATTGGCCCCCTGGCCCAAGAATTAGAAGTTCAAGCCCATTGCTGCTGCCTTTTTGCTCTAGGCTGGAGAGTGTGGCCTGAGGCTCTCGGGGACTCTGGTGCATCCAGAATTGAATCAAATAACCATCCCACCACTTGCTCTCACCTCTAGATTGACCAGATCCTGATCAGCCTACCTTGCCTTTAGCCCACACTTCCTAAGAAACAGCAGACCCTCCATGGTTGAACTTGCCTCCTGGAAGGCATCCCTCTGTGGTAAGCCCCATTTCTCACAAGGATCAGATACATAATTATTGAAAATAAAGTTTTTGTGAAAAGGCCAACAAGCATGAGAATGGTGTGTCATGATTTCTCTCTGAACATCTTCAGACAATGTACCCTCCTCTCTACCAGTCTCTCCTGTCATATTACAAAAGCCCCCGTCCCAGGTCTCTGGTTCAGGCTCCTCTCTGCCATTATTGTTCTCAAAACCCAGACATCCTTGTTGCCACCCTCTCCCTGGCCCCTGCTCTTCTCACCATGGCTCCAGATCTTCTTGTGTCCATCCCTTGTACATTGATAGTCTTCAGGTGGCTTTTTTTCCCTCTCTATCCCTTTAAATGTCTAAAACAAGCGAACCCTCCTACATAGAGGCATCAAAACTGATTCTGTCTTTTTCTTATATGATGGCATTGTAATTCTCTTAGTCTCCTAAGTCAACAAGGAAACTAGTTATCCTTGCACAGCAATTCACCCCTCCTCCTCAAGCCTGTCAGCTTCAGAGCCCAGCAGCTTTCCCTCCGTCCTCTTTAGCTTGTGCACATCCCAGGCTCAAGCTCTTGCATTTCTTTCCATGCCTCTTACCCAGTCTCTCTGCCTCCAGCTCTGTGGTCCTCAGTAGTCCCTCACAGCGCCCTTTCTCTTCCCACTCTTCCTGAGTCAGTCTGACAGTGGACTGAAGGGTCCCTTTCAGCCTCCTTCTCATCCTTGTCATCATCCCCTAACCTGTGCTGCCTTTCTCTTTTCCTCCCCTGCGCTCTTCTTTCTCATTCCCTGTGCTCTTTCCTTGCTTGCTGTCTCTCTCTCCCTTCCTCCCCTCCTCCTCCCTCCCGCTTGAGTTATTGACTGCTTCAGTAGTGACAACATTTTCTTCCTGTAGAGAATTCATTCAGCAGGAAGTTAAAAAGTATCTAATGTCACCTTCTAAAGGACTTCAAGTGTGTGTTGGCCCTAAGAGACCTGATAGACTAGGTGCCAGCCCTCCAAGTGACTGCTTTGGAAGACAAGTCCCACTGCCCTGTAAGTTCTGGTATGACTTTAATCTTATCTGATTTCTCTGGATGTAAGGACTGAGGTATGAAAAATGAACAGATCAGGTTCAAATCACCTTCAAAGTGTGACTGTGAGCACTTTATACAACCTAGTTCTTGACTTTTAAAATGAGAGTGATAGGCCTTACTTGGCTCAGGGGAGGACTGAGTGAGCTAGATAAAGCCCCCAGCACTGTGGCCATACATATAACCCTATAGTAATATAGTAATAGTAACTTAGGGCCTTTGACTTCAAGAAGAGCTACCCCTGGGACAAGTTGTTCTGAAAGCCTGTACATGGCCTGGCCAGGACTCTTAAAGAGCTGCCTCCCCAATACATGCTTAAGTTGTCCCTTCCCCTGTTTAATAAATGTTTGTCCTCTCTTATCACTAAAAATGTAGCCAGGATAGGACATCTTTGTGAGACTGTCTGAAGATCGTTTACGTGTGGAAGGCCTGATCTAGAGCCCTGACATCCACTCCATACTGTTTCTGAAAGCTAATGTGCAACAGACCTGAGCATGGTAGTGATAACTAAGTCAAGCCCTTGGTAGGTGAAGGCAGGAGGACCAGAAGTTCAAGGTCATTCTTAGCTGCACAGTGAGCTTGAGGCCAGCATTGGGCTACATGGGACTCTGTCTCAAAAAAAAGGGGGGTGGGGGAGGGGCTAAAGAGATGACTCAGCAGTTAAGAGCACCGGCTGCTCTTCCAAAAGACCCAGGTTCAAATCCCAGCACCCACATGGTAGTTCGGAACTGTCTGAAATGACTGGGTGTGGTGGCGCATGACTTTTAATCCCAACATACAGGAAGCAGAGGCAGGTGGATCTCTGTGAGTTTGAGGCCAGCCTGATCTACAGAGTGAGTTCCAGGATAGCCAGGGCTACACAAAGAAACCCTGTCTTGAAAAACAGCAACAACAACAAAAAAAAAAAAAAAAAGGAAGAAAGAAAGAAAGGGCTAGAGAGACGCTCAGTGATTAAGAGCACTGGCTGCTCTTCCAGAGGTCCAGGGTTCAATTCCCAGCAACCACAGATTCTCACAACCATCTGTTACTCTAGTTCCAGGAGATCTGTTGCCCTCTTCTCACCTGTCTGGGCACCAGGCTCTGATGTGGTGCCCAGACACACATGCAGGCAAAATATCCATACACATAAAATTTTTAAAAATTAAAAAATAAAAGGGAAAGGTTGTGGCAGGTGAAGATGACTCAGTGAGTGAAGATCCTTGTGGCATGAGCCACATGACCTGACTCTAATCCTTAAAACCCACATAAAAGGGAAAAGAGAGAACCAATCCCACAGAGTTGTCTTCTGACCTCCGCATGTGTACACTCACATCATACACACATATACACAATAATAGATATATTTTTAATTTTGAAGTAGGAACTGCCACACAAACTTCAATAACTTCCACGACATTTTGCTTAGTTCTCCTAGCCCAAGTCTGAAAGCAAACGAGTTGCTTTGTGAGGTTTGCCTCCTGGCTCTGCCATTTCAGTCATGGTACCCACAGCTGATTTGCTGGTGAGATCAGGGACCTAATGAGCATGGTAAGTGTTCTAGCCAGCTACCAGGCAGAGCTGGTGATCCACTTAGAGCCTTCTCAAACTTCAGTGTGACAAAACCGTCCCTCCTTTTGTTCCTCATTGATCCCCAGGGGAAATTCTGTTCTTTGAGAGAAGATTCCCTAGAGGGAAGCAGGAAAGTAAGGGCTGGTGCTCTCTCAGAAGATGATGGACAGGTTTGATGGTCTGGAATTCCCTGGCACACAATGTGAAATAAAATATTAAAAACCAGCCATATTCTCATGACTAGGAGCATTGTAAATTGGAACAATCCTTTGGGAAAACAGTTTGTAATATGTATATCAAGAATCTTAGCCAGGCGGTGGTGGCGCACGCCTTTAATCCCAGCACTCGGGAGGCAGAGGCAGGCGGATCTCTGTGAGTTCGAGGCCAGCCTGGTCTACAAAGTGAGTCCAGGACAGCCAGGGATACACACAGAAACCCTGTCTCGAAAAACAAAAACAAGCCGGGCGGTGGTGGCGCACGCCTTTAATCCCAGCACTTGGGAGGCAGAGGCAGGTGGATCTTTGCGAGTTCGAGGCCAGCCTGGTCTACAAAGCGAGTCCAGGACAGCCAGAGCTGTTAAACAGAGAAACCCTGTCTCGAAAAACCAAAAAAAAAAAAAAAAAAAAAGAAAAACAAAAACAAAAAAAAAAATGACACAAGCCGGGCAGTGGTGGCGCACGCCTTTAATCCCAGCACTTGGGAGGCAGAGGCAGGCGGATCTTTGTGAGTTCGAGGCCAGCCTGGTCTACAAAGCGAGTCCAGGACAACCAGAGATATTCAGAGAAACCCTGTCTCGAAAAACCAAAAAAAAAAGAATCTTAAAAACATTCATGGTTTGACTTTGTAATTTTACTTTATGGAATGGTTCCAAATGGATTTTAGTGCAGCATCATTTGCAATAGTGAAAAATTGCAAACATCCTGAATGTCAACCTGAAGGATTATGAAGTTATTGTACCTCTCCCTGTAGATATTTATGCTGCCATTAAACTGAAAGCTACAACAAGCCATTTAAGAGTATGAAGAGCTAAATATGTCTTGGTACTAATTTGTGTGTGTTATATGTGTATGTTTGTACATATGTATACATGTGTGCATGACCATGCTTGCGGATGTTGGAGATTGATGTCAGGTGTCTTCTGTCACTCACTGAACCTGGAGCTCACTGACCAGAAAGTCCCCATAACCCTCTTATCTTGCCTTCCTAGTACTGAGCTACAGGCGTGGGTCACCATGCCTTGCTTTACATGTGGGTATTGGGGATCCAACCTTAGATCCTCTTACTTGCACAGCAAGCACTTCACCCATGGGACCATCTCTCTAGCCTCCCATACCAATTGTTAAAAAGACAGAACAGAGGGGGGTTGATATATAGGGGCACCCCACTCCAGAGGAGTAGGATAGGTGGAAGATGGGGCAGAAGGTGGGACCGGGAGGGGCGGAGAGAGGGGACTGTGATGGAGATGTAACTTGAAGTAATAAATAGACATGAAAAAGAAAAAAACAGAGCTGGCTAAGTATGGCAACACATGCAAATAATCCCAGCACACTGTAGGTGGAGGATCATGGGTTTGAGGCCAACCTGGGCTACATAGTAAAATCCCAGGCTAGTCTAAGCTACACAGTGAGAGCCTGTCTCAATAAGCCAAAAATCAAAATAAAATAAGATACAGAATAGGCCTGGCTTGGTGATGCTGCCTAAAACTGAGGTAGGCCTGAGTTCAGTGCCAGCCTGTACATTCCATGTCTCAATAAAACAATAGTAATATGAAGCTCTCTAGCCCAGCTGGTAAGGTATTAGGTTTGAGTATATATGCCCTAGGTTCAAATCCCTCTCCTTCCTCCTTTTAGAGCTGTAGAGATGACTCAGTGGTTAAGAGCACTGGCTGCAGGTGTGCATGCAGATAGAACACTCATATACATAAAATAAATAAATAAATCTTTAAAAATACTAACAACAGCAATCAGAACAGAAGATACCATGTGCTTTTCCTTTTAGTTTTTTTAAATGTGTATGTGCATGGGGCATGCATGTGTATCCATGTAACTGTGGAGGCTATAGGGGGTGTTGGATCCCCAGGAGCTGGAGTTACAAACATTAGTGAGCCACCAAGGATTGTGGGTGCTATGGACCAAACTCTGGTCTTCTGCAAGAACAGCAAACATACTTACTTGAACCGTGAGCCACCCAGCCCACCCATGTTTTCCATACTATGTATGTGCATTAGTTTGTGCTTTGTGGTTATAGAAACAAAAATTCAACTGAAGTTAGTCTATAAGGACACTGGAATGTCTTTAGGGCTTTCCTTCTCCTCCTCCTACTTAGGTACTGGGTGTTGAACCTAGGGTTTTTGTGCATGCTAAGTGCTCTACCATAGAGCTATACCCCTCATCCCAGCACTAAGGTTTTGCAGTGAATTGCTGAAGGATAAGCCAGCTCTGGAAACAGCCTGACTTGGGGAGCTCTTTCCATCTCCCTGAACACTGGCTTTGTTCTGTGTCCCTGTCCACAGGCACTCTCTGTTAGTCCCACTTCCCAGTTCTCAGGGAAACTTGCTGGCTCTATCTGTTCCAAGTGTAAATCCAGAGAGCTGGGACCTCACAGAATCAGCCCATCCCATGCTGCTAGGGTGGGGCACTATTCTAGCTTGAAGAGAAAAGGAGACTGCAGAGAGCCACCAGCCGCAGTATGCACAAAAGACCAGTACACTAGACTGGTCTCAAACTGGTGAAATAAAGGTAATATTTTAAAAACTGAGCATTGAGGCTAGAGTGATGGCTCAGTGGTTAAAAGTACTGGCTACTCTTCCAGAAGACCCAGATTTGATTCCCAGCACCTACATGACAGTGACTCAGTAGCTGTAACTCCAGTCCTAGGGAAATGAATACCCTCTTCTGGCCTCTGCAGGCATCAGGCACACATAGACTTGGGTGCAGACCAAACACCCACACACATGAAAAAGAGAGGGGTAGAGAGGAAGAGTTTAATGCACGTTCTTACTTTGCAAGAGGACACTGCGTTGGACTTGCCACAGCTGCAGGTGCATTAGGCTTGATGCTGGCAGTGCTCTCCTCCATTTTGGTTCTTCAAATGACAGATATCATAAACACTAAGGCCTGAGCCTACAAGATAGCTCAGCTATGAAAGGTACTTGCTACCAATGCCCTGAGTGGAGGAAAGAATTGACTCCTGCAAACCATCCTTTGACCTGCACACACACACGCATGTACACACACACACACACACACACACACACACACACACGTGTAATTTTTAAAGTATTTTTTTCAGATACCAAGGTTTATTGGTGTTTGTGTTTAATGGTGAACTGGGCAATTGAAAGAGACAGTTAGCATAGTAGCACATGCCTATAGTCTCAATACTTGGAACACTGAGACAGAAGAATTATTGTCTAAACAGGCCAGACTGGGATACATAGCAATACCAAGCCAGTCAGGCTTACCTAGCAAGAACTTGTCTAAAACACACACACACACATACACAAAACAAACAAAAACAACAACATAAACAAAAACCTCTTTCTTACGTGACCAACCTGAGTTCCTAAACCTCAGATCTAACATGAGAATCCTGGGCTCATGTGTGTGTGTCATTACCCCCAAGTGCTCTGCATGAGTGTGGCATGTGTGAGTGCTTTTCTGCATTCTTCCAAGAGTGTGTGACCCATAACTGGACAGAGTGGACAGCGTGTTGGTTGTGTTTCAATTGAGTGTTTTGTTAGAGGGAGACTTGGACTAGTAAGAAAAGCCTCCTTGACCCAGGGATTCTCTGCCCTCACCACAAACTCAGGATGTTTTCCTGCTCTTTGTAAGAGCACCAAACATTGTTCTCCTGATGTGTCCCTGATTCCACTCCAGCTCTTCAGAGACCTTGCTCCATGACAAATCTTTGTCTTTCCCTATAAATGGGATCCCTAAAGACCCTCATATGTCCCAAAAGGATAGAAGTCCTGGCCAGCTGCTTAGCTCAGGAGGGGAGATGGGGAACAAAAACAGGAGAAAAGGTTTCTCCCCAGCTGTGCGCACTCAGTGAAGTTAAGGTGTCTTTTGCTAGCTCTCCCTCCTAAATATGTCTTAATATCTCTAGTCCCACACACTGCCAAGGACAGGTGTACTTGTGAACAGAGTACTAAAGCCACAGGTAGTTATTGAGCTGCTTTCTGGATGGATCGTAACACAGGCAGAGCTGGCCATCCCCATGATACACCTGCCTGTCAGAGAGTGCCTGAGCCAAGACCTCCGGGATTTTCTGCTATCAGCATTATCTCTGCTGAGCCCAGAATCCTGTATTTTGTCTCTCTTCCTTCCTGATTTCACCCAGGGATACATGACTCTATTCCAGAAGCAGCCATTTAGCATTCCTAACTAAGAACTTCCTTTTCCAGCTTCCTCTAAAACTGGAGAACAATTCCTTACATGCTCTGTAAAGAAAGGTCAGATGGTGCCAGAAGGTCAGAAGTAAGATGCTGTGTGCATCCTACTTCATACTTCATTCGAAGTCCATTTCACTTCCCTTCCTGAGAACTGGTGCTTGGAAATGGAGACAGAGGTTATGTTCCCTTTTCTGTGGGGAAATTCAAGTTGAGTACTTCTTTACCTGATCCAGCCCTGCTCAGCTCTCAGACCAGAAACAGCATTGTTCAGCACCTCGGAGAGCACCTCCCTCCCTGCGGCTTGATGATGCAGATGAAGGTGAGGTGTCAGCCTGTGTGACAGTCCTCTCTGACCAGCCCCAGCCTCTTTTCCAACTCCTTGGTGCTCACCCCCTTTCTTTCCCTGACAAGCCCTTTGGAATGAACTCCCTCAACTTTCCACTGACCTTTCTGACCCCTACTTATCTGCATCTCCCTGACTCAGCCTGTCCCTGGGCTTTCTGTAAAGAGCTCCCTCCTCTAGCCAGTCTAAGTTCTGGCTCTGGCACTCTAGACTCCTCACTTGCTGCATTACAGTCTCTTTTTAGATAGTAGCTTTCCTTTCGGTGTAGGACAGTGGCCGAGAGTCCCCTAGCTCTAGGGAAACCCTACAACTTTGATGTTGCCCCTGGCTGTCATCCATTCTTCCTCCTTCTCCTCTGTAGCTCCTTGGCATGTCTTCTACCACTGCCTCAGCACTCCAGTACCCTGTTCCCCCAAGTTCCTCATAATCTGAACTCTGTGCCTACCCTTCAACTGTGTCCAGCTGCTATGACTTTGTTGTTGCTAAATTTCATCTTTATCTTGTAAACCAAGCTTCTCTTTGCTTCCCATTTCTGCATCTCATCCCGATGTCCCAACTCAGCTTCCATCCACGTGCTCCCTGACAGGGTGCTCCCTGAAGCTTCATCCTTGTTTCCTGCCTTTTCCATTCTGTCCATTCTCTCCCTTCTCCCCCCCCCACCTCTGTCTTGTTTGTTTGTTTGTTTGTTTTTGTTTTTCAAGACAGGGTTTCTCTGTGTATCAGCCCTGGCTGTCCTGGACTCACTTTATAGTGCAGGCTGGCCTCGAACTCACAGAGATCCGTCTGCCCATGCCTGAGTGCTGGGATTAAAGGTGTGTGCCACCACGCCTGGCCTGTCCATTCTCTGAAGGAACGTTTATCCTCCCTAAGCTTCAGTCATGACCAGCCCACACCTTTCTCCCAGGTTCCCAAACCTCAAATCCTACTGACTAGTGATACCATCTGTTTCCCAAAAGTCACCCCCAAACAAAAATTCCCCCAAACACATCATACCTCCAAGCAAAATGATCTGCTTTTCTCTGGCAGTGCCCTCCATCTCCTGCATTTCCGGAGTAATTACTGTTTTTTTTCTATATACTCCAGACAGAAAACTAGAGGCATGTAGACACTTCCTCATACACTTGTGTCTTCAGGGTCTCCTACTGTCCATTTGTCTTTTGCTTCTACATGGTTTAAGTCCTTCTTTTCTTGGCACAAATTATCTTTTTTAAAGATTTGTTTATTATGTATACAATGCTCTGTATTGAAGTATGTATGCCTGCACACCAGAAGAAGACACCAAATCCCATTATAGATGGTTGTGAACCACCATGTGGTTGCTGGGAATTGAACTCAGGACCTCTGGAAGAGCAGCCAGTGCTCTTAACCTCTGAGCCATCTCTCCAGCCCGGCACAAATTATCTTTACTTATAATCTCATTCCCTTGATACATGTCTCCCACATGGCTGCTATAAGGGGCCCTTCATCTCAAATATGTTCATGTTACTCTTGTGCTTAAATTTTAATTGTTTTCCCCATTATCTTCTAAGAAAAATGTCAGAATTGGGGGCTAGAGAGATGGCTCAGCAGTTAAGAGCACTGGCTGCTCTTCCAAAAGGCCCAGGTTCAAATCCCAGCACCCACGTGACAGCTCAAAGATGTCTGTAATTGCCTGGTGTGGTAGTACATGCCTTTAATCCCAGAACTCAGGAGGCAGAGGCAGGTGGATCTCTGTGAGTTCGAGGTCAGCCTGATCTAAAAAGTGGATCCAGGACAGCCACGGATACACAGAGAAACCCTCTCTTGAAAACAAAAACAAAGACAAAAAAAGTCAGAATTAAGACCCACCTCCCACTGTGATCTGAGCCCATCAACTTTATTTCTTCCTTCTGTGCTTCAGTCATAGCAAAATGCTGACTGCTCCTGAAAAGTGCTTTGCCTGCCGCAGCCTGCTGACCTTCTGTAAATGTTCCTAAAGTGTTCCCAGGAACTGCCAAGCAAGTATTTTGAAATCATCTCATTGCTCCCTTTGTCCTGCTCTTTCTGCCTGTTTGAGGCAGGGTCTCATTATGACTCCAGGCTGGCCTAGAACTTGCTCTGTAGTCAAGGCTGGCCTGGAACTCATGGATACCTACCTGCCTCTGCCTCCCTAGTGCTGGGATTAAAGGCGTGCATTAGGACACCCAACTCCTACTTTTTATGGCTCATTTTATCTTGACTGGTAATTATCGGACATTCTTTGAAGATGGGCCTATTTTCTATTTCTCTCTATGATACCTGGACTAGTGTTGTTAGGAATAAGGAAACTGTGGCATTATGGAAGAAGACAGAAATGCCCCTAGTCAGGCCTTCCCCAGCTCTGTGCACAGAGAATCTTTCCCAGATATAGCTCCACATACAAGCCACATCTCAACTATGTGCTACCAGAGCTGCAGCTATGGGGTGCTGGACACTCCCACAGCATGCTGAGCTTAACAGATAACACCTTTGTAGCTAATGCCGGTGTGGTGCTCACCACTCACTATAGTAGGCGGGAAATCCTCACACAGAGTCTTTGGTGTACATATTAATATCCATATCATTTTGTAGTTGAGGAAACCAGATCACACCACTGGTAAATGGTGGAGCTGGGAACCCAGGAACACTGAACTCCAGAGTCTTGGTGTGTGTGTGTGTGTGTGTGTGTGTGTGTGTGTGTGTGTGTGTGTG
>CAJQZJ010032188.1:20167290-20180385 GCA_907164525.1 Lophiomys imhausi
GTGTGTGTGTGTGTGTGTGTGTGTGTGTGTGTGTGTGTGTGTGTGTGTGAGAGAGAGAGAGAGAGAGAGAGAGAGAGAGAGAGAGAGGCCACACACCCCAAGCCTTTTCCCAGTGGAGGAGAGGTAGTGTGAACATTCAGGAGGCAGTCACACTATCTACTGGGTACTTATAAGTTTCAGAGGCTCATGGATCTGCATGAGGAACTACAAAACACATCTCTTTTGTGCTTTGTTTTGCCATCCAGAGTCCTCTTATGCAGACTGTAGATGGTTGTTCCAGGAAAGCTTTCCCTTCTGTCACTTCCCAGGGCCCTTCTTAAGACCTATGGTTCTTAAAGACTGAGTTCGTTCCTCCATGCCCTCTCTCTGCTTATCCAGTCCATCTGGCTCACCATGGTCTCTTGGGTCCCATCTTAGTTTTTTATCTGCTGTACTACCCAACCTGTGGCAAGGCCAGCCAGCTGAGACCCTTGGAGAGAAGGGACACAATGCAGAGGTTTGCATGCAGACTGGCAGCCCTACGGGAGTCCCCCAGAGGGCTGTCTCAGTCCCCCCTTAGCATCTTCCTTTGGAGCAAGGGCATTGATTTCATCTGTTCCTCCCAGAGCCCAGGCTACCTTATTTGTTTGTAGGTTTATTGTGGGCTGGGGAAGAGGAGGGCATTGGCCCCCTGGAGCAGGAGTTACAGGCTGTGAGCTGCCTGATGTGATGCTGACACTGAACTCAGGTCCTCTCATGTGCTCTTAACTGCTGAGCTGTCTCCCCAGCACAAGTTTTCCTTTTTTTTTTTTTGTTTGGTTTGGTTTTGTTTCTCCAAAACAGGGTTTCACTGTGTAGCCCTGTCTGTCCTGGAACTCTATAGACCAGGCTGCCTGGTCCCCAACTCGAGAGATCCGCCTGCCTCGCCTCCCCCACCAAGGGCTGGGATTAAAGGCAGCACCACCACCACCCAGCTTAGTTTTTATTATTTTTATTTTTACTTTTTTTATGAAAACACATTTTTTGTTTTATTGTGAAAAATTCAAATACACAGCAAAATAAGAACTTTGGAAGGCCATTGTATCCAATTCTTTAATTCTGTTGTGAACATTTTATTAACCTGCTCATCTGCCTGTCTGTCCTCTATAGCAGTGTCCATTATTCTCTGGGTTCCTCTCAAAGCTGCTGACATTTGTGTTCCTCTCTTTAAAACAACACTGTTTTCTTTCCACTGTGTTTTCTCTATTCATTTTTTCCAGCTAATAATTTAATGCACCAATGATTCTGTCATGTGTGTTTAGTTCCCCTTATTTTTAAAAACAAAGAATTGGCAGAGGATGAGGAGTGGCTCATGGACAGAATGTTTGCTGTGCAAGCATCTGTACCTGAGTTCAGATTCGCAGCACCCACGGAAGAGCCAGGCATGACAGTGTGTGCCTGGAACCCCATGGCTGGGGGAACAAGGGGATGAAGACAGGCAGATCTCTGGGACTCACTGACCAGCCAGTATACCCTAATTGCAGAGCTCCAGATTCAGGGAGAAGAAAATAGAAACAGCAGCTCAGTGGACCCTTTAGCCTCTCTACATACACAGGCATAAGTGAATGCACCCTCACACACAGACACATAGAGACAGATATCCACGATCTCACTACCATTGTTTTCTGTAATTTCCAGTATTTTTAAAAACTAGAGTAAATTAAATCAATTATTTTTTAACATTTCATTTTTATTATATTGATTTGTGAGGAGTAGGGAGGGGCCCCAGTGTGCATGTGAAGGTCAGGGAACTTGCAGAAGTTGGTTCTCTCCTCCTACCACATGGGTGTCAGGGATTGTCAGCTTGGTGGCAAAGCGCCTTTACCTAATGAGCCATCTCCCACAGCTGTACTTAGTGGTTTTTCTCTTCAGTAACAAAACCCTTTTGCTAACCAGAATTTTGCAGAAAGGCTATTATAGAATTTAAATAACAATGGATTTCTTTGATTGAAGGAAACGCCCCACTTACATTCCAGCCCCACCCAAAGTCCAGGGTTCAAGGAACACAGGTGAATGAAAATTGCTGGTCCATACTGATGCTAAGGATGGCTCTTTTCTTCTGGCTCTTTTGCGTCCCTCTGGCAGTTTTGATGTGCTGGCCATTAGCCTATAGCCTGAGCTATTAATCTTCTCTACAGCCTTTGGAGGATTTGTTTGAATGGTTGTAGAGATATGGATTGCTGTTAGAGATGTATTTCAAGGTCTGTCTCTATTGAATGTTTATTAATAATCTTGTTAATCCCCACTCTAGTTCCCGGATCTAGCTAACGCCTGTTGGAAGTCCTTGGGGGGCATTTTAAATTCTCTCTGATTCTTGGAGCCAGACACTTCTTTCTGCCTGAGCCCTCTCTGCTACTTCTGCTCATGAATATTTTACATTTAATCTCTACACAATAGTCATGGTACACTGCCTGCATTTCTCAGGGAAGACACTCAGGAAGTCCACAGGGTTTGATGGCACTGTGCCAGAAACCTTTGTAGTTGCCACTTAAATGGTCTGCTACCACGGGCAGTATAAACTACTGAATGGGGAAGTTTGGCATGGAGCTTGTCAGCCTATGGCTTTGATCCTGTGGTTTCGCTCAGAATCAAATACCACCAGAAACTGCTATAATGGGGTCACTGGCTAGAGTTGCCCAACAGCTCCCCAAGCCTCATCCCAAGTCCTGTCCTTCCTGAGTTTCTTGCATCACATGTTACCGCTGACACCTCCAACCTCAGAGAAGAACCTGATGCACCTGTCTGCATTGGGACAGTGTCTTAGCCCCACTTGTCCAGGGGTTTGTGTCCTCAGGGAGAAGACATTGAGACCAAACACTCATGTGGCAGGTAGAGAAGAGAGGGCCAAGGAGCAAGTACATAATTAAAAGGCCACAATTTAGGAGTCATCAGTATAAAATGTCAATTCAGACTGTAGGAGGCATCAAGTTTCTTCAATGAGAAAATGGATTCAGAAGAGTGGGGACCTGCTGAGGAGAGGAGACAAAAAGATGTGGTGGATACACCCAGAAATGATCAGAGGCAAAAAGATGGACAATAGGAGCGTAGTGTCCTGAGGAAGCCAGTTCCAAATGGATGTGCTGTGTATCCCACTTGACCAAGATTACAGAAAGAATGAAGGAATGTGACTGAGGAGCCTAGAAATGGGCCAGATTCTTACAGGACTTTCTATTTGAAAACTCCTCCCTCCAGATGTCTTGGGGATGAACATGGCCTAAGAGTACTGTCAATGACAAAGTCCAGCTCTGGGTCTCTGTCTGCCCTGTGGGTAGCAACTGAGAGGTCATTTGGGCTTCAGCATATGTAAGGGCCACTGCAGGCATCTTCTCCAAAGTGCAGTGTCCTCTGGGGGAGCTTTGCAGAGCCAGGGAGGATGAAGAGTGAGAAGGACTGCCACTTGGGAAGTTATCTGAGGTGCTTGCCCTGCTACACCCCACCTGCCACACAGAGCTCTCCCTCACCTCACCCATGGCTAAGGGGTGGGGACTGAGACAGAAAGACCCAGGTCCTTCCCTCAGGAACTTGAAAGCCACTGTGCCAGCCCAGCCCACCCAGGAACAGACAGGGTCCAGATTTTCCTCCCAAACATCTAGATTCTTCCCTCTCACTGTGGCAACAAGCAGATGTCCATGCCCACTGCCTTATTTTTATTTTATTCGCATGTGTGTATGATGTGTCTGTGTGCTCTCATTCATGTGTGAGAGAGCAGGTGTATTCATGTCACAGCATGTGTGTGAAGTTGGAGGATAACTTGGAACAGTGTCAGTCCTGCCATCCTCTTGTGTTTATGTCTCACTGCTGCATGTGTCAGGACAGCTGGGCTGGGTGGGTGCTCCTAGAGATTCCCCTGTTTCTGCCTCTTCACACTATAGAATACTGGGGTGACAGACACTCAGTGCTCCTGGCTTTACCTGAGGTCTGCACATTAGTCACTGAGCCACTTCCCTAGTCCTCATTTCACTTTAAATGAGTCACCAGGAGCTACACAGATCCCTGGACCTGATACTGGGGGTCCAGTCCTGGAGCATTCTCTCTGCTTGTCTGTTTGCTTTCTCTTTCTTCTAAGATGGAACAAGTGGCATGGATCCTCTGCAGTCCTCATACCTTCGATTGGCCACTCTGTAGTATGGCAGCATATTCATTTCACTAGTCACCTGGCACCAGTGTTACAAATTCACAAACAGCCAAAGTACAGAGAATAAGTGTCAGTGGAATGCCCAGTCACAAACAGGGCCTCTATTGATACCCACAATGCCCAGAGGCCATTAAGTAAGAGGGGGCAGAAAGATAAGATTCTAGAGATTCTCCCATTTCTTTTGCTTCTTCTGGGTCCTTAGGGTCAGGGAGGACCAGACCAAAACAGTGTCCTCTTCACAGAAGCTGTGGTTCCATGTACAAGATCTACATAGATCAAGTCAGTCAGTGTACTCTAGCTAGAGGGGACAAGGAGCCATGACCCTGTAACCCCAACTGAGGAATTATGGGCAATGCATGGCTTTTGGGATGGGAGATTTTCCTTAAGAGTGCGCCTCCTGGTGGGTCAACTGTGCTCCAGTGAGCAGCACCATACCCAGGTATAAATAAGATCAGCACGAATTGAACTCTTGGGTTATTAAAAAAGAAAAAGAAAAGCAACACAAAGTTGAGAGAAGGGAGATATAAGGGTGAATCTGGGAAGAATTAGAGGAGGATTAGGTCTGAATATGACCAAAACACATTGTATGAAACTCTCAAAGAATAAAAACTTTTTAAAATTTATTTTATTTTAGTTGTATGGGTGTTTTGCCTGCATGAATATATGTGTACTACATGTGCCACAGAAGTTAGAAGAGGGCATCAGAACCCTGGATCAAAGGTTGTGAACTTCCTTATAGGTGCTAAGAATTGAACCCAGGTCCTCTGCAAGAACAAGTGCTCAACCATGGAGCCAACACTACAGGCCTCAGAGTAAAAACACTTTAAAATAAGAGTTGGTCATCCTAAGAGAAGCACATCTTTAGCTCCCTCTAAAACTGTGAATCTGACAATTATAAAAAAAAATACTGATAACATCTTTGTTTATTCCAGAAAGAGAATTACAACAAAACATGTTGCCTATAACAGAGAAACAATTGTAAAACAGTAACATCTCAAATCTAGATGCAAGTACTGCTTAACCTGAATAAAATCTTCAGTCTCACCCACAAAAACAAGAGTTAGTCATCACATTCTCAGATTATAAATAGTATAAGATAGGGTGGGCCAGGGCCCTGGATCTCATATAGAGGGAAGCATAGGGCCTGGCCCAGAGTTGGAGGCTAGTGAGAGGTAGTGCAGGGGAGATTGCAAAATTTGCACACCCAGAATGAATGCCTCCATACCTTCTTGTCATCATCATGTGTTCTGCTTTCGGGGCAGCACAAAATGTGCTACACTATGTGATCACCTGCTGGTTTACCATGTTGGTCTTCTCAGCCACCATTCCCATCCAACCTCCCAGGAGACACTCCTTAGGGCTCATCCGGCAACTTCAGAAGTCCTTATTTGATTTTTTTTCCTTTTTTCAGTCAGTGGCTGAAGTCTTGAGGTCTTGCTTGGATTGGCCAGTTGGTTGTCTTGATCCTGCAAAAAGGAAACAGAGAAAAAAGGGCTCTCTCAGGGAGTACCTGCTCTAACCTTAATCCTGAGAACCAGACAGCTCATACGAGCATTTGTAGAGGAAACCTGTGGGGTTTAGGTGGCTGTATGGGCTTTCTGGAGCAGTCTGATTGCATAGGACTCTAGTTGGATGTGAGTGGAACATCATCTTGGCTCTTCTACTGAGATCATGGTGAATGAGTCTTCCTCTCTCTCCCTAATACTGGCCTGCAAGCTACAGTAAATGCTCCCAGAAACCCAGAGGGCAGATGAGAAGGTTTGTTCAGGGTTCAGTGCAACCCCCAGTTTCACATGCTAATACTTCCCTGTCTCCTTTCTCCCCAACAGGACCCAGCCGCCACCTCTATCTCAGATGGAGACTGTGATGCCCGGGAGGGTGAGTCAGTAGCCATGAATTACAAACCATCCCCGCTCCAAGTGAAGCTGGGTGAGTGTATCTGGGGGATGAGGGAGATGTGGGAAGTGAACAAGGTGCTCTTGGGCTGGGTTTACAGGAAGGTGCTACAGTTACAGTAGCTCAGGCCTTTCTCTACACATGTGCTGTCATTTGAGCTTTTTTTTTTAAGATTATTTTTTTTAAAGATTTATTTATTATGTATACAGTGTTCTGTCTGCAGGTATATCTGCAGGCCAGAAGAGGGCGCCAGATTTCATTATGAATGGTTGTGAGCCACCATGTGGTTGCTGGGAATTGAATTCATGACCTCTGGAAGAGCAGCCAGTGCTCTTAACCGCTGAGCCATCTCTCCAGCCTGTCATTTGAGCTTTTGATCTTAGCCATTCTGACAAGTGTGAGATGGAATCTCAGAGTTGTCTTGTGTTGCATTTCTCTGATGATTAAGGATGATGAGCGTTTCTTCAAGTGTCTCTCAGCCATTAAGGATTCTTCCTTTGTGATTTCTCTGTTTAGCTCTGTTCCCCATTTTTTTGATTGGATTATTTGGTTTCTTGGCATTTAATTTCTTGGGTTCTTTGTAAATTTGGAGTATTAGTCCTGTCAGAAATGGGGTTGGTGAAGATTTTTTTCCCAATCTGTAGGTTGCCATTTTGTTCGAATGACAGTGTCTTTTGCCTTACAGAAGCTTTTCAGTTTCATGAGGTCCCATTTATTGATTGTTGGTCTTAGGTCCTGAGCTGTTGGTGTTCTGTTCAGGAAGTTGTCACCTGTGCCAATGAGTTCGAGGGTTTTCCCCACTTTCTCCTCTAATAGATTTAGTGTGGCTGGCCTTATGTTAAGGTCTTTGATCCACTTGATCTTACGTTTTGTACAAGATGATAAGTATGGGTCTAATTTAATTCTTTTACATGTTGACATCCAGTTGGACCAGCACCATTTCTTGAAGATGCTGTCCTTTTTCCATTGTACGGTTTTGGCTTCTTTGTCAAAAATTAAGTGACCATAGGTGTGTGAGTTCATTTCTGGGTCTTCAATTCGATTCCATTGATCCACTGGTCTGCTTATACCAGTACCATGTTGTTTTTATTACTATTGCTCTGTAGTACAGCTTGAAATCTGGGATGGTGATACCTCCAGATGTTTTGTTTTTTTTTTTTGTACAGGATTGATTTGGCTAGTACAGGCTTGTGCAACCACTATGGAGGTCAGTCTGGCTATATCTTAGAAAACTTGGAATAGCTCTGCCTTGGGACCCAGCCATACCACTTCTGAGTATACATCCAAATGATTCCTCACCAAATCACAAGGAAGTTTCCTCATCTATGTTCATAGCAGCCTTATTTGTAATAGCTAGAAACTGGAAACAACCCAGATGTCCCTCAACTGAGGAATGGATTTAAAAACTGTGATACATCTACACAATGGAATATTACTCAGCTATCAGAAACAATGAAATCATGCAATTTGCAGCCAAATGAATGGAAATAGAGAAGCTCATCCTGAGTGAGCTAACCCAGACTCAGAAGGATGTACATGGCATCTATTCACTTATAGTCAGATTTTAGCCATATAGTACAGGATAACTATACTACAACCAATGCACCAAAGGGAACATGAACATAGACTTTGTTACTTGTCAATGAGACACTTTGCCCTAGTGATGCTACCTTATAGGCTCCCAGTGTATGAGGAGGCTCTTGGCCCTCATATGACTGCTGAACTGGGGTGGGGGACTGTTATGTAGGGACACTCCACTCCAGAGGAGTGGGATGGAAGGGATCGGGGGTAGAGGGTGGGAGGACGGGACTGGGAGTGGTGGAAAGAGGACACTGTGAGGGAGATGTAACCTGAAGTAATAAATATTAAAAAAAAAAAGGACTGCTCAGGCCAGATGAGTCCAAGACTAACCCTCCAAGTAAGTCATTGGCACTCCCAGGCCCCTTATGTCTGGAAGATGAAGGCAGTGGCCATTCCCTGCAGGATCCGAAACTCTAGAAGAGATCCCCGAGGTTAAGATGCCCCAGGTACTCTAGGGGTGGCTGCAGTGTAAAGTACAGAAACCCAGACAGGGCCAGCCAAAAGGAACCTGCCTCCAAAAGATAGGGTGGCTGCTGCTATGTTTGAGGGATACATCTCAGGACCTTCTGTCTAGGGACACTTGTTGACTGGGGTCTTCTGTCTGGGGAGACTGTCCCTTTCTTAGTGAACCCCAGAACTCCTCTCCTTTCCAGATATCACATCACTTTTCTCTTGGGGAGGATTCCGTGTCCAATCTGACATCCATTTACTGCTTGGAAGTCACTTGACTCCCACAGCTACCTGAATAGCCGTGGGAGCAGTTCTTGCCTGACTCTCTGCTGACACTGCCCCTCCCTTCATGGACCAAAATCTCACTGAACCAAGGTTGCTATAGATACAGACCTCCACCAAAAGGTTGATTTCCTAAAGAAAAATAACACGTCACACAGTCAAATACAGGGCTTCCATGTCCTCAGCTCCTTCATCATCCCAGCCATCCTTCTCAGAACCCGGGCTCTAGCTGCCCTCCAAAAAGTGAAGACTGAGCCTCTTATCTCTCCCCAGGCTTCCCCTCCCCAACTGTCCCTTTCCATAGAGCCTGTTCTCTAGTCAATTCAAAGAAGTAAAGCAGATCTTGCTTCTCTCCTTGTAGACCACATCCAGCAGCCCTTCAGCTTTTCTAAGCAGAACAGCAGTTCTCTCGATGGAATTGTTTGTCTTCCTAGGACATTCCATTCAGAGTACAGCCAGTTTTGTTTATTATTGCTTAATGCAACAATAAAAGTATTTCAAATGCATATGAGTTCTCTGTTCTCTCCAGAAGCAACCAGTCCAAGTGCTTGTAGCTTCGTTTTGTACTTTAGCGCAAGTAGCATGGCATTGTACACATTTTGTGAGCCTTGTTCCTTGCCCTTGCATGATGTCCTGAAGCCCCTGAACAGAATGAATTCATTCTTGTTTGTTTATTTTGTTTATTTATTTATTTTATTTTTCTGAGACAGGGTTTCTCTGTGGACTTCATTCTTTTAAGTAGTTACATAGTAGTCCATAGTCTGAGTAGTCCAATTCCAAGCTTTGTCAGCTTATTGTCTACAGTTTTTCATGATTTCAAACAAACTTAGCATGCTTTTAAATAGCATTTTTTAAAATTTCCTTCACCATTGTATTACCAGCAAAGCTCATGAAAATTCACAACTTGTCTCACTTGCCAGAAAGAAAATCACCAAGAACTTTAAGGCAAATTGCACCCCCTGGAGGCTTGATGTGGTAACGGCAGTTATTACCCTCTGAAAAGAGGCAGGAAAAGTCAAATAGAGTAAGAGGCAAAGAAGAGATCAGAGTAGAAAAGGAGACTTCAAAGACATAGAAACCAGAGACCATTTCCAAGTGAGTCCCAAGGGCCATAAAGGCTCCTCCCATCCTTATGCTAGTGACACAGCTTTCCCGGTGTTTCTGTCACAGAACAAGCCTTTTTCATACATCTTGGCTTTACTTAACAAGAGTAAGAAAGCGACTGAGCTTCCTTTCAGACCTTGGCAGCTCTCCATAATAATAGTCATGTACCACGCAGTAGGCCACCAGATGTCCAGCCAGCCCCACAAGCGCAGGATAGGCTCTGAGCCCCTGCAGAGATCGCACACCCGGCTCCTCAGCCAGCCTCCTGCCCCCCCCCCCCATCCTGACCATGACCCCTTTCTGCCCCTCCCACTTTGAAACCCTCAGTGGCTCCTTTTCCATCCACATTAATCTCAAATGCCTCAGTCCCGTGGTCAAGGCTTTTGTGCTCTGAGGTTTTTTTGTTGTTGTTTTGTGTTTTTGAGATGGGGGTCTCTCTGTGTGCTCTGAGTTTATGACCACCGGGAGACTTCTTTTCCTGTGATATAGTACTTGATGCACAATTGTGATTTTGGTGTTTGTTGAGTGAATAAGTAACTGAATAAATGCCTCCTTTCCCAACTTCACCTCTTTACCCCTTCTCCCCTCCATTCCATTCACACCCACAGTCCCCTCCATTCCATTCACAACCACAGTTAAGTTCAGTTGATTTGTTTTCCTACATACTTTCCTCCTTAGGGTCCCCTCCCTGCAGAAGGGCCTCTCTGACTGCTTCAGCCTGTGTTCCTCTCTTCCCCTCTAACCTCTCCTTGACATCCAGCACTCACTGGCTTGCCTGACATAGGAACTGTGGTTCCCACAAAATAGGGCAATCCTTTTCGTCTGCCACTCTCTGCCTCAAGTTATGCAAGGACATGCCAAGTACATGTCCACTAAATAACTGTGTGTAACAGAAGCCCAGACCAGGCTGCCCTAAGCAAGGCCTGGTGGCCCCGGGGCAGGACACAGCTTCTTTCCCATGTTCTTCTGCAGAGAAGCAGAGGGAGCTGGCCCGCAAGGGTTCCCTGAAGAATGGCAGCATGGGCAGCCCTGTCAACCAGCAACCCAAGAAGAACAATGTCATGGCCCGGACGAGGTAGGGATCTGCCCCACCAGCTAACACTTGCTATTGCTGGTCTGCAGCCTTTCCCTCCTCAGGGGAATCCAGGGGGGAGAGGGGAGGAAAATGAGGGAGGCAGGACCCCATCCAGTCCTCTGCCATTTTATGTGCTCCAGCTGGCACTCCAACTCCCCAATTCTTTACCCAGGCTGGTCGTCCCTAATAAAGGCTACTCCTCGCTTGACCAGAGCCCTGATGAGAAGCCACTGGTAGCTCTTGACACAGACAGGTGTGTATGGGGCTTGGGGGCAGCTGGGCAAGCCACATGATCCTATGTGAGCATGGATGGGTTGTACAGGCCACACCTGTCATATTCCTAGAAATGGTGTGTGCCTCAGCCAGGAATTCTCCATAGGTGGAATTTCTCAAGGGGGTGGATTTTTATTTTTAAGGAGTAGGCAGAAAGAGCACAGGGGACCAGCTCAGTTTGCTGCTAACTGCCCTATGGCTGCTACATGATGGACCCTGACATCTCTAGATCGATACCCTAATGAATGCCTAGTGTCCCGTCCCCTTCTTAAGGAAGAACCTTATTCTGGGGCAGCATCTGGCTAGCCATAAACTTTAGGAAAATCCAAACAGCCAGGATGATGATGAACCTAGGAGGAGAAAAAATAAAACAAAAGCATGAGGATGAGGTGGAAAAGGTGGTAGCTGTTCTATCCAGAAGGGATTTAAAGGTCAAGCTGGGAAACCTGTCTTTGCTAACATATATTTGCATAATAAGCACAAGTTATTTAAATCTTACTGTTGGAGGGGGGCAGGTAGGGCACAGATGCAGAGAATTTTCTGTTTAATTTCCCTGAATTACTTCCCCTCTCTCTCTTCTCTCCACTGCCAGCGACGATGACTTTGACATGTCCAGATACTCTTCCTCTGGCTACTCCTCTGCCGAGGTGAGGCTCCACCCCTTGCCTCCACTGACCAGGGGAGCTGAGCTGCACACCTCTACCTGGCAACAAGGCTGAGACTCTTAAGGGGCAGAAGGAAGGCACATGGGACGGAGCCCTATGGGGCAGGGCTCAGCGTGAGGCAGGGTCTGGGCTGGGGGAGTTTGGAAAGAAATCACTAAGGTGAATTGCGGTGAGCCCAGGGTTATTAAAGTGGGGCTCTAAAATAGAACAGGTGTGAAATGCAGGCGACACCTTACAGGAGTGAACTCGAAATGAGGGCAAACCCCCAAATAGAATCAAGAGCAGAAGTGAGAAGTTGACTGGGCAGGGGCCTGTAGCTGACTCAAACCTTTCTACAGCAGATCAACCAAGATTTGAACATCCAGCTGCTGAAGGATGGCTACCGGTTAGATGAGATCCCCGACGATGAGGACCTAGATCTCATCCCCCCCAAGTCCGTGAACCCTACCTGCATGTGCTGCCAGGCTACTTCCTCCACCGCCTGCCACATTCAGTAGCGGGTGGGGTCGCCGCCGCGGCACACGGGGCGTGGCTGACCTGGGCCTGGAGGAGCTTCCAGCTGGTCCCCCAGGCCTGAGCCCTGTGCCCCTTACAGCCGCCAACCTCCTACAGTCATTGCTTCCTCCTATGGTAGGACGTGTACCTCTGTGTGTTCATAAAGCCGGAGAAACCAGAACCGGGTCTGTCTCCAGCCCCGGGGCTGAGGAGGGGTGGGCACTGTTTGTTCAGTTACTCGCGGGGTGGGGGGGGGCACACCCAAGCACCCTGCCACCTCTCCAGTCAGGGGCAGCACTGAAGGCCAGGAGGACAACTGTAAGTAGTCCTGTGAAGGAATCACAAGGCCTGGGGGTTGGCCCCACGCCAGTGAAGCCATAAGTCCCCCAAGCCCAGCCTGGAAAGGAAAGAAAGGGGTTTGGAGAAGAAAAGGCCCCAAGCAATGGGGACAGTTCCCAACACCTCAGAGCCCTTCTCCCAACCCTCACGCTAGCCCATATGACTATTTGTGTTTTTCCTCATCTCCAGATGGGAAGCCTGACAAAATTGTCCAAAGGGATACTGTCCCTCCATTAGATCACTGCCTTCTCCCTCCACTGTCTTGTTTTCCTGCTTCCTTACTTTCTGAGGGTTTGGAGGTTAAGATGGGCCTTAGAGAGAAGCCAGGTTGGGGTGGTGTGCCCTGTTCTCACGGGCCTCTAACCAATGTGTCTGTCTCTCTGCCACATTCCAATCTTCTGTCTATTGGTTCTAGGCTGAAAGCAAAAGATAAGGCTGGCCTCTAATGCCCCATTCCCATGTCACTGTAGCCCAAGATCCAGGGGCTGGCTTCCAGAAAGGCTCTTCAAAAGCAAGCTTAAGAGAATACAGTTCACTGAGTGATTGTATGCATATGGTAGGGTATGTGTGTATATGTGTGTGTGTGTGTGTGTGTGTGTGTGTGTGTAACTGGTCTGTCTGGTTAACCTGGTGGGTATCTGTGATGGGGAATGACTGGTCTGTTGACTGTGTGAGGGCACACATGCAGATGTGTTTGTGTGGGAGAGAGAGAGAAGAAAAGAAGAAGAAGAAGAAGAAGAAGAAGAAGAAGAAGAAGAAGAAGAAGAAGAAGAAGAAGAAGA
>CAJQZJ010032188.1:20187073-20229597 GCA_907164525.1 Lophiomys imhausi
ACACACAGGGAGGGGTTGAACCTTGGCACCCTTGCACACACAGGGAGAGGTTGAACCTTGGCCCCCTTGCACACACAGCTCCCACACTGCCTTCCACCTGCATGGGATTGTCACTATGCCAGATAAGGCGGGACAGCATCAGCTAGGGACAGGTTAGCCCACAAAGTCCTGAACTAAGGACTTTTCTAGGAGCAACCAGACATTAGCCTTACACACAAACGCCTTACCCTTGACACCAATGGGTCAAGTATGAATGGTCTCCACTAGCTTTTCAGACTGGCTGTTTATAGAAATCCATGAAACCTATAGGAGACCTTCATTTGGATTTTCACAGTTCAAACAAGGAACAATGGGCTGAGGTAACATGAAATTCAGTAAGTAGAGGGACCCAGAGTCCAGAACACAAACAGGGAATTATCAAGGCTGGATGAGGAGCAGAACAAAATGAATCTCAAGGTCAAGGCTAATAATAATGATGTCAGAGAGAGAGAAAGAGAGAGCCACAGCAGAATCAGGGTCTTCCTAGAGACTGTTACATTTTAAAGCAGGCATTCCACCAAACTCATCCTTTGACTTCAAGGTCTCAGATACCCTGTTCAAAAAAAAAAAATCTACAAAGGGCAGTCAGTTCTCAGGAAGCCAGACTTTCCTGAAGCTCTAGGTTGTAATCACTGGCCCTGCTAGAGGAGATTCGTGCCCTGTTCCCAGTAAGTCCAGAAGAGACAACAGAAGCACACAGCACATCTCTTACCTTCAGGAGCTCCCTCCCAGCCAGGAAACGGCAGAAATGAAGTCAACCAGAGCCTGGTTCCATGTGTCAACTTTAGATGAGAAAACAAGCAAACAAGAAAAAAAGGCAATAAAATTATTATTATTTTTGTTTGTTTGTTTGTTTTTTCGAGACAGGATTTCTCTGTGTAGCCCTGGCTGTCCTGGACTCACTTTGTAGACCAGGCTGGCCTTGAACTCACAAAGACCCACCTGCCTCTGCCTCCCAAGTGCTGGGATTAAAGGCGTGCGCCACCACCGCCTGGCTAATAAAATTATTAAAAACAGTTCTGGGAGCTGGATAAATGGCTCAGCGGTTAAGAGCACTGGCTGCTCTTGGAGAGTAAACAGATTCTGTTCCCACCACCCATGCCTCACATCACAAATGTCTGTAACTCTCGAACTCGGGGTTCTAATGCCCTCTACTGTCCTCTTCAGGTACTACATGTGTGATGCTCATATATACAAACACTCATACACAGAAAATTAAAACGAAAATAAAATGCAGAAGGGCCCATGTGACATGAGAAGCCATCCCTCATGTATTAGGGGGAGGTGGGAATCCACCCAGGCTGACCTTTCCAAGAAAGACTAGAAGAACTCCAGCAAGGTTTCAAGGCTTGGGATCTCCCTGCCCCTAGCCACTTTTCCTCTCTCCCTCTACTCAGGGTTTGACTCAGACTATGCACCGCCACATGGATCCCGAGGCCCTACAGAAGATGGTCAAATGTGCCGCACAAGACTACACTTATAAGAGTTCTATACCAGACCACCCTTACTTGCCTGAGAAATACTGGCTCTCTCAAGATGAAGGTAGGGCCCCACCCTCTTCCTAATTTTGAAATGATCCCAGCAATGATCCTCAACTTGAACCCAATCTGGATCCTGATCTTCTATTCATGAGGTGGACTATCTCCCTAATCAGCCTCCTCTACAACCTGTCCCCTTAGTAGTCTTTTCCATCTACTTTCTTCATCTTTATATCTTCCAGCCCCTCTACAGCCTGGGACATTTTCTTTCTGCCTAAAATTTTTGTCTTCTCTTTCACAGAGACATAATCTATACTCACATCATTTATGAAAAATGCCCTAACTCCTTTGACTAAATGTTTATGATCTTGTTTTCCTGTTCACTTAAGGACAAAATGTTATTTGTAGCTGGACCTTCTCCATTATGGGGCTTCATAAGTACCTTTCTTCATAAATATTTGTCGAATGAACTGAGAACTCCAAGTTAATGCTGGGAGTCTCGAACACTGAAATTGCAGTTGTGAGATTATCACACCCATAGGAACCCTCAGCATTTACCCTCTGAGACAAGCCCTGCATTTCATGCTTCTGACCACTCTCTCTCTCCTAGAAATAACTTCCTTCCTCAATTTCCCTGAGCCCCTTGTACACTCACTGTAGAAATGGTGCCATCCAATACCATCTTATCTTCTCTTCCCCAAACCCATTTCATCTAATCCATCCATGGCTTTAATTATTTTTTTATTTGTTTGTTTGATTGACTGGTTTTGTTTTTTCTAGTCAGGGTTTCTGTTTTAGTCCTGGCCATCCTGAGTGCTGGGATTAAAGGCATGCACCACCATGCCCAGTTTAATTGCTTTTTAAAATTGTTTTTAATTTTTATTTCCTGTGCATTGGTGTTTTGCCTGCACGCATGTCTGTATGAGGCTGTCGGAATCCCTGGAACTGGAGTTACAGACAGTTGTGAGCTGCCATGTGGGTGCTCACAACTGGAATTGACCTGGAATTGAACCCAGGTCCTGTGAAAGAGCAGCCAATGCTTGTAGCCTCCAAGCCATGTCTCCAGCCCCATGGCTTTAATTACTATAATCATAAATCTTCCAGGCCTCTCATTAGCATCTCAGTCTCTTGCACCTGGATGTTGGAACCGATCAGACTCAGTATGTCAAATCCCTCAATTTAGAACAGCAAATATTAGCGCTCCCCCTCCCCTCGCACAGCTAATTTTCTTGTGCTTCTTTTATACTTTTGTGGGATTTGGGGCTAGTCTTGTTTTGAGACTGTATCTTACTATATACCCTTGGCCAGCACGGAACTGGATATGTATGTAGACCAGTCTGGTCTAGAACCCATAGAGATCTGCCTGCCTGTGCCTCCTGAGTGCTAGGGTTAAGAGCTGTGCCACCAGGCCCAGTCTTTTAAAATACTATTACATTCATTTACTAACGTTGTATGTGGGTGGAGGGGGCAAGCCCATGCCATAGCGCGTATGCAGAGGTCAGAGAACAACTTTGTGGAGTCAGTTCTCTCCTTTTATTCTGTGAGTCCTGGGGATTGAATTCATGTTGTCAGGTTTAATAGCAAATGCTGTCACCCACTGGGTCTTTCTGTAGCCCAGGCTAGCCTAGAATATACAATGTCACCCAGTCTGGCCTCAAACTTTTGGTGAACCTCCAACCTAATCCCCACAAATGCTGGGATTACAGGAGTGTACCATTAGGCCAGAGTTCTCACCCATTTTGTCTGTCATCCTGCCCGTCTTTCAGACTTTGGGGCAATGGACCACAGAGGGTCTTGTATGACAGGGTTAAGAGATGGGACAGTAGCTGGACATTAAAGGGATAGTGCACACCTTTAATCCCAGCACTAGAGAGGCAAAGACAATCGGATTTTTATGAGTTCAAGGCTAGCCTGGTCTACAAAGTGAGTCCAGGACAGCCAGGTATACACAGAAAAACCATGTCTCAGGGGGTGGGGGAAAGGGATGGGGTAGTATTAAAATGTTTTTGAACTATGGTTAAATTTCACTTGTGGAAATGTATAGTTATGTTGATGCTAGATTGTAGGATCTCAAAGTTGGAGCAAGAAGACCAGCAGGCTAATCAGAACAGCTTCCTAGTTGCCAAGTATTCTCCTCCTCCTTCTCCCCTCCTTCTCCCTCTTTACATAGGGTCTCTCATGTAGCCCAGAGCTGGCCTTGAACTTAATTTATAGCCAAGGAGGACCTTGAACTCTTGGTCCTCCTGCCTCCACCGCCTCAGGACTAAGATGATCGGAGCTGTTTGTTTGTGTTGCTTTGGTGTTTTTAATCAGATAATCACCATATAGTCCAGACTAGCCTTTAACTCAGAGCAATTCTCCTGCCTCAATCTGCTGGAATTACAGGTATGAGCCACTATGTCCAGCATTTTTCTAAAATGCTTTTGTCTAGGTTACCTCATCTAGACCTCACAACCACCTCACACTTTTTCCCCCTGCAGTGCTGAAACCTGAAGCCAGGCCCTTGTACTGCAGAGTATATTCTGCTAACCATGGCATTATTTTTGTCTCCTGGTGAAGGTGACACAAGGATAAAGGAATGAGATCAAAAAGGAAGAGGAGAGAAATTCAAGTAATTTTAACATTGAGTAGGCAGACTGTGGGGCCTGGACATGGATGGTAAAGAGGGAAAGCCCCACTTCCAGGCTAGCTGATTCAAAAAGGGTACAGCCAGGGTGAAATCTGATAGTCCAATGGATCCAAACCTTACCCGAGGTATCACTTAGGTGAGACATTATCTTCAGCTCAGTGGAATAGATAAATAAATATATAAATACATAAATAAGGGGGGGTGGACTGGTCATGGTGTTTCAGGCCTGTAATCCCAGCACTGAGGAAGGTGAGGCAAGAGGATAGACAGACTGAGGCTAGCCTGGGCAACACAGAATTCCAGGCTACATGAGCAAGATCCTGTCTCCAAAGTGAGTAAATAAATTGTAGGGGATCTGCAAGTATGGACTTGGGAACTGGCGTCAGTGAGGGTCAGCTTTATGATAGAGATCAGAGAAGAAACCTCTAGAGGGTCCCAGGCTCTGGATGGCCTGAGAAGTAAGCCTATCTGACATCTCCACTCCTATGATGAAGAGGACAAATGCTGTACAAGCTACCTGGACAATGACCGGCGAAACACCTGGAGGACAAATCCGTACAACAGCTACTGGAACAAGTACAACACCTGTCTTCCCCGACTGCCTAAGGTACTTTACTGTGTCTACCACAATTGCCTGAGGTCAGGGACACAAATACACACACACACACACACACACACACACACACACACACACAATCTACACACTGTGTGATTCTTCCTCATCTGTAAACTAGGGTTTTTTTTTCTTTTTTTAATCTGATAATGGAGACCAGGAGTTGGGCTGTGAACCCCTGGGTCTCTGACCCAGCTTGGTGGTGACACTGCACACCCAGCTGGTGTGTACTCCTTGACTGTTTTGAAGCTTGCCAAGTAGTGCTACCTCATCTGCTCTGGCTACTGTGACACCAGTGCTGCCCGAGTCAATAATGAGCTAGGCTCGCCCTCCCCATCCTTCCCCTCCTTTGTGATGGGAACAAGGACCACAAGAGAAGGAAGAGAAGAACCAGATGAACCGCAAGTTGAATACCGAGTCTTCGAATGTTAGGGAGTCCGGTGAAGCCCAGGCCTTTCTCATGGAATGTGAGGCAGACCCAAATCCAGAGCAGCAGAGCTTAAATGTAGGCTGATAGCTGACTGAACCCCTTTACAATAGAACTTTTCCATGAGTTGGATCCCCGCCCCCAAGTTCCCCAAGGGATTCTGCCCCTCCCCACATCAGAGACATATAGACACAAATGGCATATAGGTAAATGCTAAGGTAGGGTTGTCAGAGTCCCAGGCCTAAAAAGACCTCTACCACCCACCCTTGTCACCCTCATCTTGTCCCGCTCAGGCGGAGCAAATGCGTTTCCCAGCTACAATTCCAAGCAATCCAAGAGAATAGGGGACCTGCTGAGGAAGGAAGACTGTGCCGCCTAAAGACAGAGTATTCTGGGAAGACATTCTACACACACACACACACCACCACCCCCCCAAAAAAGGTGGGGAGGAGCAATTGTTTCCTGTCAGAGTTTAAGGTAGCACGTGTGCTACTTCCAGGATGCCGGGATGGAGACAGTAGTGCGAGGAATGCCGTTGGAGTACCCTCCTAAGCCAGAGCGCCTCAATGCCTATGGTAAACGGTGGAGGGGCAGTGGAAAAGGATTAATGAGTGCGAAGGAGGAAGCCAGAGGGCAGGGTGGGAATCTGGAGGAACATAGGGTGTAACTGTGGCTCTGTCCTCGTTTTTGTCTCTGCCTCTGGGTCTGTCCCTGCTTTTGGGTATCCTGGACTCTGGGTTCAGAACGCGACGTGGTGGTGAACATGCTGAACTCGCTGTCCCGGAATCGGACTCTGCCACAGATCTCGCCCCGCTGCGGGTGCATGGACCCACTGCCCGGCCGCCTGCCATTCCAAGGATACGAAAGCCCTTGCTCCGGCCGCCACTACTGTCTGCGAGGAATGGACTACTGCACCACGGGGGAGCTTAACACGGACCGCCGCCCACGGCCTTTGAGCTCTGGGCAGCCGACTGTAAGGTTCGCAGGGATCCGCCCGCCTTGACCGGGCTCCATCCACAAACGAGCCCCGCCCCCTAGAGTCCCACCCAACTCCGCTGCAGGCACACATTCTGCTTCATTCTAGCCCTGTTGTTTCCATGCCAGGCCCCCGTCGGCTTCTGCCTGCTTAGAGGGCCCCAGGGCAGAAGTGAACAGCTAAGGCAGAGAACCAGCACGCAGGTTACTTTCGAGTCCTCAATCCTGTCCTTTCCAACCGTGCTCAAGGTTAACATGCCAAGTGTTTGTATTCTGGAGATCCTGCAAAACAGTATAAGATTCCAAACTGCTCACATCCGTTGCATCCTTTCCTTACACTCATGGGCCCTGGCCTGTACTGGACCCCTGGGTCTAGATAGAGATGTTCTGGCCTGCAGAACGTTCTCTTTACCTGGCCCTAGGTGTAGGTACCATCGGTAGTGGGCAGGATCATCAATAGACGCGGTTCCTGCTTTCCCACAGGGTCCTTGGCTTTCTTGAGTGTTAAAGCTAAGCCACAGCAACCAGCCTGTCCCCAGTCGCAGCAGACAAAACGGGTGGAGCCTGGGGGGGGGGACTTTCACGTTTGTGGCTGTTCAGAGCTGTGAAGAAGGGTCTTGAACCCTGTCCCTAATCCTATGATGGTTCCCTACCCCTCTTCAAGCCTTATTGGTTGTCAAAGATTGGGTCTTTTCCCTCGGAAAAGGTGGGGGTATTGGAAAGTGAGCCTCTGGAAGTTGTAGAAACGCTGCCCCCTTCTTTGCCTTGAAAAAGTCGCTGTCAGTGGACGTGGTGGCACACACTTTTAATCTCAGACTCGGGAGGTGGAGGCAGGAGGATCTCTGTGAGTTTGAGGTCAGCCTCTGCCTCAACAAAGCTAGTCCGGGACAGCCAGGGTTACACAGAGAAACCCTACCCCAACAAAAACAAATACAAATATAAAACAAAAAGGAAAGAAAAGAAAAAGTCTCTGTCTTATGAAAACCGGGGTGGGGTGAGGATGTGGGGAGATGTGGGATGCTAAAGACTATGTCTGAGCCTCCCCAGAACTCTGGTTGGCAAAAAACAGGCTTTGGTGGGGAGGGGACTTCCTGGGGCCTTCCTAGAGGCCATGCTGTAGTGGGGTTTATGAAAGGCAAGGAAGGAACCATAGGACTGATGTTGTATCCAGGTTCTTGGTCTAGTGAGTCGGGATATGAGGATATTAAAAAACCGTCCTCTCCCTGCTTCTTCCCATCACTAGGAGTGTCTTGCCCTACGGTCACCGGCCCGGAATGCAGTGTGCTGTTACAACTCCCCCGCCATCATACTACCCATTCCCCAACCTTAAGTAAGCTTGGCGCACATGCGTTCATTTGCATACTGGAGGGCAGTTCCTTTAGTAAGGGTGGAGGTGGGCCAGGAGACTAGTTGCAGTGGGAAATGCTTGTTGGGGTACATAGGAAATTAAAGCCAGGGGCGCTAGTGCAGTGGCAAGTCAATAGTTGCTAGAGACCAGACACCCCCCACCCACCCACGCCAGGCCTTGAAGGATTGAGCTGGCAGCAGACCTAGAGACAAGGGAACTGAGTTCAAAGCTTTATATAAAGGGTAAGAAGTCAAGGTCAGGAAGTTATGTCTTGGGTATTCAGAAATTCAACAGTAGAACTTGAGGTCAGTGTCAGAGATAAAAACGTTGAAATAAGGTTAAGATTGAGTATTGGACTCAGACTCATCTCTCCTTGCAGATGGGACACAAGTCACTTCAAGAAGACTGGTGGTCCCCAGAGAAACAACTATGTTGTCCATCCTGAGTTTGTGTCTGAGACCTGTCCTGTCTACCATTCCTGGTAAAGCCAATGAATGACCTGGCCAAGGGAAGAAGTGGAGCAATAAACCCTTCACTACAAAGACTGCTTCTCATGTCCTTACCTAGAAAGATCCGGGTGGGAACCTCCCCCACAGCCCCAGTCGTCTCAGTGCAGCCCTGAGCACCCTCCTGATGTAGCAGTAATCCGACTGGTGTCCCCCTCCCTATCACCGCCAAGACTTGAGTCCAGCTGGCCATTCAGATCTCGTCTACTTGAAGACCCTCCAGCTGACATTTTCCCCGCTCTACCCACAAACATAAGATTCCTGTCACATCTCAGATCCCAGGTCTCCATTACAGCCTCCCACATGCTCCCTGTGCCCAGACACCTTTGCTGCCTTTCCCCACACAAGTCTAGGAGCTACAGAACATAATTTTGGAAGGGCTCATGATTAAGAGACCCCCAAATTGTAATAGAAAGATCTCTGTCACACAGGGGAGCAGCAGGTGGGTATTGTGGAATCTCTAAGGTTCTAGTAGTCCCCTAATGCTTGCACCACCATTCACTTTACAAAAGGTTGTCACTAATAGAAGGAACTGTGCATTTTACTAGGGTCAGGGAATGGGCATTGCAAAATACTGAGCAGAAACTCGGTCACCACTGGTCTGAGCCTGTGAGAACTGAGGACTTGGAACCTGGGCTGTCTGGGTCTGCAGGCTCCCTCTGTGCAGCTCTTTGACTGGGGTGTTACCAGTAGAAAATCGGAGCCCAAGTCATCCCAGAATCGTGTTACCTATTTGTACGCATAAGTGTGATGTGTGGAGATGAGAGGCCAGTTTGTGAGAGTCTGCCCTCTTCTTCCAAGGGATGGAACTTGGGTCAGCAAGTTTGGTGGCAAGGGCCTTTGCCTGCTTACCATCTCTCCAGTCCGGTGTTAGTTCTTAAAAGACTCCAGCTGCCCAAACCTAGAGGGAATGGATTCCCAATGACTTCTGTGTTAGTCACTGTTCTGTTGCTGTAAAGAGACACCATGACCATGGCAACTCTAAAGAAAGCATTTAACAACTGGGACTGGCTTACATGGCAGCCTGCAGGCATGGTGTCAGAGAAGCAGCTGAGAGTCCTACTACATTCTGATCTACAGGCAGAGGACTCTGGGCCTGGAATGGGCTTTTGAAACCTCAGAGTCCACTCCCAGAAACACACTTCCCCCAACAAGGTCACACTCCAAGACCCCTAATCCTTTCAAACAGTACCAAGCCCGGCGCCTAAGCATTCAAATACATGAGCCTATGGGAGCCATTCTTATTTAAACCACTACAGCTACCTCTGCACTCCTCTCCTTGTAGTGCTCTCATACACATAGCAAACCTACACTGGAGTTAAAAGAACCCCAATGCTCAGCAATTCCTTCTTCCTTCAGAACTACATCTCCCATAAGGCCTGCCTGGGGATGAATCAGGCTAGCAAGGGCCTGGCAAGGGCGGGGCCTGAGGCGGGAGGTGGAACTACGAGGCACCAATCTAGAGGCGGGCCCAAAGGGCAGAGCTAGGGCGGTGAGAAGTCCCCACAAGGCCCGCGGAGCTTCCAGAGGCTGTGGGGGAGGGGCCGGGGGTCAGGGGTGGGGCTGGAGTCCCCGGCCTGAACCGGCATTGGACGGCTGGGCGTGGCCGAGGGCGGGCCGCAGGAGGGGCTCCACTGTGCCCAGCCAGGCAGCAAGCGCAGGGCTGTGGCTGCTCAACTCCTGCTAGCCTAGAGAGAGGATCTTCGGGAGGATCCCTTGTCCCCTTCCTTCGTGTGGTGGTCACTGCGGTGAGTGAGTCCAGTAAGAGGCCTCTAGGGCCCAGTGAGGGGTGGTGAGCTGCCTAACGAGCACAGTTCCTGAACTTTCACTAGTTGGTAGAGCGACCCTGGACACCTGAGCCCCTCAGGCCAGAGCTTCCCAGCGGGCGACCGGTCCCTTGACCTTCCTCTGCCCCTTTGGACGGTGTCGGGTGTGGCGCCACGGGTGGGTATGAAGTATTCCAGGCTGTTGTTAGTGCAGTCATTTGATCCTTGTGGATCCTGTCCCTGGGCAGGGGAGGGAGATGGGCAAGATCGAATTACCTTTGACATTTCCACTCCCCTCCCAACTGGGTCGGACCATGCACTCTGCCTGAAGTGCCTTGGATGAGCTGTGCTGGGCCTCTCCCTTAGACTGTAGGCTAAGGGATTAGCAGCCAAGACTGAGGTTAAGTGTGAAGCGAGCGGGAAGAGGCTTCTTAGACTGAGCCTATACAGGCCTCACTCGGCAGATCCCACCTGTTAGTGTTGGCCCGTGGTTGGCCAGATGGCAGACGCGACAGATTACAAGGGTCTTGAACGCCACTAAGACTGGAGCCACAGAGTTCCTCCCCCACAGCTGCAATACCAGATGCCATTAAATTGCCCCTTTCACACCCCTAAAATTGTCCTGATCTGCCTGAGGCAAGCAGAAACTACAGCAGCCCTTGAAAAGACCGGCCTCACCCGTCCCAGCTCATCTCTCATTATGGAAGGAGGAGGCAGGATGTTTGGATCCCAGGAAACTAGCTGTGTGGGTGACTTCTGAGGAGCCCTGTTTTTCCCATCTGTAAAATGGACACTGATAACAACAGCTCGAACTGTTGATGGTATTGGAAGCTGTGGGTTCGTTTGGAAGAACATGGTGAGGCCCCAACAAAGTGGGTGCTTAAGTCTGTGGGCTCCTGTCCTCCATCAAAGAACCTAATGGGTTCTACCTGATTGTTGAAAGGCCATCAAGGTGAGCTTTTCAGGCCCCCAGGGATCATAAAATAAGACCAACTTAATATGTAAGTTTTGAGGCTGGGGGAGTGTTTCCTATTCAGAATCAAACCCTCTCCTCTTAACCCCTTAGTGCCCAGCATGTAGCCTTGGTTGTGTTGAGTGATGTTAAGTCTACTCTAAGTCAGGCTTGGGCCCCTGAAGTCTTCTTTGGGTTCCACTTTGCTTTGAGAGTATCAGTAAAGGATAGTGCTACCTACAGGAGGCTAGAAAAATTCTAAATTGTGTAGTCAGAGAGGAAGTTAGAGGCTGTTCCAGACTGGGTCCGGAGTGACCCAAGAGCTTAGAGAGCTGTGCGGAGAGAGAAGGGCAGAATGAGAATGGTGCCGAGTACTGTCTTTCTGGGATCAAAATTCTCACCTGCACCTGACATTCTTTTTTAAATTATTTTTTAAATGTTCATTGGTGTTTCGTCTATGTGAGGATATCAGATCCCCTGGAACTGGAGTTATAGTTGTGCGCTGCCATGTGGGTGCTGGGAATTGAATCTGGGTCCATCTGGAGGAGCAGCCAGTACTCTTAACCACGGAGCCATCTCTCCAGCCCCTCTGACATTCTTTTAAGTTTTAGTTATTTTTATTTTATGTGTATGGGTATTCCCCTGCATGTATGTGCCCCATACACATATGTGCATGTGTGTGCCTGGTGCCTGCAGAGGCCAGAAAAGGGCATTGGATCCCCTGGGACTGGAGTCACAGTTGTGAGCAGCCATGTGGGTGCTGGCATTAGAACCTCAGATCCCCTGGAAGTTAAGTGCTCTTAACTGACGAGCTATCTCTCCAGCCCTGCACCTGGCATTCTTGACAGGTTCTGCATGAGAGAGCACAAATAGTAGAAAAGCCTGGTAGTTTATTACCTTGGAAGTCACTGGAAACAGACAGACAGACACTGGCATCTGGGAAGCGACTAATTACCATCTGCCAGTCTCTCTCCTTACCCCAGCTGGGGAGTTAGGCAACCCACTGGGAAGCAGTGTGTCGGCCTGTGTGTGCACCTGCCAGGTCCCATTTCTTTGTTGGACTCCGCCCTCAGGGTTGAGACAGGAAGAGTTAGTGGCTTTCCTGGCAGGTTGAGACAAACCTTCCCCCAAGTCTACCTTTTCCTACAGACATATTTCAATGTTTAGCATACCTTGTATGGACATTTATATATATGACGGTGGGCATCTGTCACCTGAAGAGCTGGTAGGGCAAAGGAGAGGTTATCAGGCTAGATGGCTGAAATCTCCCAAAGCAGGTGACTTGAGGATTTAGGTTAGGGAGTGAATGACTTTGGTAGTCTCTCTAATACCTGGAGTAGTAGGCCTGGCTGGAAATGGAATCAGAAACGTAGATGAGCTCAGATGTGCTGTATACTTGTAATCCTAGGATCACAAATTCAGGGCCAATTTTCTGGGTTGCATAGAAAAGTAGCCGAAACCATATCAATCCTTGAGCTTTGATTGCAAAGCTTTACAGCTTCTCTCCTGGGAGCAGAGAAGAAAGATGGTCAGAGAAATAGACTCTTAGAGCCAGGTAGAGCTTGAGCACGAAGAGGGGCCAATCAGAAAAGCAAGATCCTTCACGAAGCTCCTGACCAGCCCTAATGTTGGACCCCAGTCCTACCATCCTCCAAACCAGTCTCTGTGCCTGAATGTGGCTTTGGGTGTTCTTTAATTTCCAGATATCCATCTGGCTGGCCTCAAGTTCAAATTCCATGGCTGAGCTGTTCCCTTTCCTCTTGTCCTTGCCTCTCTAGAGGCAGGGAAGTCAGGCTACTGTTAAAGGAACTGGCTAGACCATTCGCCCGGTCTTACATGTGGTAGCCCTCACTTTCGCCAGGGCTTCTTCAGCCCTCCTTCTCCAGGACCTGGCTGCTTTTTCTGTGATCCCGGTCAGTGCTCTGCTGCTCTGGCAGAAACATTCGCTCTCATTTACATGGTTCTCTCCATTCACAGAGTTCTCACCAATTTGGCAAGCAGTGGGGCCTGAGAGAAAGGAGGGTGAGACACGGACTGTCCTGAATGAGAGCCCTGCCTTTGCCATTTATCAAGCTCTTGGGCCCCTCTACTAGGCTGCAGAAATGAAAATACCGCGGACCAGAAAGTTCAGTTTCCTCTCTCCCCCCTTTACAGACTCCAGCAGGACAGATTCAGATGAGCCTGGCGTGGTGGTTCCTTCCTTAGCTAGGAACTGATCCCCCAGAACCTTCAGGAGAAGAGCCAGGCCTACCCCCGATACCGACCTGGTAGCCGCGCAGACCCTAAAAGCCTCAAAGTCATTCCAGCAGCAACCATGTACACTTTCTTGCCCGATAACTTTTCCCCTGCCAAGTCCAAGCCCACTAAAGAGCTGAGGCCTCTGCTGGGCTCCGCGGTACTGGGTCTGCTGCTGGTGCTGGCGGCCGTGGTGGCCTGGTGCTACTACAGCGCCTCGCTGCGCAAAGCCGAACGCCTGCGGGCGGAGCTGCTGGACCTGGACCGGGGCGGCTTCTCCATACGCAACCACAAGGGTGAGCAAGTCTTCCGCATGGCCTTCCGCTCTGGTGCGCTGGATCTGGACTCGTGCAGCCGGGAGGGAGCCCTGCTGGGCTGCTCCCGAACGGCCGATGGGCGCCCGCTGCACTTCTTCATCCAGACGGTGCGACCCAAGGACACTGTCATGTGCTACCGCGTGCGCTGGGAGGAAGCTGCCCCGGGGCGTGCTGTGGAGCACGCCATGTTTCTGGGAGACGCCGCGGCGCACTGGTATGGGGGCGCGGAGATGAGGACGCAACACTGGCCCATCCGCCTGGACGGCCAGCAGGAGCCGCAGCCATTCGTCACGAGCGACGTCTACTCTTCTGACGCCGCTTTCGGGGGCATCCTGGAGCGCTACTGGCTGTCGTCGCGCGCGGCCGCCATCAAAGTCAACGACTCCGTGCCCTTCCACCTGGGCTGGAACAGCACGGAGCGCTCGCTGCGGCTGCAGGCACGCTACCACGACACACCGTACAAGCCCCCAGCTGGCCGCGCCGCCGCCGCGCCGGAGCTCAGCTACCGCGTGTGCGTGGGCTCCGACGTCACCTCCATCCACAAGTACATGGTTCGGCGTTACTTCAACAAGCCATCCAGGGTGCCGGCGTCAGAGGCCTTCCGAGACCCGGTCTGGTCCACGTGGGCGCTGTACGGGCGCGCCGTGGACCAGGACAAGGTGCTGAGCTTCGCCCAGCAGATCCGCCAGCACCGCTTCAACAGCAGCCACCTGGAAATCGATGACACGTACACGCCCGCCTACGGCGACTTCGATTTCGACGAGGGCAAGTTCCCCAACGCCACGGACATGTTCCGCCGCCTGCGCGACGCCGGCTTCCGCGTCACGCTTTGGGTGCACCCGTTCGTCAACTACAACGCGTCGCGCTTCGGCGAGGGCGTGGAGCGCGAGCTGTTCGTGCGCGAGCCCACGGGCCGGCTGCCGGCGCTGGTGCGCTGGTGGAACGGCATCGGCGCGGTGCTGGACTTCACGCGCCCGGAGGCGCGAGACTGGTTCCAGGGGCACCTACGGCGCCTGCGCTCACGCTACCACGTGGCCTCCTTTAAATTCGACGCGGGCGAGGTCAGTTACCTGCCCCGGGACTTCAGCACCTACAGGCCTCTCTCTGACCCCAGCGTGTGGAGCCGGCGGTACACCGAGATGGCGCTGCCCTTCTTCTCCCTAGCCGAGGTCCGCGTGGGGTACCAGTCACAGAACATCTCCTGCTTCTTCCGCCTGGTGGACCGCGACTCGGTATGGGGCTACGACCTGGGGCTGCGCTCGCTTATCCCCGCGGTGCTCACCGTCAGTATGCTGGGCTATCCGTTCATCCTGCCGGATATGGTCGGTGGCAACGCGGTGCCGGAGCGCACAGCTGGCCGCCAGGATGGGCCGGGACCGGAGAGGGAGCTCTACGTGCGCTGGCTGGAGGTAGCCGCCTTCATGCCTGCCCTGCAGTTTTCAATCCCGCCCTGGCAGTACGACGCAGAAGTGGTGGCCATCGCACACAAGTTTGCCGCCCTGCGAGCCTCGCTCGTGGCGCCGCTGCTGCTGGAGCTCGCTGGTGAGATCACCGACACTGGCGACCCCATCGTGCGCCCCCTATGGTGGATCGCACCGGGGGATGAAACGGCTCACCGCATTGACTCACAGTTCCTTATCGGGGACACACTGCTTGTGGCACCGGTGCTGGAGCCTGGTAAGCAGGAGCGCGACGTCTATCTGCCCGCCGGCAAGTGGCGCAGCTACAAAGGTGAGCTGTTCGACAAGACGCCGGTGCTGCTCACGGATTACCCGGTCGACCTGGATGAGGTCGCCTATTTCACCTGGGCATCCTGACCCACTTCAGACCCTAGGAATCCCACAGCCCTACCTCCAGCCTTCATACAGATTTTTAATCCTCTACCACACCCAACCCGGTGAACCCCCCCCCCCCCGGAAGTCCCCGCCTCCATATGATCTAGGAAACGGGCCCTGACTTGAGAGTGCTCCAGCCAACAGTTGTAGGTGAGACCTGGAAGGGGAGTACTGAAACAATCCTAAGAGTCCCCTCTCCCACTCTGCGGAAACCCTCTTCCCTGGGTTGGGGGCCAGAGGACTCAGAGGACATAAGGTTTGGTCTTTCTGTTACACAGGGTCTGGTTTTAAAAGCACAGAGAAAAACTCCTCCTCCCCTGGCCTTTGCAGCCATCTTTGTCTATTGAGACGAGGAACCGAACCTCTTTAAAAGGTCCCGAATAGTTTTCTCCCATACGTAGTAAAAAGTGTACAGCAATTGGGAGGCAGAGGCAGGCGGATCTCTCTGAGTTCAAGGCCAGCCTGGTCTACAGAGCAAGTTCCAGGACAGCCAGGGCTACACAGAGAAACCCTGTCTCAAAAAAAGAAAAGAAAGAAAATTGTACCTTCTTGGTGACAACAGCTAGTCCCTGAGTGCCCAGCACACAGCTGAATGGTGATTGACCTGGCCCCACCCCATCTGGAGCAGAAAAGATACAGATATTTGGTTTGGCCAGCTGACAAGGAAGCAAAAGGTCTCTTCCCAAGCAGCAGGAGAGCTGGGCTCCACCTGGACTAATTGTCTCTATTTGTGAAGAGACTCCTAACACTACACTAACTTGTGTATATACTGGACTTAACTTTGGACCCAACCCTAGGCCAGATGTGCCTAGCGGACAGACTTACAGGGTCATATAGACCAGACTCTATGCCTTAATTCAAGAACCTGTGTGTGTGTGTGTGTACACAAATGTGTGCCAGAGAGAGAGAAAGAGAGAGGTGCCCACCATGGGTCTGTGAATCTACAAAATGAACGGAATATCTCTGGGGTTAAATAGCTTAGAGGCAGGATACAGGGCAAAGTCAATCAAGGCTTTGATTGTTGAGGTAAGCCCCTTCCTGGGCAGTTTCCCTAGGCCAATGCCAGCCCCAGGAAAAGAATTCAAAACTCCAGAGCTGGGCTGAGGAGATGACTCAGTAGGCGAAAGCACTTACTGGCAAGCCTGACAACCTGAGTTCAATCCTTAAATAATGTTGTAAAAGGAGATACCTGTAGGAAACGAACAGCCCTAAAGATTACTTTGCTGTCTCACTCTGCATACACGCACTCAAGTGTGGCCTAAAAGGGAACTATGTTTTTTGTTTTATTATTATTATTTTTTTGGGTTTTCGAGACAGGGTTTCTCTATGTATCTCTGGCTGTCCTGGACTCACTTTGTTTACCAGGCTGGCCTCGAACTCACAGAGATCTGCCTGCCTCTGCCTCCCAAGTGCTAGGATTAAAGGCATGCGCCACCAACACCCGGTGGGAACCATGTTTTTATTCTATCAGAGTCATGCTTGGTTTATGAATGACATTACACGGTGACTGACACCTGCCAACACACGTGTGGGTAAGGTCTCTCACATCTCAGTAATTCTGTTATAAGTCGATCAGCTACAGTTAGGTTTTCCTGACTCTGTGGCTGAGTCTGGAGGAGTGGCTTGCCAGAGAAGGTGGACAACGCAGTAGAGCTCAGCAGCTTCCCTCAGGGACTCTGACAAGAGAGCCTGTGCCCAGAATCCTTAATTTTCTCTGGGTGAAAAGTTCCTGCTGAAAGCTTCAGGGATCCCACGGACACCCATCTCTGGTGCCAATTCTCTTATTTCTTTTTCTTGGCAATGTTGAGCTAGAACCCAGGGCCCCAAGCATACTAAGTAAGCACTCTTCCAATGAGCTACAGTTTCAGACAGATTCTGTCAACCAGCTGGGTGACCGTGAATAAGCTGCTTAACCCCACCGAGCTTCAGTTTTTTTCTATGTGAAAGTGATGTTAATGCCTACCTCTAAGGTCATTTTAAATATAAGCACAGATGTATGGAAAGTGCCTGGCACAAAGTAAGTGCTCAATAAAAGATAGCTATTGTAGTAGTATTTGTTGTTTTCTTGCTTAAAAACGGATTCTGTGGGGTTTTAAAAGACTTACTTTATGTATGTGTTTGCCTTCATGTGTGTTTGTGCCACATGCATGTCTGCTGCTTGTGGAGGTCAGAAAAGGGCATCAGATCCCCTGGAACTGGAGTTATGGGTGGATGTGAGACACCATGTGGGTCCTGAGAACCAAACCCAGGTCCTCTGTAAGAGCATTAAATGCTCTTAACTGCTGAACCATCTCTTCAGCCCCTTCTGGCCTTGTCCTGTCCTCCATCCCTGCCATTACCTGTACTGCGAGCCAAATCTGTCTCTTTCCCTGAACACTGGATCTGGGATGCCTAGCATTGCTCCAAAATGCCTCCAGTAGCCTTGTAGTCACACTCCACTGGTCTGCCCTGCACCTAGGTCGCTGTGGGTGTAGATGAGCATGACACACAGAAGTCAGGAGGGAGAGCCTGAATGGCCACTGACGGTGGCTTAGGGATGGGATATGAATGGATTGAGCTTTAGCCGAGTAGGTTTTCTGAGAGAATTTTGGTCACCATTCCCCAATTGGGAGGAAAGTATCTCCAACTCGCTGGGCAGTGGTGGCGCACACCTTTAATCCCAGCACTCGGGAGGCAGAGGCAGGTGGAACTTTGTGAATTCGAGGCCAGCCTGGTCTACAAAGTGAGTCCAGGACAGCCAGGGCTACACAGAGAAACTTGTCTTGAAAAAAAAAAAAGTGTCTCCAACTCTTGCTCTGGATCCATAGCAAGCATTCTGCTGGTTCTCTTCGCCAAGCACCCAGGACCCTTCTCCTTCCCTAAATCCAGGGTGAGCGCTGGCTTCTCCATCCTCTGGCCACTGTTGAACAGATTTAAAGGATGCTTTTGCTAAAAGCATTGACTCTTCACTTGGCAAACCTCCAGGTGCCCAATGGGTTAGCTAAAGAGCAGAACAAAAGCCTGGTTATGATGCCTCCATTTTGCACCTGTTTCCTTTGTACTGAGTCAATCTCTTAGAGTCTGGTGGATTCCAGGAACAACAGAGCCCCTGGATAAACATCTGTGGAAAGGGTCAAAACTACCCCTACCCCCAGGCAACTGAGCAAGGCCTGCCAGACCCTGAGATAATGATCAGCCAGACCACAGTTTAGCACAGGCTTCCTGCTCCAGCTTCTGTCCCCAGTGTGTGAGCTGGGAGCTCCTATGGGTACCTCTGATGCCAGGGCTGAAGACATTGGGCCCCTTGTCTTCCTGGGGTAGCTCTGCTGATTAAAGTTCCTTTCCTGTTTTTCACTTTCTCTGTTTTGGAGTCCGATTTGTTAGGATCCCTGGAGTCAGACCTCTACTCTAAGGCTCCAGCAGCATTCATTCTCCACATCAGACCTTATCAGCCACATTCCACTGGTAGACCTGCAAGTCCAACCCACACAGCATGTCTTATGACCATACCACCGGAAACATGTCTAATCGTGTCCAACCCACACAGCAGTCAAGGAGAGCTATCCAAAGTTCAGTCATGTCTCTTGTGGGGTAGGGAATCAAGGCTCTGATGTTCAAGTCTTCTAAGATCTGACCTTTCTCACTTCTCTGTTTTACCCATATACTGAAGTATATCTAAGTATTTTTTGAAAAGCATTTGAAGAAACACTACCTTCTGTTCTGGAGACAACTGTTCAACTATCCCTTGCCAGGAGAGGTCTGCCTAGACTTAGCCTTTGAAAAGGAAAAAAAAAAAGTGGCAACTGGGTGGTTGCCTTTCCTTCCATTGTTTGGCTCCAAGGGTTTCTGCTGACAACCCCCACCTGGTACAGGCTCCCAAGGCACAGCCTGTTTTTTAATCTTGAAGCTAATCATTTACTTCAGCAAGCCCAAAGATCTTTCCAGTAGCGTGCTAAGGAGGAGCTGTTCAGCTTCAAGTGGCAAGCCCTGAGCTAAGCAGTACTGGAGGAGACATGGGAGACACTCAGAAGGGGACCCCATTCCTGGGTGTTCCCCGTAGAGGACAGGGAAAGTCATGCCCCTCATGCCCTGTGGTTTGGACTGCTCTTTCCCTCCCAGGTGGCTTTCCTACTCCAGACTACACAGTCAGAAGGGGGAAGAGGGTCATGCTGTAGTCTGAGTCCTGAATGCCTACCAGATCATGGCCTCTTCAAGGAGGCAGCAGGAGGAAGCTGGCACCACCCTCCAGCCCTCAATTAGAAGAGAATTGGGTTAGGCCAAAGGCTAAGATGACCGGAGAGTTCAGCCCACACCTTGTTCCCACACCTGCACAGGAATTTCTATGATAACCTCTTGACTTTATGTCTTCAAGTCAGCAAACAAATGCCTTCTGTGATCATTGTTTTCAAGATCAAGAGGACATTCTGATTTCCTAGAGCCTCTGTGCCCTAGGAAAGGAAAACTTATGCCAGCCTTGTAGCATTAAGTGTCAGTTGCTTCTTCATCCTGGGTGGAGGAGGTGGGACCAAGGAAACAGAACAGGGGATTCCAGAAGGAGCTCCTTTGGGTACTGGCATGAAATAGGATGGGTGGTTGTTGGGGAAAGATTCCAGGAGGACCCACTCTGGACTTTGGAAGGCCCCAAGTTGAAGAAGACACTGAAGCTTTCCCACCTCTCTGTCCTCTGATATATTAAAAACCACAATATCAAGGAAGTAAGCCACCCTTTTCTCCATGCTGCAGGCATCTACCCAGTCACCTAGCAGGTGTCTGCCTGCAGGCCATGGGAAAGCTGTGTCATTCTGTGGACATTCTTCCTTGTGCCTGAGATATGAAAAGAGACAATGGTCACTTTCTAAACTTCCTAGTCCTAAGGGTCAGGCCCTACTCAGTGCAGTTTGTTCAGGTCCAGGGCATTTAGTCTGTTCCACTTAGGATGCTCACTCCTTCCCTTTCCGGGGACTATGATTAGCTCTTCACCAAGTACTGGGATTAAAGTGGTGCCCTGCCTGACAAGATCAGGAATCATCTAACAATTGGTGCAACAAAGCAGAATACTCACATGCAAAGCATGATGGGTTGGATCCTCTACTTCTGATCACATAAAAAAAAAAATTCACAATGCATCAAGGCCTAAGCCCAACTAAAACTTTAAACTCCTAGAAAAACTGGCCCTGGTGATGAAGGTCTGTAACCCCAGCTGTGTAGGAGGAGGCAGTAGGATCACCTACAGTGAGTTCATGGTCAATCTGGGCAATTTATCGAGCCCGTGTCTCCAACATAAAATAAAATGAGGGCTGAGGACATATCTCAGTGGCAGAGCATCTCCCACTGCACATGAGGTCCTGGGTTCAATCCCTACTATTGAAAAGAAAACATATGTAAACCTCCATTACCTCAGATCACACACTTAAGTAAGACACTACAAATATAGTCAACAAAAGAAAACAAAACACACCATAAACTTCATTAAATTGTAGCACTTCCATGCTCTAAAATACATCATCAAGAAGGCAAAAGGACGACTGGCAAGATGGCTCAGTGGGTAAAGGTACTTGCCATCAAGCCTGATGATCTGATAATTACTGATAAATATATGAAAAGATATTCAAAATGATATTCTACCAGGACAATAAAGATAATATCACTTCATTCTCACTAGGGTGCCAATGATGATGATGATGATGATAATAATAATAATAATAATAAATCAGATATAACAGATGTTGGAGAGGCTGTATAGATATCCCAGCCCTGAACCATCTCTGGTTGATCATAAGAACTATAGCCACTTTAAAACCAGTCTGGTGGCCAGGCAGTGGTGGCACACACCTTTAGTCCTAGTATTTGGGAGTCAGAGACAGGCAGATCTCTGTGAATTCGAGGCCAGTCTTGTCTACAAAGTGAGTCTAGTATAGCTAAGGCTACATCACAGAAAAACCCTGTCTCGAAAAACCATGGCAGGAGGGCAGGATTCCAGTTACATGAAATGCTGAGAATGGGGAAATCTACACACAGAAAGTGGGGTAAGTGGTAGCCAAGAAGAAAGGAGAGTGATTGCTAAAAGGTATATGATAGTTTCTTTTTTGGAGTTTTGAGAATCTTCTAAAATTAGGTTGTGGTGGTGATAATTACACAGCCTTGTGAGTAAAGAAAAACTACTAAATTATACTGTTCAAAATGATATACTGCCCAGTGTAGTGACGAATGCGTTTAATCCCAGCACTTGGAAGGTAAAGGCAGGTGGATCTCTGTGAGTTCAAGGCCAGCCTGATCTACAGAGTAAGTTACTTCTAGGACAGACAGGGCTTTGTAATGAGACCTTCTCTGTCTCAGAAAAAAAAAAGATGTACTCTGTTATATATAAATTAGGTCTCAATTGTTTTTAAAAAGCCTCCAATCCAGGTGTGGTGGCATCTGCCATGAATCTCAGCATTCAGGATACCAAGGCAGAGGAATCACCTGAAACAAGGTCAGCCTGGGTGAGACTGTTTATACTAGAATAAACAGAAACTAGAAATCTGGTGCTGGCCTTGTTCACCTGTGATTATTTTACCTTTATGGTCAACACATCTGTTTGCTTCTGCATGAAGCTTGATCTGATATTGAGAAAGGAAGGAATAACTAACTTGAATGTTCCTTTCTTTATTATTTTTTTTCAAGACAAGGTTTCTCTGTAATGGCCCTGGTTGTCCTGGAACTCCTTTGTAGACCAGGCTGGCCTCAAACTCACAGAGATCCACCTGCTTCTGCCTCCCAAGTGCTGGGATTAAAGGTGTGTGCCATCACCACCACCCTGTTAAATATCCCTTTGTAATTGAAAGACATTTTTCATTGTCTTAGGTCCTTCTTTTCCTGTTTCTCAGCACTTTGAAACTTCATACTGTTAAAAATTACATCTGCATGTTAAAGTCAGTTGCCAAATACGTATGGACTGGATTGGGAATGTATGCTAAACCTTATAATTCTCATAATTGTGGGCCTAATTATTTCTGTTGTTTTGTATTATATTTATTGTTATAAGAGAAAGAGCCATTTGTTGGACTGAAAGGGGGAGCTGTTGCGGGGGAGATATACCTTAAACTTAAAAGAAAAAAAAGGAAGCGGATGGGGGGTTTGAGGGGGGAGAGGGTGGGAGGGTGGGACCAGAGGGGGGAGTAGGGAGGGGATTGCGACTGAGATATAACTTGAAGAAATAAAAAAATTAATTTAAAAAATTTACATCTGCTCCTAAACAATTTTGCCAGGCTTTTGACTATTTTCTGCTCACACCCAAAACAGTTTTGTTGGGTTTTTTTGTTTTTTGTTTGTTTTTTAACAGCAACAAAATCTCTTTTCAAAAATACAGTTTTTAAGCGGGGTGCAGTGTTAAATGTCTTACTTCCAGCACCCAGGAAGCAGAGGCAGGAGGTTGTAGTGGAAGTTTTGATTTCTTTAAAAACACAGTTTGTTGAATGAATGTGTTTTTTGTTTGATCTCAAGTATGGAATGTAGGGGTGTCTCTGTCCACTGCTGAATAACAGATTCATGAGAGGGGCATGAAAAACATCCAGATGGAAGAGCATGTGATATTTTGTCATCTGGAAGCTGTCACTTGCAGGGAACATGATTACATCGTTTGATGGATGGACTCCTTGGAGAGCCCATGGGATCTTGGTCAACAGGAAAGTACCTTGTGTGAGAGATATCCTTGTGTAGATGTTGAGAGGGTATAAATAGAAACCCCAGAAACACAGAGGGGCTTTCATTTGGCTCTGTCTCTCATCACCGTTTTGATTCAAAATACTCCAGACAATGCTTTGCCAAAACTTGCTGCTGCTGAGATTTCCTGTGGATCATGACCCAGGACAGATTGAAGAGACTGAGGCTCCAAACAGGGTGAAAATGCTGCTATTCTTCAGCTGCCCCTGTTGGTGCTCCCTAGAACTGCTGCTGGTTTCCTGGTTAGCTGGGTTCCTGTTGCTGCTGATGCTGTGTAGCTGGTCTGCTACAATCCTGACAAATCGCCCCCAAGGACCTACAACTAAAGAGGTCTATATCTTCTCTCTCTATTAATATCCTTTCTCCTGTACCTCGGGTTGGTGGATTGGAAGAGAAGTAAAGACTTTTATATAACAATAAATGAATAGTTTAACAGTATGCCTTCAGGAGGATTGTGTGTTTGAAGGCAACATGAGTTATATACTTGAGAACCTGTGTAGTGATAATCTCATGTGTACTGTGTAGAAGCATCACCTGTAAATAAAAAGCTGATGGCCTATTAGCAAAAGGTAGGAAATAGGAGGTGGGAGTTCCAGGAGAGAGAAGGGAACTCTGTTAGATAGTGAAAGGCGGGAGATCTGCCCTGGACTCTGGGAAAGTCAGACACATGAAACTGAGGAGAGGTAACTAGCTTTGTGTCAGACATAGAATAGAATAATGGGTTATTTCGTTATACAAGCTAGTTGGAGAACAAGACAAAGCGTATGGCCTAGACCTTTACTAATAAATAATAAGCCTCTGAGTCATTATTTGGGAACTGGAAGAAAGGTGGAAAAGTCCAAGGTTACAAATAGTGCCCAACGTGGGGCATAGAATCCAAGCTTAGCACCTGAGAACTCCTGGATAGAAGGAGGTTTCCTAATGAAAGAGCAGGGAAGGAACAGGAAACCAGAGTCAGTGTGGAAGGTGGCTCTTTTAAAAAGCCCCTGATGGCCAGGCGTGGTGGCATGCTTTTAATCTCAGCACTCAGGAGACAGAGGCAGGTGGATCTTTATGAGTTCAAGGATAGCCTGGTCTACAAGTGAGTCCAGGACAGCCAGAGCTACACAGAGAAACCTTGTCTCAACGGCCCCCCCCAAAAAAAAAAACAAAAAAAAAAAACCCTCATGAACAAAAAAGTCAGCTCTTCTATCAGAGCCTGAGGGCACAGTAGCAGAACCTTCTCCCAAGCTAGGAGAGACAGCTAGGCAGCCTGTGGGAAAAGTACAGCCCAATTCAGGTCCCCAAGGGATAACCCTGCAACAGCCCAGAGTTGGGCAGACAGAGGAACCAACCAGAAGGGGTGGAGCCAAGAGCCAGGTGCTGCTAGAGGTAGCTGAGGGGATGGATAGTCCACAGCTACACACACTTGCTTGTAGGGCACAGAAACTTGGTGTGGCAGAAAGCACACCAACAAAAGTACACAAAGAGAGAGTTACATAAAATTCAAAAGAATAAGTCATGTAAGGAGGGAAAAGAGCTTCGAGAAAATTAAATACAGAAAAAGATATTAAGTTAAAAAGTGATGAGAGAGATAAATTCACAAAGAAAATAAGGTCTCTAAAGAAAGGAGAGAGAAAGAAAAATAGATAAAAATGTTTTCAAAGGTACATAGATGCTAAAGAAAATAAACTAAACAGTCAAAACAAAATACGGAGTTTGAATAATAAAATAAAGCCTCCAAGAATGGAGAAAGAGAACTAAAGTGAAGACTCCAAAGAAAGGAGAAAATTAGAGAGATTAAAAAAGAAAATATTTCCATGTTAAAAAATGGAGAACACAAGCCGGGCGGTGGTGGCGCACGCCTTTAATCCCAGCACTTGGGAGGCAGAGACAGGCGGATCTTTGCGAGTTCGAGGCCAGCCTGGTCTACAAAGCGAGTCCAGGACAGCCAGAGCTGTTTAACAGAGAAACCCTGTCTCGAAAAACCAAAAAAAAAAAAAAAAATGGAGAACACTGTAGAAGAGGATATTTGGACCCCATATAATTTTGTTTTGACTGTCAACATAGAAATAATTGTATGTTCCATAATGGTTGTACTTCTATATATCATTTCTAAGGAAGATCATAATAAAACAGACTTAGATAAAGAAAGGACTGAGGAACAGGAACATGGACTTTGTCACCTGTTAGTGGGACACTGCCCTAGAGGAGCAACCATGTTTGGCCCCAGTGCAAGAGGAAGCTTTTAGCCCTCATATAACTGATGAACTGAGGGGGGCTGATTTGTGGGGGGCACTCCACACTGAAGGTGTAGGATAAGGAGAGAGGGGTAGAGGGTAGGATAGAGAAGGGTGGAGGAAGGGGGCTGTGATGGAGATGTAACTTGAAGTAATATAATAAATAAAGGTAATAAAAAATAATAAAGGACTGAGAAATGGAGTACTAGATTAAAGGCCATAGAACAGAGATTAGAGTATTCTTTAAATCAAAATAAAGAATCTTAAGAAAAGTCCAATCTGGAACCTACAACAGAAAAAGTTATTTCCAGATGAGAAAAATTTCACAAATGTTTAAGGAGATTTCAGAATGGCAGCCCATATATTTAAAAAAAAGTTTCAGCTATAAACCAACATGGCCAGACTGGATATTATATTAATATTGTCAAGAATCAATTACTAGATGAAGGTCTCTGGGCTGAATTTAAAATACAGATTCTGTTCAATGATGTCACCTTAGAGCAATGTCATACTATAGCTTATGTGTTTCATTTGGCAGAGTTTAGAAAATTAAAAACTGTGCACCATACTATAGATTCATATTCAGAATTTCAATGGGCTTTTGCCTTGAATTCTGCAAAGAAGGATTCTGAGATTGCACATTTATTAAAGGTGATGGCTATCTTGGAAATGCCTTTACAGATTGAAGATTATGATGCTCTAACATGTGTATCCATTAGAATACAACAATATTTCAAACATTATGGCCTAGAAAATGTTAAAGATATATCTTTCTTACAAGTCAAATAATTACAGAGAATCTAACAGGACGTTAAAGAAAATGCTCACAGAACAGAAGGGGGATGCAGGATCTCCCTGAATGAGATTAAATAATGATCTATTAACTTTCAATTTTTAAATATTCATGAGAAAGATAGCACAGCTGCTAAAAAGCACTGGATGTTAAAAAGGACTGCTGAAGTAGATCAGCCTCTAGAAATCCTAAGTTCACAATGGAAGAAATGAAATATGCTACATTGGGGAAGAGATTTTGCATTTGTTTCAACAAGAGAAGAAAAGCTATGGATTCCATCCATATTAATAAAAATCAGATTTCACTAGGGGAGACACCCTGAAGATCCTGGCTACAGACAGGAAGAAAGAAATCAAGAAAAGCAACAAAACAAGTAATTTGTCTTGCTGACCCCTCTGCACGGGAACATCTGATCCTGGCTGAGACATGGAAGCTGCCTCTAGACAGAGCTCTAGCCGTGCATAGCCAATACATTTTGCTGTGCATAGCCAATACATTTTGTTGGCTACAAAATCCTCAGGACTTATCATGCTGTGCTTTTACATGGCATGGATGAAAACTTGTATGACAGCTTTGTTATACAGTCCAAACTGACTTATGAAGAGAGACAGATGCCTTTCACCTGCTCAAACAAAGAGCAGAGAATCATCTTTAGTTGAGTTGTGCACACTGCACATACATGTGTTAATGCAAAAATGTATATTACCCTTAAAAGTGTATATGTTGGGGCCAGGCATGGTGGCACACACCTCTAATCCCAGCACTCGGGAGGCAGAGGCAGGTGGATTTCTGTCAGTTCAAGACCAGCCTGGTCTACACAGTGAGTCCAGGACAGACAAGGATACACAGAGAAACCCTGTCTTGAAAAACAAAAACAAACAAAAAAAGTTTATATGTTTACAGAGCAAAAGGATCAGACATCAAAGAAGGCAAGTAGCCCAGGTGATTTAGCCTCACAAACTGCCTCAATAGCTGTTTCCTCAAAAATCTATATCCAGAACAACTTCTATATGGCTAGCTAAATCGTTCAGCATCACAGACTGTTCCAGTCAGGATTTCATTTAAGCCTGCACTTTTCCATCATACAGAGACTGGACAACAAATGATACAGCTAACTTTCTTAGGATTTGACCATTTTCCCCAATTTTCTTAGGGCACCCAAAAGAAAATGTTGTCCCAAGACAGCAGGAGGTAATTTTAGGAGAGTGACACTCCATTTCCAAAAAGTGATTTTTTTGGTTGTTCAATGGATTTGCCATCATTAAAGAGGATTGTTTGCAAGTTGTTAACTGTCTTGATCTGGAAGGAAACAAGGTATAGGAGGTTACACTCAGGGATTTCTCTCTGTTGTTTAAAAACAAACAAACAAACTTAAATCCCTGTCATTCGATTTTACCAATGAAGACACAGGAGCCAGATGCTGTGTTGAAAGCCTGCTAGCTCAGAGAGGCAGAGAAAGCACCCAGCTGACAGTTACTACTCCACCAATGTCCAAGAAGGAAAAAACCCTGCTACTCAGCTCACATCCCAGAAGGAAAAAGCTTAGTAGCTCACCCAGCTAACTTTCTTATTCAGCTGAAAACCCTAGAGAAAGAAGCCCAGAAGTACCTAGAGGAAGAAGGCTTGAAGGAAGAAAATCCAGAAGGAGAAAAGCCCAAAAGAATAAGCTCTGAAGGAAGAAAAACTTATGAAGTAGAAAATTTTCTGGCCGGGCGGTGGTGGCACACGCCTTTAATCCCAGCACTTGGGAGGCAGAAGCAGGTGGATCTTTGCGAGTTCAAGGCCAGCCTGGACTACAAAGTGAGTCCAGGACAGCCATGGCTACACAGAGAAACCCTACCTCAAAAAATTTTTTTCTGAAGAAGAAAGCCTTCCAACTCCTTCTTCACTCTGTCTAATACCCCTGGTTGTCCTGGACTCGATTTGTAAACCATCCTGGCCTCTAACTCACAGAGATCCACGTGCCTCTGCCTCCTAAATGCTGGGATTAAAGATGTGCATCACCATGTCCCGCCTTCATGATGTCTTAAAGACTTTCCAACTCAATGTCTGTCCCTCCTGTTTAATCCCTGTCAGCTGGTTTCTTGTTCTGCTTCTTGGCCTAGGGTTAACTTCATTTAATCCTGTGTATGTATACAGAAAGCTCTTGGATTAAAGGTGTGTGTTAGAGCAGATCCACACAAGTACTTGTTTACAGTAAACAGAAAGCTCTAGGATTAAAGGCTTGAGCCATCCCACAATTGGAAACTGGTTTTTCAGTTCATGATCTTGGGGTTCACAGTGTGATCAAACATTCTGCAACAGCTCTCTTTCTTTCCTCTATCCTCCCTTCTTTCTTACCTAAAGTTAGGGGAGAAAAAGGGGGAGAGGACATGAAAGGAAAAAAGGGGGCTATAGGAATAATACAGAAAAATAGGAATAAGGGGTACATTATTGAATTTACTCTTAAACTATAGAGCTACTACCAGCCAAAAATCTTACATTGGTATAGATCTTTGTATATTTACACAAAATTAAGGTTATATATGGTTACAACATACTATGTAAATATGTTTTGTTGAGCCCAAGAAACGGACTCCTGAATTTGGGGCAACCAAGGAATCACCAAGACCCAAGATGACGCAAAAGTAAGAGGTTTATTTGTGAGCGTGCTGCACGGTCGGCACTCACAGAGTTTCGGTGCAAGGAGGAGGAAGTGACCCTGAATTAAAATTCCCTTCACCTTTTATAGTATTTTTGAGCAAGCTTACATCAATTACAGCAACATTAGGCATATCTCTATTTGTTAACATAGGTTACTTTTAAATTGATAGGTCCAACTCAAAGCCTGAGGCAGCCAGCCCCAGGGGCAGGGTAGAGATTTCCAAATTCATGGCCATTGGCAACCTGTGGTTTTTGTTATCTCTCTGTTGTTCAGGGAACTGGCTGTGCCCAAATGGGGAAATGGAAGCTTAAGAAACAGAAACTGAGGCCTGTTGCAATCTCAAGTGCCTGTCTAAAGTTTGGTCAAGTGAACCTGGGTTCTACAGTTTCAATTCCTGTTTAAGATATTGAACCTACGCAAATCATTTAAAAATGCAGTGCAGCCGGGCGGTGGTGGCGCACGCCTTTAATCCCAGCACTTGGGAGGCAGAGGCAGGCGGATCTTTGTGAGTTCGAGGCCAGCCTGGTCTACAAAGCGAGTCCAGGACAGCCAGAGATATTCAGAGAAACCCTGTCTCGAAAAACCAAAAAAAATAAAATAAAATAAAATAAATAAATAAATAAATAAATAAATAAAAATGCAGTGCGAAGTTCTCGTCCTTGAAGGCTGCTATTACAAACTGTAACCGAACTTTTAAGTTATTATCTACCACTTATTTATTTATTACTAAATTCACTTATAACAAACACCAACAATTTCTTAACTATTAATCCTATAAATTCCTACAACCCCTTTAACCTATCCACTAAACCTATTGATAATCATAACAACCACTTTCATAACCTTTTAGAATGATAAAGTCTCTGGGGCAGGTCCTCAGTCGTCAGGAACACAGTCTTTGTTGTAGATTCTTTAACACACTTAGCAGTCTTTCTTCTGGATCTCTCAGATGCAGGTTCGTCAGGGTAGTTGGTTATTGCAGTCTCACCTTAAATAAGGCTTCATGCTTTCTTCTCTGTGGGAGACCCCAGCCGTCTGCAGGCCAACTTACTTCTTTTGAATCAGGAACTCAGCTGCTCTGCCTCAGTCCTTAAAGCCAGGCACCGTTTCCTTTAGGCCACTGTTTGGACAGATCAAACCCCTCTAGGCAAAAGCTGAGCCACAGGGTCCAGTCCTTGGCCTTTTGGTGTCTTGCTCAGGCTTTCTTTGCTCACCGGCTTCTTTCTGCTTCAGGGAGAGAGCTGGCCATAAATGGCCAGCCCTTTTTTCAGCAGGACTCTTGGAGCTCTCTACCATCAGGGGCCTCTTCTCTTCTGGGCTCCACGCACTGTCCTCAGATAGGAGGAACTCTGTTTCAGCTTAATTTGGGCTCCGCCCACTTAGCAGCTGAAAACAATGTCAGGCCAGATACTTTGTTTCAAGTCTATTGAGTCTTTCCTGTTTTCCTGACTTCAAACTTGTTTTTCAGTCTATTGAGTCTTTCCTGTTTTTGCTGACTTCAAACTTGTTTTTCAGTCTATTGAGTCTTTCCTGTTTTTGCTGACTTCATGCTGATAATGCTCTTCAGGCCCCGAATTAAGAGACAGTATCAGAAACTCCTATATATTTCCTAAATCTAATTTATCTAACTCCTACAACAAACTGTTTAGGATAATAAAGAAATGCAAGTTTAGGACCTGGAGAGATGGCTCACCAATTAAGAGCACTGGCTGCCCTTCCAAAGGAGCCAGGTTCAAATCCCAGCACCCACATGGCAGTAATGGCTGGGCATGGTGGCGCACGCCTTTAATCCCAGCCCTCAGGAGGCAGAGGCAGGCAGATTTCTGTCAGTTCAAGGCCAGCCTGGTCTACAGAGTGAGTTCAGGATGGCCAGGGATACACAGAGAAACCCTGTCTCAAGAAACCTTAAAAAAGCCGGGCGTTGGTGGTACACGCCTTTAATCCCAGCACTTGGGAGGCAGAGGTAGGCGGATCTCTGTGAGTTCGAGGCCAGCCTGGTCTACAATGTGAGTCTAGGACAGCCAGAGCTGTTATACAGAGAAACCCTGTCTCGAAAAACCAAAAAAAAAAAAAAAAAAGAAACCTTAAAAAAAGAAAAAAGAGAAAGAGAAATGCAAGTTAGTAGTCAATCAAATTCATGGTCATGTTATATACTAGTCTAGTTAATTACAGATGTATGTTTTCTAGGTTGAACAGATAGTAAATAGCTAGAAACAAACAATGTCTGCCTACTCAGATATACTATAGAGAGATGGATGGTCTTCAAAACCCTCAGATTTACAGAATATGGCATTTAAAAATGTTTCATTAATAAAAGGCTTTTTTGGCAGTGAGGCATGTCAGCTCCGGGCAACACCCCCATTCTACTTCAAGGAAGATGATAGTTCCTGCTTCACAAAAAACGTATGTCACATACTAGGCCAGAAGGCTGAAGATGGATGCTCCAATGCTATAGAGAAATCTTGTGTTCTATTCAGGCAGCCAGCTCTCTCTGTCATTTCTATAATTTTCGAAGCTGCTTGCTCGGCACTTCCTGCATACTCAGGTAATATTTATTCTTTCTTAGGTCTCTGATGGGGTTGAAGACTATTAGTTATAGTCTGACTATTAAGTTTAAGTTGTTTAAGATTTTTAAAATGTTTTAAGCTCTGAGCCGGGCGGTGGTGGCGCACGCCTTTAATCCCAGCACTCGGGAGGCAGAGGCAGGTGGATCTCTGTGTGTTCAAGGCCAGCCTGGTCTACAAAGCAAGTCCAGGACAGCCAGAGCTGTTATACAGAGAAACCCTGTCTTGAAAAAACAAAACAAAAAAATGTTTTAAGCTCTAAAAATATGTTTTTAGGCTGATAAATGCAAGTTATAAAAAATGATTTAAGAACTCTGAACTCACCAAGTTAGGATAGATAATAGAATACTTTCTCTAAGCTGCCAAATAAAAGTGGACTCGACATTGTAATTCTTATCTGATAGTTTTCATAATTGTTCTTATTGTTTATAGTTTATTACTGTAAGAGAAAGAGCCTTTTATTGGACTGAAAGGGAGATATGTAAGGATAATCTCTTATGTATTGTGTGGAAACATCATCTGTCAATAATTTTTTATTGATAAAATATTTATATTAAATAAAACATTTATTTTATTTAATAATGTTCTATTAGAAAAAGGCAGGAAATAGAAGGTAGGAGTTCTGGCAGAGAGATGGGAACTCTGGGAAATAGTTGGAAGGCAAGAGATTTCCCCTGGACTCTGAGGGAAGTCAGACACATGAAACTAGCCTTGTGTCAGACATAGACTAGAATAAACGGGTTATTTAGTTATATGAGATAACTGGGTAACAAGCCAGAGCTTATGGCTTAGCCCTTATTATTAATAAATAATAAGCCTCTGAGTCATTATTTGGGAACTGGGAAAAGGGTAGAAAAGCCCAGTTATAAACCCGTCTCAAAAGGCAAAAAAAAACAAAAACAAAAACAAAAAACAAAAACAAAAAGGAGGGGTTGGAGAAATGCTCAGTGGTTAAGAGCACTGGCTGCTCTTCCAGAAGACCTAATTTCAATTCCTAGCGCCCATATACAGTTTACAACCTTCTGAACCCCACTTCCAGGGGATCCAATGACCCCCTCTGGCCTTCTTGGGCACTGCACACAGGTGGTGCACATACATACATTCAGGCAAAACACTCATACACATAAAATAAATAAAAATACATAAATTTAATTAAAAAACATTTTTTAATTCTTTTTTGTTTGTTTTTCAAGACAGTGTTTCTCTGTGTACCTCTGGCTCTCCTGGAACCAGCTCTGTAGACCAAGCTGGCCCCAAACTCACAGAGATCCACCTATCTCTGTCTCCTGAATGCTGGGATTAAAGGCATGTGCCACCACCATGGGTTCATATTCATACTTTGCTCCCCTACCTACACTGGCATTCAAGAGATCAGAGTCAAGCAACACTATCCAGATGGACCATCTCCAACTTCTGGACTAAAGTGACCCTCCTCCCTCACACTTGATGAGGTGGATCTATTACCATGTGGCTTCCCAAGATTTCTCATGAGAAAATTTCAAACATACTGAGAAGCTGAAAGTCTATATACCTATATCAGCACCCTGAGTCAACAGTTGTTAAAGTACTATATGTCTTTTGTATATATGAGTTAATCTTCTTTGCCTACTTGATTGGATTGGAATCACCTAGGAGCCACACCTCTGGGCTTGTTTGTGAAGGCATTTCTAGAGAGGGTTAACTCAGGGAAGACCTACCCTGAATGTGGGAGCAACATTCCATGTGCTGGGGTCCCACATAAATAAAAAGGAGCACCAGGGCATCCAATTTTAGAAACAGACATGTTGACTTTAGTCTCCTGGCCTAGTGTTTGTCATCTGCCACACTACACAAGCAAAATGAGGCTGGAGAGTCTGAGACATCCAAAGTTCACATATCAAAATGGTAACAGAGCAGATATCCCTCCAGACACCAAGGAGCCACACTCCTTCTCTCAGCCCTATGCCCTTGACTCACAACGATGGTGTTTTGAGTTTTTGTCTCAGACACAGAATATGAGAGAAAGAGGGAGGAAAAGATTGGGGGCCAGAGGCTAAGTGAAGTGATCATGTTGGAAGAAAGTCTGGGGTGTCCCTGAGCTAATGGTGGAATTTCATAACAATGCAGAAAGAAGAAAGAAGCAACTTCCTAATAGGCAACATGAGTTTGAGGGTGAGAAAGTAGCTTAAAAACAATGGAATCCAGACACCTTTGAGCATCCTACGGAAGCGTTTGACGGAGGCAGGACTTTAGGAGCCCTAGACATGACGACAATGATCAAGGATTTCTCAAAGAGAGGATGGTCCTCTTTGAAGCTCTTTCCCCAAACCAAGCTCTCTTCAAACATTAGGGAGGACTGTTCATCTCTCTTCTGATCCATGTGGAAGAATTTGGAACTTTGGGCTGGAAAAGTCATTGTGTGCTCAGAGCTTAATGAGCTATTATGGTGTGCTGGCTAATTTCACCCAAGCTAGTTATCTGAGAGGGGGAGCCCTCAATTGAGAAAAGGCCTCCATAAGATCCAGTGGTAGGGCGTTTTCTTAATTAATAATTGATGGGGGAGGGTCTGGGTTCTCCAAGAAAGCAGGCTGAGCAGGCCATGAGGAGCAAGCCAGTAAGCAGCACCGTCTGTGGCTTCTGCATCAGCTCCTGCCTCCAGGTTCCCACTCTGTTTGAGTTCCTGCCCTGGCTTCCTCCAACAGTAGACCACTATGTGGAAGTGTAAACCAGATAAACCCTTTCCTTCCCAACTTGCTTTTTGGTCATAGAGTCTCATCAGAGCAATAGTAACCCTAAGACATATGGGAGCTTAGAAGACAAAGCTGAGAGCAGGGCCATTGGTGGAGGTCTGGCTTGGGAAGTTTCAGAGGGAAGTTTGAGGGTTCCTAAAAGACTCTAAGGGGGTCTTTTGATGTTCTGAATTACAAATCTGTGGTTCTGGTCAGTCAGTCTCGTGCTAAAGAACCAGTTGTGTTTAAGAAGAGGTCAACACCATTGAGACAACCTTCTGAGAATTGTCTCCTCGGGGTCACCACACAGGTTTTAACGGTATGAAGGAGTCATGAAGAGCAACTGAAAGCGTGGCACTGTAAGAGGCCAGGAGAGGCCACTGGTGAGATCATTGACACATGCTGCCATGACTGGTTTGTATCTATTGTTGAAGTTCACCAACACTGAAACGTGTCCAGGCATGTCCAGGCCTTACTGCCTCACATAACTGCAGCCATTTTTGTTTTTTAGTCTCCATCTTAGTTATAAGGTGAAGCTAAGTTGAAGTTCTCAGGCTCTGCTGACCTGACATAAGAATAGCTTTTGTCGAATGTTCTGCTTGAATTAATGATGTGTTTTACTTTAACAAAAACACAATACCTTTCTCACCAGAATGGTGGGGAACTGGAAAGCCCCCAAGTTTACCCCACTGTCAGTCCCAGCCAATTAGCTTTAAAATGCTTTGTCAGGCTACCTAGGCATGATGTACCTGGAACAGAATTGGTTCTTCTTGCTTGGTTAGACACACTGCACCTGGGGTAGAACTGATGCTTCCTGCTCGATTATGATTTTTCTTTTAAAAACTCACTCTGAGAACAGCTCAGGGACTCAGTCCTGGTTCCCAAATCCAGGATTAGGATCCCTGACCAGTCTTTGTTCAGCATTCAATAAACTTCCATCAAACTGAGTGTTCAGTGTACAGCTATTGATGAACCCATAACATCTGTTTATGTTTTATGTATCTGAGTGTTCTGTCTGCATGTATATATGTACACCATGTACACACCATTGTGTGCCTGGTGTCCATGGGGGTCAAAAGAGGGCATCAGATCACCTGGAACTGGACTTACAGATAAGGTTATGAGCCACCATGTAGGTGCTGGGAATAGAACTCTGGTCCTTTGCAAAAGCAAAAGAGGCTCTTAATCACTAAGCTACCTCTCCAGCCCTCTGTCTCTACGTTTTAATGGAACCCTCTGTAAGGACCAGAAGAATGTCTCCAAAACTGTAAGGTGTTGTAATTGATGTTGATATGTGTGAGTGAGGTCATGTGTGCGCCATGGCATGTGTGAGGAGGTCAGAGGATAAGGTTTGGAAATCAGTTCTTTTCTTCCCTATGGGATCTGGGGGTCAAACTCAGGTTATCAGGCGTGCACAGCAAGCACTTCTACCCACAAGCTATCCCAGCCGCCTCTATAGAAGATATCCTAAAGTCCAGTCAGGTGTGGTGGCATGCACCTTTAATCCCAGCACTCGGGAGGCAGAGGCAGGCGGATCTCTGTGAGTTCAAGGCTAGCCTGGTCTACACAGCAAGTCCAGGACAGCCAGGAATACACACAGAGAAACCCTGTCTCGAGAAATTAAAAAAATATATTCAAAAGTCTTCCCAAATATAGACAACTTTTAAGACCAAGGGCCATTTCTTTCTTTCCTCTTCCTCCTCCCCACTTTTCCTTACTCTGTCTGCTGTTTCTGTTTTGTTTGTTTTGAAAATTAAAAATTATGTGTATGGGCATTTTGCCTACATAGACGTTTGTGTACCATATGCATGCCATGACCAGAAGAGGACATGGGATCCTTTGGAACTGGAGTTACAGATGGTTGTGAGCCACAACGTGGACACTGGGGATCAAACCCAGGTCCTCTGGAAAAGCAGGCAGCACTCTTAACCACTGCGCCATCTCTCCAGCCCGTTTTTGTTTCTTGTAGCTCAGGCTGGCCTTGTGCTCTTAGCAATCCTCCTGCCTCAGCCTCTAAAGTGCTGAGCCTCTACAGGCATATGACATCATGCCACGCTTCATAAATTTGCCCACACAATAAAAATAAACAGCAAAATCAGGTCATTTCAGTCTCTTCTGACTCTGATGTATGAGGGTTTTTTTAGCATTTTCAAATTCCAGTCTCCCATTCTAAGAGCACAGGGCTGACTGGCCAGGCCTTGTTAGGAGGTAGCCTGTCTGTGGTTTGGCACCACTGCCCAGCAGGCATTTATTAAATCAGTGGGATGTGGTCCCTGCTGGCCTGGAAAGGAACATTAAGCTCCCCAAACTTCCTGCAGCAGGCCTCCTTTAGAGAGTGCTGCTCAAAGGGGCGAGGAATAAACCTTTTAGATCCTTGGCTGTGCTCCAAGATCTGTTCACTAGTACTGCCCTGTCTGCAGAGAACCAGTGGCTGGAAACATCTGGAAGCCTGCTTAAGACCGGGTGACTTTGCTCTCCTTCCTTTGGGGTGGCTGTTCCCAACTCTGGTAATCCATGTTGACCTTTGCCAAAGCCCCCTTCCCCTCCAATCTTCTGCACTTCATTGGGTAACAGCCCTCTAATAAAATCCACATGAACCCAGCTGCTAACGGCTTCTGGAAGGGCTCTAAGACCTAACACCTGCCTCAGCATTCCTCGAGCCCAAGGAGCAAGGCAAAAGAAGGCTGAGACCAGGCTCTTGCACCGTGGGGTCTTACAGTGCCATGGTAGAGAAAGTGAATAGGCAGAAGTCAGGAGGACATGGCATTGATAAGCCTGCTGAACATGGCAAGGTAGTTCTGGGTGAGGAGCACATGCGTAATGACACGATCTGGGCAGAGCCTGTGAACTTGGGCTTGCCTCATTTTCTACCTCAGTCATGCTGACAAGGCTCATTGCTCTGGGAGACAAGCCAGGATGAGAGGTAAGGTGTGATGACCCAGGGTTGCCTGTTCCCCACCTCTCTGTTTTGGCCCAGGCAGCCCAAAGTTTGGATCTGAACTATTTCCTATGTACCTACACAATATGTGGGTGCTGGAGAGATATCTGACAAAACATTCAATATCTGCACTCCAGTTCTATTGGCTTGGAAATTCCAACTACATGGGTCTGTATGTGGTTGAGGAGGGGCTTGGAGTTGCAGAAGCAGACAAGTTATCCTAGATGTGCTGGGTTTCTTCCATTCTCATCTCCTAGCCCTTAGCTTTCTGGAGTACAATGTTTGGACACAGGGTTTCCTCTGGTTTACACAAGCCAGAAGCCTAAGGATTCCCTCTGGTTAAATCTAGAGCTCTGATTCACTTCAGTTTTCTTTTCCCCAACCAATGGCATAATTCCAAGAAATAAACACAGGTTAAAAGAACATGTAAGCTGCTTGAAGTTTATTTATAAAGTACAAAGGATAAGATTCCTGGGGCTGGCATTTTAAACATTTTACCCCTCCTTTACTTTTTAACTTAGCTAAAATTCTTCCTTGCTCTATTTTTTTTTTTTTTGAGACAGGGTTTCTCTGTGTATCTTTGACTGTCCTGGACTCACTTTGTAGACCAGGCTGGCCTTGAACTCACAGAGATCCACCTGCCTCCCGAGTGCTAGGATTAAAGGTGTACACCACCATGCCCAGCGCTTGCTCTAATATTTAAAGTAATTATTTTCTATGCTAGGGATTGAATCCAGGGCTTCCTTACTCTCACCCGAGAGTGCCAAGTTCATTTTAGTTTCACCAACCTATCTGCTCTTGGTTGTAATGAGTCAGAGACCAGCGCATCCTTCCCTGGATGGGAGGGTCAGTTCCTCTCAGAAGACCCTTAAGGATGCAATGGAAACAATTGTTTGGGCAGCTCAGACTGGGGTGGAGCAGAGAAATTGGTGTCCTTCTTGGAGTGTTGCCTTCATCTCCTGGAACTGAGCCAACTGGCAGGCCTCATCCAGCCCTAGCCAACGGTAGGCTTGATGCTCCTGGGAGAGGCGAATCTCTACATTGTAGTCTTTCACCTCTGCCAGCCAGTAAATGACTGTTTTAGGCTTCTCCCTGGCCACATAATTGAGTTCCCTTCTGAACCCCTCAATGATGGTCAGTTGGCTTGCTTCTATGCCTGTTTCCTCCCGAGTCTCTCGCAGGGCTGTTTCTAAGTCATTCTCTCCAGGGTCCACATGGCCTGGTTAGAAGAAAATAAAGAAGAAATCTTCAGTAGTAACCAGCTGGATTTTTCCAGGACAGATGATATAAAGATATGGTCTTTAGTGTCTTTCCTAGGAATTCCTGGGCTAGAGAAGTCTGGAGATGGTCTAGGAAGGGCTACAGGCAGACAGTATCTAGTTCTCAGGGTCTAAGAAATCCCTTCTTCCTACTCCATCTTTGTAGAGAGTGAAACAAATGTGTCTGGCAAGTCAGATTTAGATGCTGCTTCCAGTTTTTGCTGTGCTAAGTATGGGGCCCTGTGCTTGGGAGGTAGGCGCTCTTCCACTAACTACATCCCTGTCCCAGGGTACTTACTGCCTTCAGGTGTTGAGATGACTTTCCTCAGACCTCTGCTTTCCTATCTTTGAGTTTCCTTCCTCTATTATTCTCAGGGATCACTTTTCTATTGGAGATCTTAAAGTAATTTTTCCAAGGAGGGGCAGAGTCTCTTGGCAGAGTGAGGACTCAACACTCCACAGTCAGCAGGCACAAACCCTGCACTGCTACATCAGCAGCTGCTTCCAAGTAACCATCAAGGCTTTTTCAAATTGTTCTCATCTTCCTAACTGAGCAAGACCAGATTTCAGATTCACAGGGAAAGTCCTGATGGGAACTTAAGACTAAGGACAAGCCAAGAGCCAGTTCTAAGAAAATTTGTTGGCAAGACCAAATCCAAGGAGTCAGCTGCCAAGAAACTGTTGCAGCAGAACCTGAAGCTCTGCAGACTGTCATGGGCCCCCGCTTTACCCCTAGGCCTTTCCCACAAATTCTTAGTGTCCCAGAAGGGCCTAGAAGCAATGGGAGGGCTCTTGTAACCTATATCTACTCCTGGCTCTGGCAAGTTGCTGAGGGGACCCCTCCTGGTTCAGGAGCTCACAAGGAGCAGGAACGGATAGCTGTTTCCTTCTTGGCCTCGCGGTGGAGCTCTACATTAGGTATTCTACTTCAGGGGTCTGCACTGCAGCCTGGAGGCCCCTGAATGGAAAATTGGAACTTAGCACTTAAGGAATCATCTGGCAAACACTTCCGCAGACAGTTTTTCTGCACACTTTCTGTAGGGTGCACAAAGACACACCGATGATGTATTGAGGAAAAGTAGAAGGGACACTGGTGGTGACCAGAAACACTGATTCAGGATGTCCCTCCTCCCAGCTGCCTGCAATCTGAGTACACCCCTCCCAGGAACATCTAATCAGTTTGCTGCCTGCTAATGCTGGCAGGATAATTTCATCCCAGGACAAAGAAGGAACTAATTAGGAGAGGTCCTTTGACATCTCCTAGTGAGAGGACCAGCAGTGTGACTCCTGTGATCAGGAGATAAGTGTGACTATTCCTATTTACAGTGTTTGTGACACCTCTCTTTTACCTTGTTCTTCCCTGTGCAACTCAAATGTGCAAACGTTTCTTTTCTGCTCTGTTTTCTCCAATCTCAGATATCTGTCTGTGCCTCCCCACCCTACTCTAGTTTTATCTGTCTGAGGGCTGTTTACCCTGGGTCCTCATCCCAGCAACTGTCAGAGCCAATCTGTTCTTGCTCACTGGGACCATCCCAATGGCCTCAGTCAAGGATGGCTTCATCCTACCCCACCCCCATCTGAAGCTGAGTTGGATTTTTTAAAAGATCTATTGATATATTTGTTATGTATACAGTGTTCTGCCTGCATGTATGCCTGCAGACCAGAAGAGGGCACCAGATCTCATCATGGATGGTTTTGAGCCACCATGTGGTTGCTGGGAATTGAACCTAAGACCTCTGGAAGAGCAGCCAGTATTCTTAACCTTTGAGCCATCTCTCCAGCCCCTGAGTTGGATATTTTAATATAAGTAGAAGCATGAGAATTTGGGTTGTTTTTTTGTTGTTTTTTTTTTTTTTTTGGTTTTTCAGGTTAGGATTTCTCTGTGTAGCCCTGGCTGTCCTGGAACTTGCTATATAAATCAGTCCAGCCTCAACTCAGAGATTCTCCTGACTGTCTCCCAAGTGCTGGGATTAAAGGCTTGCCATGTGTCACCACTGCCCAGCAGCATAAGGATTAACAGAAAAAGAGGCACTCAGAAAAAGTAAGACGTTGGGAACTGTAGAGATGGCTTAGCAATTAAGAGCACTGGCTGTTCTTCCAAAGGACCAGGGTTCAAATCCCAGCACCCACATGGCAGTTCACAGCCGTCTGAAATTATTAGGTGTGGTAGCATATGCCTTTAATTCCAGCATTCAGGAGGCAGAGGCAGACAGATCTCTGTGAGTTCAAGGCCAGCCTGGTCTACAAAGTGAGTCCAGGACAGTAGCCACCAGAGCTACATAGAGAAACCATTTCTCAAAAAAACAAAAGAAAAAGACATGCCAATAAAAAGTAAGACATGCCAATAGCATGGCATGGGCTTCAAAGACAGTCATGAAAATATATACTCAAATGGTACAGGGTCATCTAGGGCCAGTCACTCAGTTCACTTCTTCCTATGTAGTCTGCCTTCTCTTTTACAACATCTGAGGGAATCTTTTGTACCCTTAAGATAGCATCCAGAATGCTAGTGGATGAAAACTAACATGCTTACAAACACATCTTGGCCACATATAAGTCTCCAGGCTGCTGGTCCTCACTGTTCTGCCTCCTGAAGACCTGACTAGCTCTATCCTGGGTTCTAAGTGAAGAACCCAGGGCAAAGGTGGCTGCTGAGGCTACAACCCCAAGGCTTCTATGATCTTCATAGCCTCTCATTCTCACCCTTCCGTTCCTGCCAGAATATACAGGTGACCTATGATTAGGAAACCCAGGTTCTCTGTGCTTCTAACAACTACAGAAGTCATACTCCCTAGATGTGTGGTTCACAGAAGAAAACCCTAGTGAAGGGAACACTAAACAAAGGAGCAAAGGAACTTGATCAAATTAAATCAGAAAGAGGGCAGGAAGAATACTTGAAATTTTTAAGTCAACCTCTACTTTGATAGATGAAACGCTCAAAGCCTAGAAAGGTAGGCACATAGCCCAGTCATTAATCAACTTCAATATTCCCAATTCCCAGCCCAGTGGCTCTTCTCCTATCTGGTCATCCATGAGCTAGAGCACTGGCCAGTGATATAAAAACACCAGGTGCTATGTGTGCCCTGGGTCAATCACAGAATCCTATTCCTAGCTCTGGGCTGGCCTGGAGACCTTATACACAGAAAGAACTAAGTGCTCCTGCCTCTCCTACCTCCTCCTGCTGTCCAGCCACTGGAAAACAAGCCCTGTAGGAGGCCTGGCAGGGTGAATTCCTGAGCCAAGGTTGGCATTTTCCCCAAAAAGCCAATCCCCCTATCTCTGCACCTTTGGGAGGAGTCCAGTGATAAATGCCGTCTGACGCCTGCAGCAGCAGAAACTCTATTGTACTGTTGTTCACCTTGGGAATGAGATGTCTTCGGAAGATGATCAAGCCACATGCCCTCAGGGCCATGATCTATCTAGGAAGTTAAAAAAGATGTGAAACACTAGGAATCCAGACACAACAGGAAAATTCACTCATGGGGGCAGATAGGTGGAGAATAGCAAGGACAAGCTAACAGTGATCTCATGACCCACAGAAAAAGACAGCATGCCAAGGAATGGAGGTTAGTTGTTGTTTGTCAGCTTGACACAAGCTAGTCATCTGAGAGAGAACAACTTAGTTGAGAAAATGCCTCTGTAAGATTGGCCTGTTGGCAAGCTTGTGGAGAATTTTCTTTATTTTTTGTTTTTGTTTTGTTTTAGAGACAGGAGTTCTCTGTGTAACAGAGCCCTGGCTGTCCTGGACTCTGAGTTGTAGAACAGGCTGGCCATGAACTCACGGAGATCCGCCTGCCTCTGCCTCCCAAAATGTGTAGCCCAGGCTGGCCTCGTGATCCTCCTACCTCCTTCAGCAAATGCTACTGGCGTGTGCTAACACAACCAGTGAGTGGGAAGTTCTTAAGGATTAGAAATGAACTCAGTGTTTTAAGAAATAGTCTGTATGTGGGTGTGGTAGCACACATCTTTAATCTCAGCACTCTGGAACTTTGTGGGTTTGAGGCTAGCCTGGTATACATAGTGAGTTCTAGGCCAGTTGATGAGACCCTGCACACATGAACTTAGGCATGGTGACTCACATCTGTACTCTCAGTAAGTGGGAGGCAGGGGCAAGGGTCATGAGGTCAAGGTCATCTTCAGTTATACAGTGAAGTAAAGGCCAGCTGGGTGAATTGATGCCATTTAAAAAAAAAAAAAACATGTACACACAGACATTCACAAAAATCTTGTAATATCAAAAAGAAAGTCATAGGGATGAACACAGCTCGGCAGTTAAGAGTACTGCTCTTTCAGAGGACCCAAGTTTGGTTCCTAGCATCAACACTGGGCAGCTCACATACACCTGAAACTCCAGATTTTCAGGGAAATTTGTTGCCTCTGGCTTCTGTGGGCACTTCATTCACACAGACAATTGAAAATAATAAAAAAACAAATCTATATCTTTGGAGAGGATCTCTATAAATCTACTTTTTTTAAAGCAGAAAAAAATATACACCGGTATGGGAATGGTTAGTTACATTTTAGTATATTCAGTCTATCTCTCTGGCGCACACACACACACACACACACACACACACACACACACACACACACACACAC
>CAJQZJ010032188.1:20229607-20256592 GCA_907164525.1 Lophiomys imhausi
CACACACACACACACACACACACACACACACACACACACACACACACCCACCATTAAAAATGGGGTAGAAGAGCCAGGCGTGGTGGTGCATAGCAAGCTTGTACAGCAAACACTTTACCCCCTGAGCCTCCAGATATTATTGCACACATACAGAAATCTACTGAGTTTTTAGTATGTGCCAGGCACTGTTCTAACATGCTATCGAATTAAACCACAGTTAGGCACACACTTTAAGAACTCCGGAGGCAGAGGCAGGTGGATCTTTGTGAGTTCAAGGCCAGCCTGGTCTACAGCATAAGTTCCAGGAGAGCCAGGGCTACATAGAGAAACCCTGTCTCAGAAAAAAAAGGGAGGGTGGGGAGAACCAAATGTTCTGGCTGTAAGAAAATATTTTTGGATATATTAATTGAAGAAAGTATAGTACAGAATATGTATAAGATCTTTTTTGAGTTAAAAAATTCATATGTAATGTACATAGGCTTTTCCAAAACACCATGTTCTAGTTTCCTGACTCCTTATTTATGCTGAGAACATCTCCCATGCTAGAAGCTGCAAGGAAACATCTTGTCACTACAGAACTACTGAACAAGGATTTTAATCACTGGTTTAGAATTCATGTAGAAACAGGTAACTGTTCCAATGTCCTTCCTATAAGGATTAGAAAGTAATAGATATAGGATACCTTCCTCTTGCCTCTTGAAGATCCCCATGTAATGAATGTTGGAGCCCTAGGTAAGCTTAGAAATCTAAGATTAGAGAGGATACCGTCCTTTCTAAGACAGGAAGCCCAGTATATTCCTCATCACCACTACCACAAATAGAGCATGAGAAAAGAGACCTTCATGAAGGACAAGAATGAAAGGCCCTGGGTGGCCATGTAGACCATGGTGCTCACGCACTGCATGCTGGATCTCGGAGAAGACACTGCTTCTAGAAAGGCGGAACTCCCCATGCCCTTCCCATTGCCTGGCTTAAGGCAGCTGCGTACTAGAAACCTAGACCCAACTCACATCAACAACTCTTCCTACTTCCCCTTTAAAAATCAGTTTATTCAGTTGTTATTACTGTATGGGGTATAGGTATGACATGGCACATGTGGAATTCTCTCCTAATTTTATGTTCCAGGGATTGAACTCACTGTCAAGCTCACACAGCAAGCACTTTACCTGTTAAGCCATATTGCTGGCCCCTATTTTTAACTTTTGAAGTAGCTCAGGTATCACTTTTTCTATGAAGTGTTCTGGTTGTAATAACTCCATGAATCTCTACTATAAGACTCAATCAGAGAAAAATTTGACTCACAGAAATGTAAAGATTACAATTATTGCATGCTGCTGAGAATCAGATGTTGGGATCTGCATATACTCGGCAAGCACTCTAACCACTAAGCTACATTCCTAGCCCTTGGTCTTTCATATGTTAACATATAGTTCAAGCTTGGTCTTCAGCTCATTATGTAGTTCAAGCTGTCGGGAGCCTCCTTAGCTACAGAGATTCCATCTTGTATATAGTCTCCATTTTGTTTGTTTGTTTGGGTTGGTTTGTTGAGACAGGGTTTCGCTGTGTAGAACTGGCTGTCCTGGACTTGGTTTGTAGACCAGGCTGGCCTTGACTCACAGAAATCCATCTGCCTCTGCCTCCTGAGTGCTGGGATTAAAGGCATGCCCCCACCCCAGATAGTCTCCATTTTGTACTAAGCTGAATTCCTAGGAACATCTTCAGAGTCAAATGTCCCAGATGTGTGTAGACCACAATATCTCACTCTATGCTTTGTTGATTAGCATCCAGGCAGGACCAAGACCTAGCAGCTGCTAAATGGGCTCTGAATGGCTGGTCTTGATCCAGGCCAAGCTATCAAGATAGCCATCTGAGATACTTGACATGTAGAAACACACTTAACATGCTAGGTGTGAAATATGGTTGGAAACATACAATGTATGCATGTATCCGATTGACTGTCCCTACCCCACCTAATCTGTGGGGTTTTTTGCTTTAAAAAGTTGCCATGTTCTGCAGTTGGGTGACATGGTTTGATTCCCAAACCCAGCTGTCTGCCTGATATATCACCTTCTGAATAAGGATACTTTTGCTGGCTTGAACTTGGTTTTTATAGTGGGTTATTTCCCAAATTCTCAGACCCTAACAAAGTTAGCCTCAATTTTGAGATCTTCCTACTTCAGCAAAAACTATGTCCAGCTCAGGATTATATTTTGTGTATTTTGGAAACTAGTAGAGAAACCCATGCAAGTCAGTCACTTTCACATCTGCTGTTGGGCAGAAGGACTAATGATATTAGCAGTCTGGGGGCGGGGTTGGATGTGAAGTAGAGTAGAGCAAGGACAAAAGTAAAACGTGAGAGCAAACTGAGACCTGTACGGATGACTGGAATGCATGAAGATAAACTACAACCCCAGGCTTGGTGACAGCAGGTAAAACCAGAGCCCTCTACAGATGAATGCCACCCGACTTAGGACACAAAAGAGCTGAAGGGGAGAATTCCATATGAGCTGAGATTTCTGCAGGCCTGGATGGCAAGGCGAGCCAACAGACTAGCATTTAAAGTGTATGTATTGCAACCATGCCAACTTTGTGCTTCCCAACATACTGGCTGCTCATTCACTCTGACTTTTCAGATCTTATGCAAAACTCTGTTGTGGTTAGTACTGAGCTAGAATCATTAAGAGGAGAATTCTGGGGCTGTGGAGTTGGCTAAGTGGTTAAGAGCACTTGTTCACGGGCGGTGGTGGCGCAAGCCTTTAATCCCAGCACTTGGGAGGCAGAGGCAGACGGATCTCTGTGAGTTCGAGGCCAGCCTGGTCTACAACGTGAGTCCAGGACTGCCAGAGCTGTTATACAGAGAAACCCTGTCTCAAAAAAAAAAAAAAAAAAAAACAAAAAAAACAAAAAAAAAAAAAAAAAAAAAGAGCACTTGTTCTTGGAAAGGATTCCCAACATCCACAAGGAGGCTCCCCAACCCCTTGGGCACCAGGCATGCATGTGTTACACAGACATAGATGTCAGCAAAACACTCAAACACACAAAATAACTTTAAAAGGGGGGGGATTCTGGGAAATGTAGTTCCAATATAACTAAAGTGACACACTACAAAGCCACTTTAAGTATGCATCCCTTATAAAGTACTCTGTTGGTACCTCTGGCAGGAAAGTACCAGACTCATAGTCTGTCTCCTTGGGACCCAGCTCAGCAGCTCTTAACAGATGTTCACTGACTCAACAGAACTCTTTCCCCACCTCCCACTCAAACAAATGTTTAAGTATGTTCTTGGGCCCTGGGAAACAACCCAGTGTTTTCTTGAAGAGTGTCATTTGCATAAAAGTCAATGGAGCTATTGTTGGTTTTCTGCTTTTTGGAGAAGAGGGAGCTGAAACTATCCAGGGGCTTGAAAGTATTCAGCTCTTATACATTCTCCAAGTGTATTCAAATCTCAGGGGGTTAAAGAACACAGCATCCAATATGCAAATATGCCTGCAGCCAGGATTGCGGAGGTGAGAACTCCAGGCTGACAGCAGGCAATTCACACTTTAGAAAAGTGGCAGAGTGCCTGAGGTGGTTAGGAAAAAAAAACCCTGAACCAAAAAACCCTCAATGTCATCAGAAGGTTCCAGAAGCTAAGGGAAAATGCTCTTGGCTTTCTCCACAGATAGAATTTCCTCACAGCCTAGGAGATTCAGGACCAATGTGGAAAAAAAAAAAAAGAATTTATAGATAAATGGCTATGCTGTCACAGATCAGCATATTCATCAAATTAATCAAGAATGCTATGCAAACAGTTATCTCTAAAAACTCTCACAAACACATATTTTTATTTGCTTATTTATTTCTATGGGCTCAGAGACTGAACTCAGACTTCACACATCTGAGGTAAGTGCTCTACCTTTAGCCTTCCCATCACAGAATCCCCAAATCCTTCTTACATTTCTGATGGTCTAAATCCCTTAAAGCAGTGTTTCAAACCACCAAGCTGTCAACTGTCAATGCTGTGTCACCTACACTGTGTAAAATTTTTGACAACTAAGGTTTCTGATGCTATATAAGGCAACCCTTTAAGACTGAGCATGATGACACATGGCTATCTACAATCTTAGCATTCAGGAGACTGATTGAGAGAATCTTGTGAAGGATCTTGTTTAAAACAAACAAGCTCAAAGAACAATCCTTTGAGACATGTGTTAGTTTATGAGGAAACTGGGATTTTTAAGACAGGATCTCACTGTATAGCTCAGAACCAGATCTGCAGACCAGGCTGGTCTTGAACTACCTCCCTCTGCCTTCCGAATGAATGCAAAGGCCTACACTAAAGTGCCTTTCCCAAAGCTAAAACCCTGAGAAAGGTCAAGCCAGGCTTAGGCACGTGTACCTTGCATGTGGAATCACGACACTTGGAAGATAGAGAGGCAGGAGGGTTAGGATAGCAAGGCCAGCTTTCACTACATATAAATTTGAAGTCTTTCAGAGCCACAAAAGTCCTGTCTCAAAACCCAAAATAAACACAAAGAAAGATTAAAATACTTGCCCAGTGGCATAGATGGTGGGTAATGTGGATTTGAATCCAAAGAAATCTAACTCCAAAGCTTGTAATTTTGTTTTAAACCTATAACAGCTCTGCGTATCATGAAATGGGTTAAGGGTGCACATGGCTCTGGGAGCATGCACAAATCACTAATGGAATCACCGCCAGTTTTAAAGCTCCATGGTCTTTACTCTGCACTCATCTGGAGACTGTTTGGGATGTCTGGCTGGAAACTTTTCCGCTGAAGTTTTAGGCAGGGAAGACGACAGTCTTGGTCTTGTAATCACAGCCAGCTCAGGTGGGGAAAGTGTAGCCTGAGGCTCCTAAAGGCGCCTATTTGACATGGGGTCCAAGACTCCACTGCTGTTTTCTGAGAAACAAGAACCTAAACCACATGTTTTGTCTAAACCTGGTGTCTAGAAATTTGCACAGGCTGGTGAGGAGGAAGACCAAGGCTGCTGCTCGTAAGCAGCTCCATGTGACTACTTGCTCTCACTTCCCACATCACCACCGCCTTCTCTGCAACTCTCTAGCTTCCTTGTTTTTGTTTTTGGAGGAACAATGGTGTTTCTTGTAACAACAATAAATGGAAGAAAAAAGAGCCTAATTATATGAAAAAAAATCAGAAACAGAGAAAATGCTCCCTCAGCTACACCTTTCTCTGGGCACCTGCCACTCGCTTTTCTCAGGGAGATCTAGCTGCTGAGTCATTCTGGAATCTTCGCTATCTGGCTGAGGGAGAAGACAGGAGATTTGTACCTGTAACCACATACTGGCGTCCAAGATCAGACCAAAGTCAGACAAGGTTGGGACAAAAATATGTCTCAGGATAATTTTGTTATGTGGCCTTTTGGTGCCACCTGCTGTTCAGCTATGGAAAGCAACTGGAAGGGATTCTAACACTGGAGCCTACAGAGGAACTTGCTTTATTCATCTGTTGTCTGCTGGGTATGTCCTTATGCCAGAATTGAAGAGTCAATGTGAAACTGAACACTATAAATCTCTCACTTTCTAGAGGGTCACAGCCTAGTGAAAGCAAAAGGCATTCAAACAGGTGTTACAAAGTGTTTCATACACCACAAGCCTGCCTGTAAGACAGAAAGACACTAAGAGGATCTTTAGGACAAAAGGGTACCCTGTAAGGATGTGCATGTGTGCAAGCACATGTGTGTTGTTCACCTCGGTGGCAGGGTCAAACTCAGATCCCCATATTTGCACAGCATGTACTTTATGTCTAGACTGAGTCATGTCCAGAGCTCCATTGTAAAGATTTTGAAAGATGGCTGAATTTACCAGGTAGTATGAAGGTGGAGGCAAGGAGGAATTCTAGGCCAAGGAAGGAGTGTGTGCAAATATCTCACACACAAAACGACATTCCATTGGTAAGCAGCTTAGTTTATAAATATACTTTTAATTTGACTTTTATTTTAGGTTCTCACTATGTAGCCCTTGCTGACTCAGAACTCTCTATGTAAATCAGATTGGCTTCAAATTCAGTGATCCATCTGCCTCTGTCTCTGGAGTGCTGGAATTAAAGTCATGCACATGCCTGGCTTAATTTATATCCTGTAGACAATAAGGACTGCTGGCTTTAGGTGGAGTGTATTTTAGTCAGATTGACATTTTACACAAGCATTTTGGCAGTAAGCAAGGTGGAGAATAAATTGGAAAAAAGACTACAGACAAAAAGACCTGTTACAAGCTTATTTCCACATATATATGCATTGGCATGAGGGTGTCAGATTCCCTGGCACTGGAGTTAGTCAGTTGTGAGCTGCCATGTGGGTGCTGGGAATTGAACCTGGGTTCTCTGTAAGAGCAGACAGCGCACTTAACCACTGAGCCATCTCTCCAGCCCCAGGCTTATTTCAACTGCTTGTAAATGACAGGAAAATAGATTAAAAGAGTGCCTATGAGAAAGGAGAGGGGGTGAGTATGGCATATCTCAAGTAACACTGACAAAGTTGATATTTCATTTTCTATATTAGAGATTTCATAAATTCATTGGAACTGGAAGAGGTGTTTGGTTTGGGTAACTAAATGGAAGAGGAAATAGCTATTTCCTTTTGAATGGAGTAGAATTTGAAGTGCTATGGACTACCCATAAGGTAAATGAAAATTGGGTCTAAAGTTTAGTAATATTTCATTCCAGTCTGGAACCTTTTTTAAGGTTTTTTGAGATAGGGTTTCTCTGTGTAACAGCCCTGACTGTCCTGGAACTCACTCCGAAGACCACGCTGGCCTTGAACTCACAGAGATCCACCTGCCTCTGCTTCCTGAGTGCTGGGATTAAAGGTGTGTGCACCACCACGCCTGGACCAGTCTTCATTTTCTTTTTTTTTTTTTTTTTGATGCAATCACAAGAGGTTTATTTCGGGGGGAAAAGGGGGAAAGGTGGGGGCTCAGTGCACTGAGGGACGCCACTCGTATCCCACGCAGGGGTAGGAGTCGCGACCAGTCTTCATTTTCTAAATTGGACATTTCTACTAGAAAAAGAATTGTTTTCATCATAGATACTCCAACAACCCATGTGTTGACTAGTTTTATGTCAACTTGACACAAGCTAGACTCACTGGACAGAGGGAGCCTCAGTTGAGAACATGTTTCCATAAGACTGGGTTACAGGCAAACCTGTACAGCATTTTCCTAATGAGTTATTAATGTGAAAGTGCCCAGCCCATTGTGGGTGGGGTCATCCCCTGCACTGGTGGCCCTGGGTTCTATAAGAAAGGCCGGGCAGGTTACAAGGAGCAAGCCAGTAAGCAGCACCCCTTCATGGTCCCTGCGTCAACCCATCTCCAGGTTCCAGCCCTGTGTGAGTTCCTGTCCTGACTTCTTTTGATGATGAACAGTGATGTGGAAGAGTAAGCTGATAACTCCTTTCCTCTCCAAGTTGCTTTTAGTCATGGTGTTTCATCACAGCAATAGGAACCCTAAGACAAGCCCATTTCATTGACCTGGGTGAGTCTACCTCTTCAGCCTGGTCCTCCAAGTATTTTCACCATCTTTCAGGTCAAAACAGTGTAACACAACACAGGAAAGCACGAGTGAGACTGCTGAGAAAGAGACTTGGCTACCAAGTTCAAGTTGTTCCTGAAGACACTTCGTCATTTGTAAAGTGACTCTAATGCCTGCTTTTCATTGCTGAGAGTTTAAAATAAAGTATGTGTGTACAGAGACTGACATTCAGAGGTAGCAAATACATGTCAGTCACTCTTACCTTGTATTATAATGGGTCATCTGAACGCTTCTCTATGCTTTACTGGCACTCAATTCTAATAGTTGGATCAAGACATTTTTTTCCCCCTCTGTGTAACAGAACTCACCTTTTAGACCAGGGTGGCCTTGAACTCAGAGATCCTCCTGCCTCTGCCTCCGGAGTGCTGGGACTAAAGGCATGCACCACCACACCCAGCAAATCAAGACATTTTTATATTTTCTGTAAAACAGCTGACGAACACTGTTCACATTATTAGTAAATTAAAAAGATCAACAAGATAAATTTCTTTTAATATAGTGCCAATTTTCTCCTTCTCTTTTTGAAAACTGAATTTATTTTCTTATTAGTAAGAATTACCATTATTCTTTAACTAATTAACAATTTATTTTTGTCTATGTGTGTGTCTGCCAGGTGTGTGTAGTTATATAGGTGCTGGAAGAAGCCAGAAGAGGGCCATGGATCACCTGGAGCTGCAGTTAAAGGGAACTGTGAGCCACCTGATATGGGTGGTCGGAACTGAACTCAAGGTTCTCTGGAAGAGAAGGGCTCTTAACCACTAAACCATCTGAATGGACAATTTTTGAGCTAAAATAAGCATTCCATTAAAGTACACATTTATGCATAATATGATGTTCTTTTTAAAAATTTTGTATTTTATGTGCCTTGGTGTTTTATCTGCACGTTTGTCAGATCTTGGGTTACAACAGACAGTTGTGAGCTGCCATGTAGGTGTTGGGAATTGAACCTGATCCCTCTAAAAGAGCAGTCAGTGCTCTTAACCACTGAGGCATCTCTCCAGCCCCTTAATATGATGTTCTTAACAAGAATAAATACATATTTGTTTTTAATATAATGGTGGTACCTTTTCAACTAAGAAGTTATTACCTGCTGGGCATTGTGTTACTCTACCTTCATTTTTCACTTAGTCTTCTTTGCAACCCGTTGAGGCGTTACTGCCATTTTTCAGAAAGGGAAAAAACTATGGTTCATAAATATTTTTAGCAGTTATTCAAATGCAGGCATGCAGAACTTCTAACACCACCAATCTTATTAAACATTTAGTTTGGCAACTTGATTGTTCTCGACTTAGCTGTTTCGCCTCTTTTTCCTTAAGGAGGGGGATCTTGTGACTTTATAACTGTCTCAGCATTCATTCAACAGAATAGTGTAAATAGAAAATATAAAACCTATGGGGGCTGGAGAGCCGGCTGTCATTAGAGCATCGGCCACTCTCCCAAAGAACTGGGGATCAGTTCCCAGGTACCTATACAAAGGGGCTCACAACCTCCGGCAGCTCCAGCTCCTTGGATCCGACGCCTCTGACCTCCGAGAGCACCTGCACGCACGTGGCACACATAAACTCACGCAGGAACACACATACATACACATTTTCTTAAAGTAAATTTTTAAAAATGCGTAAAATTCTCTTGGGATGCAGGCATGGCTTAATCCTTAGCAACAAAGCAGTACTGAGGCCTACGGAGAAGATATGATGACGGTAAATCCGAAACCCGGACCTCTGTAACTGTGGGATAGAAGGGTGGGGAGGACCACAGAACCTCTACTTCTCCGGCACAGAGAGGTAAACCGAGGTCCTGCGAGTGGATGGGGCCTGGCCTACACTCGCCTCACTGCCGGCATTGAGGGCACAGCAACAAGTCTGATGTGCACCACACTACCCACGCCCCCGACCCCACGGCACTCACCCGCAGCGAACGGAGGCAGGAGGCGGTCCTCGAGCGGAGACGAAGCGCGCCGGCCAATAAGAAGAGCCCGGCTGGACTTCAGGCGAGCCACGGAATTGGGCATCAGGCGCTTCGACCCGCCTCCGAGGGGAGGGTCTCTGGCTGGGAACGTCGCGAGATCTTCCTCAAACGGAACCATTGGTGGAAAGGTGGGCCTGGAGGCTCCGCCCCCTGTCTCTTCGGCTCTCCGATTGGCCTTTTAAAGGAGATGGCGGCAAACGACGGCAGGCTCCCCGAGTGGCCATTGGTCGGCGCTGCGGGAGTGCGGGCGGGCGGGCGCCGGCGCGCGCGTTCGAACTGGCGCTTGGCGGCGTTGCCATGGGGATGTGGCCTGGCAGCCGCCTGAGGCGGGTTGACAGGACGCTCCGGTAGCCCGGCCTTGGGGCTTTCTCCAGACCGCATTATTTCCCGTGTCTTCCGAGAAGATTGACCGAGGAGGAGCCCGGAAGGCCCCGAGGTGAGAAACGGTAGCTTCGGCTTTGGGCTAAGGCCCTGCGCTTGCGCGGGAGCGGCGCGTGCGGACACCCCCGCGTTTGCCGGGCAACTGGAACTTGTCTTCTCCTGGTTCCTCGACGGCTCACGCCCTCGCCCGCGTTTCATCTCCCTCTCTACGGTTTCTTCAGCAGCGGTCTCGAACACCACCATCCTTGGGGCTTCTCTGAGCCCCCAAAGTCCTCTTGCCCTTGAAACACGTTCTTCGGAGCGCTTCAGTTCGACTTTGGATTGTTTGGTGTACTTCCGGAAACCTGGTTCTTCTTTTTCTCGTATAACTTTGAGCTCTGAGATAAGACGGGCCTTTCCACAACGCCTTACACAGTATATTTTTAGGAAACACTGGTTCAGTTGAACTTAACTCACTACAAATAGATTGGGTTATCTTTCATTCCTTGTTCCATTCAAAGACGATTTGAGTAGATTTGGGTGGGAGAGGACGCACTACTCTCATATACAAGAGACCCTGAAAATTCAGCGTTGACATTCCCACCTTTTGTGAAAGGTAAAATTGTGAATTGAGTGCTGCAGCCCTCTCCATATTGTAGTCTGGTCTACTAATGTCTCTTACCAGACCACTAAATAGATGCTTAAAACAGACCATTCTGTTGTTATATACCAGAGGATTTTCTCTCGTTATTGAGTGACGAGCAACAATTGTCACATTTTATCTGTGCTTCGGAAAATGTAATCAATTATTTGAGTTTGAGCTTTTTTTTTTCAATTATATTATTTGTGTGCGCCTGTGTGGCACAGCACTGAAGTGAAGATCAGAGGACAACTCTGAGGAGTTGGTTCTCATTTTCTGCTTTGCTGAGGCAGCTTGTTTCTGCTGCTGCTCTGCATGCTCCAGGTTATTCCTGTCATTTCTTTCCTCCTCCCCCAACTCTGTTTCTCCATAGGAGTGCTGATGTTACAGATGTGCACTACCACACATGACCTTTGATGTGAGTTCTGGGCATTGAACTCGGGTCATTAGGCTTTTGGATTTATGTGCATTTATCTATCAAACCATTTCCTTGGCCCTTATTTGAGTTTTTTTTTTTTTTAGATTTTTTTAAAATTTTATATATATGAGTATTTGCCTGTATGTATATGGTACAAAGGAAGCCAAAATAGGGTGTTGGATCCCCTAGTACTGTAGTTACAGACAGTTGTGAGCCACCATGTGGGTGCTGGGAATAGAACCCTGGTCCATTGAAAGAATAGCTAGTGCTCTTAAGTGCTAAGCCATCTCTCCGGCCCCATTTTTTTTTTCTTTTGGATTTTTGAGACAGAGTTTCTCTGTGTATCCTTGACTGCCCTGGACTCACTTTGTAGACCAGGCTGGCCTTGAACTCACAGTGATCCACCTGCCTCTGCCTCCCAAGTGCTGGGATTAAAGGCGTGCACCACCACCAACCACCCAGCCTCAGCCTCATTTTTAAAAGTTTGTTTTGGGATAGCATTTTACATTGCAGTCCCGGATGTCCTGGAACATGCTGAGGCATCTCATCAGCCCTGTCATGATTTTCTTACCTTCCAGGGTAGAAGAAAGGTAAGAAATATCTCATATCTCTTCTCATGTAGTGTCTATGCTCTGTTAACCCAATTTCTCCATGTAGACTTAGCATACTTGTTCAAACTTTGTGTACAGTAGGTCCTTAACAAGTTTTGTTAAATGAAGCTGTGAGTGTGATGGTGCACACCTTTAATCCCAGCACTCCGGAAACAGAGACAGATGGGTCTCTGCGTTCAAGGCCAGTTTGGTCTATATAGTGAGTTCTAGGCCATTGGGGCTACATAAGACTGTCTCTCAAAACACACACACACAGTTTAATGAGTAGTGGAGCCAAGTATAATAACATAGACCTGTACCTGCTGTTTGAAAGCTGAAACAGGAGAATTAATCTAATCTAAGAGTTTGAAGCTAGCTTGAATAACAGCATGGCCAAGACCTAGTCTGTAGTGCTAGGAATGGAGCCAAGGGCTTTGAGTATGCCTGGCAAATGTTTTACTCCTGAGCTACATTCCAAACAAACAGTTGTAGTAGTAGTAAGAGTAGCAGTAATGGTAGTAGCAGTAGTAGTAGTTGCAATAAACGTTGTAGTAATGGTGGTAACACTAATAGCATTCTATGTTAAAGGAGAGGAAGGCTCAATCCAGTATGCTTCCTAATTCATGGTGCATCACCCACTTCCCAAACCCCAAAGAATAGTTCAGCAGAGGAACAGACTTTTTGAGACAGGGTTTCTCTGTGTAGCCCTGGCTGTCCTGGAGCTCACTCTGTAGACCAGGCTGGCCTCCAAATCAGCGATCTGCTGGAATTAAAAGGGTATACCACTACACCTGGCTGGAACAGACTTTTGTGCCGAAATAATAAGTTCTGTTATTGTTAAGTGATTCATATGTTCTGTCATGAAAATGTTTAAATAGGGATGGGTTGAAGATAGAGCGCAATTGGTGGAGTACTCATCTAGCATGCATGAACCCCTGGATTCAGTCTCCACCACCACATAAAAGTAGTCATTGTCTCAAATGCTAAACACTTGAGAAGTGGAAGTAGACAGATCCGAAGTTCAGGGTCATCCTGGGCTCTAGAAATTTAAGGCCAGCCTGAGCCAAATGAGACCCTGTCTTAAAAAAAAAAAAAGGCATGTAGTTGTCTACTTTACTTTAAAGTAAACTTACCTAGTACTAGTATTTGGAAGCATTGCATAATACTAGTACTTAACTAGTCTGTGGAATAGTGCATTATATCCAGGCCACAAATGCTAACTGAGATTTTACCAGCAATGAGGAACAAAGCTGTATCTGTAGTCTTTTTTTGTTTTAGTTAGTCATTTATTTATATTAATTATATTATTGGAGGCAGAGGTAGGTAGATCTCTGAGTTCGAGGTCTCAAAGAAACCCTGTGTCAAAAAGCCATACAAACAAATAAAAACTAGTGGTATAAATTAGTATGGCCAATCTATAGATAATCCATTCATTCTTTTAGCAAATTCATGTACTTGTTTTGAATAAATAAAATTATTCCTCATTTTGTCCATTTGTAAAAAATGGAAGATTAGGCCAGACATGGTGCTGCGTGCTTCTAATCCCAGCACTCGGGAGGCAGAGGCAGGCAGACCTCTGTGAGTTCGAGGCCAACCTGGTCTACAAAGCAAGTACAGGACAGCCAGGGCTATACAGAGAAATGCTGTCTCAAAAAAACAAACAAAAAGCCGGGCGGTGGTGGCGCACGCCTTTAATCCCAGCACTTGGGAGGCAGAGGCAGGCAGATCTTTGCGAGTTCAAGGCCAGCCTGGTCTACAAAGCGATTCCAGGACAGCCAGAGCTGTTAAACAGAGAAACCCTGTCTCGAAAAACCAAAAAAAAAAAAAAAACAAACAAACAAAAAAAAGATTAATTGAATGGCACCATTACATGTTAATAATTTAGATCACAGTGAATAAAGTTATTTTTTATCTTTATTTTATTTCATTTCATCTTATTTTATTTTTTGGTTTTTAGAGACAGAGTTTCTCTGTGTAACATCCCTGTCTGTCTTGGACTCACTATGTAGACCAGACTGGCCTGGAACTCTTAGATATCTGTCTGCCTAGTGCTGGGCCTAATGGTGTGCACCACCACTCTGGCTTAGGTTATTTTATTTTATTTTATTTTTTTGGTTTTTCGAGACAGGGTTTCTCTGTGTATCCTTGGCTGTCCTGGACTCACTTTGTAGACCAGGCTGGCCTCGAACTCACAAAGATCCGCCTGCCTCTGCCTCCCAAGTGCTGGGATTAAAGGCGTGCGCCACCACCGCCCTGCTTAGGTTATTTTTAAGTTGTTGCTTTCTCAACATCATTCCTTTGTGGGTAATGCCTGATTCTATAGAGGTAACTGTTTCCAAAGGGGTTTAACCCTGACTGAAATCATATCAGCTTGGAAATTTATTTATTTATTCATTCATTTGTTTGTTTATTTTAATTTTCAAGACAGGGTTTCTCTTTGGAGCCCGGGCTGTCCTAGAACTCACTCTGTAGACCGGACTGGCCTCAAACTCAGAGATTTACCTGCCTCTGCCTCCTGAGCGCTAGGACTAAAGGTGTGGGCCACCACTGTCTAGCCAGCTTGGAAATTTGTAATGACTGATTAGCCATTATTTTTCTAGGTAACACATGAGATATGGTTTGTTGACATGGTTTTATAGATGCAAAATGGCAAAAAAAAAAAAATCTTTAAGTGACAACTTCCTGAACTTGAAGTAGACCAAAAATTTTAAAATAAACCACTGAATTTAAACCCAACATTGGTTACTACCTGTCCCTGGGAGCTCATTCAGAATTAACCTCTGTATTTAGAGAGTAGTGTACCTGTATTGACTTAAGATTACTGGGTTCAGCAATTTTATGTTTATTTTTAGGGGATTGCCACCAAACTTAATAAATCTATTAAAGGGGTTGTGAAACAATTGTATTTATAGTTCCGTAAGTGACCTTTTTTTTCAATTACAAACAGAAATTATCTCAAACTTGGTTTTTTGGTGGTTCCTCCCCCCCCCCTTTTTAAAAGTAATATGGCAGTAACTCACAGATTGGTGTCCAAAAATCCACAGCTGACCCTAGGAATTCCGTGAATACCATCTGTTCCAGTCCCTCTGCAGCTGCTGCTTTAAACAGTTGTCTCCATCCTTTGTCTTCTGTAAGGCTCAATCATCTATAGATAGGATAATCCATGGAGTTTGAAATAACTGGTTCTCTTGTAGAGGGAAGCATATACTCTCTTATGTACTTTTTATTTTGCCTCTTAGAATATTGAATTTCTTGTGTGTTCCTAGGGATCTAGTCCCTTACCTGAGGTACAGAAACATTTTTATGAAAAGTGGTTGAGAATGCTGTGTTTCTATTTTTTGTGTTTTTGTTTTTAACTTGTATGTATGTATTTGTGTGTGCAATCCATCAGTGAACACAGGACCCACTCACATATGTGGAGGGCAAAGGGCAATTCAAGGGAGTTGGGTTGGGAAGGGGCTAGCTCTGATTGTCAGGCTTGAGGGTTAGCAGCTTTATCTCAATTATAGTCCCTTGTAACCATTTTTAAGAGCCATTGTCACTGTGGCTACCCGAACATGCTCACTTTGCTCTTCTAATTTATCTAACTAAAAATTTTAAGATTTTCACTCTCTACTTGTAAGTCTAAAGGTGTATGTGTTCTCTATTGTTTGCTTGAGTGATTGGTGTTTCTTGGTTTTTTGAGGTTTTATTTCCTTTTTGTTTTGTTTTGTTTGTTTTTGAGACAGGGTTTCCCTGTGTAGCCCTGGCTGTCCTGGAACTCTCTCTGTAGACCAGGATAACTTCTAACTCATAGATCCACCTGCTTCTGCCTCCTTAGTGCTGGGATTAAAGGCATATGCCATTACTACTCATTGACTGATTGGTTTTTGTTTTTGTGTTTTGTTTTATATTTTGAGACAGGCATTCACAAAGCTGGTCTAGAAAACTGGCTTCTACCTTGTTATATAGTGGAGGACAGCCTTGTATTTCTGCGTCCATTTCCTGAGTGCTGAGTTTACAGTGTTGTGCTACCATGTCAGCATGTCAGCTTACCTATGCATTTTTTAATCTAAATAAAATATAATCACATCATTTCTTCCCTCCCTCTACTTCCTACACTTCCCATGTCCACCCCTTACCAATCTGTCTTCTTTAACCATTGTTATTACATATACTGTTAAACCTGAGATTCACAAGACAAAAACTAATTCTACAATTTTGAGCCAAATTTAAAATAAGCTTTAATTAAATATTGACCAGGATGGACTCTGGTCAGGTTCACTGTCTGGAATCTCAGCAAGTGGAGACAATAGGGACTTTTTAAGGACAAGAATCCATTCAGCCACTGAATTTCCCATGGGATGCTATTTTCCAAGAACTACAACTCCCAGCATTCAAGGAAATTACCTTGGGGAGGTGGGGCTTATAGGTTGACTTTGGCTCTTACAAAACATAAATATAAATGAATCAGCCTATAAATACAACCTGCTGAGTCTGTTCGCTGTTACTTGAATGTTTCTAAGGCTAAGAATGTATGTGTTTCACTGGGCTAACCAATTAAGGACTCATCCCAGGGGAAGACTAATTATTCCTCTCTCAGAAGTTCTTAATTCCCCTAGCTCTTCATCTAGAGATGGGGTTGTATGAGCTTTCTCCTGTCCTCATTGGGATGTACATTGCTGTTGGAGTTGTTTAGGTCTTCTTTAGGCAGCCATATTGAGATTTCATGGGTGTAGCTAGAAGGTGCAATCTCACAGCATACTTCCTGGTCTTCTGGCTCTTACAATAATCCCTCTCTTTTGCAATGTTCCCTGAGCCTTGGGTGCAGGAATTTTGTTGTAGATGTATCATTTGGGGTTGGGCGTCCCAGAGTCAGTTGCTCTCTGCATTTTGACAAGTTGTGTTTTTCTGTAATGGTCTCCTGCTGCTACACTAAGAAGCTTCTTCGATGGGGAATGAGATCTACACTTATCTATGGACATAAATATAAGTATTTTAGAGCATAGTCAATAAATGAGAATAAGGACATGATTGTAGGTATGGTTGAGGAGGTTTTTTATTGAAGATATAAGAAAGAACACCAGAGGCATCTGGAGGAGTCCAGAATGAACCTGGCCAGCACACTGGCTATGAGAAGAAAGAGAGGAGGAGATGGAGAGAAGAGCCAAGAGAACCAAGAGCAAAGCCAAAGAGAGCACATAGCCAAAATGGCTGAAGTTATATAGGAAAGAGAAACTGGGGGAGGGTTAGGGTAAGGGGTGAGGTGAGAAGGACTGTGAGGAACCAGAACTCTGTAACAGGTACTGGAAGAGCCTGGCAGCCCGAGTCCACTTTGATATGTAACAGGCACTCAACTATTTGCCGTGGGTTTCTTTGAGACCTAACGGTGGTCATACTGCTTTTCAAAAATTAGTGCTACTAGGTTCCTTAAGATCTGTGGCCTCAACTGGGCAGTGGTGGCACAAGCCTTTAATCCCAGCACTCAGGAGTCAGAGGCAGGCAGATCTCTGAGTTCAAGACCAGCCTGATCTACAAAGTGAGTCCAGGATAGCCAGGGATAAACAGAGAAACCCTGTCTTAGGGGGAAAAAGTAAAAATGTGTGTGTGTGTGTGTGTGTGTGTGTGTGAGTGTGATAAAAATGTTGTAAAATTGAATTGTGGTGATTGATGGTTGTATACCTTTGAATATAAAAGGAATTATTTAATTGTACACACTAAATGGGTATTTTATAATAGAATTCCATGTCAATATTGTTAAGATTTAATGATATCCTAGAGGCCTTTGTTGATTTTTTTTCCTTATTTCCTCTTGACTAACTGAAGTATTTGGGATGTTGCATGAATTAAAGAAACTAAAGAAAAGTGTGAATATCTTAGGACTGGACCATTTTCACCCATTTTTCTGACTGGCAAAGAATATTGTATAGACCTTAGATTTAGTTTTTCATTTCTTTCTTTTTTATTTATTTATTTTAGTTTTTCATTTCTTTGTAGTGATTAAAGAGTTCTATAAGAAATAACAAATAATCTTGATACATACAAGAAGGCAACATTAGAGCCTGATATTTACAGTTTTGAAAATTTGGTACTTACTCTAGGGTTCATGATACTGACTTGTCCCCACCTAAAGGCAGATAAAACTCTTAACATTCTGTCTGCTCCTGGGATGGTTTTGAACGGATTTTTTGTTTGTTTTGTTTTTGTTTTTTGAGACAGGGTTTCTCTGTATATAGCCCTGGCTGTCCTGGACTCACTTTGTAAACCAGGCTGGCCTTGAACTCACAGAGATCCGCCTGCCTTCATGCCCAGCTTTCCCCCCCCCCCTTTTTATTTTGAAACAGAGTCACTAAGTTGCCCAGACTGGCCTTGAGCTTGCAATCTTCCTGCCTCAGCTCTCCCAAATGGCTGGGATTATAGGCCCGGGTATCATTAGTGTTTTTTCTTATTTTCTCCCCTGCACACTTCCCCTCCTCTCCGTCCCCTTTTGAGTTTTTTATTTTTTCAGGACCAGATTTCACTGTGTAGCTCTAACTGTCCTAGAACTCTCTGTAGACCATGCTGGCCTTAAGTTTTTGTTTTGTTTAAAAAAAAAAACAGGATCTCCTGTGTCTGAGTTCAGACTTGCTGTGTAGCTAAAGATGACCTTAAATTTGTGCTCCTCCTGCATCCACCTCCCATGTGCTGAAATAACAGGCATGTACCAGCACACTAGGTCTGTGTATTGTAGGGGCCAAATCCAGGACTTTATGTTGCCTAGGTAAGTACTGTACCAATGAGCTATATCTCTAGGATTTCATTTTGTATTTTTTGGTTTTGTTTTCTTTTTTAATAGAAATTTATTTCTTATTTTCACATGAGTCTTTGGTTTGGATTTTGTGGACATTTTAACAGTGTGGATTCTTCTTCAGAGAAATCCATTAGAAGGCTTTCCAGTTTTTAGTGATCGCGTCAATTTATTCCATCAGTGTTTTAATAGTTTTCATTGTAGAAATCCTTCCTACATTCCTTCCTTCCTCCCTCCCTCCCTCCCTCCTTCCCTTCTTTCTTTCTTTCTTTCTTGACAGGTCTCTAGCCAGGCTTTTAGTGGTAGTGCACTTTAATCCCAGCACTTGGGAGACAGAAACAGGCAGATCTCTTGAGCTTGAGGCCAGCCTGGTCTACAGATGGAGTTCCAGACAGCCAGGGCTACACAGAGAAACCCTTTCTCAAAAAATAAATAAATAAATAAAATTAAAAAAAATAAATAAATAAAACTTAAAAAAAAAAAAGAAAGAAAAGCCAAAACATACTTTAAAAAAAAAAAAAAAAGATGTATGCCACCGTGTCCATCAAGATCTTTGGTTAACTTTACTGCTTTTTAAATTTTTATTTATTTGCTTATTTATTTATTGTGACTATAGTAAATGGAATTGGTTGTCTTCTTGATTTCTTTTTAGGATAATTTGCTGTTGGCATACCGAGACCATTTCTGATTTTTACCTCAACAGCTGGGAGCTAGCAGTCTCCAGGCTTGCCACAAAGGAAAACAATGCATACTTGTGGAATTGAATACCAGAACAGCTAGTATGTAAAAAACCCATCCATCATCCTCCCCCACACCCTGGGTTTCACTAATTTGCAGTTCATTTTTCTGGTAATGACAGATGTGAGCTGCTCCATGTACTAGGCTAGGGGTCAGCTAAGGGGGAAGTGACCAGGCCTGTCAGAGTAGTAGGATTACAGTCAGCCAATATACCCATCCAACTTTTAAATGGGCCCTGGGGATCTGAACTGTGGTCCTCAAGCTTATGGGGCAAGAGAGCATCTCCCCAACCTTCACAATAAATTACTTTTTAAAAAAATTTATTAAGGCATCCCAGCAGAGAAAGCCAAGCAGAAGGATCTCTAGGTTCAAGGCCAACCTGGTTTACATAGTGAGTTCCAGGACAGTTAGGACTACATAGAGACTCTGTCTCAGAATATATATGAAAATTATTTATTTCTGTTACTTACGTATATATGTGTGCCTCTGTGAGTTAATGGACACCATATTCATGCAGGTGGCCTTGGAGGCCAGAAGAAGGTATTGAATGAGAGTTACATGTGGTCATGGACCACCATGTGGGTGCTGAGAATAGAACTTTGGTCCTTGGCAAGAGTAATAAGTGCTCTTAACCATTGAGCCATCTCTTCAACCACCTTAATGGAACATTCTTTGTTGTTGTTGTGTTGTTTTGGTTTTGCTTTTGAGACAGGGTTTGTCTGTGAAGACCAGGCTGGGCTGGAACTCACAGAGATCCACTTGCCTCTGCCTCCTGAGTGCTGAGATTAAAGGAGTGCACCACTACCACCTGGCCTCACCCTGTGTTCTCTCAATAGTTTAAACTCTTTAATAAAATTTCTACAAGTCACAGCTCTATTTTATTTTTAAAGGTAGCATTGAGGGGATAGAGAGATGGATGAATGTATGACATTAGTTTTGATGACTTCAGGTGTTTGGAGCTGTGCAGGTCTCCAAAGAACAAGCAGTATCAGATTTTAGTCTTCTTTTCCCAAGTCTCCAGGGCCTCTGTGCTTATGACTTAACTGGAGCTGCATAAACTTCACCTGAATTTAGGACTGTAAGTGGCTAAAAATAGCAGCCATGTGTTCATTGAAGAAAAGCTTATTTTCAGGTTTGACAGGAAATATGCATGATGACAGTATCAAAGACTTAAGGTAACTGAATGAAAAACATGGAATATGTAAAAGCAATAGAATTAATAGAGTCTGATGAAAAATAAAATAAATCCACTAAAATCTTGAAATAAGTCATCTGATATCACTTAAAATAAGTAGGGCATTCTTTATGAATTGAAAATTGAAAAGAGAAATAAGTCATTTATACTTGCCTTCATATAAAAATTCTGTTTTGAGTAATCAAATAGCCCTAGTTGTTGACAGAACGTGGTTCTTTTTAAAAGTTTTATGAGTGTGTTTGAGTGCCTGCATGTATATTTGTGCGCCACTTATGTGCCTGCTGCTGTTGGAGGCCAGAACAGGGTACAAGATCCCCTGGGACTGGAGTTATTGTCATTTGTGAGCCACAATGTAGTAAGTGCCTAGAAACTGAACTCTAATTCTGTGCAAGAACAAAGGTGCACAGAACTGCTGAGCCAGCTCTCTAGTTCCCAGAAATGTTTTCTAAGAAGAATTCCTTAAAAAAAGATAAGATCAGAAAATCACCAGTTTGCAACTCCTAAAGAAATAATTGAGGATATATTGATCACCAGTGAATGAAACCTCTGGATTAAGAGAGAATCTGTCAGCAAGGGCATCGGGCTGCAGTCCCTGCAGACATGTGTCTATTCGGCTGTGATATACATAAGCATGTGCTGAATAACACCAACAGAACATTTTGCCAGAAACGGAGATGTTACTTCTAATATAGGGTTGCCAGATTTAGAGCAAACGAAATTCAGTTTGAATTTCAAATTAAGCAATGAGTGATTTCTTTAGTATTCAGCTATGTGCTTTAGAACATATTTTTTTTTCTTTTTCTTTTCTGTTTTTTGTTTTTGTTTTGTTTTGGTTTTTCAAGACAGGATTTCTCTGTGGAGCCCTGGCTGTCCTGGAACTCACTCTGTAGACCAGGCTGGCCTTGAACTCACAGAGATCTACCAGCCTCTACTTCCCAAGTACTAGGATTAAAGGTATGCACCACCACCACCTGTTTTTTTTTTTTTTTTTTTTTTTTTATAAGCCAGAGGAACAGAAAGAAAAAGGGAGGAAAGTTTGTGTTGGGGGAGGGGATATGGGACCCCTTACAAGAAAAAAAAACTTCAGCATAATAATCAGATGGATGGAACTTGTTTAGATTCTGGTTTGAACAAAATATATTTTTGTAAAAAGATATTTTAGAGTCAGGAAGATAGTGTATTGGGTAAAAACATTTGCCACAGAAGTCTGGTTACCTGATTTCGATCCTGGAGCCCATGGTAGATGGAGAGAATTGACTGTCACACTTTGTCCTCTGACCTGCACACTATGACATGTGCCCACCACATTCACACACACACACACACACACACACACACACACACAAATACTATATACAGATTTTAAAAAATATTTAAAAATACATACTCAAAATATATTTGAGCGAGGCATGGTGGCATATACCTTTAATCTCAGCACTCTGGAGGCAGAGGCAGGAGGATCTCTGTTCAAGGCCAACCTGGTCTACATAGTAAGTTTCAGGGCAGCCAAGACTACACAGAGAGACCCTGACTCAAAACAAACAAACAAACAAAACAAAAAATTGATAAAAATGTTTGTGGTAATTGGAGAAATAAGGCTATGGACTGAGTATAAGGAAACAATCATTTTTAATTTTATTAAGTATAATAAACCATATATAATAATGGTAGTATATAAACATTTCCACTTAAAATGAATTTACAGATGAAATGACATATCTGAAACTTACTTTAAAATATTTCAAGAAAGAAAAAGTGAATCAAGGAAACAAGTATGGCAGATTTTGATAATTGAAGAACCATAGAGTGGATAGTTTGGTTTTGGTATTATACTATGTACTTTTGTGGTACTTGAATTTTTGTGATTTTAAAATGCTGTAAAGGTAGGTACCTCTTTTATGCCAAGTAACCTAGTATGTACTGTACAGAATCTATCACAAATAATTTGAATGCACATGTATTAGCATTCCTAATTTCATGATGTGTTGAAGTTTTAGTCTGGTTTAAATGTAAAAAGTTAAGAGGGCAGGGGATAGCTTAAGGTTAGAATGCTTGCCTAGCATTAGTAAGGCGGTATAAGGTTCTGGTTTGGTCTGTAACACTGCAGAAAACCCTAAAACAAAACACAATACAAGACCCATAGTTGTTAAATAATTTGACCATGTATCACACCTGCTTCTCGGGTTCTTAGCAGAGCTGGACCAGATGCTGGCTTTTGTCTCCTAATTTAGTAATCTGTATTAGTACTCTTTGGTTTACTAACAGTTATTTAAAATGAAGATCTATCTAATTTGACATCTTAAAATAAGAATACTTTATGCCTTTACATTTTTAGTATATATTTTTATTGCATTTTAATGTATTTTGTGTGTAGACATGTATGTTGCACATTGTATGTGTGGGAATCAGAGGACAGCTTACTGGAATTGATTCTCCCCTCTCACCACTGAACCTTGTTACCATCTTTCCATCTTATTTTCTGAGACATACTGGAGCTCACCTAGACTGGCTGGCCAGCAAGTCTTTGGTCCCCAGGGATTATAGACATGTTCTGTCACTCCTGGTTTTTATATGGGTGCTTGAGATCCAAACTCAGGTCCTTGTGCTTGTACAGCAAGCACTTTACCCACCGAGCCATCTATCCAACCCTGAAATATGTTTGTTTTTAAATTAATAATAGGGTCATGGAGCTGGAGAGATAGCTCTGTGATTAAAGAGCACTCACTGCTTTTGGTAAGTCCCATGTTCAGTTCCCAGTGCCCATAGGGTGGCTCACAACTGTCTGTAACTCCAATTCTGGGGATCCAATGACCTATTTTGACCTCTGAGAGCATCATGCACACACATTAGATGCGCAGATATACATGCAAAATAGTAATATACATAAAATATTTTAAATGGTCACACATTTCAAATTTAAATACAAGCACAGCACTGTTGTGGGTCTTGGTTGGGTAATGGAGACATCAGTGAAATAAAAATTGCAAACGAGAAGACAATAACTACCAACCCTTATTGCTATGTAATAGTCTTGCTCCCTTGATTGCCCACGAGTACCCATTCCCCTCCCTCATTACTCATGCAATCTTCCAAGAATATCTTATGGCTGATGAGCAAAGATACAATTCTATTTTAGATCAATTAACTTTCTCTTTAACAAATGATACATTCAGCCGGGCAGTGGTGGCGCACGCCTTTAATCCCAGCACTTGGGAGGCAGAGGCAGGCGGATCTTTGCGAGTTTGAGGCCAGCCTGGTCTACAAATTGAGTCCAGTACAGCCAGGGCTACACAGAGAAACCCTGTCTCGAAAAACCAAAAAAAAAAAAAACAAATGATACATTCATGAACTATTCTGCACCTTGCTTTATGTACTTAGCAATATATTAGAAAGCTTTCCTCTTCAATAAACATTGGAGTGTTTAGTTGTTTTGTAATTGCTTCATAGTATGATTCCATTTGAAAGATAACTAATTTATTTAACTAGTCTCCATTGCTTTGCTATTACTAATAGGGATATAATGACTTCGTACTTCTGTCATTTTGTATTTGTATGCAGTAGATGTAGAATGTTTCTAGAGCTAGAATTGGTAGGTAGTGAATTTATTTATAAAAATATTTTTATATGTATGTGTGCATCTGTGTGAGTGATATGTACAAATCACAAAAAGAAAGACAGTAGCTGCCAACACTTATTGCTATGTAATAATCTACTTCTACGTAGACTATTATATGTGTGTGCATATACCTGTGGTGAGCAGAGACCAGAAGAAGACGTCAGAAGCCTCAGAACTGAAATTAAAGGCATTTGCAGGTTGCCCAGTTTGTTCTGTGGGTGCTGGGGTCTGAACTCCATTGCCTGAACAGCAATCATTCTTAACCTCCGTACAGTGTCTCTAGCGCTCAGGGTCTTGCTCACGCTGAGCATGCCCTCCACTGCTGATGCCTCCACAACCTTTATATTTGTCTTTTGACAGAGATAGGTCAGCAAAGTAAAATTATCGTCTGAGTAAAGTATTCAGTGCATCTATCCCCCAAATCTGGAAGTTTATTTTGTTTTTGTTTTGTTTTATGGCTCAGTGGTAGAGTTCAGATATTTTTTTTGTTTGAAGTTTCAGGAGTGATTCTGATACTGTCTCAGGAGGTAAAGTAGGGGATGAACCTTTGTAAAATGGAATGATTACAGAGAACCATGTTGATTTTGAGAACAAAGGAACATAGGCTAAATACAGTTTCCACAAAAGTGAGGTGGCTGCAGTTGTGTTAGAAGAATGTCCATAGCTACTTTAATCTGCATGGTCAAATTACTGCAATTTAAAATTATTATTATTATTACGTTTTTCTCTCCTCATGATATTATAGTTATACAAGTGCTTTAAAATTAATATTTTAGTCTCATTTACTTATTAGGAATGCAGTAGTGGAGGCTGTGATTACCAGAGTTGAACTAAGATATGTTTGGTATGGCACCAGGGGAATAAATTCCACAGCTTGTGTATAGTACTTACAGTCTGTTCCCGTGGTTAGCTGATCCAAGTAGAGAGTGCAGCTGCTTGGAATTTGCTTAAACCAAAACACTGAAGGTAGAATAAGTTCTATTCCATTCTTAAATACTAGGTGGTGAAGAGAGGAGAAACACAGGAACAATAGCAGCAAAGGTAAGAACTGCCAACACTTATTAAACGTGGAACCCTGAAAGAGCAATTATGCTGGGCTTGTCTGTCTTTCTGCAGACTTGCTCTGTAGTCAACAATGTCCTGAACTTCTAATCTCCCTGCCTGTCCCTCCCAAGTGCTGGAATTACAAGTATGTGTTACCATATCTAGAGTTTTGCAGTGCTTGGGAGCAAACCTAGGACTTCATCCATGTTAATCAAGCATGATATATATAAACTGAGCTCCACCCTCAACCGTTACAGGTATTTCCTCACTCAGTCAGAAGAATTCAGGGATTCTGTTGCCTTTTTTTTTTCTTCAGTGTCTTGAGGCAAGGTGTCATCATGTAGTCTAAACTGCCCTCAAACTTTGGGTATAGCTTTGTTGCCAGGGCTGACCTCTAAGTCAAGGCAGTCCTCTCTCAGCTTCCCAAGTGCTTGCATTACAGGTCTACACTGCCAAACCAACTCACATATATTTTCAGGGTAGAGGGAGATGCACATGCACATGAAGTCAGTAATGAATGTCTCCTCAGTCGCTCTCCAGCTTTTTTTTTTTTTTTCTTCTGAGGTAGACTGCTTACTGAATCTTTCACAGGATCTTTCATTGAATCTGGAACTTTCAGATTCAGCCAGTTTGGCTGGCCAGGAGCTCCAGAGAGCCCAGCACTGACATTACCATACACACTACTACACTTGTTTTTTTATTTTTATTTTTTAAGGTGATCAAATTAAGGTCTTCATGCTTGCCAAGCACTTTACTGACTGAGCTGTCTCCCCAGGGACCAAATATCCTTTTAAACAATAAAAAATCAGGGTCTCACATAGCCTTGAGCTTGCATTGATTTCCGCTTGCCTCAGTGTTGAGATTTCAGGCACCTGGTTTCTGTGGCATTCCCAACTCACAGTTCATAAAAGTGATTTTCTGAAACATTAAGTGATTGTAACTTGTTACACACTTAACTCCATTATAGCGTTGTATGGCGACGAACAAATACAATGCCCAGAACAGTATCTGGTATATATTAAATGCTCAGTAAATACTAGATGTTGTTAGGGTTTCTGAAGCACAGAGTACCATGCATTCCCTGGTAGGGCCCATCTCCTTCATGATAGAAAAATACAGTGCCCTTCTGGCAAAGACAGGTATTCTAGGTAAGGGGGAAAAAACAGTAATAAAGATGGTTTTTAAAACGCTTTTCCTCTACGTAAGGTGATTGGGAGTAAAATAATAGAAAAAAATCTAGAGATGAAAATCTCATTTTGGGAAAAGCTCTTGTGCTATCTTGAAAGAGTGGGGGTAGGACATACATAATGGCACATACTGGGAGGAGTGAAAATAGTACAGACATGTTAGGAGGTCATTTGACAGTTTCTTAACACATGCACTCACTCTATTTCTCTTAGAAAGGACAAAAATAAATTAAATGAAAGGAATTTTTCAATAATCAATTGTGTTTTAAAAACTCTGAAGGATCAAACCATTTTGAAAAAGAAAATATGAGAGACTGGAGAGACGGCCCAGTGATAAAGAGTACTGGCTGCTCTTTCAGAGAACCTGCGTTCAATTTCCAGCACCCACATAGCAGCTCACAACTCTAGTCTATAACTTTAGTCCAAAAGGATCCATTGCCCTGTTCTGGCCTCTGTGGGCATCAAGCATACATGTGGTGCACAGATATACATGCAGACAAAACACTCATACACATTAAATAATTTTTAAAATATATTTTAGGACTGGAGAGATGGCTCAGTGGACCTGGGTTCAAATCTCAGAACCCACATGGCAATTCAAAACTGTCTGTAATGGCCAGGTATGGTGGTGCATGCCTTTAATCCGCACTCAATAGGCAGAGGCAGGTGGATCTCAAACACACACACACACTAATAGTATATACAGATTTTAAAAGATATTTAAAAATACATACTCAAAAAATATTTGAGCTAGGCATGGTGGCATAAACCTTTAATCCCAGAACTCTGCAGACAGCGGCAGGCGGATCTCTGTTCAAGGTCAGCCTGGTCTACAGAGTGAGTTCCAGGACAGAAATCATATATGTATGTATGTGTGTGTGTGTGTGTGTGTGTGTGTGTGTGTGTGTGTGTGT